>CM052718.1:49890699-50004422 GCA_028551405.1 Uromys caudimaculatus | reverse complement strand
AGTTGGTAGTACTGTGAATGAGTAGGGATAGTTCAATTGGTAGTACTGTGAATGAGTAGAGATAGTTTAGTTGGTAGTACTGTGAATGAGTAGGGATAGTTCAATTGGTAGTACTGTGAATGAGTAGGGATAGTTCAGTTGGTAGTACTGTGAATGAGTAGGGATAGTTCAGTTGGTAGTACTGTGAATGAGTAGCAAGTATGGAAGCCTGAGTTCAATCTGTAGCATTGTACAATCTGGATATAATGATGTGATTCTGTAATCCCAGTATATGGAAGGTAGAGTCTTGGCAATGAGAAAATTAAGATTATCTTTAGCTACATAGTAATTTAAGGCTTATCTGAGTAGAACAGATATTGTGTGTGTGTGTGAGAGAGAGAAAGAGAGAGAGACAGAGACAGACTGAGAGACAGACTGAGAGACAGAGAAAGAGAGGTATTAGTTTGAATAACTATAGATATAAAGATTATAACTAATTTATGTATTATCATTCAAGGATTTGAAAATAAGTATCCTGACTGTAAAATATTGTTTCTTCATATTCTTTTTTCACGAAGATGCTACATTTCTGCATACTTTTGAAAAATCAGATATAGACAACATCCAAAATAATCAATTCTATGAAAAAATATGCTCTTGTTAGAGAATATATAGGACTCATAGAAGATATTTAATTGGATCTATTAAGAATGAATCAGAGTTCTTCACTAGAGAAGAGATGAAGAATATTATAAAGGAAGTAATAGTATGTGTGAAGTTATACGGGGTTGAGTAAGTATAGTATTTTTAAATAATACCAAATAGCTTCTGTAAGACCATAAAGAGATGAGAGATGATGAAGGTGAGTATATTAGAAAAGTCTCTAGAAGATTAAATTACAGAAAGCAAAGAATAAAAAAATTGAAAAATTGTAAGGCAAGGTTGAGGTTTTCATTTGAATAGATCATACACATACAGTGTATTTGGAACTTCTGAGTTCAGCAATGTTAGTTTTAAAAAAAACAAGAGAGACTTAATCAGAATCTGACATAAGGCTATTACAGGGAAGAGACGAATGACGTAGTTAGAATGTAAAGTCAAAAATATTTATTGATGACACAACGTAACATAAAAATACAAAAGAACCAAAATTGGTCCTTAAACCTTTGGCATATAAACAGGATGGATACTGACTTCATTTTAAAACAATGAGCTACTCCAAAAACACAGAAGTTACACATAAAAAAACTAAAATCATTTAGTGCTAAACTTGGAGAGTATGTTGGCTGGTTTGGTGTCAACTTGATACAAGCTATAATAATCATCTGAGAGGAGGGAACCTCAAGTGAGTAAATGTCTTTTAAGCTTGGGCTGTAGGTAAATCTGCAGAGCATTTTCTTAATTAGTGATTAGTGGGAGAGTGCCCAGCTCTGAAGTGGAAATTTCTGGATCATTTGAAGATTCAGTTGTGTCTTTGATGATTTTCTGGAAACGGTCTTATGAGAGGATGTTGCTGTAGAAGCAGACTTGTGGAAGGATGTTTTTCTAAGAACAGACACATGAAGTTTTCTGAAATCATCCTGGAAAAAGAGCAGGTGATGTTTTGCTAGAGCAGATGCTTGAGAGAACCCATAATGTTTGGAAAGGATATAAGTAAACCCCAACATACAGTGGACAATACCGGATGGCATTGATTACCTTGCTACTCTTTGTTGGTCTTCGTTGGGCTTTGCTTATGCTGGTCTTTGCTGATGATGCTGTGTAGTATTGGTTTACCTAGCCTACTTTGCTGATCATTGTTTGCCATGACTTCATAGAAAGAAATGCACAAAAGAACTTCTAGTGGTTTTCCAGTGGCTCCTTGCCACTTCCATGGACTCAGGCTGATTGGCAGAGCCTGGCGGTTCCTACTGGATCTACCTACCATTATTGATTTATTTATGGTATTTGTGAGTTCTGCCATTGCTGATTCCTGGATAGTGTTTGTGATTGGATCGAGGAGCTGTCCTGTGAACTGAACTGCTGATATCCTGACAATGCAAATTGGATTCGCTCCAAAGAAATATTTCTAAATAGGTTCACATCCTCCTTTGCTTTACTAGCATTTCCTTTTCACTGCCTCTGGTGGATGGTGTGCTAGAAGGGATGTTAAAACATTTTAAAAACCTTATGAAAATAGGTTTTGAAAAAATCTAAGCCTGCACAGCCCAATGTGGGTGGCATCACCTCTGGGCTGGCAGTCCTGGGTTCTATAAGGAATCAGGTTGAGCAAGTCATGAGGAGTAAGCCAGTAAGCTGCACTCCCACTTCCAGTTTCCTGCCCTGATTGGTTCCCATCATGACTTTTTTCCATGATGAACAATGATATGGAAGTGTAAGTCAAATAAACCCTTTCCTTTCCAACTACTTTTGGTCATGATATTTCATCATAGCAATAGTAAACCTAACTAGGAAAGAGAATGTGTGAAATATTTTAAAAAATAGAAAATAAAAAGTGGATTTTTTTCCATAGGAACTATGACTATCACAGGCTATATTAAAGCTTTAATGTGGGAAGAAAGAAGAAAGAAGAGGTAAAAATTTAGGAAAGTAGAGGGGTCAAATATGTAGAACTTCGTAAAATGGTTTTATAGAAGGTAAAATACTAGCCAGTAGCCATTGTATTGAAACATTTAGGATGAATTTTTTGTTGAGATTTTTCTTGCTCCTAAGTGTGTAAATTAAGAAACTAGTAACTGTTAAAATAACCTAGGCTTTACAAAGCATAAAATAATTTAGTTATATCTGATCTACACAAAGTTCAGTTTAGATGTGTTTTAGAAAGGCTTCTTCCTTATTTAAGCAGACCAGTGGCTTGCCTGCTTCTTTTGACTTGGAATGTTTACTTTAGAAAGCATAAATTATTCTCTCTCCCTTTAAGACATAAATCTTTCCTTGGTCAAAACAGATTCTCACAGTTTTTACAATCTGGGAATTATGCCCCTCCTCTCAAATGTCATCAAGAGTTTTTTGGCTAATTTCACTGGGAGGGTAGGAAAGGACCTCATTAAATTCCAGTTAGAACACAAATGCACTAACCACTTTGGGTGTCTTCCTGTTTACCTTCCCCAGTGGTTTTATAGAAGGTCTAACTCCTGCTTAAAAATCTTGCCTCGCTTTCAGAGCAGTTTATTTCAATCTCCCCTATCATGATAATCCTGAATAGCCTTATAGAATAAAGTTAGTATATTTACCTGTTCAAAAGTAATTTTGGTTTTCTCTGTTTTCTAGCTTAAAGATGGGAGAAATAATACAGAATCTATGATTTTATATGAATCTCAGGCAGGCTCAAGTCATTGTAGATTTTAGATTCAAATTAAAGTCTTTCAATTATAAGCTACGAATTACTTTTTAATTTATTATATTGATTTTGTCAGAAAAATATTTAATCAATGGTTACTCTCTTTACTATGGCTTTATGGAGACAGAGACAAATGGAAATCTAGGCTTCACTATTGAGTACAAAGATTATTTAATGTAACTTGAAGCTTCTAAACACCATGCTAACAACTTTATTGTATTTATTTTCATTTACTTATTTGTAAAAGGGGATTGTATCTTCTTTGTCTGATAATTTACAATCTGTAAAAACTTTTAAAAAAAATTTAAACATCTGTCATATTTTATCTGCCCCACATAGACAAATTTTTAAGTTTTTAAAATTAATATTATTGTTTGAACTTTTGGGTATGTGTGTTTCTGTGAGCGAATACTATGTGTTATTAGGAGCCTGCAGAGGCCAGAAGATAGTATCAAATCCTCTATAGATGGAATTATATGCATTTCTTAGATGCCTGATATGGGTAGTTGTTCAGTTTATATACTCTGGAAAGAGCATCAAGTGCTCTTCACTACTAAGGGTATCTGTAGTTCTGAGAGAATTTATACAAGGCAGGCAGATGTAGTCTACATGATACATAATACAGGCAAATGTGAGCTCAGGGTGAGATTCTGGCTATACAGTGGAAATAAGGCAATGTTTCAGAGACTGGAAAAAAACACAAACAAACAAAGACACAAACAAATTTCCTAAAGGAGAGGTTGCCAAAAGATGGTTTAAAGCATATGTAGAGGAGATAGATCAGGAAGTAAAAAATACTACTGTGTGTAGACAAAAGTAAATAACATCGTGCTTTCTAGTAAATGAGAAGAAAAACTTTGTGTAAATTTTTATAATATATTTGTAGGAATTCCTACAACATAAGATGCCAGTATTATAAAATTGGCGGGTAACTAGGAAGCCTGTTAAAGTATATATTTACAGGATACAAGTCTAGCATAATAAAGCAATCCCCAATCCCCAGTGTTAAAAAGAAGGCCCATTCTGATCCTTCTGGCTATTTTGTTTAGCCCTCATAGACTTCTTTAAGAAAACATATGCACATATGGAAAGAAATGTTTGGGTCTCTACCTCAGAGATATCCGGAATATACATTCTCTCTCCAGTTTCTAAAAAGAAAAGGAATGTTGTGGGTATAAATGAAAAAGATGCACCTTAGGCTCATGTTTTTGAACCCTTAGTTCTTCTTGCTGTTTTGAAAGTTCGTAGAACCTTTAGGAGGTGAAACTCTGTTGGAGGAGGAAGTCATTCAAGGCAAGCTTTCAGGTTTTATAGGCTTGCCCTACTTCCTTTCCCTTTCTTTGACTTCTGATTGCCAATCTGTCCTCTAGGTCCAGATATTATCTCTTCCCTGCCACAGTGAAATTCTCTTGTGGAATATCAAGCCAGAATGAACGTTTTCTTCTTTTAACATGTTTTCATCAAAATATTTTATCACGTGAACAGAAAAGTCAGTAATACAAGGAAAAATTTGGAGATATTAGTGAGATTCAGCTTATTGCCTATACTATTTCTATTTTGCAGAAATGCAAACAGCATGCATTTATGTAATATCAGGGTGACTTAGTTCAGTCCTCCAATTTAATTTTTCTAATAAATACAATTTATTATGAAAAACTGCATTTCAGTACTGGTTCATTTATGTAATGTTACTAAAAAAGTGATACACTCAAAATACCTAGCATACTTAAAGACTCACATAAAACTATATTTTTCCAATAGAATTAAGATAAATTTCTTTTCAATAACAGTTCTAAGGAAGTTAGAAGTTTCACAGCAGGAGGTAAAGTCAGTAGACAAGTTACACTTGATTACTCACAAGGAAATTAGGGATGTAAAACTGAATTTTGATCATAGGTTTAGCAACAATTAGTTTAGAAAGCAGGCCGTCTAGCTTTAGGAGAGGTACCCGATAAATACACCATCCCATATCACCATATATTGGTGCTTCTATTATTTCTGCCTTTCTTTAATTTGCTTTATATTGTGGCTCTGGTAAATGATCATTGATATATCTAGCCTATGAACATTGGATGGTGACTTAAGGCACGTTCAAATTTTAAACTATCAGTAAAATGGTGAAGCTGTAGTCACAATAATGAAAGAGTTTGAATGCTCCAGAAATTTGAGTCTTGATTCACTTCTTCAACTTTCATGTTCCTTTTATTTCTTTTTCAAATTTAGCCTAGTAAAAAGTAGAAGCTAAACTGTGTCAGTGGCTATTATTTGTTTCCTTATATTAGATCTTCAGATGAAACTCAGTATTATATAAATGTAAAAAAAGGAGTTCACCCTTTAAGAAAAATGTGTGCATGTGTGAACACACATTGTATTAGAATTACAAATCAGTTCTGATATATGCATAGAGTTGTTACTCTAATTGCTTCTTCAAAAGAACCCTCTCCACAGAGAATGTGATGTCTGTGCAGAAGGGCTCCCTTCCCTCTGTGGCTAATTGAGATTCAAGAGAAAACCCCTTATCTTCAATGAGGAAGTTCATCAGGAATGCAAGTCCCGCCCTGCCTCCAAACAGTTCTCCAGGGACTCCATTCCCATCCTATTCATTCTAAAAATTTTCTCAGATATCTCACTAGGGAGTGGGAGGAAACATAAACCAGAACAATTCAGGGAGATCTATTCTGAGGGTAAGGAAGTTTTTGCTTGAGTAAGCATTTCATGGAGCATTCTGAAATCATTAGAGCAGACACAAAGCATGGTTTCATTCTTTTTTTTATTTTATTTTTTCTGAATTCTACTTCAAATATACACTGTCAAATCCCCCTCTTCCTAAAAACAAACATCTTGGGAAGAACTCTAACTTTTCACTATTTCATTTTCAAACCCTTTGCTTACCATAACCCATTCATCAAAATAACTCTCTATGGAGTGGAGTGAAGTGCACTGTGGGAAGGAGCTCACTTGCTGATTCTCTGTCTCAGTCTTGGAATAGAAAACTGGCAGCCTCTTTTACATTTTGTCCCTTCCTTTTTTTGGGGGGGGCGTTAAGGTTTGTATGAAGAAGGTCATGTTCCCATAGTTCCTTTTTGGTGGTGGTAGTAATGGTAGCAAGTCTAGGGAAAGTTTCCTGTCACATTAGAAGAATCAATGAGTCTTTTTAAAAGTCAGAGATTCAAGAAATAGATCGACTCCCTAATAAACTCAACCATTTATAGGTAGTGCTCTGTTCCAGACTTTTGTGAAAAATCTATGATTTCTTCTTGCATTTCATTTATTATGAAGTTAAGTCCTTTCTTCAGTTGAAGGACATCTGGGTTGTTTCCATTTTGCTGCTATTACCATTAAAGCTGCTATGAACATAGTTGAGCAATTGTCCTTGGGGGATGGTAGAACATCTTTTGGGTATATTCCCAGGAGTTCTATACCTGGGTCTATTCCCAATTTTCTGAGAAACTGTCAAATTGATTCAAAGCGTGGTTGTACAAGTTTGTACTTCCACCAGCAATGGAACAGTGTTTCCCTTGCTCCACATTCTTGCTAATATGTGCTATTCCTCAAGTTTTGTGGGGTTTTTTTTGTTTGTTTGTTTTTTTGTTTTTTATCTTAGCCATTCTGTGGGTATAAGGTGTAATCTCAGAGTTGGTTGGATTTGCATTTCCCTAATGACTCAGGATGTTGAACATTTAATATTCCTTAAATGTTTCTCAGACAGAGATTTCTCTGTTGAGTATTCTCTGTTAAACTCTATATCCATTTTTGGTTGTTGGTGTCTGACTTTTTGAGTTCTTTATATATTTTGGATATTAGCCCTCTGTCAGATGTAGGATTGAGGAAGATATTTTCTCAATGTAAAGGCTGATATTTTCTCCTATTGACAATGTCCTTCCCCTTACAGAAGCTTTTCAGTTTCATGAGGTCCCATTTATTAATTGTTGAATGGATAAAGAAAATGTGTTATGCTACACAATGGAATACTATTCAGTTATTAAAAATAAGGACATCATACATTTTGCAGGCAAATTGATAGAACTAGAAAATACCATCCTGAATGAGGTAACCCTGATCCAACAGGACATTCATGGTATGTACTCACTTATAAGTGGATATTAGCTATAAAGTACAAGATAAACATGCTACAATCCACAGACCCAAAGAAGCCAAATAGCAAGGTGGGCTCAAGGAAGGATTCTTGAGTCTTTCTCAGAAGGGAAAATAAAATAGATATTGGAAGTGGATACAGAAAGGGAACTAGATGGGAAGGGAAAAGGGGGCAGGAGTAGGCATAGGGAGAGCAGGGGAGAATGCACAAAAACCAGCAGAGAGCAGTAAGGGGGCATCTCTAGGTTATGTCAGAGACTTGGGATTGGGGGAAGAACCCAGGTAGTTTATGGGGGTAACTCTGGTTGAGTCTATTGGCAATGGAGTTTATGACACCTGAAGTGGCTATTGCCTGTAGCCAGGCAGGATTCCCAGTGTTGGGATAAGGTACCCACAAAACCTTTTACCCAACATTCCTCCTGTCTACAAGTGTGTAGGGTCAAGGGAGCAGAGATGGCAGGAATGGTCCAGCAATGACTGGCTCAATTTGAGGCCCATCTCATAAGCAAGAACCAATCCCTTGACACTGCTTATGATACTCTGTTGTGCTTGCAGATAGGAGCCTAGTATAACTGTCCTCTGAAAGGCTCTACCCAACAACCAAGGGAAACACACACAGAGTCCCACAGCCAAACATTAGATGGATCTTAGGGAGTCTGATGGAAGAGTTAGGGGAAGGATTGAGGGCTCCAGAGAGGATAGAGACTCCATGGGAAGACCAAGAAAGTCAACTAACCTGGACCCTTGGAGAATTCTAAAGACTGAATGAGACGAGAAGCTGTGTAAAGAGTGTGACTGGGAGGAGGGGGGTGGATGTTGGAATATAACATGAATAAATAAGTAAATAAAACAAAAGAAAAAAAAAGGAACAAATCTCAGCTACCCACTTGAGTATGTGGTTAATGCAGAAGGCACTCATATCTCTTAATTGTCAAACTGTTGGAACTACAAGGCTCTTCATATCTCTACCTTGCTAGCTATCATTTTCTTTTCCTATGTTCACTAGTCATGAAAGACATATCTGGTAGGTTCAGTAGATAAGCACATATATACTTGGTGATTGCAGTCTATCACATATTTATCTACATTCTCCATGAGAAAATCTCCTGAAGTACTTCCATTTTGTTTGCACTATTAGGGAAGTAATTAGCATTCATTCTACTACATGGGGATGAACAAAACCTAAGTACCCCATGAATCTAAAAGTTACAAATAGAAAAGATGAAGATACATAGATCTCTCTTACTTCCATAACTTTAGCTTAGATGTATTGAGAGTGGAATGACTGAACTCATTACTGAGACAGAAGAGTTGACTTACACATCCAACAAGGGGTCTCTAAAACATATTGTCTAAATTATGGGAAAAAATAACATTTTTTCCTACTTAGCTAAGGTTCTATGCTAACAATTAGAGAGCTACCAGAACCAATAGTTTCAATTCTTCATATCCACATTTGCTAGTATTGTTTTTCTTGCTAGAAAGGCTGCAAAGACCATATTGTTTGAAATTATTATGAGACTCAACAAGAGATAACTTTGCATTCACTCAATTTTAACTAGGCATCATAATTAAATTAGCAGCTTTGAGGCTATATAATTACAAAACTCTTCCAATATATTTCATTAAATGAAACCCTTTTTTATCTACAAAGAAGCTCAGTGAATATTTTACGCCTTAATCGTATTCAAGAACATGACCATGTAACCGGAAAGACCAATATTCCATCTATTTTTACTTGAAGCTTGCTTTAGAATAAAGAGTGCTCTACTGACTACAGTGTAGACTGCTAACATTTAGAAGGAAATATATAGGCATCAGAGCCTTAAGAAATCCAGACAGAAACATATTATGAAGAAACCTATATGCTTAGAAAATATGAGAAATAATCTACTTCTAAATTTAAACTACAAACCTCAATATGTTCCTGTGATTTTTTTCTTTTTTTTAGGAAAGCACAAAGATGTATCAAGCAGAACTCAGAGATGTCAGCATAAAAGTGTTATATAAAGTTTGATCCTGGATAAAAATCATTAATATAGTGAACATAAAATAAAATATTCAAGATAGCTCTAAAACACTTACTTCAGCCAAGAATAGGCACACTGGTAAGAAAATTGGGAGAGAAACAAGCTTGAGCCACAATTGTACCTTTAATTATGTGAAATTTAGTTTTTTGATTTGTTTAACGTGTTTTCCCATAAAGAATTATATAACTTTGTAGTTCAGCTACTGAGACAATTTGATTTTTAATCATTGTCTTGATTTGGTTTTCCTTGCTCTGATAGAATACATGATCAAACACAACTTGGGGAGATAAGGGTTTATTATTTCAGCTTAGTGTTCCACATCATGTACTGGCAAAAGAAGTCAGGGAAGAAAGTCAAGGCAGTAACATGGAGACAGAAATTGAAGCAGAGGCCACTGGTGTGTGCTGCTCATTGGTTTGTTCCTCTTAGCTTGAGCAGACTAGTTTCTTTTATTATTTATACCCATCTATCCAGCTATGGCATTACACACAGTGAGTTGGACCCTCCTGCAACCATTAATCAATATTACTCAGGGCATTTTATCAATTAAAATTTCCTCTTCCCAAGTGGCTCTAGCTTCTGCCAGTTGACATAAAACTACCCAGTTCTATACTATAAAATATACATTTCAGATTTTATCAGAAAATTGCAGATAATTTCTAACCAAATGCTTATTTTCATTCGGTAAATTAAGCCTCCCCCCCATTTCAGAATTCTTGACTGTGATTCTGTAACATTCCTTACTTTTAAAATGATATTTAACCAATGACTCTAAATCCTCATATGAAGGATTTTTTTTTCTGTGTCTGCAACAGAGATAGAAGAACTTTTAACTGTCTTGTTTCTTTAAACAGAAAATTTGGGGTGACTTCGAACTCACTGTTTGACACTTTGAGGAGAATTTTCTTGTTTTATTCTATGTCTCTTGGTATGATGCCTATTTTAAATTTTCTTCAAATACATTGATTGATTTATTATTGGGAAGTCCAGAAATAAGCATTTATAAAGGCAGACTACAACTCAGATATTAGCTTGAAAAGATAAGTAAAAAACTTTATCTCTGCCTTAAATATGCATAATTTTCTGTAGTAAGGGAAAGAATGTTTCCACTCTGCACCCAGAAGACAGCTTCTTAAATGGAAACATTATCATGGCATGAACTCATCCTTCTATGGGACAGAGCACAGCAGTCTATCTGCTTCTTTAATTTGGGGCTTTCAGTTAAGGTAGGACTTCTGAACACCTATAAACAGAGCATAGGATAGAAATAGGAAGAAAAAAAGCTTATTAACAAGGCAGTTGTGTAAGCCAGAAGAAGATAAATTTATGATGATGATTATCTACAGTTTGAGTATACCTTGAATGTAACAGAGGTTTGGGGGAGAAATTTGTGAAGATTTGCATTTATTGTTTAAAATGTTCACACCCCAAACCAAAGAAAATCAATATCAAATTTTATTGGTCACCAATGGCCCTTACATACTTTTCATATAATTTCTAAGTTTGCCTGCATCATATTAGCAAGTGAGCCACCTAACAGCTAAATTGTTAGGAAAATGTCCCACCTGTATCTACAGGTGTCAGTGTACATTCCAAAGGACATTTTAGAAAGAACCCTAAAATGGAAATGGCAGTTTCAGAACAGTGAAGGATAGGATATCCAGCTGAATTCTTGATGCTAGAAGATCATACTTCAATATTGTTGTCTAACTTCTCAAAAACAAGGACTATTAGAAACATTTGAACAGGTCATCTGGAAAGTGGTCCTTAGTTAAATGCAAAGGAAGGGCAACTTCTTGAGATACTAGAATATTTTCTCAAGGAAAGACGGTAGTCATGATGCCTATTTCATCATAACTTCCCTGTTATCCTAATACATTTCTCACGGGATTGGTTGCTACTGATGTATTTCCAATTGAAGTATGTGAGGAATCCCTAGTTCAGATCATTTTGTTTTCCTAGAGTGAGTGTTTTCTTCTAGTGTTAAGTAGTAGTGCTTTCAGTTAACACAATTATCACTATTGGTTAGCTTATTATTATTGTTAAGTAGAAAATATTTGAACCTATATCTGCCCCCATCAAACGAACCTGTCTCACTCTCTATACAGAATCCATTTCTATTATTTTCCTAATCTGGTAGACATCTGAACTTATTTTTCTATATCTACAGGTTATATTAATTTTGTTCTTGAAAAACATATTTTGAAGTTGTCATATAGTGGTAATTGGCTCCACTACCCTTGTGAGTAGAATTCTGTGAAACCTTGAAAATCAGTATTCTAAGACCATTAAATTTATGGAAAGTGTTGGATACTGAAAATTAATCAGGGTGATGTACAAAGAGGTTGCAGGGTCCAACACAACTGTCGTAAGTATACGGCAGAGTGAACTAGGGTCTGTTTACTAAAAGCCACAGAATCAATCCCTAAGTCAAAACAGTCTCACAATTTTATAAACTAAATGGAAGGTGAAGCAAAGTGATATACAGAAGACTGCGTAAGAAGAAAGGCTGAGTGACGGTGATAACATCATGTGAGGTATAGACAATAAACTAAAGTGTCTTCATAGAAAATGAGGCAGGTGTCATTTTATCCATTAAATTGGCTGATATAAAGGAGTTTCCCACATCCTAGGATGGGAAATAAACCTCCAAGATCATTTCTTAATATATTCCTTCTATATAGCAGTATTGCTCACAAAAATAAATAAAACCATTCCTATCTCCCTGTACAAAGTTCAAGTCCAACTGGATCAAGGATCTCCACATAAAACCAGACACACTGAATCTAATAGAAGAGAAAGTGGGGAAAAGCCTTGAACACGTGGGTACAGGGGAAAAGTTCCTGAACAGAACACCAATGGCTTATGCTCTAAGATCAAAAATCAACAAATGGGACCTCATGAAATTGCAAAGCTTCTGTAAGTCAATAGTGTCCTACAACCAACAGATTGGGAAAAGATCTTTGTCAATCCTAAATCCGATAGAGGGCTAATATCCAACATATACAAAGAACTCAAGAAGTTAGACTCCAGAAAACCAAATAACCCTATCAAAAAATGGGGAACAGAGCTAAACAGAGAATTCTCAACTGAGGAAATTCGTAGGGCTGAGAAGCACCTAAAGAAATGCTCAACATCCTTAGTCATCAAGGAAATGCAAATCAAAACAATTCTGAAGTTCCACCTCACACCAAGTCAGAATGGCTAGGATCAAAAACTCAGGTGACAGCAGATGCTGGCGAGGATGTGGAGAAAGAGGAACACTCTTCCATTGTTGGTGGGATTGCAAGCTGGTACAACCACTCTGAAAATCAGTTTGGCGGACCCTCAGAAAAATGGACATAATACTACCTGAGGACTCAGCTATACCACTCCTGGGCATATACCCAGAAGATACTTCAACATGTATGTAATAAACATGCTCCACTATGTTCATAGCAGCCATATTTATAATAGCCAGAAGCTGAAAACAACCCAGATGTCCCTCATCAGAGGAATGGATACAGAAAATGTGGTACATTTACACAATGGAGTACTACTCAGCTAGTAAAAACAATGACTTCATGAAATTTGCAGTCAAATGGATGGAACTTGAAAATATCATCCTGAGCGAGGTAACTCAGTCACAAAAGAACGAAAATGGTATGTACTTACTGATAAATGGATATTACCCCAAAAGTCCGGAATACCCAAGTTTCACTTTACAGTAACCGCTGGTCTGAGAGTGAGGTCCCAGATGGAGGAGTTGGAGAAGGGACTGAAGGAACTGAGGGAGCTTGCAGCCCCATGGAGGGAGCAACCGTGTCAACTGGTCTGATGCCCCAGGTGCTCCTAAACTAAAGAATAGACATGGAAGGACCCATGACTCGGACCACATATGTGGCAGAGGAGCGCCTTGTTGGCCAACAGGGCGAGGAGAGGTCCTTGGGCTTGACGGTGTTAGAGGCCCCAGTAAAGCGGAATGTCAAGGGGGGAAGACCGGAGTGGGTGGGCGGGTGGGTGAGAGGGGGAATATCCTCACAGAGGCGGGGGAGGGAGAAGGAGATAAGGGATTTCTAAAGAGGAGACCTGGAAAGGGGGAAACATTGGAAATGTAAATAAAGTATCAGAAAATTTAACAAAATAAATAAAATGCACTGTGTAACTGAAAAATAAAATAAATCTCAGTGGCTACATCATATGGTGTTCTGTAGGGTGCTTAAGGAATTCCTGAATTTGGAGCTCAAATGTAGCTCTAAGTATACAACATGCCACAGTTGGGGAAATCCAGTATTTATTGTTCATCTTCAACAAAAATTAAGACAAAGCAGCATTGTACCCATGGCTGAAGAGATCTAAACTCACAAGTCAGATAGAGTTAAGCTTAATTTAAATGCAACATTGTCAGGCTCTTCTCTTCTCTTGCCAATGTTTCTAGCATTTAGGCTAATAGAAAGCATATTGGAGTGCATGAGGCCGGTAAACCTGGCAATGAACTCAGAAACTCTTAGGAATTCTGATCAGGGAAAGAAAAGAAGAGATTGCTATTGTAAAAAGAAAGAAGGAAGATTGCCTTATATTAACGAGAAAACTTCACATCAAAGGTCAGAATACAATGATGAAATTAACAGACATTCAGAACAGGGTATGTACTGCATAGAGCATATTTATAGATGGTCATGGGGAACGGTGGGTTTGTGAGGAGTACAACCAAAGTGGAAAGATTGAGGAAGCAGCTGCAGTGAGTGAGGGATTGAAGAAGAGAGAAGATGATGGTTGGGGGGAAGTTTTATGAATTATGAAATTCCCTATTAAGTTCCACTAAGCACCCCATATTAAGCAATTATCACCATCTTAATGGCTTTGTGATGCTTCTGTGGAATGAATACTGTGCAAAGGTTAACTCTAGAGAAAGCCAATTATACTCAGGGTACACTTTCAAAATGGGAAGATTTTCATCTTTTCTGTAAGGGCAAACCCATCCTTAGTTAATTATTATTGAATGCCAGTTATTTTGAATAAAAGGTAGACATCAACCCTTTCTTACACCCATATTCAAACTACTAGAAATAAATTCAGCTTCATCTGAGGGAAAACATTATGATACCCCCTTTCTCCTTTGGTTTGATTAGCCTTATTTAAAGACTATGGCAGATCAAAGATTTCCAAAGTTTGTGGACTGATAACGATAGACAGATTGTTATGAAACCAGAATGCTGGAACTCTTGAAAACTGTGGCAGAGAAGTGCTGGGAGAAGGGACTGTGGCATTTTAAGTCAAATAGAAACCCCATGTGGTCTAATCAAACATATTCTCCTTGTTCTGTAACATCTCATGAAGTAATTTCGAATTGTAATATATACATAAATTCATATTTTTAAATAACTTAAAAGGCATTGCATTTGTACTGTTTCATGTGGAAAGAATAAATTGCAAACATTTATTGAAGCATGCTCTTATTTTATTTTATATTAAATATTTGTTTTGAAGGTTTTTATACTTTATTAAAAACCTTTAACTACAAAGTTAAACATTTTACAGAGGCTATTCTAGTACATTAAATGATGAAACATATTTTAAAAGGAACAAAAATTATATCAAAAATAAGCTATCTAATGAGCAAAGTGGACAGGAACAGTGTTTACATGCATTGTTTTCCAAGTAAACCAGGCTACTTGGGTAGCCAGATGAGAGATGGTGTGGAGGAGGACTAATGCTTTATTCCTTACACAAGGAAAGTTTGATTCTTCCTTTTTAAAATTTTTAAAAATTTGGTTGTCATTATGTAGGATTTGGACTCAGGAACAGAAAAGTCATTACAGGCCTTAATTAAAAACTAAGAAATCTCCTCTTGTCTCCAGAGTTAGGTAGGATTTGTTTGCATAGGAAACCAACTCAAAGAGTAGCTCTAGATATTGGTAACCCTGCACGGGCCATGGCAATGTTGCTCCTGGCCTGTTTTGATTCTGCCTTCCTTGGCTATAACTTTGTCCTACCCGGGTTCCCACTGTGTTATTGACACAGACAAGAAGAGAAGCTGAATGCTTGCTGTTTCCCTCACAGAGAAAGAAACAGTTTCCTTCAGAAAATTCATAAAGCATCTCTTTGAGATATTTGGAGAGCTTAATGGCCTGTGCCAAATTAGAGTTCAGTACACTGTGCTTTACTTTAAAAAAAAATAAATAGCATCCATTTTTCACAGGTAGTGGAAAATTGCCTTCTAGAATTAGCAGTGATTCATAAAATTATTTGTTGTTATGATTTCATTAGTTTTAGCTCCCTATGTAGTTAGGCGTCAGTCAACTTTAAAATCAATGCCCTAGTTAGGCAAATAAGGCAATGGAATTCAGCAATTATCAGAAGTGTTTTTGTGTCTACCCACTGAGACTTGAAAATAACAGCCAGAGAAATGGAGAAACCAGATCAGGTCATGCCGCTGCTTACTGAAATAGCTCTAAACTGCATGTTAGCCACAGAGTCATTTTGAACCTATTCTGTGTACTATGCAAGCCTTTTTGTCTTTGCATATCGCAGTCGTTTATCATGTCAACGTTACCTGTCCTGTAACCTTGAAACAAGGACCTATTGCTATTCCCTTTTCCCCTGAAATCTATATTCTTCCTTTTTCTTCACATATCTATGACACTCCCTGACTGGCTTCTCAAGTCAATCCTGCAACGGTGTGAAGAAGGACAGCGGTCAGTTAATAGTGAAGTATGATATAAGGAGAGAATGTTATTTTATTTCTCCTTATTACATATTTTATTGGGCAGCTTCATTAATTTTTATGAGGAATGTTACAATCATACTTATCAGTAGAATATCTCATTACACATCAATAATGCTTGTAGTTTGAAAGTATTCTAAAGTCATCTACTTCAGGTTTCTGATACCAAAATGACACAGCGATTAACAAGCAAGGAGGTTCTAATAACAAGAGCCACCAGGGCAATGTAATTACATGATCTGCAGCTACTTCATTATGAGACACTGCAGATGTGTTGAATCTGATGAAAGTAGGAATTTATAGGTAATGATTGTGCTTTTGAACTTAAAAACTTGAATATTTTCAAATCAGCAGACAAACGAGAAATCAAACTTTTATATTCAGTTGGAGTACATGTAAGGGTGAAGGAAAAAAGATAGAAACCATTTTAAAGATTTGCCCAAGGTCTAGGACGGGGTGTGTGTGTGTGTATGTGAGTGTGTGTGTGTGTGTGTGTGTGTGTGTGTGTGTGTGTGTGTGTGTGTGTATGAATCCCCCGGTATCTGCCTCTAGAGTTCTGGGCTTATAATCATGTGACATTACACCTGAAACTTTTACATGATTTCTTGGGGTTCAGTTAAGCTCCTCAGACCTAGAAAGCAAGCCCATTGTTGCTGAGAATTCTGTCCAGCTCCAAGGCCTTTATAACCAGAACCCCAAAAGACGAAAAATAAATCATCTAATCCTTTCAGTCATTTTTTATTGGGTATGTCATGATTCTAGCCCATTTATATTACTTACTTAATTAAATCTATGTTCTTAGAAAATAAAAGAACTTTTGCCTGGCAAAAGTTAATTGTAATTTGGAATATTTTCATTGCAGCAAGTATAAATAAAACTTAGACCTTTAAACACACACTTCTACATTAGTAAAATATATTTGAATGTATTAATCTATACAATATATTATTTCTATGTTTGTAAATAGAAGTATATATGATGATTAATGTTCTGACTATATCTTACTGCAGAAGAAAAAATTGAAAAAGCAGCTATATCTATATAATTTACCCTTTTTAAAATATGAATGTTTTAAAATAAACTTATTTAACATTTTGTTAACCAATCTTTGAAAAATTGAATAACTATAAACATTAAACACAAGAAAATATGAGGGAAAATATAATAAATAACTGATCTTATATAAGTTGTTAACTATAGCTACAATGGCCAAAGAGAGGTTTATACAAGCTACCAATCTTAGTATTTATTAATATTTATATTTAGGAAAACTAAAAGAGGGATCTAAAACGTTTCTAAAAATATTTGGAATAAAAATTAAAAAACTAATTCAGTTCTATGTATGAGTACTAGGAAGCTTATGCCAGGCACTAAGATTCCAAGACAACAATTCTTGTGGAAAAGCACACTTCTTGCTATGGATTCCAGAGTGCGCTGTTTGGGGTTTCTCCTGCCCTTCGCCCCGAGCTTACCTCCACATCTTGGAATTGGTCCACTCCACATTACTTTTCCATCCATCAGAATGCACGTAATTGTTTCCGTCCCCTGGGTTTTAATAAACCCTTCTTCACAAATAACTGAAATAGAACTTCCTAATTGAAAGTTGTCTCCAAAGCGACGAGCATTGATGGGTATTCCAGGATCCGGGCATTCATTATGTCCAAATGCTTAAAAAGGAGAAGCAAAAACATTAGGAGTATAAAAAAAGAGGGATTTCTATAGATTTCGTGTGAGGGAAGTGACTATTAAAAATGATTGTGGTTATTTCTTCTTGAAAACCCTTTAATTTACTTTGTAAATTTAGATATTTTTCTGGGATAATATGAGTGTGAAATAACGAGTAATAGTGGTGATTGTTTCAACATATAATTTATATACTAAAACATAAAAAATTAAAAATAAAAGTTTAAATTGTGTTTATTTGTATTGATCATTAAGCCAAACCAATATAGACATCTCTAATGTAATATGCTCAGATTCCAATTATAATGATTCATAAAAGGTTTATGTCACCTTCTTTAGAAATTCCATGGCACATTTGCCAGGAATGGAAAACAGTTTCCCTGGGATGATTAAAGGAAAGGGGGAGAGAGAATAGGAGAGGGGGTTTGCAGAAGGGAAACCAGGAAAGGGGATACCATTTGAAATGTATATAAATAAAATATCCAATAAAAAAGAAAATGTTTCAGTCTAGGTAGGAAATACTGTAATTATTTGTATCTTCCTATGACAATATGGCCTTTCCTTCCTACTAAGGAACTTAACTCTTCAATGACCATGTCCTAGGAAAAGAGATGTAATATTATCACATTTAATACTTAGAGGGGCCTGATGAGTAAAATATCACCATGAAGAGAAATGTCAGACTTGAAGAAGTCATGTAGCTTATCTCTCTTCAGAGAAATAAAAAATTTATGGGACAACAATATATCCTCAGTTCTGGAATTTAAAATTTTCTCCATGGCTTTTGTATCTTTGGTCATTTTCTCATGTCTCATGATCCTTGAGACACTTCCGTATTTTTCTTGTTTCTTTAGGTTGGATATTGAGCAAAAAGTAGAATGATAAAATAATAGGTTTCTTAAACAATTAATGCATTATTTGGAGTTAACCAAAATTTTCTCTTAATGAATCTGTAAGACAATAAATTCATAATAAAATTTTATCTTAATATAGTATAAATAGAAGACTATTTCTGTGAGGACAAAGTATTGTGGCTTATAAGCATAAGGTTTATTCATGAAGGCGTTATAATTTGATACTATAATTATTCTGCATGAATCCAAGCAACTGTTTTAAATTTTCTTACCAATCATCATTTTACAGTTGTTCCTAATTTATAGTACTTTATTATAATTTTTAACCTAAACTACAAAAAGATAATTAAGATACATTCTAAAATATATAAATATATTATAGGTACATTTATTTGAATGATTGCTTTTGTCTTGTAACTGAAAAATTATTAACTCAAAGAACTAATAAATTAAAAAATAGTAAAAGTATATTTTAAATTCAGTTTTTAGGTCGTGCTGCTCTAATATGCAACATCTAAGTCGATTTGTTCAGAAAAATGAGCTGAAGTAGTAATTATTAAATATATGTCATTACATATAACTCAGAAACCAAATGGACATAATATCTGACAGCACCACAGGCATTGAACTTAAAAGCATCATGCAATTAACACAAATTAAAATGCAATTGGGCAGATGCAAACATGTATTCACTAACATGCATGCATATGTTTGAAGAGGTTTTGGATAAAGATCCCAATGTAGGCAATCTCTATGACACATACCCCAGCTACTGGAATATAAATGATGTTCACCTACACATTTGCCAAGGAGTTCCTATGAGTAACACTG
Source organism: Uromys caudimaculatus (assembly GCA_028551405.1). Classification (NCBI taxonomy): domain Eukaryota; kingdom Metazoa; phylum Chordata; class Mammalia; order Rodentia; family Muridae; genus Uromys; species Uromys caudimaculatus. Next base: position 49,984,904 of record CM052718.1, on the reverse strand, counting down.
TAGAAAGTTCTAGTCAAGCTGAAAGGACACTGAGTGTATTCTGTATGTCATTGACAAAATTCAGTATTACTTAGATAAGGGGGGGTGAAAGATGAAATTCATTCTAAAGGCAGGGCTGATAACTGGAGACTAAATTCTATTGAGATAGAGAACTTTCCCATTAACTCAGAAGGTTAGACAGCATCTGAGACAAAGTGGATGATTCAAGAGAAAGCACTAAATATTAGCAGCATTCCCTGGCTTCTGTTTAAAACATTTGCACACTATAGCACTCAGATGTAAGTATCTAAAGCTATGACGTTCTCTCTTTTATGTGATTTAACCTTCTGCAACTGTCATAAGGATTTTCAGATGAATAAGGTGTATCTTTTAAAATGCAAATCTGATACACAGAATCTAAGACAAAACATACCTCAAATCTAGGAAAACATGATAAACACTGCAACATAGTACAAACATCTAATGATCTAGAGTACAAGCTAGCTAGTGATTATTGAGCTCTTGCTAGATTCACATATGACCTGCTAAAGTTATCCAATCTATACTAATTTATAATTTACTCTTACATTCTTTCAAATATGATATTATAGGTATGGATACATGAAGGACATATATAAAAATGGAGTAGCAAGGACAAGACTTGAAATTGTGCTGAGTTTTGCTGATACTTTCAAACATCAAAGTAATTTTTCTCATAGTCATGCAAGAGAGCTTTCCCTACTTTGTGGTGTTTTCTCTCCAGTACTCCTGTGGCAATTAGAGTTATTCTTCGGAATTAGAATTCCGTGTTTTCATTAATTCTTTAAGTTTTCTATGATTTTCTGAATATCTAAAGAAAAGTTGTTTTTGTTTTTTTTTTAACTGATAAATAAATAACAACAAAATCGGGTTTAGATTTACAGTACATTTTTATAGAAAAGCCTAATCTATTGGCTGATACAGGAAAAACATTGAAATGTATTTCCTTAAATTGGGGCCTTTCTCAAAGAGAAATGACACAGAGAGTAAAATGTAGTTGACTATCAAGAAATAAAAAGCATTCATTGTCTTTGACTTTGAAACAAGAAGTCTGGTTTGCATGATGGCTTTTCAGTCCTCAACAGATATATTACATATATGAACAAGCAAAGATACAACAACAAAACTCTTACTGTTGTATGTGATGTTGAAGCCACGCCCAGACATCGAGTGGTCAGCTTGAAATTCCAGTCGCAGTATGTGGCTGTTACTAGTAAGGTGGGAAGGCACCTCTGCCCCAGTAAAGGTTCCCAGAATAGGGGAATCTGGTGAGTCACCATCTTTAACAGCAAGAAAGTCAAATTGAGATTCCAGATCAAAGTCATTGAAGGAAAGGTGGATCCTGCTCCCTGGATCAGAGATTATTGTCCAGATGCAATTTAAATTATTTCCATAACCTTCTGGATAATCAGGGGAAAGGACTGTTCCCATCGGTGCAGTAAAGTTAGAGAGGCAAGGAACTGGTAAAAAAAAATAATAAAATGTAAGCTTATAAACAGTAAATATTAAAAGGCAATATCTAGACATATTTTTAGTAGTGTACAATTATAACAAATAAATTGATAACACAACAAAGAATTTAAGTTATAAACAAGAAAGGAAATAAAATTTTCTTTTTCTTTCACTGAAGAATAAATTCAGGGCTTTGGGGCAAGGGCCACATTGCTAAACTACATACACAGACTTCATTTTACATATAAGCAAATGTAGCTATTACTTTACATGAACATAGGCTATATGCTTAAATAGGAGCTGCATGTTATTTGTTGGTTTGTTTTTGTGGTTTCCAACATGTGGTGGTTTGAATATGCTTGGCCTAGGAAGTGATTTTATTCAGAGGTGCGCTCTATGGGTGGTCTTGTTAGAGGAAGTGTGTCACTGTGGGGTTGGGCTTTCCAACCTTCTTCCTAACTATATAGCAGTCAGTTTTCTCCTGTTGGCCTTTGCAACAAGATGTAGAACTCTCAGCTCCTCCTCCCATGCCTGCCTAGATACTGGATGCTTCCTGTCTTAATAATAATGGACTGAACCTCTGAACCTGTAAGCCAGTCCTCATTAAATATTGTTTTTATAAGAGCTGCCTTAGTCATGGTGTCTCCTTACAGCAATGGAAACCCTAAATAAGACATGACAATTTTTATTCTGTAGTCTCTGTCAACTCTGCCTTCTGAGATGGAGACTTCAGGCAGGAATCACTCCACCCCACTCACTGACACGTGATTCTTCCATTTGTCCTAGCTGTGTTAGAATATTCTACAACTCTCCTCCCTGCACTTATGAGAAATCTTCACAAGTAATCATGAAACACTAAGTGTAATACAACAATTGAAGAGAGAATCATTTAGAGAATTATCTCAGAGTTAGGATTTTAAAGCTTACAGAAAATTAGTAAGGGTGCTTAAATGGATTTTATCTCTACCATGCCATGATAGTTTATGATACAAACATGGAGACAGGTTAATATATATAATGGGCAACAGCTGTTACTTTTGGCAAAGTCTAGGAGAACTAAATAAACACAGCTAATCTACAAAAACCATAGTCTTATGCCCCGTTTTCTTTCTGAAATTTCAAACATCTGATTGAAGTTTCAAAAGCTGAGGAAGGCTAAGAAAGAGAAAACAAACAAACAAACAAACAAAATAATCAATGTTAAAATATTGATATAGTTTCTTCCAGTTCTACTAAATATCTTCAACAGAACTCAGTTCATAGAATATGTGCAAATTGTCTCTGTCTCTCTGTCTCTGTCTCTGTCTCTGTCTCTCTCACACACACACATACACACACACACATATTCTCTCTCTCATACACACATAATGTGAACATATTAAATATGTTTAAAGTCTCTCTCTCTCTCTCTCTATATATATATAGTATATAAACATATATTTGCATGTATAGTGTGTTTGTTTGTATAATTTTGAGACAGTTTCTCAGATATAGACCAAGATTATTTAGGATTATTCATCTTTGTGCTTTAGTCCAAGTATTTAAGTTAGAGACATCACTATAATTGGCTTATTATAAATAGTATATAAAATTTTAAATTCATTATGCATAATTATATTAGTCATTTAAACCTCTAACACCATTCTTTTCTGTCTATATAAAATTTTAAGTTAATATTAAAAGTATATTCTAAAATATAATTCAGTGATGACTGTCTTTTGATTGTTTTCATATTTTCAATGAATTTATAAGAATATTAATTTGAAGGCTCAAAATAGTATTCAGAATTCCTCAAGTAATATCAATTTATAGTGAAATATAAAAAGCTGTATTAAAGTACATAGAACTCCACAAGCATAAAATACTGTGATTATTTAATTCTCTTTAGTTTCATAAGGAAAATAACAATTTCTTATTTTATTTTCTTCTACTTATAGTAAAGTTGAAGTTTCCTCATGTGATTATATATGCTCACTCACTTGGTTATTTTAAGAATCTACTTATGAATTCTGTTTATATATGTTTTAATAGTCTTAAGTCACAAAACCCAGGTGGCAGTTTGAATGAAAGTTGTTCTCATAGGCTCAGAGGTTTGAATCCTTTGAAAACACATCTGTTTTCCATCATGATGACCATAAAGTAAACCTCTAAATCAGCAAGAAAGACACCAGTTAAATGCTTTCTTTAACCAGACTTGGATTGTTCATGGTGTCTTCCACTCTTTTATTTTTTATAAGTTCAATATTAATAACTTATTTTAATTTATTTGCTAAAATTTCATCTTTTTTTAAAAGTATTTTCCATTTTTTTCTATGCGGAATGATTTTAGATGTAATAAACTTACAGCATTTGGTCTCAGCCACATTTTAGGTCAGTCTAATTTGAATGCATTTGCTTTTTTTCTCCTCAATTTTTGAAATCATATTTAAAAACAGATTTCACATTTGAGAAAAAAATGTCCGGGAAAAAAATGTCCACCGTCTCATTCTTTGTAATACTATGGCTTAATATGCAGCCTGTTACACATTAAAAACAAAAAACAAAAAGACAAAAACAAAAACCAAAGGCTCCCTCCCTTCCCTTCCAAGTGCAGGGAGTTGTTTTGTACATAATATTTTGGAACCCTTTCTACTTTCATTCATTCTTTAGGAATTTTATATATTTGTGTAGTATAGTATGATTATATCAATCCTCCATTTCCTACTATCAAGTTCGCAGGGATCCATCTCCAACAATCCCATCTTAAAGCTTCATGTCCTTATTTTTCTTTCCATCACTCTCTGTCTCTGTCTATCTCTGACTTCGACACTGTTTGTCACTCTCTGTCTCTTTGTGCTCTCTGTCTCTGTCTGAACGTCTTTTATTATTTACTGAGTCTGATGAGTACTTCCCATATGTATATGGGTATAAGACCATCCAATAAAGTATGAGCAATGTGCCAGTGGCTAATCTCCACAATGAAGAATGAGTCTTCCTATCCAATTGCTATCAACTGCTTCCTCAATTAGGAGTGGAACCTTGTGATCTCCTGGATCATGCATGCTGGGATGTGGACTGTTTTGATCTTGGACACATTTTGTGAGGTAATGATGGATGCTGTGAGTTCATCAGTGCAATAGCCAAATCCTGTCCAGAGGGAAATATTCCATAGAACTCCTCTGGATCACCTATACTTTCAATCCCTCTCTCTGCACAGTTAAATTGCTCCATTTTCTCACCAATTCCATCCACATCTGGAGTCTACACAAACAACTGCCTTCTCTTCTCTTAGACTCAACTGAATCACGGAAACTTTAATTCTATCACCATTGTAACAAAATGACTGCTAAATTAGTAAAAGGTGAAGGTGTATGGTTTCTTTTACTATAAATCTATTTTACAAATTGACATAAGTTCATATTGCTACAAATGATCCACACATAGACCAAGAACTGACCAAGCTCCCAAACCACACAGAACTTCAAGAAGATGGGTAGGTTTTAAAAATGTACATTGTATACTGTTTTATAGGTGCAGTGCAACTTTTAGGTAACATCATCTTGTCCACTTTCACCTGCCCAGAAAAACTTCGTTTAGTAATTTCATAAAAATTACAAGTTATTTATATGGTTCATAAATTAATATAATATATTCATAGTAAAATTTTTCCATAAGGTGTTCTTTTTTAAATTTTATATAATCATCCTTTTACTGTTTATGTGGATTTGGGTAAGAATTGTATCTATGAGGTCCTAGCTTATTCATCTACATTTATTCTGGCAAATGCATTTTAAAGTGACCATTGCTTGCACATAAAACATTAGATACAATATTTTATCACTTACTGGACTATTGGGTTTAGTTGAAAATAGTTAAAGATATCCAATGTATATAGGTATATACATGCCTATAATTCCAGCATGCAGGAGAATTACTGCAAATCAAAGGCTATCTGGAACTATGGGATACATGCCAGACAGCCAAGGGGGCTGGATATGAGACCCCATTTCAAATAAAACAAAATATTTACTAATATTCAAGAATTTTTTGATTTGCCTTTAGGGAATGATAGTGACATCATTTTTATTAAGTATTCTAGCATCTGACAAAATATTGTCAATTGCTTTTTCATTTTTGGGCTAGAGTATGGCTCAAAAAAGAGCATTTATCTGGCAGAGCCAAAGCCCTGGATGAGATATCTTGCATAAAATGTTTTCTTTCATTGTTGGTGTGATTTATCAAATAATAGGTTTTCCATTATGAAACCAATATTATCTTTCTGGAAGAATGCTTAGAATAAAAAATCATCAATTAAAATATTTTAAGTACTTCTAAGTTTTGTAGGGAATAAACACATTAGAATCAGCTCCCCTAATGTATTTTATTCTTTTTCAAAAAGGACTGAACAGATGACCTTCATTAAGAATAACTGGCCTTCTCCTCACCGTCCCTTAGAAAGTGCTCTTTTCCTCTGAAAGATATTATAATATAATGATGACTATTTACTTGATCATAAAAGTATATCAATAGATAATCTTCATGTTTAGCTTGTATTAAGTTGAAATTTTGATGCATTTTGAAAAATATGGTTTTATAATCCTAACATTTTATACAAAATAAACAGTAATGGATTTTATGCTGTGAACTCTATGCCTTACCATGAGCACCTCCATTCAACAATAAATAATGGAATTTACATAAAAGAGAAGCTTTAAATATTTTAATAATTATGATTACAAATAAGCATGTATTATCTTATGAAAATAAATGGGTTTATTAGAATAGCTATGATATCTAATTTTCATAAGAAATATGCCATGTGTAAAGCATAAAATGCTACCCACTTGTTAGAATAATGCACATAATATATATTTTTTGCAATTGCCAATGAACTGTGTTAACTTTATTTAAATCTGTAATGAATTTTATAATTCAGCATAAGCACACGTGTTAAAGATAGTATCACAAAGTGCTCTTCATTCAAAAATAATTACTTGGTTACAGCTCTTTGCAATTAATTACAAAAGCAATTATATGCAAGGACAGGGTAACATATTGCATCTAGAAGTAAAGCAGTTGGTACTCACAGATACAGATGGGTATATTTGCAGACCATTGGTTATTCTCTTGACAAACAATGGATTTCTCTCCAATTAATTCAAACCCAAACTGGCATTCAAACCTTAAAATATCACGATTAGAAAAACCATCGCCTTCTCTAATTCCGTATAAAGGTGTGCCAGGATCACCACAGCTTTCTTTCTCAATTTCTGGAAAATAAAAGATAAACTTAACTTTTAGGGTTGCATATGTATGATACCTGCATTATAAATGTACTCAATATACACTTTTAATGTGATAATACTTCAGAGCAGAAGGATGAGCTCATTTTCCATTCTCGATTTTATTCCTGCTGTGCCACTCTTGTAGACTGGATGGATAGTGTTCTTTGGGAATAAAATGATGAATGCAAATAGAAGCTTCTGTTGTTTTCAATTACTAGAGTAATGTCTGGAGTTATTATAACAAATTGTGGTGACAGAGAAGTACTTTAACAGAAGAGTATGAAAAGATTTAGATGTGTTGTGTGTATTACACATATATGTATATACTCACAAATATACCCATATACATTTCTTCCAAATCCTCAAATTTTTTGTGATCCTTTGTGAATTATACAAGAAATTATGGTCAGAGGATGAGGAAGCATTGTCCACCTTCTGTGATGAAAGGAAAACCATTCTTCAATAATGATCTTTCACTTCCTGTTTCTGTCTGCACCCGGGAACTGACCCTGTGCCACGGCTCTCAATACACAAATTCTGCTGGGAGAGATCTGTGTTGACACACCTGTGAGCACAGGTAAGACCACCATTTCTGCTCAAATACTTGGTCCAAGAGGGACCCGCCAAGAGCCCTCAGGGCACAGGAACTGAGGAGCAGCTTGGGACAGGATCCTTCCCATTTCTATCTGTGCCCTAGAGTTGACTTTGTTCCACAGCACTCCATACCCATATCCCACCTGGAGAGAGCTGCTCTCCCAGTAGTGCTGACACACTTGAGAGCACAGGTGAGACCACTACTTCTGCTCAAATTCCTGGCCCAAGAGGGAACCAAAAAGAGCCATCAGGACACAGGAACCAAGAACGAGTCACAGACAGGATACTTTCTGTCTGTGTTTCTGTCTGTGTCCTGGAGCTAACCACGTGCCATAGCTCTCCAAGCCCAAATTCCTCTCAGAGAGAGGTGGTCTCCCAGGAGTAGTTACTGACACAGAAGCTTGCAGGAGGGACAGGCCACAGTCAGAGAGAGCAAGGCCAGCTAACAACAGAGATAACCAGATGGCAAAAGGCAAAGGTAAGAACATAAGCAACAGCCAGAACCCAGTTCTCCCACCACAACCAGCCCTCGATACCCCAACACACTAGGAAAGCAAGACTCAGATTTAAAATCACATCTCATGATGATGATAGAAGACTTTAAGAAGGAAATAAATAACTCCCTTAAAGAAATAAAAGAGAACACAGGTAAACAACTAGAAGCCCTTACAGAGGAAACACAAAATTCCCTTAAAGAATTACAGGAAAACAAAACCAAACAGGTGAAGGAATTGAACAAAACAATCCATGATCTAAAAATGAAAGTAGAAACAATAAAGAAATCACAAAGGGAAACATCCCTGGAGATAGAAAGCCTAGGAAAGAGATCAGGAGTCATAGATGCAAGCATCACCAACAGAATACAAGAGACAGAAAAGAGAATCTCAGTTGCCGAAGATACTATAGAAAACATTGAAACAACAGTTAAAAGAAATGCAAAATGCAAAAAGCTCCTAACCCAAAACATCCAGGAAATCAAGGACACAAGGAGAAGACCAAACCTAAGGATAACTGGTTTAGAAGAGAGCAAAGATTCCCAACTTAAAGGGCCGGTAAATATCTTCAAAAATAGTATAGAAAACTTCCCTAACCTAAAGAAAGAGATGCCCATAAACATGCAAGTAGCCTACAGAATGCCAAATAGATTATACCAGAAGAGAAATTCCTCTCATCATATAATAATTATAATACCAAATGGACAGAACAAAGAAAGAATATTGAAAGCTTTAAGGGAAAAAGATCAAGAAACATAAAAAGGCAGACCTATCAGAATTGCACCAGACTTCTCACCAGAGACTATAAAAGCCAAAAGATCCTCAGCAGATGACATACAGACCCCAGGAGAACAAAAATGCCAGTCCAGGCGACATTACCCAGCAAAACTCGTAATTACCATAAATGGAGGAAACCAAAGTATTCTAAGACAAAACCAAATTTATACAATATCATTCCACAAATCCAGACTTACAAAGGATAATAGATGGAAAACTCCAACACAAGGAGGAAAACTGCACCCTAGAAAACGCAATAAACTAATGTCCTTTCAACAAACCCAAAAGAAGGTAATCACACAAACACAATTCCACCTCTAACAGCAAAAATACCAGAAGCAATAATAAAGATTCTTTAATATTGCTTAACATCAATGGAATTAATTCTCCAGTAAAAAGACATAGAATAACAGACTGGATATGTAAACACAACCCAGCATTTTGCTGTATACAGAAAACACAGCACAGTGACAAAGACAGACACCACTTCAAAGTAAAAGACTGGAAAACAATTTTCCAAGCAAAACGTCCCAAGAAACAAACTGGAGCAGACATTCTAATATAGAAAACAAATCGACTTTCAACCAAAAGTTATCAAAAAAAAATAAGAAAGTACACATACTCATCAAAATAAAAACCTACCAGGATGAGCTCTCAGTTCTGAACATCTGTGCTCCAAATGCAAGGACACCCACGTTCATAAAAGAAACTTTACTAAAGCTCAAAGCACACATTACACCTCACACAATAATAGAGACACAGTGAATCTAACAGAAGTTATGGACCCAATGGATTTAACAGATATCTCTAGAAAATTTCATTCTAAAAATAATATACCTTCTTCTCAGCACATCAGGGTACCTTCTTCAAAACTGACCACATAATCAATCATAAAGCAGGCCTCAACAGATACAAAAAGTTTGAAATAATGGCATTCAAAGTATCAGATGACCACAGACTAAGGCTGGTCTTCAATAACAACAAAAACAACAGATACATACACATGAAAGCTGAACAACGCTCTACTCAATGATAACTCGGTCAAGGAAAAAATAGTGAAATTAAAGACTTTTTAGAATTTAATGAAAATGAAAGTACAACATACCCAAACTTATGGGACACAAGGAAAGCAGTGTTAAGAGGAAAACTCATAGCTTTGAGGGCCTCCAAAAAGAAACTGGAGAGAGCATACACTAGAAGCTGGACAGCACACCTGAAAGCTCTAGAACAAAACGAAGCAAATACACCCAAGAGGAGTAGATGGCAGGAAATAATCAAACTCAGGGCCAAAATCAACAAAGTAGAAACAAAAAGAACTATACAAAAAATCAACAAAACCAGGAGCTGGTTCTTTGAGAGAATAAGCAAGGTGGATAAACCCTTAGCCAGACTAACCAGAAGGCACAGAGACATATCAAAATTAATAAAATCAGAAATGAAAAGGAAGACATAACAACAGAATCTGAGGAAATTCAAAAAAATCATCTGATCCTTCTACAAAAGCCTATACTCAAAAAACCTGAAAAATCTGGAAGAAATGGACAATGTTCTAGACAATAGCAAGTACCAAAGTTAAATCAGGATCAGATAAACCATCAATGAACAGTCCCATAAGTCTTAAAGAAGTAGAAGCAGTCATTAAAGGTCTCACAACCAAAAAAAGCCCAGGACCAGATGTGTTTAGTGCAGAATTCTATCCGACCTTCAAAGAAGACCTAGTACCAATACTCTTCAAACTAGTCCACAAAATAGAAACAGAAGAAACATTACCAAATTTGTTCTGTAAAGCCACAGTTATACCAAAACCACATACAAACGCAACAAAGAAATAGAACTTCAGGCCAATTTCCCTTAGGAATATTGATGCAAAAATACTCAATACAATTCTTACAAACCAAATGCAAGAACAGATCAAAATGATCATTCACCACAATCAAATAGGCTTCATACCAGGATGCAGGGATGGTTCAATATATGGAAATCCATCAATGTAATCCACTACATAAACAAACTAAAAAAAAAAAAAATACACCACATGATCATTTCATTAGAAGCTGAAAAACATTTGACAAAATTCATCATTCCTTGATGTTAAAAGTCTTGGAAAAATCAGGAATTCAAGGCCCATACCTAAACATAGTGAAAGTAATATACAGCAAACCAGTAGCCAACATCAAATTAAATGGAGAGAAACTTGAAGCAATCCCACTAAAATCAGGGACTAGAAAATGCTGCCCACTTTCTCCCTAACTATTTGATAGAGTAACTGAAGTTCTAGCTAGAGCAATTAGACAACAAAAGGAGGTCAAAGGGATCCAAATTGGAAAGGAAGACATCAAAATATCACTATTTGCAGATGATATAATAGTATACACAGATAACCCCAAAAATTCTACCAGAGAACACCTAAACCTGATAAACAACTTCAGCAAAGTGGCTGGATATAAAATTAATGCAAACAAATCAGTAGTCTTTCTATACTCAAAGGATGAATAGATTGAGATAGAAATTAGGGAAATGACACACTTCACAGTAGTCACAAACAATATAAAATATCTTGGTTTGACTCTAACCAAACAAATGAAAGATCTGTATGATAACAACTTTAAGTCTCTGAAGAACGTAATTGAAGAAGATCTCAGAGGATCGAAAGATGTCCCTTGCTCATGGATTGGCAGGAATAATAGAGTAAAAATGGCCATCTTGTCTAAGCAATCTATAGATTCAATGCAATCCCCATCACAATTCCAACTCAGTTCTTCATAGACTTAGAAAGAGTAATTCTCAAATTCATTTGGAATAACAAAAACCCCAGGATATCGAAAACTATTCTCAACAATAAAAGAATATCTGGGGGAATCACCATCCCTGACCTCAAACTGTACTACAGAACAATAGTGGTAAAAACTGCATGATATTGGTAAAGTGATATTGGCAGGTTATTCAATGAGATAGAATTGAAGACCCAGAAATGAACCCACACATCTATGGTAACTTGATCTTTGACAAACAAGCTAAAACTATCCAGTGTAAAAAAGGACAGCATTTTCAACAAATGGTCCTGGTTTAACTGGTAATCAACATGTAGAAGAATGCAAATTGATCTATTCCTATCTCCCTGTACAAAACTCAAGTTCAAGTGTATCAAGGACCAGATACCCTGAATTTAATAGAAGAGAAAGTTCGTAACACTCTCAAACATGTGGGTATAAGGGAAATTTTCCTGAACAGATCCCCCATGGCTCATGTTCTAAGATTAAGAATTGACAAATGGGACCTAATAAAATTACAAAGCTTCTGTAAGGCAAAGGACATGGTCAATAGGACAAAATGGCAACCAACAGATTGGGAAATGTTCTTTACCAATCCTACATCTGGTAGAAGGCAAGTATCCAATATGTATGAAGAACTCAAGAAGTTAGAGTCCATAGAACCAAATAACCCTATCAAAAAATGGAGAACAGAGCTAAACAGAGAATTCTCAACTGAGCAACCTCGAAGGGCTGAGAAGCACCTAAAGAAATGTTCAACATCCTTAGTTATCAGGAAAATTCAAATCAAAACAACTCTGAGATTCTACCTCACACCAGTCAGAATGGCTAAGATCAAAACTTCAGGTGACAGCAGATGCTGGTGAGGATGTGGAGAAAGAGGAACACTCCTCTATTGCTGGTGGGATTGCAAGCTGGTACAACCACGCTGGAAATCAATCTGGCAGTTCCTCAGAAAATTGGAAATAGTACTATCTGAGGCCCCAGCTATACTACTCCTCGGCATATACCCAGAAAATGCTCCAACATGTAATAAGAACACATGCTCCTTTAAGTTCATAGCAGCCATACTTATATAATAACCAGAAGCTGGAAACAACTCAGATGTCCTACAACAGAGGAATGGATACAGAAAATGTGGTACATTTACACAATGGAGTACTACTCAGATATTAAAAGCAATGACTTTTCATGAAATTTGCAGGTAAATGGAAGGATCTAGAAAATATCCTGAGTGAGGTAACTCAGTCACATAATAACACACATGGTATGTAGTCACTGAAAAGTGAATATTAGGCAAAGATTGTGGAATACCCATGATACAACTAATGGACTACATGAATCTCAAGAGGAAAGAAGACCAAAGTATGGATGTTTGAGTCCTACTTAGATGGGGAAAATATAATCAAGGGAAATAGAGGGTGGGAAGTACATAGCAGGAAGAGAAGAGGGGGGAGAAGAATCAGGTGTGGGAGGAGATGGAGGAGATTTAGAAAGCATAAGGAAATTGAACAGAGGAGTGTAGCAATGGGGCATGGGGAACTGGGAGGTAGCAACCAGAAACTCCCAGACACCTGGAATGCAAGAGCCTCCCAGGAGCCCACAGGGATGACATTAGCTGAAATAATTCACAAAGGGGAGGGAGAACCTGTCGAGATCATATCCAGAGGTTAGGCATGGTCCCCTGGTTGAGGGATGGGGCCACTCATGCATCTCCAAAATTTAACCCAGAATTTCTCCTATCTAAAGGAAATACAGGACAAAGAGTGGAGCAGAGATTGAAGGAAAGACAATCCAGAGACTGCCCTATCTGGGGATCTATCCCACATGTAGATACCAAACTCTGACACTATTGAGGATGCCAAGAAGTGGTTGCTGACAGGAGCCAGATACAGCTGTCTCCTGAGAGGCTCTGACAGAGCCTGTCCAGTATAGATGTGGATATACACAGCCAAACATTGGACTGAGCATGTGGAACCCAATGAAGAATTTAGGGCAAGGACTCTAGGAGTTGAAGAGGTGTGCAATCTCATAGGAAGAGCAACAATATCAACTAACCAGACACCCCCAAAGCTCCCAGGAACTAAACCACCAACCAAAGTGTACACAGAGGTTACCCATGGTTACAGCTGTATATGTAGAAAAGGACTGCCTTGTCTGGCATCACTGGGAGGGGAAACCCTTGGTCCAGTGGAGGCTTGATGACCCAGGACAGGGGAACACTAAGCCACTGGGGCAGGAGTCGGTGGGGGCTGGGGGAGCACCCTCATAGAGGCAGGGGGAGGGAGAAGGGCATAGTGGGCTTGTGGAGGGGAAACTGGGAGGGGGATAACATTTGAAATGTAAATAAATAAAATAACAAAGAAAAAAGAAAAAAACACCAGAATGATCTTTCAGGTAATTTTTATTCAACTGCTTAAAGCAACTAATTATTGAGGTCCCAGAGACTGGGGAGGTCTGGCAGAGTGAGGGGACATCCTCTTGGAGACAGCGGGGAGGAGGAATGGTTGTGCTCACTAGTAGTTGTCTTCAAACATAATATATTTTGCATTAGTTCTTATTTTTAATATGAATTCTCTGTAATGTTTCAGTACATACATGCATAAAGTGATATTTAAATTAGGGTTAACAGATATTTCCAAAATTTTTCACTTTATATTAAAAGTACTGAAAATCTTTTTAAAATAACTTTCTGCTCTAGCAATGGACCAAGATAGGTTACCAATGCCTGTCTGCTGGCTGGTATCAACTGAAACTCCAGTCACAGGAAATCTGATGATTTCCTCCAGCCTCTACAGCCACCAGGCACACACACATAGCACACATACATGCATATAAATAGAACATTAATACATAAAAAATAAAATAAAATAAAATATGCTTTTTAAAAAGAGTAGGAGGAAAAATTAAACTTTTAAAATTAAACAAAAATATATAGCTCCAAGAGGCCCTACAAGCAGCTGACTAAATGGACTCAAGTCAAGGACTTCAGTGGTTGAATTAGGGAGAGGCTGGAAGAAGCAGAGGAGGAGGGCAACCCCATAGGAAGACCAACAGTCTCAAGTAACCTGGACCCCTGAGTTCTATCAGACACTGAGCCACCAACCAGGCAGCATACACTAACTAGTCTGAAGCCCCCAAAACATACACAGCAGAGGACTACCTGGTCTGGCCTCAGTGATAGAAGATGCACCCCTGGAGAAACTAGAGGTCCCAGGGAGTGCAGAGGTCTGGGAGAGTGGGGGGACATCCTCTTGGAGACAGGGGAGAGGAGGAATGGGATGAGGAACTGTGGGAGGGCAGACCAGGAGGTGGGTCATAGCTGGACTGTAAAAACTAAAAGAAATCAAATCAAAACAAAACAAAAACAAAATAACAAAAATTTATAGCATCTCCTGCATCCAAAATGTACACATTCAGCAGTTATTCATTTTTCTAGAATTTATCAGTCTGTTGTGCATTTTTCCAGTTTTTTTTTTTTATCCAAGATTTTATACTTCTTGGAAAATATGTAAGAATAGAAATGTTTGAGTTTTTGAATATGTAAAAATATTTCCCATGAACTGCCTTTTATCTATAAGGAGCATACTTATAGATACTTATATATATTGAGTTTATTATGCTTTCACTGTGATTCAAAGCCTTCTTTTTTAACCAAAGAGTTCTAGAGTTGTCCTTGAAAATCTTAAGTCCTTAGAAGAAAGCCCAAATGCTTATTATTCATTTAAACCACTGCAGTCCACAGGAGATTTTGCTTACTGCCATCACCGTGTATTGTTATGCTCCCTGTTTGCATCAATTTTTGATATCAAAGAAAGAAGTTAGTGATTTCATAGTTACTGAAGATGATAATGGTTATTTGAATATTAGAACTTTCAAAACCACTGTATGAGCCTGATACAGCTTAGAGGTATCAACTAAGTATTAATTAAGTTATATATAGGATTATTCTTATCTGGAATTGATTTTATTTTAATTTTATGAACAGTAAGAGCAACTTCTATATGCTAGAATTGATTCTTAGAGGTTAAAAGAATAGCAGAACTGATACATGGTTTTACCTACTACTATGATAAATTGTCAAAAATCTTCCTATTTTTTTTTTTTTGGTGATGATAGAACACACCTGTCCTCTCATCACTTGGGAGGCAGAGGCAAAACAGAATCAGTTCACAGTTTTCTTGGGCTACACAGTAAGTTTGAGGCCAGCCTCTGCTATATATGATACCATCCACAATCCAAAACCCCAAGCAAAATCATTCTAATTCTCAATATTGTTTATTTGTGCTTACTAGACTAATTTTCTTTACATTTACTTCAAAAGTTTTACAATTATATTAGCCTGTTCAAAGGATTAGCTCAAGCCTTGTTGACAATTTTTGATCAATTCTATTGTTTTAATTTTGTTTAGATATATTTTCTTTATGGTTCTACCTTTGTTTTTATTTCTACATTTCTACATTTGTGAAGAAATATTTTAGGGTGTTTACTCATATTTTTAGCTCTTAGAGTTTTGTAAAAGAAAAATAAGTTGCCTCTCAGTTTTCTTCTACATGCTACTTTGAATACAAAAGTGTATTGTTTCTTCTAAATACTCTCCTATTTCTGTTTTGAATTATTATTTTTACATATAATTTGGGACTTTAAATTTTTCAGGTGGCACTTCTTTTTATTTGCTGTGCTGTTGTTATTCATTCTTTGAGAGTATCATATAAAATGTATTGG
Source organism: Uromys caudimaculatus (assembly GCA_028551405.1). Classification (NCBI taxonomy): domain Eukaryota; kingdom Metazoa; phylum Chordata; class Mammalia; order Rodentia; family Muridae; genus Uromys; species Uromys caudimaculatus. The sequence goes on along the minus strand of CM052718.1, from coordinate 49,968,809 downwards.
TCACATTTACTACTTCACCCAATTCTTCCCATATTATGCCTCTATTCCCCCAAATGACTTTGCGTCTAATTTTTGTTTTATCCCTCAAGACCAATTTGTACTGCTAAAATATTCTTGTATGTATGTTCTTCTTTTTTAGAGTGATAGGCTTACCAGGGCCTAAAGTTTTAGAGAAAGTTGTCTCCCTATATCCCAGTAGCTAACAATTGCTAATAGGTCAACAGGTACATTTCACACTGTGTGACCAACACCCATCTTTATTCTAAGAAAAGGGTTGGATTGGGCATGTGCAGGTTTTCTGCTTGCTGGTCAAACCACTAAAAGTTTATGTGTTGAGGTAGCCTGTTATATCATGAAGATAGTATCTCCTTGGTGTCATCCATGGCCTCTGGCTTCTACACTCTTTCTTCCTTCTGTAATGAGCTATGAGCCTTGAGAAGGGTGATCTGTATATGTGTTCTTTTTAAGGCTGAACTTTATGCTGTCTCTGATTTTCCACACCTTGGCCAGTTATGAGTCACAGTCTACTACACGCACAGGCAGATTAGTGATGGGAGATGCATTGATCTATGGGTATAACACCTTTATCATTAGAAATCAAAATAATATTCAGTCTATATAGTAGAGTAATAGTACTTGGTTCCTCCCAGAGCCTATGGTCTCTCTAGCCATGCAGTATTCATGCAATAACAGAGAAAGTTCTGCTTTTCATTTTGTGGTGTGGTACTTAGTTCCAATAAAAAAGTGGTTGATTAGTCCCATGATACTACTTTACCATAATATCCAGAAAGGTTCCCGAATGGATCCAACTGATGGTTACTTTTCTTCTTAGGTCACTTCATAGCAATTTCCAGAACTGTGAAAGCTAGTCTGTATGTATGATAGTTCCAGGTCTGTACAAACTTGATTTGGTCATGTTCTATGTTGCAACTATGTAATTTCTTCAATAACAATGCCATACCATCAAGTTTTGGTGAATAGCAAACAACAATAGCAGTAATAAGTAATGCTTGGAGATCTATTTCCATTCATGTTTAATACTATTTTATTTCATTCAATGTATGTTTGTTTGTTGGAACAAGCCTGGTACGGTACGATGAAGCCCCATGTGTCTGTCCTGAGGGAAGTGGCCGTGCATCTTCTCACACAATCCTATGGGCAGGTGGGAGAAGCCTTTGTAGGCCCTGCCTGTGGGTGGAGGAGGGGGCCATTCTCAGGGAACATAAGGCAGCCATCTCTGTGGGTTCTCTAGCCCAGGGCACCCCAGTGGCTGCAGGGTGCTGCAGACTGGCTAGCCACAGTGCAACTGGGGTTCCCGCCAAGACTGGGTCTCAGTGGCTTGGGAAGCAAGGCTAGCTGCTTAGGCTTTGGGTGAATGAGTACCATCTGGGAGAGCTGGGAAGCCCTCCGTGAGAGGTTAGACGTAGCTCCTTAATCGAAGGCTAGATCCCTTGCTTCCCATGGCGGGTCCAGATGAAGAGACAGTCCATAATTCTAAGACGTTTATTTTCATCCTGAGGAGTGGCCTGGATTGAATTGTACCCCCCCGCCCCTCTGGAAGAGGCGAGGCAGATATAGTAACTGGGAAGGGGTGTGGCTAAGCATCTAGGTGTCTCATTAACCTGAGGAGGGCTTGGGGCCACAACTCTACCTTTGGTGGGGCTTTGGTGCGTGACCACATCTCTACCTGAGGAGGGGCTGGGGGCGTGACCCTTTTTTACATGACCAAATGTCACACACCTATGGAGAGATTCAGTCACATGTTAGAAGCTGTAATCTAGGAGCTTAGATAAACAGTTGCCATCCCTTGTAGGCTGAGGACAGCCTACTGGTCCTGTAACGTTCAAATCTTAGCTCGACCAGATCATGGCCCGACATTTGTTTATATATATCATTGGATAAATCAGTAGTTCAATCTTTATTTCATTATATTCAAACTTATTAATGTGAGTAATTACTTTTGCATGGTTACACTGATAACACCTAAATAAATATTTCAATGTCCAACAATGAATGCATTTGATAGATTATTTCATTAAGGTTAGAGAATGTTTCCTTCAGATAATTAAAAAGATTATTTTATTGGTCTTTTAACAATTTGATGTGTCAAGTAGTATTCAAAAAATTGGGAATACATTAGTGAATAATGATTATTTCTCTCTGAAGTCACCATACCACTGAATATTTATATAATCATTATAAGTAGAAAAGGTCTACCAGAAAACAAGAGCACGGAAAATAGTACGACTTGCAGAGACGGTCAACAAGGCATGCAAAGCTTCAGTACACTTACACCTTCTATTGAGATAGTTTACTTGAGAAATGTAAATCATTCTTCATTTAAAAATGTCTTCAGAACTAACTCAAAGTCCCACGGGAACTGTGCCAATGCTCCAAATGACATAGCCAATTCCAACTAAATCCCATTTGTAAATGTTTAATTATTTCTTACATTACTATATAAGTAACCAAAATTTCTGCTTATCAACCACTTGAGGGGAATAATAAATGCATATCAAACTATATACAAACCAGAGTGTCATATATTTAACACCTGAAGTAATCTGTATTCATCTAAAGGTCAAACTATACCTCTTATTTAAACACAGTCCAGAGTTTAAAAGCAAATTTGTTACTTCATTATCTTGGATCCTATATGCCTTGTGTATTTATGTGTATATATATACACACACACACACACACACACACGCACACATTGTATGTATATGTATTATACATATGTATTTGTTTTATGTAAACACATGAATATATATTATGCATATATTTATACATAATATATATTCATATGTATTCATGCACATATATAAATATGAATACACTTGATTTTCATTTTTTATTTAGATATCTATTCATACATTTCATGAGTGTAGTTTTGGTATTATTTTAAAATTTTTATTATTTATTTATTAAATTTTAAAAAATCTTTTATTTATTTATTTTCTTATACTCCAGATTTTATTGCCCTCCAGGACCACTTCTCAACTGTTCCACATCCCATACCTCCTCCCCACATCCCTGTCTCCACGAGGATGTTCCCACCACCCACCACAGCAGAACTCTAAATTCCCTGGGGCCTCCAGTCTCTTGAGGGTTAAGTGCATCTTCTCTGAACACAGACCCAGCAGTCCTCTGCTGTATATGTGTTGGGCCTCATCAGCTAGTGTATGCTGCCTAGTTGATGGTCCAGTGTTTGAGTGATCTTGGGGGTCCAGGTTAATTGAGACTGCTGGTCTTCCTACAGGGTCGCCCTGCTCCTCAGCTTCTTCCAGCCTTTCCCTAACTCAACCAAAGGGGTCAGCACATTCTATCCATTGGTTAGCTGCAAATATCTGCATCTGACTCTTTCAGCTACTTGTTGGGTCTTTCAGAGGGCAGTCATTATAGGTCCCTTTTTGTGAGCGCTCCATAGCCTCAGTAATAGTGTCAGACCTTGGAGCCTCCCCTTGAGCTGGATCCCACTTTAGGCCTGTGGTTAGACCTTCTTTTCCTCAGGCTTCTCTCCATTTTCATCCCTGAAGTTCTTTCAGACAGGAACAATTATGGGTCAGAGTTTTGACTGTGGGATGGCAACCTCCTTCCTCACTTGATGCCCTGTTTTTTTCTGCTGGAGGTGGGCTTTATAAGTTCCCTTTCTCTACTGTCAGGCATTTCATCTAAGGTTCCTCCCTTTGAGTCCTGAGAGTCTCTCACTTCCCAGATCTCTGGTGCATTCTGGAGCCCCCCCTCAACCTCCTACATCACAAGGTTGCCTGTTTCCATTCTTTCTGCTGGTCCTCAGAGCTTCAGTCTATTTCCCTCACCCAACACCAGATCAGGTTTCCCTCTCCTCCCCACCCAGTCAACTTTCCTTCCAGGTCCCTAGATCCTTCCTGCCTTGTGATTGCTTTCCTCTCCCTCCCAAGTGGAACTGAGGCATCCTCGCCTGGTCCCTTCAGCTTATTGACCTTTTTGAGTTCTGTAGACTGTATCTTAGGTTTTACTTTGTTTGTTTGTTTTTGTTTTGGCTAATATCCACTTATTAGTGAGTACATACCATACATGTCCTTTTAGGTCTGAGTTACCTCACTCAGGATGATATTTTCTAGTTTCATCCATTTGCCTGCAAAACTCAGGATGTCCTCATTCTTAATTGCTGAGTAGTATTCCATTGTGTAAATGAACTACATTTTCTGTATACATTCTTTTGCTGTGGCACATCTGGGTTGTTTCTAGCTTCTGGCTATCACAAACAAGGCCACTATGAACATAGTGGAACACGTGTCCCTGCGGCATGGTGGGGCATCTTTTGAGTATATTCCCAAGAGTGTTATTGCTGAGTTTTCAGCTAGTTCTGTTTTCAATTTTCTGAGGAACCTCCAGAATGGTTGTACCAGTTTGCAATCCCACCAGCAATGGAGGAGTGTTCCTTTTTCTCTACATCCTTGCCATCCTGCATTGTCACCTGAGGTTTTGATCTTAGCCATTCTGATTGTTCTAAGGTGGAATCTCAGGGTTGTCTTTGATTTGCATGTCTCTGATCTCTAAGGACTTTGAACATTTGTTTAGGTGCTTCTCAGCCATTTGAGATTCCTCTGTTGTAAATTCTTGTTTTAGTTCTATACTCCATTTTTTTGATTGTTTTGTTCGGTTTTTTGGTGGTTTGCTTCTTGAGATTTTTTTAAAAATATATTTTGGATATTAGCCCTCTATTGGATGTGGGGTTAGTGAAGATTTTTTTCCCCAATTTGTAAGTTGGTGCTTTGTTTTATTTGAGTATATCCTTTGCCTTACAGAGTTTTCTAGTTTCACGAGGTCCCGTCTATCAATTCTTTATCTTAGAGCATGAACGAGTGGAGTTCTGTTAGGACATTTCTCCCTGTGCCAATGAGTTCAAACCTCTTTCCCACTTTCTCCACTTGATTCAGTGTATCTGGTTTTATGTTGAAGTCCTTGATCCACTTGGATTTATGCTTTGTGCAAGATGACAAATATGGATCTATTTTCATTTTCTACATGCAGACAGCCAGTAGATGCTTTTATTGAAGATGCTTTCTTTTTTTCTATTGTATATTTTTGGCTTCTTTGTCAAAGATCAAGTGTCCTTACATGTGTGGTTTTATTTCTGGGTCTTCAATTCTATTCCATTGATCAACATGTCTGTTTCTGTATCAATACAATGCAGCTTTTGTCACTCTTGCTCTGTAGTAAAGCTTGAGGTCAGGGATGGTGATCCCCCCAGATATTCTTTTATTGTTAAGAATTGGTTTGCTTTTTTTTTTTTGCTATTCTGGATTTTTTGCTTTTCCAGATGAGTTTGAGAATTGTTCTTTCCATGTCTTTGAAGAATTGTGTTTGGAGTTTGATCAGGATTGCACTGAATCTGTAGATTGCCTTTGGTAGGATGGCCATTTTTTTTTTTAAATACAATGTTTATTTTATCAAGAAACACCCAGTATAGGTAAGTGCCCAGCATCCCACTGAGAGCCCTTGACCCGAAATAATCTAAGGTATCGATAAATCACAGAAAACCTTTTTAGATAACACCTGGAGTTGATGTCAAATTACCCTTTAATCTGACATACACATATAGCAAGCACAAACATCGGTGATTCTTGAACTGTAATGGAGATACATAATGTATGTGTGCCGGTTTCTCTCCCTACACATGACCTTGAATTCTGCCACTGTTCTTTTTTTATTTCTATTTTTATTTTTATTTTTATTTTGATACTTTATTTACATTTCCAATGTTTCCCCCTTTCTAGGTCTCCTCTTTGGAGACCACCTATCCCCTCCTCCTCCCCAGGGAGCAACAGTGTCAACTGGCCTGACACCTCCCCCCCCCCCCAGTCTTCCTGGAGGCTGAACCACCAACCAAAGTATATACATGGAGGGACCCATGGTTTGTACCACATATGTGGCAGAGGAGGGCCTTGGGGAGAGGAGAGGCCCCAGTAAAGGGAAATGTCAAGATGCGAATATGGGAGTGGGCAGGCGGGTGGGTGGGAGGTGGAATTCTCTCATAGAGGATGGCCATTTCTACTATATTCATTCTGCCAATCCTTGAGCATGGGAGATCTTTTTATTTTCTGAGATCTTTGATTTCTTTCTTGAGAGATTAGAAGTTATTGTCATACAGGTCTCTCACTTGTTGTTTAGAGTTACCCCAAGATATTTTATATTATTTGTGGCTATTTTGAAGGGAGTTGGTTCTATAATTTCTTTCTCAGCCTGTTTATCATTTGTATAAAGGAAGGCTACTGATTTATTTGAGTTAGTTTTATATCTGTCCCCTTTGCTGAAATTGTTTATCAGCTGGAGAAGTTCTCTGGTAGAATATTTTGGGGTTGTTTATGCATAGTGTCATGTCATCTGCAAATAGTGATACCTTTATTTCTTCTTTGCCAATTTGTATTCCCTTGATCTCTTTTTGTTGTCTTATGTTCTAGCTAGCACTTTGAGTACTATACTGAATAGATATGGGGAGAGTGGGCATTATTGTTTTGTACCTGATTTTAGAGGGATCGCTTCATGTATGTCTCCATTTAATTTTATATTGGCTGTTGGTTTACAGTAAATTGCTTTTATTATGTTTATGTATGGGCCTTGAATTCCTTATCTCTGCAAAAGAGGTGTTGTATTTTGTCAAATGCTTTGTCTGCATCTAAGGAGATGGTCATGTGATTTTTTTTTCTTTGTGTTTGTTTATATAGTGGATTACATTAATAAATTTTGTATATTGAACCAACCTTGCAACCCTGGGATGAAGTGTAGTTGATTGTCATGAATGATGGTTTTGATGTGTTCTTGGATTCAGTTTGCAAGAATTTTATTGAGTATTTTTTGCATTGATATTCATAAGAAAGATTGGTCTGAATTCTCTTTTTTTGGTTGGGTCCTTGTGTGGTTTGGGTATCAGAATAATTGTGGCTTCATAGCACAAATTAGGTTGTATTCCTTCTGTTCCTATTTTATGTAACATTTTGAGGAATATTGGTATCAAGTCTTCTTTGAAGGTCTGGTAGGATTCTGTACTAAATCCATCTGGCCCTGGGCTTTTTTGGTTGGGAGGCACCATTCACAATGGGTTGTGCATTCCAACATCACTCTTTAATTAAGAAAATATCCTGCAGACACACCAATATGCCAATATAGTGGAGGCTATCCTTCTACTGAAGTTCCTTTCTTCCAAGTGACTCCAATTTGGGTCGAATTGACAAAATAAAATGCCCCACAGACAAGCTCACAGAACAATAAGATGGGAGAAATTTTTTCAAATGAGGTTCTCTCTCAAATGCAATACATGTACAAAGTCACCATATTTCACATCAATATGCCGGTAACTTGTTTTATTCAAGATATGTCTTACTGATAAAATAAAATTTACCACAGAAAAACCAATTCAAAACAAGAAGAATTTAGTTATTCTTCCAATGTTTCTAGGTTTTATTATTTCATAACAATCTCATCTCACAAAGTATCAAAAAGGACTGGGATTTATTTCATTCACAAATGGTGTTTCCACTAGAAGTCATGGATGTATCCTTGAATTATTTACAACTAAATTGATAAGGCACAAAGTGAGTATCCAGTCCCCATAATCAGAGGCAGGCACCATAGGGTAGCACCTGTTTCTTGTCCTTTCCTTCCACATTTTGAAGGCAGAGAAAAAAAAACAGAATGTGAGAGAAAGACAGAGGGAGAGGAGAGAGAAAAAGAGAGAGAGAGAGACAGAGAGAGAAAGAGAGAGGGAGAGAGAGAGAGAGAGAGAGAGAGAGAGAGAGAGAGAGAGAGAAGTGGAGGCTACAATGAGGTTGGGAGATCAGAGGCATTATGAGCAGAACACTCTAAATATAGTATATTGAAAGTAATATTGAAAATAGCTTTAAATGGCCAAGGCTGAAATTTGTAGGAAATGGCTCTTTCAACACATATTTTAGTTTTTATTCACCAAGTTAACTTTGATCCTTGATGCCTAAAGTAATATACTCCAGCTTGAAATTCAATCAGATTTCCTACCAAAGAGTAACATCAGACCTCAAGGTGACATAGAACCACACATTGATACTACTCTAACTTGACAACAGTTGACCCGGTAACTCAAATATTTCACAGAGAAGTCATGTAGGTTAAAAGCAACTGATCTGTAAAAGTTTCAGTTTTGCTGATTCTTAACATTAAGAAGTCTCCTGGGAACCTCATTGCCTCAGCACCTGTCCTGCAAAGGTTGAGAAATACAAAACCACGAAGCTAGAAAAGACGCTGTGAGTTCAACTACATTCTCCTGTCCAATATCTCAGACAAATGTTATCTCAGTCAACATTTAAAGAGATAAAGAAGGAAATCTATAATTGCCCAGGGAAAAGTAACTCAGAGTGTGTGTGAACTAATATAAGTACTAGTTGCTTTACATTCATGATGAAAACATCGGCATTTTAAAATCCTTCAGGTTAGGTACAAAAGCACAATAAAACTAAATGGAAATTTCAGAATGGAGGCAAATTTACATTGAGACCAGCTTGAAATATTCACAGAGCTGGTATAGAACCACGCCAGTAGGGCAAATGAGATCTCTTTTGAGTTAAAGGATCAGGGGCATTTAATTGATGCTCACTTGTTAAGTATATTTCACTTTAAGATTACTTTTTCCTTTCTTATCGGTAATTTTATTTAGTTACTTTTCAAATGTTATTCCCATTCCAGGTTTCCCCTCTGCAAACCCCCTATTCCATCCTCCCTTCCCCTGTTTCTAGGAGGGTACTACTCTACTGACCAAGCCACTCCCGCTTCACCGCCCTAGCATCCCCTACACTGGGGCTTCAAGCCTTCACAGGACCAAGGACCTCCCGTCCCATGGATGCCAGATAAAGCAATCTTCTGCTACATATGCAGCTGGAGCCATGGTTTAGTCCCTGGGAGCTCTGGGGGTCTGGTTGGTTGATATTGTTGTTTGTCCTATGGGGTTGCAAACCTCTTCAGCTCCTCTAGTCCTTGCCTTAACTCCCACTGGGATCCCCATGCTCAGTCCGATGGTTGGCTGCAGGCATCAACATCTGTCCTGGTCAGGCTCTGGCACAGCCTCTCAAGAGACAGCTATATCAGGCTCCTGTCAGCAAGCACTTTTTAGCATCAGCAATAGTGTATGAGTTTGGTGTCTGCAGATAGGATGAATCCCCAGGTGGGGCAGTCTCTGGATGGCCTTTCTTTAAGTCTCTGTCCTACTCTTTGTCCCTACATTTCCTTTAGACAGGAGCAATTCTGGGTTGAAATTTTTGAGATGGGAGGGTGGCCCCATTCCTCAACCAGAGGCTGTGCCTAACCTCTGGATATGAGCTCTATAAGTTCTCTCTCCCCTTTGTTGGGTATTTCAGCCAATGGCATCCCCATTGGGTCCTGGGAGCCTCTTGCTTTTGTGAGATCTGTGACTTTCTAGTGGCTACCCCCAGTTCCCCATCTCACAGTGCTATACACCTCTGTTCAATTTCCTGACACTCCCCACACCTAATCCTGCTCCTGCTTCCCTCTCCCCTTCTTTCTTCCTCCCAAGCCCCTCCCACCTTCTATCTTCCATGATTGTTTTGTTGCCCCTTCTAAGTAGGACTGAAGCACCCACATTTTGTTCTTCCTTCTTCTTTCAGCTTCACATGGTCAGAAAATTGGACATAGTATTATCCAAGGATTCAGCTATACCATTCCTGGGCATATACCCAAAAGATTCTCTAACATATAACAAGGACACATGCTCCATTCTGTTCATAGCAGCTTTATTTATAATAGCCAGAAGTTGGCCCGATGTCCCTCAATAGAGGAATGGATACAGAAAATGTGGTACATTTACACAATGGAGTACTACTACGCAGTTATTAAAAACAATGACTTCATGAAATTCACATGCAATGGATGCAACTTGAAAATATCATCCCAACTGAGATAACTCAGTCACAAAAGAACACATATGTACTCACTGATAAGTGGATATCAGGCCAAAAGCTCGGAATATCCACAATACAACTCACTTTAAGATTATTAAACCTCTATATTTGGCAGAATTAGGTTTTCTTTTACTATGAAAAAAGCAAATGCTTGAGTAAGTATACAAAGTTATAGCATGCTATATATTTTGAATATCTTGACTTCAGGGAAATGATGTATATTAGATATATATGCATATATATTCTGATTTTAATAGTATATGCTAGATACATATATCAAAACATCTGCTGATATTTCACAAAGCTGTACAATGTTATGTATTAAGGATAAAAAATTTATAGATGGTACATTTTTATTTTAATCTACATGTTTTACTAGTTGAGTTATCATTCATGTATGTTGCATAGGGTGTTGCTAACTTTTTCTTTAAAATGATCTTCATTTCATCATTTTTCGAGCTATGATGACATAAAAAGGCCATCAAAATACCTTTGTGCACTGTCCATGGACATCTGTGAGGAGCTTGTACTCTTTCATACAGCCAGAATACAGGAATTTATTTGACATAGAACTTTATTTCAATCCTTTGATATTCAGACTTTTTTCTAAAAATTATATTCCCTAGGCTTTTCCTCAAAACTCTGCTCAGCAATTCTAAGGTCAGCCTGTCCTGTTTCAATAGAATACATTGGAGTGTAAGAAGGCAGGACTAGTATTATTCTGGCTAACCCTCTGTATTTTCTAACCCAATGAAAGGAAACAAGTTATAATCATGAAATTGAATATTGTTAATGAAATATTTCTTGAAACTTAACAATAGACAGATATGCACCAGAATGTGACAACTCCAAAAGGAAGACATTAGGTTCTAATCTGAATTTCACAAGTTTGTAATTTTATTTTGTGCATTTCATGTATAAAATAACTTAGTGTAATGTGGTTTGTAATACACTTTTTAAAAATAAATCATACTCTGTATGTTCTTTAGTAGAAGGAATTTAAAATCTACAGTTATAAAATTTAAAGTATGACTAACACACTTCTGTCCATGTTTACTAATGACCCACCCATTGTATTTGAGACTATTGCCACAGATAGAGCATAGTGTCTTTTAATATCTCAGAATAAGGCACTATTGATGGGTCAATTATTTTGAATTCAAAGTACTTGAAAAAAGATCAGGTGCAGAAGGGCTTAGTGTCTTTTCCACTGAAAAACAAATTATAAAGATACTTTTGTTTAGAGCAATGACCCCTCATCCCAAGAAGACAAGAATAAGGTTACCATTAGAAGCTTGGAATCTATAGGAAGCAAAGCTACAAGGAAGCTAAGTATCATCCTCCACTAGATTTTCCTAACCTGTCACTATGCCCCCAGAGGACGGTGGCCCCCTTCAAGCCCCTCAGTGTTACCACTCCTTCTCAGTGTTATTGTTCCTTTGTCTAGCAAGTGTTTAAGACTTCCACCTTCCTGACTTTTTCAAATGCTCATATTTTTTTTGGTGAGGACTTCTAATATTTTAAAATAGCACAGCTTATAAATGTTGTCAACAATCAAATAAGACATAAGTCAAAACATTTTTGAAAAAACTTGGAGGCATTTTTAAGAAAAAGAGAATCGCTAATCCCTTTAGGAAAATGTATAAATATTTAAAAACTGAAAGTAAATCATAAGTCCAGTACAAGCTCTATCTATTTTGAGTCATAGAGAATACTGACTTATGAATTTACAAGTGAAGCCACTCCTGTAACTTGCCTTTAGTCAGTATCTTTAGCACAGGACCTGCAGTTTATATTTTGAAGGTCCTTCAATCAACACTCAAGAATTTACCCTAAGGTTGGATATAGGAAACCTGGGGTCAGAAAACTCAGAGAAATATTCAAGAGTAGATTAATTTTCCAAACTTCACATCAATAGACCCACTGATTCAGCTCACTTTAGATCTTATTACTGTTAAGTTTTCAGGTTGGAGGTTCCTATTTGCCTGGTCATTTATCCATTCATCAAATTATGTGTTCATGTGTCCTCTCAAATAAACTTTCTGAAATTTTACAGTGTTCGAAAGATTGGTACTATATATGTGCATAAACAACATACTAGAAAGAAATATATAGATAGTCATTTAAAATTAAGGTAGGTAAATATATTATTTAGGTAGGTAGACGTAGTAGAGACATAGTATTAAGGTATTAAGTAAAGAGTTCTGAAGTGAGAAACAGAGGCTGGGGAGTTGACTCAGCAGAAAAGTGCTTACTGCATCATCTTGAGTACCGGATTCTAGGTCCAGCTTGCAACTACAGAGTCAAGGGAAACCAACTTTCTTTTTCTTTTCCTTTTCCTTTTTCTTTTCCTTTTTGTTTTTGTTTTTGTTTCTCTCTCTCTTTCTCTCTCTCTCTCTCTCTCTCTTTTTCTTTCTTGCCTTCATGTCCAGTTCATACATATGTGCATAAATATGCACATGTACAATAAGTAAATAAGTAAGTCAATTAACTAATTAATTAAAAGAATCTTAAGTAAAAAAAGAAAAATTAGTAGAATTTTAAATAGATACAAATTTCATGGGTTTTCACCATGCTACACTAAATGTTGTATGGTTGTAGTTTGTGACATTTTAGATGGAAGGAGAACTTTTATAAAAGAAATGCTATTATGAAACAAAAGGACAAGTTTGGAAAAAGACAAAGTCTCATACTGAAGTTCTAGATAGGTGAGAAGACACAGAGTGCCTCAGAAACACACTGTAGGGACTTTGACTATTCTGAGCAGCCAGGCAGTAGCTATTCCCAGAGCACTTCAGATTTATGCACCAAACCAATTGCACATATCAACAGTCACACAGCCCTGATGTGGAATGAAATAAACAACGTATATAGTCAATGAAGGAGACATGACCCTGCTCTCTTAGGAGATTACAGTCCAATGACAGCCAGCCACATGAAAGTATGAGCGAGCACTCCATTTATAAGGAGACTCCACATAGCATTGTTGATCTGCAACCTCACTTAACCCATCCATTTTTTCAGCATTTTCTTTTGAAGTACCTTGAGCGAAAAAACAAAGTGAAGTATAGATTTTTGTCTAAATCTCTGTAGCTAACTGTTTAAAAGAGTTTGCAAGCAAGGGGAGATCAATATTTTCTGAACTATAATAGCAATCAAAGTAAATGGATTTTTTTCTTTTGAAAGAATGATTCCTGCTAGCAGCCCAACAGCTGCCATCAAAAACTTCAAAACATAGTTGCTCTTACTGTGTCTACCATATGGTAGAAATACTTATAATTATTTGAGGGCATAGCTTTGTATATCTATAAAGCAGGGAAGAAAAATCAGCAACTCTTACTTGTGACTATCAAAGACCACATAGAGAAAAGCCAGAGTGCAGCAAATGAAAAGGATATGTCTTTGGCTTTAAATATAAACTTGTTTAAATAGTAGTAGCTATTATGGAATTAAGTTCCCAGACTATCTACACAATTTTGGCAACTGAATCAACAGTCACTGAGTTCCACATGTGCTGAGGTACTAGACAGATTAAGTCTTTTTTCAAAAATATAGTAATATTAATTTTTTTCTACTTTTCTGTGATAGGACATTCTAGCCAAATGACCATGAAGAGGAAGAGTTCATTTTTATTTACAGGTTTTTGGCCAACATCACGGAAATCTTGTTTGCTGAATTGTATCCCCTACTATACTTCTGCCAACTTTCTTTTACTTTTCTGTTTTTCATTAACTTACTTATTTACTTTACATCCCCATCGCAACTTTCTCCCTCTTCTCTCAGTCCATAAACCCCAGTACACAGTTGCCTATCCCCTCCCCTTCTCCTCCGAGAAGAGGGATGGCCTTCCTGAGTATCAACCCACCTTGACACAACAAGTTACTACAGGACTAGGCATATCCTCTCCCTCTGAGGCTAGACAAGGAACAGGACCCACAGGCAGGCAACAGAGTCAGGGACAGGCCCCCAACCCTGCTTGTTAGGGGACCCATATGAAGACCAAATTGCAAAACGGCTACAGATATGTGTGGAGGGGACTAGGTCCAGCACATGCTTACTCTTTGGTTGGTGGTTCAGTCTCTGGGAGCCCACCAGGATCCAGGTTAATTGACTCTATTGGTTTTCTTGTAGAGTCCCTGAAACTTCTGGATGCTTAAATCCTTCCTCCAACTCTTCCACAAGACTCCCTGTGCTCCATCTAATGTTTGGCTGGGGATCTCTGCATCTGTTCCCATAAGATGCTGGAGAGACTCTTAGAGGATAGTTATGCTAGAATAACAGAGTATTATTAACATTGTCAGGGATTGGTTCTTGCCCATGGCTAAGTTGGGCCGGTCATTGCTTGGCCATTCCCTCAGTCTCGACTCATTCTTTGTCTGCACATCTTGTGGACAAAACACATTTTGTGTTGAAGGCTTTGTGGGTGAGTTGCTGTCCTTATTCTTCCACTGGGAGTCCTGCCTGGTTACAGGAGGTGGCCACTTCAGACTCTATATTTCCCATTGCTAGGAGGCTCAGCTAGAGTCACACCCATAAACTCCCTGCCAGCTTTTTTAATACAACCCAGGACTAACTGCCCAGGGGCAGCACACATTGGCCCTGACCCTCCCACATCAATCATCAATCATGATAATGTCCCTATATCTATGCCTAGAGGACAATTTGATTTACGCAGTTCTTGTGTTGAGATTCCAGCATCTAGGCATCTTTAGTTTATGTTATGTTGGTAAATACAATCCACATATCTTTTAAGAGGGGTGTATTTGTTTTGTTTTAAACAGTGGCAAGGAATGGAGAAAAAACAGGTAATAGAATTCTATACATTGGGTGTTAATTTGTTCACATCAAATTGGAATTTACAGATTATTTTTATTTGTGTGTGTATGTGTGTTGATTATGTACATGGAGATCAGGGAACAATTTTGATTGTATTCTTCAGGAATGCTATCAACCTTAATTTTTTTAACTTCTTTTTTAGTATTTATTATTTTAATTATTTTCATTCCCATCATTGCCCCCTTCTCGGTACCCTTTCCACACATATTTCCTTTTCTTTTTTCTTTTTTATTAAATTGGATATTTTCTTTATTTACATTTCAAATGTTATCCCCTTTCCTGGTTTCCTCCCTCCCAGAAACCCCATATCCCATCCCCCTGCCCCTTCTTCTAGAAGGGTGTTCCTGAACCCACCCACCCACTTCCACCTCCCGACCTCAAATTCCCCTATGCTGAGGCGTTAAGTCTTCACCGGACCAAGGGCCTCTCCTCCCATTCATGCCTCACAAGGACATCCTCTGCTGCATATGGAGCTGGAGCCATGGGTCCCTCCATGTGTACTTTTTGGTTAGTGGTTTAGTCCCAGGGATCCTGGGCTGTCTGGCTGGTTGATACTGTTGTTCTTCCTGTGGGGTTGCAAATCCCTACAGCTCTTTTAGTCCTTTCTCTAACTCCTCCATTGGGGATCCCGTGCTCAGTCTAATGGTTGGCTGCGTGTATCCGCCTCTGTATTTGTCAGACTCTGGAAGAGCCTCTCCGGAGACAGCTATTATCAGACTCCTGTCAGCATGCACTTCTTGGCATCCACAATAGTGTCTGGGTTTGGTGACTGTACAAGGGATGAATCCTCAGGAGGAGGAGTCTCTGGATGGCCTTTCCTTCAGTCTCTGCTCTACACTTTGTCTTTGTATTTGTTCCCGTTGAGTATTTTGTTCCTCTTCCTAAGAAGGACCAAAGAACCCACACGTTGGTCTTCCTTCTTCTTGAGCTTCATGCCTTTTCCACAGCTCTGAATCCCATTCCTCCTTCTCCTTGCCTCTGAGAGGGTGCTCCCCTCTCACCAGGACTCCCCTCCCCTGGCCCCTCAAGTCTTGAGTATTAAGCCCATCTCCTCCCACTAAGGCCTGAGCAGGCTGACTTCTCCTCCATTTGTACCAGGGACCTTGGACTGGCCTTGTATGATCCTGGTTGGTGGCTCAGTCTCTGGGAGCTCCCTAGGGTCTGGGTTAGTTGAGATTGCTGGTCTACCTATGGGGTCGCTCTCCCCTTCAGTTTTTTAGTTTTTAATGACTGGGTTAGAATTCACCCATGAGCTGGATTGGCTGACCAGGTATCCCCAAGCGTCTACCCATTATACCTCTCCCATGCAGTACCTATCAGTATACCTCACTGCCCGGGATTTTTTTTTTCTGTATGTGGGTTGTGAAGGATCAAGCTTAGGTATTGTAAGACAAATACTCTGTTACCTATAGCTATCTTCTCAGGTCCCAGAAAATCATTTTCATATCTAATTCTCCATCCTCTTTATCTTTCTGCATACTAACTACATCATTGATTATATAAACAATTGATTTAAAAAAGAGAATCTTATAAGAATAATCTTATGATCTAGTTTACAGTCTCATATTACTTCTAGGAAATTATAGAAACAGTTACAAAACGTTTATTTTTCCCTTCATTGAAAATGTATTCCTCTTTCGGGTAATATATCCAGATTATAGTTTCCCTTCCTCTACTCATCCCAATTCTTCTTTACCTCTTTCCCCTCCAGATTCATTCTTTTTCTGCCTCTCCTTAGAAAACAGCAGGCTTCTAAGAGATGAGAGCAAAACAAAACAAAATAGAATTCAATAAGATAAAAATAAACAATCAAATTGAAGTTGAACAAGGCAAACCAGCAGAAGTAAAACAGCCCATGGGAAGCCCAAAGTAGGACGATAACTACTATGCTCAGAGTGATCCTACAAAGTATTACATTTCTGTCAGCCCTTGCTGTATTATATATATATATAATTATATTGCTCCTCTCATTTACATGTATTTATTTATTTCCTGTGACTTTAATATACAGTTAAATATAATAGCTATGCTGTTTTCATATTCATACTGCTATACTCATACCTATAGAAGTAAATAAATATCATTATGCACTTTAGCACACACCTGTATGCCTACTATTCATGAGCCTGTGTGATCATAATTTTGAAGCAAAACTTTTATTCCTATATGATTATATAGGAAAAACTGTCTCATATAAAACAAAAATTGTAGGAGATTCTAGCTCAATAGTATTATTTTTCCCAGATATAATGTCCTTGGTTCATAGAATGTATAATGTATGTACGTATAATGTAAATATAGCTTAGCTTAGCACTTGTAATGTTCTAAGTGTCATAAAATGCAATAAGCATTGCAGAATATATGTCATAACACAACACTTAATTCTTGAAGAATATTGTGGCAATACAGGCTCAAATTCTCCATTCACTAAAATAATGTTGACTCAGCTTTATAAAATCATTCAGTGCACCACTAATAAGTATAATTTTGAAATTATAATGATTGTTCACAGATTTTCTAAGATTACTTGACCCCAGAGTCATCTGTTCAGTGTTTCTCTTTTGCTTGCTCTCATGTAAGACCCTTGACAGTGGTAATTGAGTTTTGACTAGGGATTACTGGGGGGAAAAAAGAGACATGCTGAGTAGACAAAGATATTATAATGAAGATTTGGTTTTTTTCTCAAGATTAAGCATTTAGTTCGACACAAAATATGATTTAGAAATAAGACTCCTCTTACCTGCTTTTAGCAGAGAACTTTCACTATTGGTAAATGACTATTAAAAATTCCTTTTTCCAATATCTAGATTTATTTCCAAATGTTAAATATACCTCTTGCTATTCTTAAATTTTAATACTGTTTCTTCAAATATCTCTAAGCCATCTATTTAAAATACAGTCATAAATGTAGATAGTACTCCATCTCCCATTTTATGAAAGAAGGAAGGAAGCTTGTACAATGTTATAGTTTATTTTAAAAAATTCTGAGAGCTTCCTGTGTTGTTAGACTAAAGCCAAGATATCTCAAGTATAGGTAAATTTTAATATTTTATGTAATAGTGGCACAAATGTCTCTTAATTTAATATTTATTACATTTTAAAAATATCATTTTAAGAACATCTGTTATTAAACATTTTAAATGCCTCTTACAAAAGATAAAATGTATCTCTATCTTGCAAAATCTTCAGTAAGTCATTCAAGATGTACATTCATTCTGAACCTTTTTATGTTTGCAAAAGACTGTATTTTAATTAGATTTTCCAATACAATAATTATATTGCAGATGACAGATAGATAGATAGATAAACAGAGAGATAGAAGATGGATAGATAGATAATACATATATACATGATATTAATTTTCTATTATGATTTAATTGGAAAGATGGGTGTAGGAACAATATAAGTAAAATCTTAAAAATACATACTGGAATAAGCAGTGAAAAAAGCTAAACCTAACTCACCCCTACTTCATGAATATTCATATATGACACAACACTTAAAAATTACGTTTTCTTGCTTGGTCTGGGATCAGTAGAGTTTGCAGTGGTGTGATAACGACTCAGTAAACCATTAGAAGTTTTTAACAGGTTAATCTCCAAAAACCTCAAATAACCCAATTTTAAAAATGGGGTACAGAGCTAAACAGAGAATTCACAACAGAAGGATCATGAATGGCTGAGAAGCACTTAAAAGAAATATTCAAAGTCCTTACTCATCAGAGAAATGCAAATCAAAAGGACCCTGAGTTTCCACCTCAAACCAATCAAAAGGACTAGGTCAAAACCTCAAGTGACAGCAGATGCTGGCAAGGATGTGGAGAAAGAGGAACACTCCACCACAGCTGGTGGGATTGTAAGCTGACAAAACCACTCTGGAAATCAATCTGCAGATTTCACAGAAGTTTGGAAACAGTTTTACCTGAAGACCCAGCTACACCACTCTTGGGCATATACCCAAAAGATGTGCCACCATACCACAAGGACATGTGCTCCACTATGTTCATAGCAGCCTATGTAATAGCCAGAAGCTGGAAACAACCTAGATGTTCCTCAACCAAAGAATGGATACAGAAAATATGGTTCTTTTACACAATGGAATACTATTCAGGTATTAAAAATGAGACATCATGAATTTTGCAGGCAAATGGATAAAACTAGAAAATGTCATCCTGAGTGAGGTAACTCAGACCCAAAAAGACATACATGGTATACACTCACTGATTACTGGATATTAGCCAAACAGTGCAGAATACCTAGGATATAATCTGAAGACAGTATAACGAGTAACAAGCAGAAGACCCAAGTGAGGATGTTTGAATTCCACTTAGAAGGGTGAAGGGAATAATCGTGAAAAGCAGAGGAAGGGAGGTACCTGAGTGGGAGAGGGGAGAAGGAAGGGAAAAGACGAACAGGATCAGTCATTGGGAGTTTGAAATCCGAGGTAATTCTATAGATAAAAATTCTGTTATTAAAAATATTGTCAGTAGACATGATTTTCCCAAGTATGTTAGAATTTCCCAAACAACAATCACAGAGTGTATTGAATTTATCCAAAACATTTATACCCGAGAAATGGAGAGTAACTCTCAAAAGGCTCTAAGAAAATGAAAAGAGGAGTTTGTGCCATTCTTTTGAAACACAAATGTTCAAGTTTGCCAATTAACAAAATCTAGTTTTAAATAATTTCTTTAGTAGTTTTTCAAAAGTTTAAATATTTAAAATGAAAAATCTAAGTTCTAAAGGTAGGAACAATTTAAACTCTAATTTCATGTCTGATTTTAAGTCTAATATATACAAATGCCTATAAAATTTCCTAAATTTTAAAGTAGTAAGACACCAAAACCACTCAGAAATTATTCTGAGAATGGTACAAGTTGAAGTTGGTTCCTTTAATAAGTAAAAAGAGAACATATTTACATTCTTTATTTAATCTTTTGGGAAAACATTTATGGATTTATCCTCAGCAACCTTAGAAGTGAACACATTATTTTTTAAAGTTATGGTAAAGTAGACATGTCAAGACAACTAAGGAATGAAAAGTTTTAAAATGCAACTTTTTAGTCACTATTAAAAGTAATGTCAACCAATGCTTAAATAGAATTAGTGTTCCTTGCAGATGAAAGCATTAACCATTTACTCACTTCCTATTCATCACTGCCAGTGACTTGTTCATGTTGGGGAGAAAGGGACACTGAGAATCTAAGGGAAGTGCTGACCAAGTGTCTATGAGGCAGACTTAGTCACAGTGCTTGCAGCCTTCGTGGCACTACCCTTACCCATTTATAAGTATTCCCTAAGGAACAAAAGCAATGCTTGCCCCAGAAACTGTTGGTGCATAAACACAGCTTCCAAGGGGTTATTTCTGTTTCTCTAATCCTGGCAACTAAGTCCTAGACCTTCCTAGTGTCAAAACTCTTAGAAGGGACAGCAAAAGTGCTATTGTCTAGGAAAATAGTTCTCAGACACTGAAAAATAAAATGTTCTTAAATTGCCAGTATAGGGAGGTGTGAAACTAATACATAATGTCCCAAGAACAAAGTTGAAAGCTATTAATGTTGAAAAAAAAGCTGTTTGGAGGGTGAAATTGAAAAAGTCTCAAAGACGTAGAACCTTATGTGGGATTTACATATGTTGTTTATTCACACTTGGGACAAATAAATTTTCTTACACTTGTGGCTTAAGCATGTTAAGCCAAAACACACTTGTAAAACCAGCTTGATGCTTAACCTTCTATGATTGGACATTTACCTACTTCCAAGAGTGGGTTTTGATTATTGTAATTAATCACACTAGTCCTATTCCAATTACAAATGATTGGTGTAGTATTGGCTATGCTTGATGCAATATGGGCCAATAACATCCAATGAGAGTATTTGGATGAAAGTGTAGCCTTATTTTAGCAGGTCTCTAGGAGTATGCTTTTTGTTCTGGGATTTCTGCCATTGGCTAATTCAAGAAATGAGAGAGACCAACCACATATACCTAAATTAGAACCACTTTGAGGAACCAAAGCCAAGACAAGGAAATACGAAAAGAAAAGCCTTATAGCACAATTACTATAGACCTCTGGAAAACTGAGGATACAGTAATAAAGACAGAATTTTGCTTTTACAATAGAATGACGATTTTAGCAGAATTATTACAGCAATAGTAACTAGTACAAGTCTTTATAAATATGAACATTCTAACATTAGATATACCTGAATTGGATAAATGGTAAAGGATTTTTATGCTACTTAATCTTCATTTCCACATGAATAAAATCTGATTAGTGAGAGAATTATACAGTTCAGGAGAATTTTCTTGAAATCCCATATAATAAGCCAGAGACACAAATAAAGAATAGGGAAGCATTCAGAGTATAGATCATCTCAGAGTACACAGAATCAAGGCAGTGGGTGAGTAGAGGTGGGAAATATACTATATGTGGGAAATGTAGGTGTAGTTGGACTAGCTAAATTGTAAGTGGATCTGTGAACAGAAAACATTTCAAAATGCAGTTTGTTTGGGTTTTTTTTGGTTTTTTTTTTTTGGGAAGTATCCAGTATGTTATGTTCTCTCTGTATTCATGAATCATAAGGGAAATCAGAGGTAGAGAAATTGGAAGTCAAAAGTAGACATCATTAGAAACCCAGCCTACACTAATTAGTTACAGCTGGACTCATCCCAGTCTGAGAGATGTGGATTAGGAGACTGCTGAAGATTGGAATTCATCAGATCTCTTGTAAACAAACCAGAATTTGTAGAAGGGTTTTTGTCATTTTTTAAAATTCTAATTTCATTCAGTTCTACCTATGAGAGTCCTAATAAGGGATTATAAAACTATTAAGTTTCTGGTGCTCTCTGGAATCATAAGGGCTTGCTACTCCAGAGCTCAAGCATAAAACAGGGAACAGAAAAGAAAAACAACAAACAATGAAACAAATGAGAACTTTGCAATTGACCGGGCAGGAGAGACAAAAGAGAGAGGGAGAGTGCAAAGAATAATGTCATTTAAACTTATTTGTATGTTACTGTTGTACAAGCATTATTTTGAATTCAGATAGTGGATAAAATTGAGTGAGAATGTGCACTTTGTGACACATTTTGTATAATTTGATGACATCATAGACTTCAGAAGGAAGAAGTGATTGAAAATTTGGAGACAGTTTTGGTCTCCAGTATTAGGTGCTAATAGTCTCCTCCTCAGATAACATCATGATTTAAGCTAGGAGCTCACCATGAGAAACAATGAAAGATGGCTTCTGAAGAGAAGATTCTCAAGGTAATATTGTTTTGTCAATAAAAATTAAGCAGCTAAGATAAAATACTTCATGATTTTTCTTGAATAAATAAGATTGAAATTTATTTGTATTAGATGTATGGGTTAGTCACCTGTTTGTTGCTAAGAAAAATTACTAGAAATTAAAAATTGAAATGAAGAAAGATTCATTACATCTCTTGGATCAAAGATTTCGGTGCATAGCTACTTGGCTCTGTTGTTTCTGCCCTGTGTGGGGAGGGAGAACGCCATGTAGGGAACATTTTTTTGGAGCAGTGTGGCTCACATTTTGGTAGGTAGAAAATAGAAGAAAAATGGTTAGGAACATGACACACCCTTCAAACCATCCAATTCCCCACCCAGTGACCAACACCTACTCAGAAGACCCTACTTTACAGAACAATTCAATTATGAACTTATGAACTCACAAATGAAATCATTTATTTATGAAGTAGATGTACTCTAAACAAATCAACCTCAAAGTATCTTTACTGGGTGAGGATCAAGCCTTCAATACATAAGTATCCCAAGGATATTTTATATGAAAAGCACAACAAAGTCTAAGAAATCTTTTAGGTGACTTAGGTTTCTGAAAATAGACTTTTGTTTGTTTTAGAAATTGGTTCATGAAACCTTTTGATTCTTTCCCTCTTAAAAATGTGCATATGAAGCCAGGCAGTGGTGGCGCACGCCTTTAATCCCAGCACTTGGGAGGCAGAGGCAGGCGGATTTCTGAGTTCGAGGCCAGCCTGGTCTACAGAGTGGGTTCCAGGACAGCCAGGGCTACACAGGGAAACCCTGTCTCAAAAAACAACAACAACAACAACAACAACAACAACAACAACAACAAAAAGTGCATCTGCATCAGGACAAGTTTATGAGATTTTGAGACCCTCCCAAGTTGGGGTGATGGATGTGAACTCTTTGGTGGATATCTGCTAATCTTACTGCCGTGACTCATTTAGTAATGGTCTCTCTTAATATATCCTCGTTCCAATGACATTCAGTACAGGTTTTTTGAACTGTACATCTTGGGGGAATTCAAAATCTCTTGAGATTGACTCTCTGCATATTTATGAGTTACCTTTCTTGTTTCATTGTGACTTTTTTTGCTGATCTCTGAATCTATTTCTTAGGGTGGGGTGGATATTCAAGACAATACTTCTCTGTGTAGTCTTGGCTATCCCGAAACTGGCTCTATGGACCAGGCTGGTCTCCAGCTCACAGACACCTGCCTGCCTCTACCTCCCGTGTACTTAATCATTCATTTTGGCAGGTAGGATTTACTTCACACTCACAACACACCAGGATTATGAAATAAAAAAGAGAGTAAAGCTGCACCCAGTCCATAACTGAACATAAAGTTGGCTTTGATTAGATTGTACATTCTTCCCTACTCAGCCCTGGAGATGGGATGCAGAAGGAGGGTTTTTGGTGTATCCATAAAGATAAGCAGATTGAAGGAGAATATGAATTCCTTGGGTTCAATTCAATCTTGTAGTTAAGCTACCTTTCCCCTCTTTCCTTAGTTTTCTCTATCCTCATGTAGCATGTCCAAAGAACAACAATAGAAAAGACGTCTTGCCTATGCTCTGAGTGCTATAGGAAGCACAATATTTAGTGCACTAAATTTTCAATTTGACATATGGAGTCCACTGATGTTTTAGAATTTATCTAAGGTGTCACATCATTAGATAGCTTTTTCTATTTAGCCCATTGTTAGTTAGTCAGGTTTTTTTTGTTTTAAATTCTAGGAGAACATATTCACATGATTTCATCTGTATTTTCTCTACATTTTTGAACATTAGTAGATGACCAAACTTGTTTATTTAATAACACCTTTTGCTCTAATGTCGAAGGCAGAGGCTGAAACAGAATAGACAATTACAAAATGTTCAGAAAGATAAATTATATGTGTTTACGATTAAGGATAATTACTTTGTTAAAAGGAGGCAAAGATGGATACCTTTCGATAGTGCAGAAAATATCTTGTTTAAATTCATTTAAAATTAGTTAAAGACTTTTAAAATGAATTTTTAAAATAAAAGAAACAAAATCAAATCAACATTATGATTACATCAAACTTTATTTTAGGTTAAAAAATAAACAAAACCATTAAAATACATTCTATGAATTACTCTTCTTGGTAGCAGAGTGACAAAAAGTTTAAGTAAATCATGTATGTTTTCCAGAAAGGAAAATTAGAGAGGTCACTGACATGGGATTAGTGACCCTCCAAGATCAAGGAAACAAGGAGCAGCTGTGTTCTCAGACTCTGCCACTTTCCATGACTACCATAATCTAAGCAGCTTAATACTGATATTTATTTATAAAAATTCAATAGACTCAGAAGTTCAGTAACTAGACACTTTGCTGCATTTACTTTAACAGAAAGAGCCCAAGTAGCTAGCTGCCTTCATGATAAACCAATAGAGTAGAGGAAAGTAAGGAGAAGAAATGAGAGAGAGAAAGGGAAGGGAGGAAACACCACTCTCATGATTTAATTACCTCCTACTGGGCCATTCTCCAAATATTGTCAAATTAAGTTTAAACATCTGAATTTTCAGAGGAACCAACTGAGATCATAGCAGCAGATAGCAAGACTAAAGGACTAACCACAGTCAATGATGAGTTAGCTACTAAGGAGGGACTACAGGTAGTATGCCCAAGGAATTAGCACTCAACAACAACAAAATGAAATTAATTTAATATATATTTTACTTTATTTGTAAAAAAATAAATGAATAAAGAAACACCACCATTTTCCTTAAAAATCCCTTCAATTGGCATGGTAACAAGGGAACAGTTATAGTCACTGGACTCAGGAAACTTAATTTGGAAAACTAGGAGACATAGAAGCTGTTTAAATTATCTTCCCTGAGCTTCTGTCCACAAAAAATAACTCTTGCCCTGAGTGACTCTGATGTTATAGTCCACTGTCCTTCAAAATCAATTGGTGCTTTCATGAAAGTCTTTATTGACATTTGTAGCTTAATGATTTTCCTTATTTTCAAGTTGCTTTGCTTTATTAATGTCTTTTAATTATTTCTAATTAATTTGAATAGGATTTACACATGTGACCATTTCAAAAACCTAATAATATCAAGTTAAAAGTTTTCCCAGTTAAAATGGGTAGAAAATTTAAATTATTTTTTAGCTGAATCCTAACTGATGGAACAGGTAATTGAAGACACAGATATTAATGTACACACCTATGGACAGTTTTGATAGGGAAGACAAAACCACACAAGAGTAAAAAGAAAGCATCTTCAACTATTGGTGTTGGTTATACTGGATTTCAACATGTAGAAGAATGCAAACAGATCCATATTCATCACCCTGAACAAAACTCAAGTCTAAGTGGATCAAGAACCTTAACATAAAACCAGATACACTAAATCTCAGAGAAGAGAAAGTGAGAAATAGCCCTGAACACATTTGTACAAGAGACAATTTCCTGAACAAAACACCAATGACTCAGGTTCTAAGATCAACAATTGATAAACGGGACCTAATAAAACTAAAAAGATTCTGTCAGGCAAAAGACACTGTCAATAGGACAAAATGGCAGTCTACAGATTGGAGAAGACTCTTCACAATTCCTACATCTGACAGATGGTAATATCCAAAATTTATAAGAACTCAAGAAGTTAGACAACAACCACCAAAATAACCCAATTTAAAAATGAGATAAAGAGCTAGACATTGAATTCTCAATAGAGGAATTTCAAATGACCGAGAAGCAGTTAAAGAAATGTTCAAAGTCCTTAGTCATCAGGGAAATGCAAATCAAAACTACTCTGAGGTTACATCTTAAACCCTTCATAAAAGCTAAGATCTTAACTCAAATAATAGCACATGCTGTCAAGGATGTAGAGCAAGAAGATTACTCTTTCATTGCTGGTAGGAATGCAAACTTGTACAACCACTTTGGAAATCAATTTGGTTGTTTCTTAGGAAATGGGATAGTTTTGCCTCAAGATGCAGTTATACCATTCCTGTGAATATAACCAAAAGATGCTCTACCATCCCACAAAGACACTTGCACAACTATGCTCATAGCAGCTTTATTAATAATAGCCAGAAACTGGAAACAACCTAGGCTGAAGAATGGATAAAGAAAATGTGACACAGCCGGGCAGTGGTGGCACACGCCTTTAATCCCAGCACTTGGGAGGCAGAGGCAGGTGGATTTCTGAGTTAGAGACCAGCCTGGTCTACAGAGGGAGTTCCAGGACAGCCAGGGCTACACAGAGAAACCCTGTCTCGAAAAACCAAACCAAACAAAACAAAAACAAAAACCGAAAATGTGACACATCGACACAGTGGAATACTATTCAGCTATTAAAAAGAAAGACACCATGAATTTTGCTGGCAAATGAATGAATGGATGGAACTTGAGTACATCATCCTGAGCGAGGTAATTGTGTCCCAACAGGACATGTGTAATATATACTCACTTATAACTGAATATTAGACATAAAATACAAGATACTCATGCTATACTCCACAGACCCAAAGAAATTAAACAAGAAGGAAGGCCCAATTGAAGATGCTTGAATTTCAGTAGTCATAAGAGGCAGACGGGGGTGGAGATTACGAGGGAAATGGGATGAGGAAGGGAAGAGGGGCTCAAGGATCAGGTATAGGGAGGGACAGAAGAGATGACCAGATGTCCATAAGAATGATCAGAAATCTGCAACTGATGTGGGGGGAGGTAGGTGGGGGGTATCTCTAGGATGTGACAGAGACTTACAAGGGAGTTGCCTAAGAATCAATGGGGGTAGCTACCCACAAAGTTTTCAGTCTAAAAAATATCCTGTCTATAAGAAATATAGGGACCTGAGGTGGAGCAGAGTCAAAAGGAATGGCCAACCTATAACCGTCCCAGCTTTAGACCCATCCAGTTGACAATTACCAATCTCTGGCACTATTAATGATACTCAGTTCTGCTTGCAGACAGTAGTCTAGCATGGCTGTCCTCTAAGATGATGCACCCAGAAGCTGACTTAGATTCAGACACCCACAGCCAAATGATGGATGGAGCTTGGGTACTCTTAGGAAGAATAGGGAAAGACTGTGGGCCTGAAGGGGATAGGAACTCCACAGGAAGATCAACAGAGTCAACCAACCTCAACTCTTGGGAATCTCAAAGACTGAACCACCAACTAAAGAGTATACATGGGCTGGTCCTAGGCCTCTAAGCACATATGCAGCTTGGTCTCCATGTGGGTCTCTAATAACTGGAGTGGGGACTATCCCAAAAACTGCTGCCTGTATGTACGATATGTTCTTCTAGCTGGACAGCCTTCTCTGGTCTCAGTGGGAGAGAATACACTTGTCTAACAAAGACGTGATGTGCAGGGAGGATACTAAGGGGAGCCCCATCGCTCAGAGAAAGGGAGGGAGATGGGGCAGAAGGATTGTGAGAAGGGTTGACCAAGAGGGGGGCAGTGATAGGAGTGGAAAGTGAATAGTTTAAAAAAAAAGTGTAGAATTCAACTATTAGCTTGAAATTCTGAAATTTAGTCAGTGCAATAATTTGATCATAGTCAGCAAATTATGCAGCTTGGAAGAAATATGAGCATAATGAGAAAGAAAGCCAGTAGTGATATTGCAGTTTTAAATATGCTCACAGGCTTATTTTGCCAGTAGTAGCAGGATGTGTATTATTATTGCATACCGAGGAAGAAACATCTCCCTCTTTGTGTCACCATTTGGTCAGTATATTTAGTGCCTTTTATACAGACTCCTCACTGTATATTTGACAAGTCTTGTCATATATTAGACTTGGCATGAAACAAGTCATAAAAGTAGGGAATTATTCAGATGTTATATTTCACTAAGTTATAATACATTTTGAACATTAAAATGTAAAAAATGATGACTAACACCATTGTGAAAAAAAGAGAATTATCTCTTGTGTCTTTGCAACCCTTGTTTGTAGATTCCAATATTTGTGCTATCCATGTTTCAGATGCCGTAGTGAGCTAACTCTAGGATGGGAAGCAGCAGGGACTAGTAGAATCATCGTTCGAGTGGATCTGCCATGGTTGACATTTCATGGGGCTAGAGATATGTGACTCTGGATACTTAAAATTATGAGGAGTTCATTTTAGCTTCTTTCCAAAAAAAGGAATACAGTAACAATGAACTTATATAATTCTCGGATAGATAAAGTGAAGTTTGCCAACCCAGCACATTGCCTGATGTACATTAAGCACTTGTATTAAGCAATACATAAATATTAACATCATCTCTAAGCCCAGTATTGCTCCAGATCTTTGGATTACAGCAGTGAACAACATAGAACCTCTCCTCATCTCTATGACTCCCAGAGTAAGGAAAGAGGAAGCAGCTGGAAAAGAGCTGTTCTTGTAGAGTTTATACTTGAGCGGAGGGGGAAAACTCACAAATGGAAATGAGGTTATACAATGCCCAGAATGTGGTACGTGCTATCAGTGAGAATAGAAGAGTCGAAGGAGGTTTCAGGGAGGTTTCAGGGGGGATAAACGTGCACTAAATTTAACTCAGAGGCTAAAGGTAGATCCCCTTAAAGTGACAGTTCAGATAAACGTTGAAAGATGAAATAGTAAGTCATGATTTTATCAAAGGTGGAATCCCAGAAAAGATCGTGCTTGTTTGTTCAAAGAAAAGTAAGTGGCACAGAATGTGACATCTTTTTAAACATGTATTTCATGTGTTACATACAGAAGAAAGGGACTAATATCAATTACGATGTTCTTGCTATAATTTAGACTATTGATAATGGTGTGTTTCTCCTCATACTTAAAAAGGAATTTTCTAGCAGGCTCAAGATGTTAAGGGGTAGATAAAGTGTCTCTAATGGTATCAGGTTTGAACAGCAGACAGAATAATGTAGGAAAGTGCAGACTAATGTAAGTAAGATTGTGAAGAACTAGGTTGAGTCTGAAAAGTCTTTTAGGTAAAGTTGAAATGTCAAGAAAGTGTTCTATTTGCATAAAACTCCAGCAGATCATGTAAGCTGGTAATGTGAATGGTTGTATATAGCACAGAGCATCAGCCAGTCTAATGAACTGTCAGAATGAGGTAGAAAAAACAAGAACCATGTACATATTGCCTGGGCAGGAGAGAAAACAGCATGGTGAAGGGAAAGACAAAAGTCCAGTTAAACAGTAATCAATACATATATATATTTGAAATAACATACTACCAATGCAAACCTAAGAACATTTATTTTTGGGGCAAAAATAAGCAATTGAAGAAACAAATAACTTTAGAAACATAAGATCTATCCAAAAGAAAGTAATATCCTAGAATACTAGTAAACAAATTATGAGGGAGAAAAAATAAATCTAAAAACTAATACTACAAAATTTTCAGTCAGGATGCATTCATCAAATCAAGCACTAGACATAGAAAATTAGAGACATTTTGATTCTGGCATGTTTTGCTGCTCAACATCAGTGTTTGTAATACTGGTCTAGGAGAGAGAAGAGAGAGGAAGTCCAGAAGAATGGGGTAGACCCAATTTTATTAACTAATTTGGCAGCAAAGAAAGGTGGTGATATGGTTTGATAGCTGGCAAGGGAAATGAAATTAAAATAGCTTTTCTTTTTCTAAGAGAGAAACTATGATAATAATTCCATAGAAAGAAAATGTGTTGGTACAAGAGAATGAGAAAAGACAAACTACAGATAGATATTTCATGTACTAGTGAGCAGATGATTCACTAAAGTGAAAAAGAAGAATGGTCAAGACACAGGTTGTTTCCTGTGCAGATGTTTCCTTATGCAGATATGGAAATTCATATGACAGAAAAATAATTCCACCTAAAGGAAGATGGAGCCAAAAAGAATATTTGAAAATTAATTAGTTTCTTTAATTCATTCCACAGTAACTGAAACAGAAATAGATTGAACCCAAATTGTTAGAATATAATTCATTTTTGTATAACAAATTCGTGGGAAGAATTTCTGATATAAACTGAAATGCATTTGTCATTTACTCAGTTTTCTACATCCTAAAAGCATTGTTCAATAGTTGTTTTTATTCCCTTTTATATTTTCAAGATATAAATCCTAAAACAGCTTACCTAATTAGGAGAAAGAAAAAAAAAACACATAAAGTGATTTCCTTCCAAATAATTTTCACTCAAATATAAATTTGAGTATTTTTGTGCTTAATTCAAAACACATTTATTTGCTGTCATTTTATTAATGAAATGTGACAAGAATGCCATTATAAATATGCAATTATAATTTGTGTATGTTTGTTTTGAGTATTAAAGCTGCTACTTCTTATTTAGATGTGAAAGGGTAACCATGTACTGGTAAATGCATAGGCATAATACCAATGACCTTAATTAGCATTCAGTTTCTGCATCCATCTGAGATGCAATACGTTTTAAGTATTTCAACAATGAGTATGTTTTGGAACATTACTAAAGATTATGTCATGGACAACAGGGATGTACAAAGCAAAGCACTTTGTGGGAGGATTTGAGAATGTCAATATTAAGGAAACCCTAACCTATTTTCATACAGTAGGTAAAGACTTCGCAGAGTGTCGAGAGTACACTAAAGCCACATTGGTGTTTCCTGTTTACATGTATAATACGAGTCTAGGCTGCAAGTTTGAAAAGGACGCATTGATCCAAAAGAATTTCAGTTACTTCTTGAAAAATTTTTGAGTTATCTATAAATTTATTAACATTGTGTAGACAAGAAGGTAACTGAAATTCATCCCAGTAGTTTGGATTAATGTTTTAAAATGATAAATAGGAAATGATGATTTGACAAATGGTGTATTGCCTAAAAGTAATGGTTAATCAATAGTGTTAAGCAGCAAAATTATACTACATCAAATCAATAACGAAACAGAAGCTGTAATAAATGATTCATGGGATAATAGATGATGAATAGTCATTTAATTCACAATTTAGGCGACAAGCAAATGAAATTTAAAGATGTAAAATTAATAGGACTCTGACACAGAATTTATTTAGCATCAGTAAACCTCTGTAAACAACATCTGTCTAATTGGTCATCAAATCTGATCAATAGGAGAAAATTCATGCTTGGTATTGGTAACAATAGCAAACTACCCATGGACGAAGAGGGCAATGACCTTTAAAGGAAGCTACTATTGCAATTTTCAAATTGTAAATCTTATCCCTCATCAAAGGTTTTGTGCACCAGATGATGACTATTACAGGGATCACAAATGGTCAAAAGACAGAGAATATGTGAACGTGGGTTGCACAAATACAGTAGATATACGCACAAACACACTTATAGCTAAAACTAAGAGAAAGTTGTGAAAGTGGGTGCACAAATTTTGGATGAGCCAAAGGTCTATGACATCTGTCATGAGGTCATGTCTTCTAAACATGGTAAGAATGTTCTGCTTCTGAAATATCAACACTATGGTTGCCTAAACAAAATATGAATAATGAGAACACAAGTAAAGTTGCTCGTGTGAATGGTGGAAATTTCACCAGGCACTATCTATAACTGAAGATCTTCATGTAGTTAGTGGCTGTAGAGAGAAAAATTGGTTTTCTCTAGGAATGAATACCATGCTAGCCTATTAAAAACCCATGAGGTCAGCACAAAACACATATACATAGAACGGCATTAAATGAATACCCTAAATTCGTATCTATGTATGCATATATATATAATATAACATATATAGTATAAGTAATAATTAAAGAAGAAACCATGTGCTTGGAAGACACTGGGAGGACATGAGAGAGAGAGAGGTGGGAAAGTGGTATATACAGCAGTCATGTATAAAATTTGGAAAACATAAAAAACATTAATTAAGAAAAACAAAATACTGAAGTTGGAAAAGGGACTGTAGGAGCTGAGGGAGTCTGTAGCCCTATGGAGGGAGCAACAGTGTCAACTGGCCTGACCCCCGCCCCGGTCTTCCTGGAGGCTGGACCACCAACCAAATTATACACATGGAGGGACGCATGGTTCGGACCACATATGTGGCAGAGGAGGGCCTTGTTGGCTAAAAGGGGGAGGAGAGGCCCCAGTAAAGGGGAATGTCAAGGTGGGAATATGGGAGTGGGCGGGCGGGTGGGTGGGAGGTGGAATTCCCTCATAGAGATTGGGGAGGGGGAAGGGATAGGTGGTCTCCAAAGAGGAGACCTAGAAAGGGAGAAACATTGGAAATGTAAATAAAGTATCAAAAAATAAAAAATATAAAAAAATAAAATAAAAACAAAACAAAACAAAATACTGAACTCATGAGAGAATTACATTAATTATAGTTTGTGCTTCACAGTTTTATGAATGAAAGTAAATGTGACTGGTAAACTAAAGTATCACATCTGCATGGATTGTAGAGGCACATGGCTTTAAGTACGTTGGAGGCAGAGGCAGGTGGAATCATTGAATGAGGCCAGTCTGGTGTACAAAGAATATTCCAGGACAGCCAGGTGGATGTGGAGAAACCCTGTCTCAAAAACTGAAAAGAAACAATAAACCAATTGTTATTAGCATCCTCAGTTTCCTTCAATAAAAATTACAAATTACAGCAATAAATAATCATGTGGAATGCTTATATTTTTCCAGATATACATGATGTTATACAGATAATAGTTTGTATGTTGTTAGTGAAGGGAAGACTGTGTTAGTTATAAAATACACAAGGTATGTCAAGGAAATAGTTCATGAATTCCATCAGAATTTCTACTACCAAAATCCAATACAACATAGTTAACTGATTATTTTGCTACAGATCTCAGATTATTTACAAAATGACATAAATATAAAAATGAAGTTTATAGAGCAATCTTAATCTTCCTGGTTCCTTTCCAATTTTGTTCAGAATGTGAGCAAATTACTTAAAATTGAACTAAATGGACAAAGCATTTGAACTAAATGGATTGAGAATTTAGATTTTTGAAGGATGTATTAGAGCATTTTTAGGTTCCTAGTAATTTTTAGAGAAAAATGGCAAAATTTATATTTCTGGCTTCAAAATCGATAATTTAGTAATGTTTACTATAGTCCAATATATGAATTGGAAAGGCTGAATCAACGTTTAATTGTTTTGATTTTTCAATTGAGAACATTCTAAACTATCTGTGCTTTTACAATGTAAATAATGGGTTCTAAGTTTTGTTATACATTAGTATATTTTCCTTTACTTTTTCAAAAATAAAGTTTATTCCCATCTTGCTGGGGAAAATGGGGAAAATAACATGTTGGATTTTAAATGTCATTTAAGCTTATTTAAAATGTAGACTCTATATACATGTAGTCATTTCATTAACCAAAGTGAATGATTTTTGACATCAGATAATTAAATTTTAGTATTGAATAACTTACTTGCCATTTTTTCCACACCATAAACCGTTGAGTTGCATTGCCATCAGTTTGAAATTATCTGGTAAAGTGCTAATTTCTTTTTCTGACACCCAATTTCATGTTGTTTATCATAAAAGCAAAAGTCTCTAGCATTGTAGTTAATTAAGGATAGTCATGTGATGCAAAATGCAGCTCATTTAGAAGCCTTAAAG
Organism: Uromys caudimaculatus; assembly: GCA_028551405.1. Lineage (NCBI taxonomy): Eukaryota > Metazoa > Chordata > Mammalia > Rodentia > Muridae > Uromys > Uromys caudimaculatus. The sequence goes on along the minus strand of CM052718.1, from coordinate 49,935,257 downwards.
CTTTGTCAGCTGGGAATTCTAATTCCCTTACATTGAGAAAATCAACAAGATAGATAAACCCTTAGCCAGATAAACCAGAGGGCACAGAGACAGTATCCAAATTAACAAAATTAGAATGAAAAGGGAGACATAACAACAGATTCTGAGGAAATTCAAAAAATCATCAGATCCTACTACAAAAGCCTATACTCAACAAAACTGGAAAATCTGAATGAAATGGACAATTTTCTAGACAGATAGCAAATACCAGACTTAAGTCAGGATCAGATAAACCGTCTAAACAGTGCCATAATGCCTAAAGAAATAGAAGCAGTCATTAAAAGTCTCTCATCCAAAAAAAGCCCAGGACCAGATGGGTTCACTGCAGAATTCTAACAAACCTTCAAAGAAGACTTAATACCAATACTCTTCAATCTATTCCACAAAATAGAAACAGAAGGAATGCCACCCAGTTCCTTCTATGACGCCACAGTTACACTGATACCAAAACCTCACAAAGACCCAACAAAGAAAGAAAACTTCAGACCAATTTCCCTTATGAATATCGATGCAAAAATACTCAATAAAATTTTTGCAAATCAAATCCAAGAACGTATCAAAATGATCATTCATCATGATCAAGTAGGCTTCATCCCAGGGATACAGGAATGGTGCAATAATAGGAAATCCATCAATGTAATACACCACATAAACAAACTCATAGAAAAAAACAAAATGTTTATTTCATTACATGCTGAAAAAGCATTTGACAAAATTCAGCATCCCTTCATGATAAAAGTCTTAGAAAGATCAGGAGTTCAAGGCCCATAGCTAAACATAGTCAAAACAATATACAGCAAACCAATAGCCAAATCAAACTAAATGGAGAGAAACTGGAAGCAATCCCACTAAAATCATGCACTAGAGAAGGTTGCCTTCTCTTTCCCTGTCTATTCAATATAGTACTTGAAGTTCTAGCTAGAGCAATTAGACAACAAAAGGATGTCAAAAAGATACAAATTGGAAACGAAGAAATCAAAATATCACTATTTGCAGATGACATGATGGTATAATTAAGTGACCCGAAAAACTCCACCAGAGAACTGCTGCAGCTGATAAACAACTTCAGCAAAGTGGCCAGATATAAAATTAACTCAAACAAATCAGTAGCCTTCCTATACTTAAAGGATAAACAGGCGGAGAAAGAAATTAGGAAAACGACACCCTTCACAATTGTCACAAGCAATATAAAGTATCTTGGTGTGACTCTAACTAAACAAGTGAAAGACCTGTATGAGAAGAACTTCAAGTCTCTGAAGAAAGACATAGAAGAAGACCTCAGAAGATGGAAAGTTCTCCCATGCTCATGGATTGGCAGGATTAATAGAGTAAAAATGGCCATCCTGCCAAAAGCAATCTACAGATTCAATGCAATCCCCATCAAAATTCCAACTCAGTTCTTCATAGATTTAGAGCAATTCTCAAATTTATTTGGAATTAAAAACAAAACAAAACAAAACAAAACAAAAACAGGAGAGCCAAAACTATTTTCAACAACAAAAGAACTTCTGGGGGAATCAGCATATCAAGCTGTACTACAGAGCAGCAGTGATAAAAACGGCATGGTATTGTACAGTAACAGGCAGGTAGATTAATGGAATAGAATTGAAGACCCAGAAATGAACCCACACACCTATGGTCAGTTGATTTTCGACAAAGGAGCTTAAACCATCCAGTGGTAAAAAGATAGCATCTTCAACAAATGGTGATGGCTCTACTGGCAGTCAACATGTAGAAGAATGCAAGTTGATCCATTCCTATCTCCCTGTACAAAGCTAAAGTCTAAGTGGATCAAGGACCTCCACAAAAAACCAGATACACTGAATCTAATAGAAGAGAAAGTGGGGAAAAGTCTCGAACACATGGGCACAGGGGAAAAGTTCCTGAACAGAATACCAATGGCTTATGCTCTAAGATCAAGAATTGACAAATGGGATCTCATGAAACTGCAATGCTTCTGTAAGGCAAAGAACACTGTCAATAGGATAAAATGATAACCAAAAGATTGGGAAAAGATCTTTACCAATCTTAAGTCTGATAGAGGGCTAATATACAATATATACAAAGAACTCAAGAAGTTAGACTCCAGAGAACCAAATAACCCTATCAAAAAATGGGGAACAGTTAAACAGAATTCTCAACTGAGCAACTTCGAAGGGCTGAGAACCACCTAAAGAAATTTCAGCATCCTTAGTCATCAGGGAAATGCAAAGCAAAACAAGTGTGAGATTCCACCTCACACCAGTCAGAATGGCTAAGATCAAAAACTCAGGTGACAGCAGATACTGGCAAGGATGTGGAGAAAGAGGAACACTCCTCCATTGTTGGTGGGATTGCAAGCTGGTACAACCACTCTGGAAATCAGTTTGGTGTACCCTCAGAAAAACGGACATAATACTACCTGAGGACCCAGCTATACCTCTCCTGGGCATATACCCAAAAGATGCTCCGACATGTAATAAAGACACATGCTCCACTATGTTCATAGTAGCCATATTTATAATAGCCAGAAGCTGGAAACAACCCAGATGTCCCTCATCAGAGGAATGGATACAGAAAATATGGTACATTTACACAATGGAATACTACTCAGCTATTAAAAACATTGAATTCATGAATTTGCAGGCAAATGGATGGAACTTGAAAATATCATCCTGAGCGATGTAACTCAGTCACAAAAGAACGAACATGGTATGTACTCACTGATAAGTGGATATTAGCCTAAAAGTTCGGAATACCCAAATTTCACTTCACCGTAACCGTTGGACTGAGTGTGAGGTCCCAGATGGAGGAGTTGGAGAAGGGACTGAAGGAGCTGAGGGAGTTTGCAGCCCCATGGAGGGAGCAACAGTGTCAACTGACCTGACCCCCCCGGTGCTCCTGGATGCTGGACCACTAACCAAACAATACACATGGAGAGATCCATGGATCAGACCACATTTGTGGCAGAGGAGGACCTCGTTGACCATCAGGGGGAGGAGAGGCCCTTGGACCTGAGGGTGTTAGAGGCCCCAGTAAAGGGGAATGTCAAGGTGGGAATACAGGAGTGGGTCGGCAGGTAGGTGGGTGAGGGAGTACCCTCATAGTGGCAGGGGGAGTGGGGAAGGGATAGGGAGTTTCCAAAGTGAATACCTGGAAAGGATGAAATATTTGAAATGTAAATAAAGTATCAAAAAATAAAAATTAAAAAAAGAAAAGATTAGATAAAGTGTTCTCAAGACAATAAACAGATTACCACAACCTAAGAACACAAGTAAATTCATTAGGTGAATGACTGCAGAAAGCAAACAGAACAAAGGTAATAGAAAGTTCAAAATCCTTGGCTGGATATAAATACATAAATATATATCTTTGTATATTTCATATTATTCATATTATATGTTATATACTTACCAATTTTATATTTACTTATTGTAAAATGTTAAAATATTAAAATTCAAATAAATGACTTATAAATACAAATGGCATAAACACCAATAGGGTAAAGCAAAGGGAACAGACACCTGTAGATGCAAACAACTAATGTTTTAAGTGTCACAATTTTTCTTAGTTTTACTCCTTCAAATTTTACTTCATTTGCAATGCTTTGTAGTTTTGAATACTATAAATACTACATACTACTTGAATTACTATAAATATATTTTTCTCCTGTTACTAGTATTATTCCCACAAATGTTGTGGGAGCTGTCAAATGTTTACATATAAAAATTCTTAGTTTTATTTAAGTATGAATTTATAAATGCAGCTTATATTAGACATCATATAACCTGAGAGGATTTGGAGTATTCTATATTAAGAATATTAATATAAATGCTGGAAGGTCCTACTAACTGCTGGAAGGTCCTACTAACTGACCCTGGGATCACAGATGGAAGAGGAGACAAATCTACACCTGATGCTGTTTCAGAACCTTGCTGACAAGTACTCAGGACTGGATAGGCTCTCATATCTATATTTTAGTAGATGCATGGTTCTTGTAAGCAATGCAATTTATTCAAATTTAGATTTCTGTCATGGCTACTCTAAAATAGATCACTGTTCTAGATAAACAATGGCTCTTTAAATAGTTTTTGTTGACTTATCAAGTACTTTTTGATAGGAATACTTGTCATCTAGCATGTGCACTGCACACTGATTTTATTCCATTTGCAAATATTATAAAATCTTACTTAAAAATTAAATCATATACACAATTGATCACAATAGAAATTTCAGGTAAATACTGTTTCATGAAACAGAGGTACATTATGAATAATTTATGTTTATTAACCTAGTTTACTTTAACCACAACATTATGTGACATGTTTCTAAACTGAGCATTGAGTAAATGAACCTTTTTGCTCTTTTTGCTGGCTAAATTTAATCCTATCTTCTTGGTCACTGAGAAACTCTATTAAGCTTTCAGCCTTTCCCCTCTTGTTCTAATGCTTACAGCTACTAATAAGACTTAGCCTTCTAGGTTAAAACCTCATTACGTGTTTTTCAACATAGCTTTGTCTGTTCCTGCTCATACGCCCTCCCGTGTTATTGGCATAATCCTTACCTGTGTATGCGTCCTAATTTAATTGTAAAAGATAATTAGTTGCTCACAGCTTTCTCCAGTACTACTTTGTCCTATGGGCTTTCTTTCTATTTGGAAACTCTATTGATTGGATATCAATATTCAGTTCCAGGAAAATGAGCAGTCATATGGTGGGATTTCTCAGGGCACTCAGCTTAGTGGTGCCTATGTCAATGTATGTCTTCTAGAGGTTTTGCTATTCTATAAGTTCATATCTTTATACTTGCCTTTATGTTTTTTATTTTGACAGAATCTTGTTCTCTAACTTAAACTGGCATAAAACTCACCATGAAGACCACGTTATCCTGAAACCCATGCATATCTTCTATTCTTCCTCCTCTGAGTGCTGGAATTATAGGCATGGGTCACCACTTCGACTATAATTTCTACTCTCTCTGTTTTTTCTTGCTTTTCTTTATTCATTATTTCCACACTTTTCTCTTCTTTCTTCATGTCTTCTATCTATCCCTTCTTTACTTACTGAGACCAATGTTAGGAGTTAAACTTACTGTCTCACACATTTAAGTGTGCTACCATTGCCCAAGCCTGTGTTGTATACTTCTGCTATAAGACAGAAAAGATTCTTTCACTTAATATTTCAACTTAGTGAGAGAGAAAGGGAGAGAGGGAGGGAGGGAGGGAATTAGTTTTCTCATGAAAAAGTGGGAAAGAATCTTTGACCAGAAATTAGAAAGCGAAGTTAGAAGGTTTTAGTTTAGCAGATTCAAAACCAGGATGAACTACCTCTTTGTATTTTTACTGATTTAACATTTTTAATATTACTTTATTCTTAAAATATTTTGAAACAGCTTTAGTATTATTAGCATTTAGTTCTTGTATGAAATTTCAGGAAAGTGGAGACAACCATCACTGAGACTAAAATCAAGGGGAGAGATAAGATTTGAAGTAAAGCAGAAGTAATTAATTGGGTGAGCCATCAGCTGGCTTTCAGTGGGCAACAACATTGGCTTCAGGGGAAGTGGTGAGTAAAAGTAGATAAAATAAGACAGTATGCATCACAAAGCACGTTATCTCTGGAAGCTTCTGAGAACCTGACAGAATATGAAATTTATTAATAGGTAGAATATAATGCACTTTAATTAGCATTACTTCAGAGTATATTACTGATCCAAATGTCATTTGGGGTGATTGAAAGGACAGCTTCATCTTTTTAATTTAAGCCATTACTGAATTCAAATGCTAAGATGATTCACAGGAGTTGTGTTTTAGATCCTATTAGTATTTGATCTTTTCCAGTGTTATAACTAAAGGCAGCATTTTTGGAAGGTAAAGGGTGCAGGTTTCTGGAACAGAATTTTAAGGGGAGATGTTTGATGAGACATTGTTGTAAGCCTTGCTATGTCCTACAAGTGTGGTTTATGCATATTTTGTCAATGGAGTTATTAATTGCATCATTTTCAGAAGTGTCATGATTTGAAAAATCATTCATCTTAACAATGAGAGGAAAGAAAACTGGGTATGATGAGATCATCATAAAGCTGCTCTCTGTGATGAAAACAAATCCAGACATTGTAACTGCTGACCATTAATTCCTAAGGATTATTACCTATAATTCTGAAGGAAGCTTCGCCTGCATATCTCATTTATGAGATAACAAAGAAAAAAGCAACTCTCTCCTGACCTTTCCAAATAATGAGCTGATGATTCTATTACTGTAGCTACATTTTAATCCACAAAGATCTCTACTGCAAATTAAAGCACTTAGTGTCTGAAGTAGATTATTTATTAATGTAAATCATTGTCTAAACTCCTCTTCTATTCTTAGAACAAGATTGCATTCTGATGATAGTTTGAATGATAGCTCAGTGAAAAATAGTTTTGATCAGTAATGAACATGTAACTATGCAGTATTATGCCTGACCTTGGTTTATGGATAGTAGTGTCACTGCTGCAGAGGAATTGTGGAGATTTATTACCTGGGCAACCATAAGCATGCTTCTGTCATCCTAGATTCTATAAAAAGTAGAAAATCAACTAAGGTTAAAATGGCTAGCCATTCACTTTATTAAATTTGTATCACAAAACATAATGTTAAAAGACACAATGTTTCTACCAATTGTTTTTTTTTGTTTAGGTCCTTAGTATAGAGATATTTATCAATTCTGTTCACAAAATGAAATTCATGACACACAATTAGTTGTGAGGAAAATGGCTTCTTCCATATTTATTACTATATAAATAGCCCACTGAACCTAGTACAAAAACCAGTTCTTTTGTCATATTTTTATTTCGAGATAAAAGTTCATAATGTAGGCCAAAGAATGATAACATGCTGGGCACTTCAGAAGAGACATGCTTAAACTTCAAAGATCTGACAGGTCCTTGGGGAAAGTGGGGAGCATTATTCAGTAGCTTGTTTGCAAAAATAACTCTTGGCATGACCATAATGTACAAAGGGAAGTTGAGTTGAAGGATATTTTATTGAACTTAATAAATATTGTTTAAAACTTCACAGATTCCCATACCATCACTTGACTGAGTCATGTGTACGTGTATGTTTATTTTGATTACTGTTTTGAACTTTCCATTAATACCTACATTTTGAGTAAATTTATTGAATATATATTTTTAATGCTTATATATTTTAATATAAATTACTGTGTACTTTGATCAGAGATTATGTCATAGATTGAACAATTTAAGGCTATTTCATGAAACATATTTTTTCAAGTTGAACTTTAAGATTTAGTACTTTCTATAATTTTAAGGCACTGTGTGTACACTTTGCCAACAGAATAGTTAAAATATATCTAAAATATTATCATTACACAAGCTTAAAATTTAGATAAAATACAAAAAGTTTTCTGATGGAAATGTATATGTTTGTATTATATTTATAATTCATAACCAAATTGTCTGAGATTGCAAATTATAGAGATAATTTTGACTCGATATTTGAAGGTTTGGTCATCCATACTTACTTGGATACATTAACTTGAGTCAAGCATCAAAGTCCTATAGGTACAACTTAGGACAGATCTTAATAGCAAATGGAGCTGACGCATGAAGTATGAAAATAACACATGTCAAGGACCAATACCCACGTGATCATCTACTGTTACTTCCTCTACCTAGGCCTGAAGTCCAGAAGTTTCCAGAATCATCCCAAATAGCATCATCAACTAGGGATCAAGTACTCAAAGCACAGACCTGCAGGGAGAATTCATATTCAAACCATACAGCACTGAAACCAGGCTTACTTCATTAAGAAGACCTTTTTTACTGTCTTTGTAAATAAGGTGTGATATTTAAAATACAGAACCCATTCTTATATGTTGTGCTTTCATGAGAATTCATACATAGTTTCATGCTCATTTTTCACAATATTTATTGCTCTGTAGTGATTTCCACAGAAGCAGCATCTGATTTCAAACCCAAGTTTCCTTGATTCTATTGAAATCATTGATGACTATTGACTGCCATAGTTGGACCACAGGACCATAGCATACTGTTCATTGTCTGAAACTGCTGTTGCTTTTTATATTCAAAACCCTCAGCAATACTTCTCAAATTCAAACAGTTTATAAGACCACTACATTTATACAGGAAGAACCTTGCCATAACATGAGGTGGTAGGCAGGAATTCTGTTTGCCAATTTAAGACTAATTCCAAGAAATTTTATGTGATCTCAAAGAAAAGTATAACCTCTCAGAATGTCAATCATTTATGTATGGTAAAGTATTGAAAGTAGCTTTTTTTCCCTAAAGACTCTATAGTAAATGCTCTTATACTTGTAATGATAAAACGATAATTACAAAGAAAATGTAGTATAAACAATAGTACATATAGTAGAATGATTGTAGATTTTCCTCTAACATTATAATTATACATATAATGTATACATAATAATTGAAAAGTTAAAATATTAATTTTTAAAAAAGTTTTTTATACCTACTGTGATATTTATAGATGATCGTATAATATAGTCATGAAGAATTCCATAAATGTATAATTATATATTGTAAGGAATGGATACCACAAGATTTTGATTAGAGGAAATGCAATCTGAATCTTATTCAGCAATCTTGCTGAATATAAATGGCCATAGAGAATATGTTGGAAGAGCTAACGGAAATTGTGCATTGGACACTTCTAAAATATCTGTACACAAATACTTTAGATTTTAAAGTTATGCTTTCAGGATATTTGGCCCTATTTGCACATACATATGTTCTATCTTGCCTTCTCCTTCTATGAAAAACCCAATGACCAAAGATATACTGGGTAGGAAAGGGATTATTATGTTATCTTATATATTATTGTCCACCATCAAAGGAAGTCTTGGTGAGAACTGAGTGTCACAACTGAAGCATGGGCCATAGAGCAATGTTGAGTACTAGCCTGGTATCCATGGCTTACTAATTTGTTTTTTTTTTTATACAACTCAGGACGACCTGCCCAAGAGTGACATTGCCTGAAGTTGACAGGGCTTACTAATTAAATATTATTTCTTAATTAAATATTAATATCAATAATATTAATTATTATTAAATAATAACAATTTAATAATATTAATATTATTAAATATTAATAATAAAGAGATTTATTTATTTACTCTAAAGCACTTTGATAAACACCTAATAGTCTAAAATATTTCTTATTGATACTATATAGAAAGTTTTCATTTCTTCTATCCCCTTTCACCTTTATATGTATGACAGTTTGACAGTCACTTACACATTCATATAGATTACCATCACTCTTTTGTAGCTGGAACACTAACGATTCAGAGATAAATAAAACATCCTTTTACAGAATATATAGTGATATACATACCAACCAATAAACTTATTGTAAATGACTTATTAAACTTATGACCTTTACTAAACTTCTAAGAGGAGTGATTCACACTCCTCCCCTGAGGAACACATTTATTGATTGTTCCTCTCTGAGGAACAATTACTCACTGATATATAAGACCAAGTAATGTGTGAGCTCTATAGATAGAAAGATTGGGTTAGGTAGAAAGTCTTTCACATAGTGTTCTTCTTCTTGAGATCTTTAGGACATAGTGTGCACTGAATTACTTATATATTTTTCCACTTCTACTTCTATCCCTACAAACAAATTTCACCAAGTATACATAAAAATGGTTCCAGAATTAGATACCCATATTTCTGGTAAAATTTGCAGCACTATTTAAAGCATCAAAGATATCTGTTAAAACAGGAATGAATAAAGACTATGTAAGATTTAAATACATCTGATATTTTTACATCCATGAAAGCAACAAACAAAAATCCTTCTATACAATACAAGCATAAACCCTGAGAATAGTATAGTCAGTTAATAAGCCAGTGTCAGGATGGCGAATACTATATAATTTCATTAATATGAAGTATTTAAAATATTGTAATATGCAGTGTCATGTAAATAAAAGGTGATCTCCAGGGACTATGGGGGCTATAAGATAGAGTCTTGGAACTGAGCATGTGAATATGGCATTTCCATAAAATGAAGAGTCTCTAGAGATCTTCCTCACAGTTTCGGTTCACACTTAATGATATTTCTCTGAGCCACATTTTTATATTCATGTTTCATAAGAGAAATCTAAAAACTACACAGTTAATACACTTCTTTACTATAGTTTGATGCAAAGCTTGCAAAGTATTTTACTTGTATAATAGCTTAATAAGTAAATAATTCAATAGTGATAACTTGGAAAGGGAAATAAAATAATTACACTTTCTATAAATATTAAATAAGTTAAAAGCTATATCTTCTATGAAATAAGTTTTTGAGTCTAGGAAGTCCAAGACCAATGTAGTTTGAGAACCTCAAGTAGCCCCACTGTATGGCCCCTAGAGTGTCACCTCTTGCTTTGTATTCAAGTAGAAGAAGGATAAAAGCGATCTCATTAGTCTCCTTTTTATATTTATATTTCTAATTTAAAAATGATAAGGGACATGTATTCATCATGTGCAGTGAAAGTGTTCATTACACATATGTAGTATGTAATGCCCACATATGTGTTTGAACACATGACATAGCAGACATATGTGTTTTTCTGTTAGAAATGTTAAAAATCCTATCTACTACTTCCTTTGAAACATTTGATTAATGTCTGTCAACTACTGAGGATTGGTTCCAATGCTGTGAATTAATGCAGCCCCCTCCCCCAATTAGGCGTATGCATGAATGCTGAATGTCCTTGTCCCCAATTGGTTTTTGATCAGTAAATAAAGAGACAATAGACAATGGCTGGGCAGGCCGACTGAGGCAGGACCTTTAGTTTGCACAGGCTAGGACTGGGAGAAAGGGAGACAGAATCATCATGACTGTGGGAGAAGGATTGGACGTAAGAGCCACAGTAGATAGAGCCAACCAGCCATGTAAGAATTTAGGTTAGTGGAAGCTGGCCATATCTCGGAATAAACCTTGGGTAGCAGCGGATAGGAGTGCCCAACCTTTGAGCTAGTCATGGCATGTCAAAAATTAACTGGTGTGTGTGTGTGTGTGTGTGTGTGTGTGTGTGTGTGCATGTGTGTGTGTGTGTGCATGCGTGTGTGTGTGTGTGTGTGCATGTGTGTGTGTGTGTGCATGCGTGTGTGTGTGTGTGTGTGTGTGTGTGTGTGTGTGTCTAGGTATGTGTTTGTATGTCTTTCATGCGCAAATCCAGATTGCTCCTAGGTGGGTATGTGGCAGTCAAAGTGGCATGGCCAAAACTACTACTACATTGAAGAACAGTTATTAATTTTTTAAATGTTGAAATTATCTATCTAATTGCATTCTATATTCATTATTAGCCAGATCTTCTCTCTTCCCCCCATTACCCTAAACTCTGCTAAACAATTCTTGTTGAAAAAATAAGAGTGACATTCAAAGTAATGAGAACCCAGATTTTAATAAACAGAGCAATAAGATTACATTAGAAAGTATGTCCTTACATTGAAAATTATAGAGCGTTTAAATACACAAATGTGAAGATATATGCAGATATTATATATGTATGTCAATGAAAAAAATATAATGTTCAAATATGGCATATTGAAGATGTGTGTTTCTAAATTATTAATTTTAGTTAATAAAACATGTTAGTTTTACTGAGTAATTGATTGATTTTTCATTCATTTCTAAAAAAGCTATGTATTGAGTCAGTGTTTGATATGGACAAAATGCAATAACTAATTGGTGACTGAGATTTATAATTTTATGATTCTTCACATTTATACAAGACCTTTTGCTGCTTTTGAAGAAAATCATTTTGAATTTTAGAAAATATAAAATCATGAATATAGTTTAGAAGTATAAAACATAATTCATCATTTCAAATATAAATCAGAATTGAATGTGAATATTTAAAAGGAAAATATATATTAACATAGATCTACGGGTCCAGGTCAGTTGAGACTGCTGGTCTTCCCATGGTGTCGTCCTCCTTCTCAGTTTCTTACAGCTTTTTCCCAATTCAACCACAGGGGTCCCCGGCTTCCATCCATTATATATGCGTATACTGTAATTGCTTTTAGACACACCAGAAGAGGGCATTTAATCCCATTACAGATGGTTGTGAGCCAACATGTAGTTACTGAGAATTGAACTCAGGTTTTGGATGAGCAGTCAGTGATCTTAATTGCTGAGCCATATCTACAGCCCCATCACGCCTATGAATTTTGTGTGAGGGTGTCAGATACCCTGGAACTTGAATTACAGACAGTTGTGAGCTGCTATGTGGGTTCTCCAGAAGAGCAGCCAATACAGTTAACTACTGAGCTATTTCTCCAGCTGTGTGACAATAAATACTTTAAAAAGAAATCCTAATTGATTTTGCCAATGCTGCGGAGGTGTCAGGTGTCACATTACAGTTGGGTTTAGCAATGTGATACTCAATAGTGATTTTGAAAGACGAGGTTTAAATCCAAGCAGCAAATGTTACATGAGACAAGAGAAGAGGGTGTGTCAACATGAAAATAAAGCCTGTCTGTCTCACAGAACATGAGAAAATGGCATAGCAATTCATTCCTGAGACTAAGATGGCAACTGGTCCTGAGGGAGAAAACTATATTTGAAGGAAGACTTCAGAATCATTCTCAGCAAAGCAATCTGTGTATACAGAACAGAATTAAAACATATTTTCTACAAATGACGAGAATGGCTTATGTAACAAGTGCACTGATGTTATCCACAATATACAGCACACAAAATACGGCTTATCATCTGCAATACTCTACAGCATTAAAGCCTTCCAGTTTCTTGGATTAAAAAAAAATGATAAGAAAGGTTCCCTGTCAATGACAAATTGAATTTTCTAGCCTTTCAGCAGGTAAAACTGTTGAGACGTCTGTAGGCTGAGTTGTGGAAAGTGTAAAATAATGCACTTCTCACACAGGAGTTTATATTTTCAAATGTGAACTTGGTGCAGTAAAATTCCAGGGGTAGCGATTTTTTTCATTATTACTAAGTAAACATTGTAAAAAATAAACGTTTTTGACCCACTTATATTGGAATATGTAGGGAATCTATAGATTTATGTTCAGCTTGAGAAGTAAAGCTTCATTGTATAAAACCACTTGAATAATTTCCATGGTAACGAGAAAGAATAAAAGAAAGTAAAACAATAGTTACTGATTAATATGAAAAGGATAGAGACTGATAATTTGTCAAAGTTTAAGCTTTAACTGAACAAAAGAATAAACAAATGAATGTATGATGTGAAGCTATTGACGTTCTATCATTAATCACCCCATTTATCTGATTAATTACTCTTTTTAATGGTGAATTTCTAGTATGTCATATTAATTGGTTTTCAGAATAATAATAATTCAGTCCATAGGTGGTGTAATTCATAAATATTTTATCTACAAGACAGTAATACTTTTATTGCCTAAATAGTAGTTTTCTTCATTAAGAATAAGAGGTTAATAAGCTTATTAGCAACTAGATTATCAGTAACTAAAATAAAATACTGAAGTATCTTAAACAGTTTAATAATGTGTATTTATATATACTTTGATTTTTTATTGCCCACATTTGTACTAAAGAAAGTACTAAAAAATTGATCATTTGCCTCCATTTACCTTCTGGATTTTTGTTGTTGGCCATTCAGCCTTTAGCATTCATTTAATTATAAATTTTATATGGAATTCCAACTATAGTTTATATGTATTTTCAACATAGATTTTTGATGGCCTGAGTAAAATCTGTATTTTATGATGACAGTCATGTTAATGGCTTTGTATTCATGAATTAATAATTTATAACAATAAACACAGTGATATGTGCCTTCTCACTTTCTCAGTATCCTTGTTTTCAATGTTATATATGACCTAGCTTACTCTGTCTTCATACCTATAGTGTGTAAGAGTCAGTATTTATCTGATTGTGAGTCTGAAATAAATGTAATCAGTGAAAAGAGATATATCTGGAACAGAACACAAACATATATTTGAAATTTCAGCTACTTATGATTTGAGATAGGAGGATAACATGCTTGAGCCAACTTAGATAACATCAGAAAATCTTGTTCAAAATATAAATAAAAAATTATGAAAAGGTAGTTTAGTTACAGAGCTCCCTTAGCATATCCAGAGAAAGAGAGAGAGAGAGACAGAGGGAGAGAAAGGGGGAGGGAAAGACAGAGAAAAAGAAATCTGACTTGGCAATATAATTTGTTTACTGATACACCTCTGCTGCCCCTTGACAATAAGACTGATTTCCATGAGTTTGTTGCATATAACCACTCAAATTACTGTCTTCTGAACTAACATTTTATAAATAAAGAATAATTTACCATAGAATTTGTTAAACATCACTGCTAATAGCAAACAGTGCAATTAAAAGAAAACATAATAGCATCATAGAATAATGAAGAAGGGTGTTGTTTCTTAGAGGGAAGATTGTCTACTGTTTACCATTATAAGGAAAATAATTAAATATTCAATAGGCTTTGTGCTATTAAGGGAAAGAAAGACTGAATATTTTCTTACAATCTAAATTCAAGCTGTGGCTAGCAGCACTGTCATCATTTCAAAGAATACGATCTTTAGGTTGGCAAATGTCAATGTGGTTTTTATAATTCAGTAGAAAAAACATATGAGAAATAATACTGTGATCAAATATAATGTCACCAGGCCATAGCAATGGAGAAGAAGGAGCAATATTAGTTTCAAGGTTTGCAAATTCTTTTCCTGTAAAATCTTATTCTCTTGCATAGACTTATACTGAAAGTCATTACACAAAGAGGAACTAGAAAGAATTTGCCTGTTCTTATCAGGTGATATTATAATACATATAGTTGATGGTTTATAAACATTCAAAAGAATACTGCAAGGATGTATTTCAGGAACAGCTGAAAGGACTAATATTAGCAAAATGCAGAGATGAAATAATCATATCAAAGTAACTTAATTATTTAATTAGATACTATAGAAGAGTTCTATCATTTTTGTGAACACTTGCTAAAACCATGCATAGGTCCTTAGATTATTTTCTGTTTTTATCAGATGCAGTATTGAATATTAATGGTAATTTATCCCTTTTCAATCTCATGCTTTTAAAAAAACAAATCAAACCCCAGGGGCCAGAATCCATCCTGCTCATCTATTCATTTTCTTGCTATTAACAGATAACCCCCTAAGTCTCAGGAGTTGTTGCAGAATAACAAAACAGACTTCAAGGCTTTACACTTTGTAATACTAAGTACTCAAGGTAGGACAAAAACGTATTTTGAAGAAGTTAGTGTTTAAAAGAAACTATAGGTTTTCTAGTTAGTTTAAAGTAGTGAAATGAGTGTAGTGGACTTTATATTGAAGTGAGACAGACTATGAGTGGACTTTTGGAAAACATATCTATCTATTTGTCATTTTTACTTTTATTTTATGTGTTTTCATTTGTATTGCCATGCATGAGGTCAGAGACCAATCTTGAGTCACAGGAGCTGCACAGTTTGACATTAGAAACAGAGCTATTCATTTGTACAATCGGTTTTTTCTACCAGCCTCTCCGTTCACGAATAACAACTCTGAGACTTAATTATCCATGAATAAATGCCTAGGACATGAGCTGGGGCGTGTGTACCAAGCATCTTATAATTTATTTTACCCATTTATTCTACCTATGTGTGTCACACAGTTGGTTACCTCTCCTCAGTTTCATGTGACTCACTTCCTCACTGTACATCCCAAATCTCCCAATGCCTGAATAACTCCCAGAGTTCCAATCTCTCTGCCAGGACTCCTACCTTCTATTTTCTACCTTATGCTAATAGGCCTTCAGATTGTATTGACAGGTGATGCTTCCACCTGTACACAAGAGAGTCTCTGAACATTCATGGGGATCTTAAGCTTGGTATTTAGGCTAGGTTACCTAGCTGAGGAGACATGGGTGTCTGCCTATCTCTAGATTACAAGAATGTGACATAATGTATGTTTTTATTTATTTTCCCTAATTAAGTACAATTATATCATTTTTCTTTTTCTTTTTCTCCCTCCTGCACCATCATCTAGCAAGTCTTTGTTCTTTCAAAATGCATTGCTTCATTTTTTTAAAAAAAAATTACTGTGGTATATGTGCATCTCTATATTTCTTTCTCTGTGTTATTGTTGTTCCTAAATATATAATAAATCCAACCTTCTCATTTTGTATATGGTCACTTGAATGTAAGATTTCAGAGCTGACCATATAGCTTTGCTGCATAGAGCCATGCAATTTTCTGTTTTCTGCACTAAAATTTTATAAATAATTAACCACAGAATTTGTTCAATATCTTTATTTAGTTTGTGACCATGTGCCTGTGTAGAGGAGATCAGAAAGCTGTTTCCTTTCCACTGTGTGGGCCCTGAGGAAATGATATCATAAGGCTTCCAGTGAAAGCTTTTACTATTCAAGCTGATCAAGTCTTGTCTGACTTGTTTTTGTGAATGCTTGGTAGTGAACATAGCATCACTTTACTGACTGAGCTCTCTCTATAGTCCTCCCATGTTTATTTACTTAAGAATAGCTTAGAACAGAGTGTCTTAAAATAGTTATGTTTAGTAAATTGTACATTATAGAGTTGTTGTAGTTATATATCCTGAAGAAAACTTACTTTAATTTTAAATGTTAATGCCATAAATTTTCTTCATTAAATCATAACTAGAAAGTAGATAAACAGATGGTGGAAGTTACATCAGATGAAGTGAATGCTGTCTCTTATTTCTGTTATATGTCATGGTAAGATGAAGGAATACTAATTATACTGACAGGTCACTGGGGCAAAACAGAAAATGAAATATATTGATGTTTACAATGAAGGACTCGATCAAAACCATCAGATTTTTAGAGACTCAAACTTAGAACTTACAGCAGTCTCATTTCACTAAGATAGGAATCCAGTTCCAAGAATTTATCCTGGGTTTCTCTGAGTACCTTTTGCAAGGATTTTATTGAAAAGGTAAACGATGAAAATTATGATTGATAAGAAAGTAAGTATCCATTGTATTCCTTTGTCTTTAAAGAGTTTCTAGAGATTTGGGGGAGGAAAAAAGGTGGATAGGAACCACAAAACATTAATAAATCTAGAAGTAGTCCTTTAACCCAAGGGAAATTCTAGAATGACTGCAATTATTCTGTTGTGACTATTATGGAGAAGCACAGTACACTGAGTGCCTGATTATCTCACAGGTGCCGCGATGAAAAGAAATTTTGTGTTTTCCATTTCATTCAGACAAAAGGGATGAATAGTCTATCATAGACCCATGCATGAAGTTATGTCCAAATAGAAAATACAGGTATTCGACAGTCATAGGAAAGGGTTACAGAATGATCTGCAAAGAAGTGTGGAAAGCACCAACCAAAGAACAGAATAAATCATTTTGCATACAAATCTGAAATGGAAGAAAATGTTTAGCAGCAATGACACAGAAGTAATTTTTATTTATTTATTTATTTATTTATTTATTTATTTATTTATTTATTATGTAGAATAAAACAAATATTTGACAGTACAGCTCAGACAGTTTACTAAAATGAACCTCACAAATCTTGTAGAAGTTGTAGTGGACATGGTTCCTTAAAACACAAATATATATATACCTATGCAACAATAATTAATACAAATATTTGATGAGAAAGAGAAATTATCAAATTCATCAGGAAAGGCAAAAAACCCGGAATAGCAAAAACAATTCTTAACAATAAAAGAATAGCTGGGGGAATCACCATCCCTGACCTCAAGCTACACTACAGAGCAAGAGTGATAAAAACTGCATGGTATTGGTACAGAGACAGGCACATTGATCAATGGAATAGAATTGAAGTCTCAGAAATAAAACCACACACTTACAGACACTTGATCTTTGACAAAGAAGCCAAACATATACAATGGAAAAAAGAAAGCATCTTCAACAAATTGTGCTGGTCTAACTGGCTGTCACTATGTAAAAAAAATGAAAATAGATCCATATTTGTCACCTTACACAAAGATCAAGTCCAGGTGGATCAAGGAACTCACATAAAACCAGATAAACTGAATCTAATAGAAGAGAATGTGGGAAAGAGCCTTGAGCTCATTGGCACAGGAGGAAATTTTCTAAACAGAGTTCAAAAGGCTCACTCTCTAAGATCAAGAATTGGTGAATGGGACTTCATGAAACTGGAAAGCTTCTGTAAGGCAAAAGACATAGCCAATAAGACAAATTGGCAGCCTACAGATTGGGAAAAAACTTCACTAACCCCACATCCGATAGAGGAATAATAACCAAAATATATAAAGAACTCAAGAAGCTAACCACCAAAAAAGCCAAACAACTCAATCAAAAAATGAGGTATAGAACTAAACCAAGACTTCACAACAGAGGAATCTTGAATAGCTGACAAACACCTAAAGAAATATTCAAAGTCCTTAGTGAGCAGGGAAATTAAATCAAAATGGCCTTGAGATTCCACCTCACACCAAACACAATGGCTAAGATCATAACTTCTGACAACAGCACATGTTGGTAAGGATGTGGAGAAAGAGGAACACTCCACCATTGCTGTTGGGATTGCAAATTGGTACAACCACTGTGCAAATCAATCTGGACATTCCTCAGAAAATTGGAAATAGATCTACCTGAAGATCCAGCAATACCATTCATGGGAATATACCCAAAAGATGCTCCACCATGACACAAGGGCATGTGTTCCACTATGTTCATAGTGGCCTTGCTTGTGATAACCAGAAGCTGGAAACAATCCAGTTGTCCCACGACAGAAAGAATGGATACAGAAAATGTAGTTCATTTACACAATGGAATACTACTCAGCTATTAAGAATGAAGATATCCTGAGTTTTGCTGGCGAATGGATGGAACTAAAAAATATCAGACTGAGTGAGGTAACTCAGAACCAAAAGGACATGCATGGTATGTACTCACTAATAAGTGGATATTAGCAAAAAAAAAAAAAAAAGTGCAGAACACCCAAGATACAGTTCACAGAACTCAAAAAGTTCAACAAGCTGAAGGGCCCAAGTCAGGACATCTTAGTCCCACTTGGGTGGGAGAAGAAAGCAATCACAAGGGGGGAGAAGTGGACAGGGGGAAGGGGAACATGATTTGGTATTGTGTAAGGGGTGGGAGACAAGACTGAAGGCCTGAGAGACAGCACCCAAATGTGGGATCCAGTTCCAGGGGAGGTCTCAAGGCCTGACACTATTACTGAGGTTATGGAGTGCTCACAAAAACGGACCTATCATGACTGCCCTCGGAAAGACCCAACAAGCAGCTGAAGGAGTCAGATGCAGATATTTGCACCCAATCAATGGACAGAAGGTGCTGAGCCCTGTTGTTGAATTAGGGAAAAACTGGAAGAAGCTGAGGAGGAGGGTGACCCTGTAGGAGGACCAGCAGACTCAATTAATCTGGAGCCCCAAGAACTCTCAAACAATGGACCATCAACTAGGCAGCATGTGCCAGCTGATATGAGGCCTCCAACATATATACAGCAGAGGACTGTTGGGTCTTAGTTTAGTTGGAGAAGATGTACCTAACCCTCAAGAGACTGGAGGACCCAGGGAGTTTATAGGTCTGGTGGAATGAAGAAGGGGACGTGGGGACATCTTCTTGGAGACAGGGGGGTAGGGAGGTGGTATGGGATGTGGAACGGTCAGAGAATGGACTGGGAAGGAAATAAAATCTGGAGGTTAAAATAGATAGATAGATAGATAGATAGATAGATAGATAGATAGATAGATAGATAGATAGATAGATAGATGAAAAAAGGGAACACAGAGTGGTACATAGGAGGCACATAAATTTAAATATAATATTATATTATTTTATTTGAAGTTATTTAAAACTTAAAAAACATAAATTAAAAAATTCAATCATATTTAGCCTGGCAAAAGAACAGAATTTTTAGATGTTAGAAAAAAATGATAAAAACATTTGTGTAAATTTGTCAAGTTTTAAACAGTACCTAATTTTCGGATGTTGGATGTCATTGATTTGTAAATCAACAAATTTATAATTCTGTACTTTTATAATATTAATTTCATTATTTTATTGTAAACCAACTTTAGGTAACTCCTAAATATATATACAACATTGAATTCAGTAGATTAAAACTTTGACATTATTAACTCATATTGGATACTACTCTATAGGATGTGTTCATTAAAACCTTCCTCTCTGAGCTCAGGGAATCCCATGGAAGAAGAGGTTGCAAATGTTTTAGAAAATTAAAAAATAAATAAATGCATAAGCATAA
The DNA here is from genome assembly GCA_028551405.1 of Uromys caudimaculatus. Lineage (NCBI taxonomy): Eukaryota > Metazoa > Chordata > Mammalia > Rodentia > Muridae > Uromys > Uromys caudimaculatus. The sequence goes on along the minus strand of CM052718.1, from coordinate 49,914,969 downwards.
GAAAGCCCAAAAATTCTGCTCAGAAAAATAAGTGTGAAGAACCTAAAAACCTCATATTAGAGTCAAAGAAATATATATACCTTGTTACCTTTATTGAAAACTTTATTGAATGTCTGATCAAGAAAAAGTTCTACCTATCCCCACTAATGTAATCTTGTTAATCTAATCTAATTAGTCTAATTGCAGGCATTTCTTCACATAGCATTTAATTCTTCCTTTATCATTCTGCAGACTCATTCTACATTCTACATATTCTCTTTGCTTTTGTTAATGTGTATTCATTATAGTTCATTTTGCTCTTGTCCTTATGATCATTAGAGTGTTCTTATTTTGCTTCTTTCAATACCAGTTTCCATCTTTCTAAACTATTTTGAAGCAGTTTTTCATAAATGAAAAGGCAAGAATCCAGTTGACCAATCCATTTTCTTCAATTCTCTTTTAAACTCACTCTTATCTGGCTCTCTGCACCTCTCTGAACCTTAATAAGCTATCTTTGTAATGAACGTAAGTGCCTTTCCTCTGGAGAATTTTAAAAATAAATTCTCTTTTTGTCTATAGTTCTATCATTCTGCTGCTTAACTCTACTGATTACATATATTTTTGTCTTTAAGCTCTATTCCCCCCTTTCTCTCTCTTTGTCACTGGTCTTTCGATTTAAGTCTCTTCCATGACCAATCTCAGTAAAAAATAATCAGATTGGCTCTCTCTTTTCATCTTGTTTATTCTCATTTGTTCTTCATGCTTAATAATATTATGTTTTAAATACAATTCATACATTGAATTTCTAATCAAGTTTCTAATTCTAACTCATATGTCTTTTAAAATCCCAAGCTTACACATAAACACTAACAGATAGTGTCTTTTTAAAAACAGATTCAAGAGTTGTGGCTTAAAGAATAACTGGACATGAATCAGGATGGCAGTGGAGAATAAAAGAATATGAGCATTCTACAAAATGGATGATATCATCAAAATATACTTAGATTTTAAAGTGTTTTGATATATATTTCTCATTACAAAGCAAACAAAATAAAACTGAAGATTAATAAGTTTCAAGGACAAAAAGAAGGATTTGAATATGTAAGTCAGTAGTAGAGTGCATGGCTTAGCATATACAGTGGTCAGTGTTCAATTCCCCAAAATTATCTATCTATCTATCTATCTATCTATCTATCTATCTATCTATCTATCTATCATCTATGTTTATGTCTATATCTATATCATCTATGTCTATATATCTATATATCTACATATCTATATTTACTCTGAGAGTTGGGAAGAAAGAGACAGGACAAAAGAAGTTTTGTGGAAGATATTTTATTATGTAATTCAAGGAAGAAATATATTGCCTCAAAACGTATTTAAAAACAGAAGCTTATGGCCCTGTGAGAAAGTTCACTTAGTAAATGGCCTGCCTTGCTTCATGGGACCCTAAACTGGATTCATCCTTAGGACCTTCATGAGAAATACAGATGTGGTTGGTAGTGCTTGCTTGTAATCATAATACTAGGGCTGCAGAAAAAGCTCAATGAGGCTACTGAAACACCCTGCTCTATTCAGATCAGCTCCAGTCTAATGAGACAACTTACCCAGATACAAAACAAAACAAAAAATGTGCATGTACACACACATAAATTAACTTGCCCAAGTACATGGGCATGCGCGTGTGCGCGCGCGCACACACACACATTTTGTCTAGAATTTACAAATTATACAGAAACCAGGTTATATGCTGTTATAAGCTAAACTGTATTGTCTTCAGACTATGTTCTGTCTAGAGTGAGTTCTTTTTACGACAGTGGTCTCCTCCATTTTGTGTGTAAGTGCCAAGGCAGAATCAGTGATCATCTTATTTGTGAAAGTAAATAGCCACCATCTGTCCAGTAGAGACCATGAAATACAGACTGATAACTAATTTATGCAAATGATGTATTACCACATACAAACTTATCAAATTAAATTAAGACCAAATGGACACATGGATGTGTCAAAAACATATTAGGAAAGCCAGGCCTGTGAATTTTTCAAATGAGCCAAACCAGTAAATGAGGCAATGTCTTCTTTTTGCTAATATAAAAGGAGGGATACATTATCTTAGCATGACCAATTATCAGACCACCAAGTTCACTTAACTAGAGAGACCAGAGGTAATTACCTTCAGATTTGTTGCAGATTTGTGGCTGTTTAGTATTTTCTTCCAGTTTCCATAGAATTAGTTTCAAGTATCAAATCCCCCAACCTCTCTATCTAGCATCAGCTTGACTTAATGTCTGTTCTGACAGGACTCACTTGGGTAGCCATTCAGAGCCTAGTACTGAGCCCAACAGCATCTCTAGAAGCCTGATATTCTCAGTGACTGTATTCTTTTTTTTTTTCAATCATTTATTTATTTATTTATTTTAAATTCCAGATTTTATTACCCCCAGTCCACCCTCCAACTGTTCCACATCCCATACCTCCTCCCCACTCCCTGTCTCCATGAGGATGTCCCCACCCCCCCAACTCCCACCCCACCAGACCTCTAAACTCCCTGGGACCTCCAGTCTCTTGAGGGTTAGGCGCATCTTCTCTGTCAGAACCCAGACCCAGCAGTCCTCTGCTGTATATGTGTTGGGGGCCTCATATCAGCTGGTGTATGCTGCCTGCCTTTAATAAAGCACCTGTAATGACTTTCTTTGCCTCTTATGGCCCTGTGCTCTTGTTTTCAGTTAGGCCTCTTTAGCCTCTACACCTCTTCAGCTCATTCATCATCATTGTGCAATTTGAATGAAGTCTAATGCACAGCCTAAGGGATGATTAGTAATAGCATTACTGCATAAATTTCACCTGGTAAAGGACTCTTGCAATCCAGGGCTTTGGATATGAATTCAAGAAGATTAGAAGCGCAAAGATTACCTCAGCTACATAACAATTTCAAGGTCAATGCAGGTTTAGGAGAAACTGTCCTAATGTGAAAACATATTCCCTTCTATTACTGGAAAAGATTAATGTAACTGTGTGTCTGGCTTATGTTTGATGCTTAGACAGTGATGCTAAGTTAAATTAATTTATACTATAAAGAAAAGACATAAAAGTAAAGAGGGAAAATAGGTAACTAGAAATGACACAAGTACTTTTAAATGCCAGGTTTCTCCTTAAATGCCTGACATAGGCTAAATTGTTTTATAAGTGACATTTCAGTGGGAAAAATCAAGTACTAGAAAGGATCTGTATAGGAGTGAACTACCAAATTGCTATTATCCATTAAAAGGAAATGTCGGTGTATGCTTCATACATTATAAGCTTTATGAAGTACTGGTGGAGAGTGGGTCTATTGCAAATGTATAAAGAATTTTAAGGACACTCTACTTGGCAGTTCCATTTTCTACTTCAACATTCTTTGTGTTTTCAGAACATCTAGTTTTTGAGTAACCGAATTTATTATGGCTTTGTGATTTTTATGAAGGAAAGGAGTAAATTCTTTATAAATTATCCCCAAATCCTAAAATATCAAAGGAACTCAGGGAAGATTTATGTGGCAGTAGAAAGGTAGAATGAGAAAAAAAAAGATAAACAATGTAAGTTGCATATGCAAGGCAGGAAGCTGCCCTGCAAGCTGCTAGAAAGTAGGCCATTCCCAAATACTGGGAAGTACACATCCCAGCTTTCATAGACTACATGACCTTAGGATGCTTTGCTCACTGGACATTACATTGTGCAAAGACTTTGAGGGACCTGCTTCAAGGAATTAAATGGACAAGAGTCAGAACTCAGGATGTAATCATCCATAATGCCCCTGAAATTGTGAAAGCTAATATATTAGTGAAGAAAAATGTCACTAGGGATCTCCTTTCAAAACTTACAGTTCTCAAATTTTAACCTACATGATGGGCAAGGTGAGCCTGTACTCACCAATAAGTAGATATTAGCCCCAAAAGTACAGAATACCCAGGATACTGTGCACAGAACTCAAGAAGTTTCACAAGCCGAAGGGCCCAAGTGAGGATGCCTCAATTTTCCTTGAGAGGGAGAAGAAAGCAATCACAGAGAGCAGAGGGAGAGAAGGAGATGGTTGGGAGGGAAAAGGGGAACACGATCAGGTATTGGGGGCGGGACAGGAGTGAAGCCCAGAGGGCCAGCAGAAATAATGTAAACTGGCAATCTTGGGAGGTAGGAGGTGGGGGTGTCCCACAGAATGTACCAGAGACCTGGGAGATCAGAGAAGCTCAGGACTCAAAGAGAGGGACTTTAGATGAAATACCAAACAGTGGGGAAAGGGAACCTCTAGAGTCCGCCTCCAGTAGAATGATAGAGAATCAGTGGGGTTGCCATCCCACAGTCATAAATTCTGACTTAGAATTGTGCCTGTTTAAAAGAACTGCATTCACAAAAACGGAGAAGAGGCTGAGGGAGAAGAGGTCCAGTGACTGTCCCAAATTCGGATCCATCTCAAGGGCAGGCTCCAAGGCATAACACTATTACTAATGCTACAGTGTGTTACAGACAGTATTCTAGTGTGGCTGCACTCCAAGAGGCCCAACAAGCAGCTGCAGATACTTACACCCAACCAATGGACTGAAGTTGGGGACTCCTGTGTTGAATTAGAGAAAGGCTGGAACAAGCTGAGGAGGAGGGTAACCCCATAGGAAGACTAGCAGTCTTAACTAACCTGGACCACTCAGATCTCTCAGATACTGAGCCACGAACCAGGCAGCATACACTAACTGATCTGAGGCCCCCAACACGTACACAGCAGAGGACTGCCTGGTCTGGCCTCAGTGAGAGAGGATGCACCTAACCCTTAAAAGACTTGAGGCCCCAGGGAGTGGGGAGGCCTGGTGGAGTGGGGGTGAGTGGTGGGAACATCCTCTGGGCTAGGGAGGAGGAATAGAATGAGTAACTGTTAGAGGGCAGACCAGAAGGGGGATAACAACTGGAGTGTAAAAAAGAAAGATTAAAGATAAAAAAAAAAAAAAAAGAAAGAAAAGAAAAAAGGAAAAGAAAAGAAAAAACCAAACCTTATACATGTGGAGTAAACCATGAATTTAATATTTTCATAGTATTAATGTCAAGAACTTTGTAGAAGATAATATGTTAAACATAATTATCGCTGTATCAGACGGTGTTGTTACTTCAATCAGGAAAACAGAAAATTGTCCAGTATTTAGGCAACAAACATTAATATGAAAAATAAATGTTTCAAAGTAAAATGTGATAAAGATAACGGTCTTTCAGCACTCAGAAAATTCCAAAGCCATAAGAATAGTCCCTGTTCATGTCTGTCACGTGTGAGCTTTATGGTAGTCAATTTCTATGGAAAGTTTCTGAAATTATTTGCTGTTTGTAGATGCCGAAAGTCACCCACATCTCTTAGAAACAGGACCTTCTGTTTAATCTTTTGTCTTCATGGTAGTGATTCTCACTGGAGAAACTGACACTAAACATTAGTGGAAAAGATGACTGTATTCGATAGCTGAAGACATGATCACCCTATTACCCTCACCTTCAAGGGGAGAATCCATCACCAGCAAGTAAGTCCTCATCACAAAGTTGAGTAGTAATATCTCCTATGTCCTCAACTGTCTGGCTGCACTACAAGGCTGAGCAGTACACGTATTAAGGTGGGGAATGACAAGAGAGATGAGTGCTAGAAATTGGTTACTTATACAAATACGGCCATCATAAAGGAAGAAAGTTAACACACATCGCTATTCCACTCTTTTATTTAAAAACTGATTACAACATCGATATTCTTTTGAAGGATAACCCTAATCATAAAAGAAAATGGAATTTCTATATTTGATTAAATCATTGGTCCTTTAGGAGTTAAGACCTACAAAGCACCAGAGCTCCAAAGTGAAGAAATTAAAAATACAGATTTTGTGCATAGACTAGCAACAGTGAGGAAGGTTATTCTTACACTTTAACTACTTGGCTACTAGGACTATTGAAAAAGGTGGAAAGTGAGGTTTGAAATATTAATTTGTTTCAAGTATACATGTCATGTACATTCAGATGAGTGAGTCACATTTTCAAAGAGCTACCATTCATGGTATTTCTTTACCAGCTACATAGTTTCTTTACCCATGCTTTCCATATAATACTAAGAAAAATTCAAAACAATATTTAGGTGTACTTTAAATAGTAGCCTGCTACCTAAATTAATAAATTTTGAAATGTAGAATTTTATTCGGGATGATAGAGAGACAGATGTATCCTAACTCTCTCTAGTGACTTGATATTGGATCCTGTTCACTAATTCTCCTTGATTTTCTGTCTTGGAATAACAGTTTCTAGAAATAGGAATGTAAAATTTTCCCAGGAATATAAATTATTTGACCATCTGTTTTTCTTAGAAAACAATTAGTTAATAATGAGTCTGCCTTGGCACCAGGCTTTGAGTTGTACATATGCTATGTTAGATGCAAATTTAGTTATAAACTGAGCTAGTAAGTTGCCTTGGAGCTTTTTATTTCCCCTGTATTTTTGAGTTGTCAGCTTTAATGGCTCATATACTTTGGATTACTCCATACAAAATTCTGGATAACATTGTATATCAACATTAATACAAAAGTAGTTTATTGTATTAATAGCATAGATAGTGAGGCAACATTGTTTTATGGGTAGTTTTTATTCATTGTGTCCATGACATTTTGATCATCATTTTCTACCAAAATTTAAAAAATAACAAAGGACTAGCAACTAATGCTTCCATGACAAGTGACAACTAAAGACTCATTCTTGCATGGTTATTTGTATTTTGTTGTTGTTGTTGGTCTTTATGCAATATGTATATACACATATAAATAGAAACACCCATAGATAATGTGGAGTGAATAATTCATTTTAATTATTCTTAAAAATATTTATTTATGTATATAGTTTTCTGTCTCTAATTTTTTGAAGTGGCCTCATTTGGCTACTGAATATAGGCAGAGCTGTAAGGTTTTAGCTTATTTAGCCTTTTTTTTTTTTTTTTTCTTTTTTTTTTTAATGAAATGCTGAGGCAAGATGATTTCCAAGGTTTTTGCATGAAAACCAAAAACATAACAAAATAAAACGAAACAAAACCAAATACTCAGTCTTTAAATACGTGAATTTTAAAGATTATTCATGGGGTTCTGAGGAAGGTTGAGTGGTCAAAAGCACATACTGCTCCTATAGAAGGCCGAGGTTCAATTCACTGACATCACACGGCGGCTCACAATCAGTTCTAGTGGACCCTATGCCCTCTTCTGGCCTTCATGGATGCCTGGTATACACAGGATTCAAACATGTACAGGAAGGTAAACTCTAATATATATTTAAAAGCCAAATAATTAAATATTAATCTTTTTCATCCAGTTATACACATGCTTAAAGTGCATTTCAATTTAAAAAATAATGAGGGCGTGTATGCACACATGTATACGGTGGACATATTAAAATTTGCGTGTGAGTGGGTGTGCCCATGTGTGTGAGCATATGCATATGAGTGTGTTTGTGATGATAACGTATGCATATGTGCATTGGCTTGCATGTGTGAGTATGGGTGTGTTTGGTGTACCGTGCTTAGTGCTGAGATCAGAGAAAAAGCTTCAGAAAATTTTTCACTTTCAACCTTGTTTTGAGTAAGATTTTGGTTTGTTTGTTTTGTTTCTGGTATTTGGTTTATTTTGTACTCCAGGCTAGCTTGCCTGTGAACTATGTTTTTCTAATTTCTTGGTGTCCCATCTTGCATTAGGTATCTTGAAATTACACACTAGCTGCCTTATGAGTCCCAGTGATAAAGTTAATTTTGTAAAATGATTTTACCCATGGTGCCTTCTCCCTGACCCAATTACCCTCCTCCCTAAATTTTAAAATGTTTTTGCATGATATTTTACTTCACAGCCTCCATAATAGGAATTGTGCAACGAAGTATTCTTTTAGATGGTTAGGATCTTTGATGTGGCGTGAACATCAACATTTGCGTGTGAGTGTGTGTGTCTCTGTGTATGAGCATATGCATTTGAGTGTGTATGTGTGTATGTGTGTGAATTTATGTGGCCTCAAGTGCACTGTGTGGTTGATAATCTTGAGCTACCGACCTTCCTACCTCTGTCTCTGAAGTGCTAAGATTATAGGCATTCATGGCCATGCTTGGTTTCATACAGTACTGAGGGCTGAACCTGGGGATTTGTGCATGGTAGACAAACCTCATACGAAATGACCTGTATCTGCAAATCCTTTGAAGCATTCTCAAGTACTGGCACCAAACAACTAATGTCATTTTTTTGGTTGAATCTCTACGTGAGTCTCTATTATGTAAATTCAACATATCCCTTTATTATTTTTCCCCACTGGATAGCTGCCAAACTACCAAATTTACCAGGATAGGACTAGGCTGTGAAAATAAGCTTTTTCAATCTCACTGTTTGAAAGTTACTCTATTTGAATGACTTAAATTATCTAAGGTTTTTCCCCTCAGGAGTTAAAGATGAAAAGTAATGCAATTTTATTGACCATTATAAAGCAGAAAAAAAGAAAAAAGTCATGAGCATGATTTCTAACACAGTAACCCACAATATTTGCTAATTTATACAGTGTTAGTATTTAATTCTACAGTTTATAAACTATGATTTATAAAATAAAAATTGCGTATTTTTTGTTTTTATAATGTTTCTTTGTTGAGCCTCAAATTATATATATATTATATAATATATTATTATATTATATATAAAATATTATATATTATATATAAAATATTATAATATATTATATATAATATTATATAACATATATAATCAGAACAAATAATAGACTTTATGATTATGGAAAATATGTTTTATAAAATCTAGCCAGGTGATGGTGGTGCCTTTTTTCCCATCATGAGGGAGTCATAGGACGGTGGATCTCTGAGTTTATGACCAGGTTGAGTGCTAAGACACCAAGAGATACACAGAGAAATCTTGTCTCAAAATAGTAAATAAATAAATAAATAAGCATGCATACATATGAGGGTGACAATGTTGTTAGTTTTAACTTTTAACAAAAACTGTAATTAAATTAAGACAGTTAATGACAAAAACAGTCATAAACACACATGTGAGGACAACATCACTATCGTTGCTATTACTTACTTCTTTCTTACTTGTTACTTCTTATTTACTGATGAAGTCAAAGACTCCAAAAGATAGTGTCAGCTCTCAGCAATCAGGATTGCCTATCTTACGAAATGTTAAGGATGTCCCATACCTATGATAACTCTTCAGGAAAGATGATATTCTATCAGAAGAGTCAGTCATAATATCTTTGCCACAATCAAGTTATGCATCCATGTTCTCTAGTAGCCTCTAAATTTGCATTGTAGATTGATATAGCAGGCTCAAATGATGAATTCATAACCTTACATTGCATTAAATTATATAAGAATAATCTTTCAAATTCTTTGTGGCTCAAACTATATGACTAGAGTTTCACTGGCAATATTAAAAGAGTAACTAGTGAATAGTAATTGTATATGGTAGGCGAACATGATATTATATTCAAATATCTTTCCTACATATATTTAATGCATACTATTCAATTTGCAAACAGTAAATTGATTTTATTTTCAAACTGCTATTGTAAAATATGCTATTTTCTCAGCTTCTTAATGATGTTTCTGCTATCCACTGTAATTTTCTTTGTCAGAATATAATCTTGACTGAAAGAAATTCTATATTTCAGCAAGCTTCTGCCTTGTAGTAATAATTACCATTCTCAGAATAATAGTTATTATTTATTTAGTGTTGTATGTGCTAGACACTTTCAAATATATTTAAATGTGATTTTCTCAATAATGTTAGGATTTATTGTCATTAACTTCATAGTACAGATAAAGAAACTGGCAAATCAAGCAATGTCCCATGGTCACACTGCTTGTATGTATAGGACTATTATTGCTGGGGCCACGTGACTCCAAGGTTGTGAATGGAACCAGCATGCATGCTTTCCTATGAGAAGCAGAACACAACTCTTCTTCTTACAATACATTTATTTTTTTGCTATATATTATGTTTAAATTTATTAGAATATGTTTTTGCCACAAATAATACTTAACATATTACACTGACTTTAGATTAAGATTTCAAGAGGAAAATCTTTCAAGATAAACAAATTTTGGGTCTGATTTCTTCTTTTCAAGAGCCATTTGTTTTGAGGCCTAGAAGTAAGAGGAAGGAATCAATTTATCATTTGCATATGCACAGACCAATATGACTTAAGGCAGACTCTTGATTTCAGTCACAAACAAGCAAACAACCTCAAATATTCCATGAAAAACTCAGTACTTCAGTATTCATTTTCTTTATGTAGTAAACACACTTCAAATATAGTTTATCAATAAATAAGGCTTCATTCTATGACAGTGATTAAAACTGATCATATGTGATGTACATCAAGCATTATTTGGTAATGCACATAACAGCATAATTCCCACTGTTACAGGACAAAAACAATCTACATTTAAAATATTAGTGTTGTTGTCTTGTATCCTCTTGACTATCAAAAAATTTAAAAGCAATTGGTGTCAAAATATGTTCACATTTACTAGATGTATGCTAACTTAATCTCCTTTCATAGTTTTCTACAAGTCCAGGCAGAGACAGATCACAACTCATCTTGTAAGTCATGGGTCATCTGATACATGAGAGTGTGCTTATTCTAACATTCTAAAATTGGTTTTGCAAAGCATTACTAATATTAACTGTACCTGGGGGTGCAAAAAAAAAAAAAAAAAAAAAAACCATTACATTTTAAAGCCAGAGTACTTGGTGGTATTCCCCTTCAGTGAAAAATCTATGTTGCTAACCAATGTAAATGAGAATATTTGTTATTATCCAGTGTTCTGCCTTGTACTATTTTATACTAAATTTAAATAAACTCCCCAGATCTCTGCTCTCTACAAATGCTACAAATGCCCTTTTCCTGTAGAGCAATGCCACAAGAAAAAAAAAAGGAAGACTCGTTAAAAAGTTAGCTATATCTCTTTTTAAGGAACAGATGAAATCTCTGTTTAAATTTACAGTGAGATATTTTCAAATCCCTGTGTTGATTTTTTTCTATTTTATTTACTAACCCAGACATTCAAAATTTACTTACTGTGGAATTATGTCATAGTTTTATTTATTCCTCATTAAATATTCTGCTGGGTCGAAATGTCTGGGTCATTTCCCAAAGAAGGAGAAAAGCCAGTGAGGTTTGTAATTGACTCAAGTTTGATTTGCAATACACTTTTATCAAATTCAGTACTACAGAAATGCTGTAAACTAGAAACACACATCTAGAGAACGATGTAAAGTAATTTAGTTTAATGATCTAAGTATCTGTTTTAAGCATTATTCATTTACTATCAGACTTAGACATTCCATGGCATGTTGTTTTCAAGGTAAACTACTGAAATCTATTCTGAAGACAATATCCTGAATGATTTTCACAACGATTGTTATACTCTTCTATGCTTCTACCAAATATAAGAGGAAATTTGCTATTTTACATCATTCTGGCTATTACAATTTTATAACAAAATTTAAAATGTTGTCAATCATAATTTAATTAGGATTTTTAAAATTATGTTTAATACACCTTTAAAACTATAGCAAACAATTTTAATAATGTATATATGTTGTAAAGATAATTTTGTACATGCATTAAAATTTATTTACTTATAGCTTTACATATGCAAGCTGGTATATTAATACATGAAATTAAAATGTATGTATGCATTTTAATTATAATAAATGGGAATGACTTTATTGTCTTTTCAGTTTAAAATTATGGTCTGTAGTCAAGTATCTTAGAGAACAATTTTATTTCAAGTTCATGCATATCAACATTCACACATTTTCATATGTATTATGATCTATCATTCTTGCAAAGATGAATTAACAGCCTTAACCTCCTGCTTTAGCAGTAAAGGTCATTTAACAAAACTGCTTTGCATAAATCACCACCAGATGGCAATCTTGTGTCTTTGATCATGTACACTTACTTCTGAAGTAAACTACTTCATTAAATAGTCTCCTTGCCAAATTTTACTTGCATTATCTGTCAGGAGTTATTAAGCAGTCAGAAGATAAAATATTTTCTTGGTCAAAGAGACTGGAACTCTTTTATTTTTTAATGTGTATATATTTCTATATAAAAATAAATATCATTGAACAAAGCATCCCATTAAATGACTATCTCTCTGTTTTATTGTGACAAATGGATTGGAAGCTACAGAAATGAATTTTCAGTGTCTTTAGTTGCACTCAAGAAATTATATATTTATATATATATGTATATATATGTGTGTGTGTGTGTGTGTGTGTGTGTGTGTGTATATATATATATATATATATATATATATATATATACATATATTAGAACTTTCCTCTGATTTCTGTTTTAGATAAATTTCCAGATTCATTGTTGATTTCTCTTTTCTTTGTGAACAAATTAGAAACAAGTAGTGGTAAGGCTCAAAAGAGCCAATGAGTTTTTTCTTTGTTTCACATTATATGAAATAAAGCAGTAAAAACATTATTAAATTTTCTTGTTAATAATTGTTTAATGCTTTTTGGTTGCTATACATTAATAAAACACACAATAATATAACCAATTACGTGTTTTATAAACTTGTAATAGATACAACCTAGACTAATGTTATAAGGGCTGATTAGAAATCAGTCAGGTAGCACACACTAGCTGGCATGAGGGCCCCAACACATATAGAACAAAGGACTGCCTGGTCTGGGTTCAGTCAGTGAAGATGCACCTAAGCCTCAAGAGAATGGAGGCCCCAGGGAGTGTGGAGGTCTAGTGGAGTGGGGGGTGGGGACATCCCCTTGGAGACAGGGTGGGGGGAGGGACGGGGAAGAGGTATGGGATGTGGAACAGTGGGACTGTGGACTAGGAGGGGAATAAAATTTGGAGTGTAAAAAAAAAAAAAAAAAAACACGGATTAAATGAATTTTTTTTAAAAAGAAAAGGAAGTTTGTAATCAATGAAGTAAAAAAGAAGGGAATCATTGCACGGCTTCAATTGTATCTGGAAACTAAATACCATCTCTTAGAAGGAGAAAGTAATATAACAATTACCTGGATGAAGCAGGGAAGAAAGTGTTAAAATGATGTTAGGTAAATGTCATAAAACTGGTTATATAGGAGAAAGTCTAAGAGAGCTATTATGGAACATGGTGACTGTTGCTAATATAACATATTGTATTCTTGAAAAGGCAAAGAGATCAGATGTTAAGAGTATTCGCAGAAATTTTTATGATAAATGTGTTAATCAGCTGGATTTAGTCATTTCCATACACATATAGTTTCCATATATATACATTGTTATATATGCTATAATTTAATTTGCAAACAAATACTGTACTCAAAAAAAAGAATTGCTAATTGAAATAATAAAAAAGTAAATTAGCAAAATATTTAAAATGCATGAAAACATGGATCATTTAACATATAGTAAAATCAAGATTTGATAGAGTTCTATAAAATATGAGAGTTTTCTCTATTACATGTCAGAGTATATGTTAAATTATGACAAAAGAGAAAAAAGAGGAGATGCAATCAGATATTAGCAAAACATAAAGAAATATCATTGTTTTGTTGACATTAAAAATTCATATTATATCCTTTGAAAATCTGAGTTTGGTTTAAGTTGAAGACATTAAAAAAAAAAAAAGATTAAAAGAAAAATTTATACCACAGAGTTAAAACAAATTAAATAGTAAAAGCCACTTGTCATCTCAATGCATTTTATAGATATTACACTGATCACTACAATTGAGTATCCTCATGGTTTTGTTTAGCTAATAATGTTATCTCTTCAGAACTTTATGTTAACACAATTTATCTAGGGCTTTGACCTTTTACTAGTGTAATTCCTAAGATACTAGATAATCTTATTTTGTTTTAAAATTGAAGTATTTGCTATTACAAGCCTTGTGACACTATATATGAGATGTGTTTGCAAATTAATAAAAACATGATTTTTATTGGGTTTAATTTTTTCATATGCTATATTTTGATCATAGTTTTTCATCTTCCACTCCTCTTAGCTCCTCCCACCTCCTTCTCTGACTCACCACTTCCATGTTCTCTCTCTCTCTCCCTCCCTCTCTCTCTCTCTCTCTCTCTCTCTCTCTCTCTAACAAATACAAAAACAACAATCAAATTAATTAATAAACAAGGTACAGAAAAACATGGAGTCTGTTTTTTGTTGGCCAACTACCCCTGAGTAGGAGGCCTGCCATGGAATGTGGTTGATATATCCAGTGAAACTCTTTGAACAAATTGATTTTCATTTTCCCAGCAGGCAGCAATCCTAAACAGCTTCTTGGGTATGGGTGGGACTTTGTGTCCACTTTCCCTTCTACTTGCTGGGCTTTTTATCTGTTTTGAACCTGTGTGAATATTGTTCAGGTGTCACAGTCTCTGTGAATTCATATTTGCATCAGTGAGACTTGTATGTATCTGGAAAAAGCTTCAGAAACATGATTTTCTATGTGGGGAGGAGAGCGGAAGCACAGCAGCTTTTCTGATTCTTTTCCAAGTAGCTTTTGATTTTATTTATTTTTATTCTCTCATACATCACACCCTGATAAGAGTTTCCCACCCCTCTCACTTCTCCCAGCCCTGCCCCCACCTCTCCTCTCCTCCAGATTCACTCCTCTCCTTTTCCCTTCAGAAAAAAAGCATCTTCCCTGAGATATCAGCACAACTCTGCATAACTAGGCACAAGCCCTCATAACAAGAATGGAAAAGGCACCACAGGTTCCCCAAAATTTCACAATCTTTTTTAATTTTGTCAGCAACTCTAGAAAGTTCCAGTTAAGCCCATTCTTCTAATTTAGGCATAACAAAAGATATTGAAGTTCCTTCAAGATTGAAGATTTCTCTTGCTTTACATGAATTTATTTATTAATGGTCTCTCATTATATCTTAGTTATTCAATATCATTTTTATAAAGGGGTTTCCAAAAGGAATGACACAAATAGGATGTCAATAAATTCTGTAATATAAAAATAAATTGAGTTTTAATCTAAAGAAGCATATTGATAAACATATTGTATTTTAACAAACATGTGAAGGATGATCCTAAAATTAAAAATAAATAAAAGAAATAGGATTCATTTAATATCTTATAATTGTGTTTCTTTGAGGAGTGAGAAAGATGGTTCTAAAAATTGAAAACTAACCAATGGAAAGATGGTTTATTCATAAGCCAAGAGATTATGAAGTTCCAAACACTGACTAAAATGAAAATAATAAAATGGAGAAATGCATATGAACAATATGTAAGAACTAGTAACCTGAAGAATTAGTGTCAGTGTAAAGAACAAATTTGAGATTTTTAGGATGACATATTAAGATGGACATGAACAGTAGGGAGCTAATCAGGAGATAGGATTCTTCTGGTTAGAATCCATGGGTGTGTGTGTGTGTGTGTGTGTGTGTGTGTGTGTGTCTATATATATGCATATATGTGTATATATATACACATATATAGTTGCATGTGTCTGTCTGTCTGGGTGGTGGGTGTGTCTGGGTGTGTGCGTGTCTGGGTATGTTCAGTGATATCTGTCTAACAATACAACGTGTTCAGTGGTGCATAGCACTTTGACTCAAACAGCTAATTATTTTGGGATATTATGCAGTCAGATAGAGTGTAGAGATCAGTGTTGCCAATAGAACTTGCTGCATTGTGCCAGGGACTCATCCCTAAAGGATGCGT
Organism: Uromys caudimaculatus; assembly: GCA_028551405.1. Classification (NCBI taxonomy): domain Eukaryota; kingdom Metazoa; phylum Chordata; class Mammalia; order Rodentia; family Muridae; genus Uromys; species Uromys caudimaculatus. The sequence goes on along the minus strand of CM052718.1, from coordinate 49,899,261 downwards.
TTACTGTCTACAGCTGAGCTACCTGTCATCTACTGTTCTGCCTATCTGTTTATCGAGGCTTTATGATGCAAAACATTTCTCCAACATACATATTATATTGGAAGAAAGTTCTTATTCTCTGTCTATCCTTCACCAAAGGCAAAACCACAGACACAAATTGTTTTGTGGGGAAAAAGCTAAAATCATCAAACATTGACCAAAATAACATGCAGGATTAATCCACTTGGCTTGACTCAGATCCAGATAACTCCACTGGAAATGATAACTGTAATTAAATTGTTCAAAGAAGAGCTCCTCTTCACACAGAGACATAACCTCACGCACACAAAAAACACACACACACATGAACATACACATGTGTGCACATGCATAAGCACATGTATGTACATACAAATTCACACATTCATACACACATGCATACATCTACACTCTTCAACCTAAATACACATAGTCTCATGGTTTTATACACACACATAAACACACACATACATACACACATGCCTTTACATCATACGCATACATATTTCATGACAGAAGTTGTTAAATCAAATGAACATAACACTTGGAAGATATCAAAGATCTCTTTCTAAAGCCAGGCTCAGAAATACACTTTACCTTTTCCTGTGAATTTCTAACTAACTTAAATTTCTTAGAAGATGTATTCATTAGTGATCAAAAAACAGGTACTTATAAAAATAACAAGTTGCTGTATAAATGAAGATTTCTCAGTAACTAATGACTTGTGAAAATGTTGTACCAAGGGTTATGCTGTCTATTTAAAAAGTCAGCATTGTTTTTGATGATTCAAGTATCTGTTAGTAGACAGTATACAGTAAAACAAAGCCCCAAGGAAACGTTTCTGTTCTTCCTCTTAGAACCATAGAACCAAGGTGGATTTCCATTGATAGTTGGCCACTTTGCTTTGTCAGGGGACAACTGGACCCATAGCATCAGGCATAGCTGAAGTTCTGACTTTGTGTTCCTAATGGCACAGCAAACTTCAGTCATTGCCAATTCTGGAAATTAGAATGGGGGCTTTAAATCCCAGATCAACTATTTACTAGATTTCCAACCTTAAGCAAGATAACAGAACTCTAAAAGTGCTCTAAAAAAGTAAATAATACCTTACCTTGTCAGAATTTGTAAATAATGAAGGGGGTATCAGAATAGCAGACAGTAACTTTCTAATCAGAAGAGTTGCACTGTGAATGACAAGTTGATCATCAATATTTTTTTTCTATAGAAAAATTTAGGATGTTTACAAAACCTCAAAGGAAAACATTAAAGACGTTGGGGGAAGAAACATCAATTGCAGAGACAAACTTAAAGAGAAAAGTAGAAAACCATGTTAAGCTTGGAAAGGATTTGCAGTCTGAGATAATAGTATCTTAGTAATGACATTATAGTTATTTAACTTTGGGCTTCTTGCAGAGGAAGATAAAGAGTGGTTTATTTAAAGAAGAGAAATGGAAGAATGAGCATGGAGTAGCACCAGCTAGGACAGTGGATCAAATCAAACAGAACTGAGATATGATAACATATCTGAGACTGGTCAGGTCAGAAAATAACAATCTGTTCTTAGAGAAATTGATTGGTTGCCAGGAAATTGGCATTGGCACTGTATGACTTGGCTTTAAATTACTTTCTGGCTATCTTCTTGCTATGTGGTCATGCACAGCTTGTCTTGCCTTTCCGAGCCTGAGATCATCATCTGTAAATCCTGGTTAGTAATAATCCTTACCCACGGGATTGCTTGAAGTTCAAATGAGTTTATGTAAGTGGAGCACTTGATTCATGCTTAGCGCCTACTAATTGCATTATAATTATAGCTATTATTATCTTAAATATTACCTGAAGAACAGTTTCTTTGAAGGTGTCTAAATCATTAGCATATGTGTATCCTCTTGTGACTACTCATTTTATTAATACTTTCACTTTAGATAATTTCCATAAATAATATTTTAGCATTGCTTCCTTTGGAATAAGACCTTCATTCTCAGGGTGTTTCTATACCATCACTTCAATTTTTCTGTACAAAGTTTTACTTTGCTGTGTCCTTAGTGAAGTACTTCTCATTCTTGGCTAGAATTTAGAATCATCTGGATAAACATAAAATGCTAATTTTTAAATTCAGTTTAGGTGAATAATACCCAATTTTCTTTTGCTATTGTAAATGTTATATTTTCAAAGTCCAGATGATTTCTGAAGGTGCAAATTCACCTTGTAGAACTCAAGTGTATATTTTCCCCAATATTCTGACATCATTTATACCTCTTTCATTCAATTAAAATTTAAATGGTTTACAACCATACAAGTAAGTATAATATAAATATATAAGCCCTAGTAAGTAATAACATGGCTACGTTAACAGTAGCACAACACCCAGAAGACTTTATAGAAGTATAAAAATAAATCAGTCACAATCTAGTAGGCAATGAATTTGCTGACCCTGGTATGGAGTAATTTCGACAAAACTAATAAAGCTGTTTTCAGGACACACAGTAGGAGAATGCTGTCCCTCTCTGTATATGCCCTTTTCTCCATTGTTTCCACTGTTTTGTTATTGTTGTTGTTGTTGCTGCTGTTGTTGTTACTTTGGTAAGATTAAATATAAAGAAACCTACAATAGGCTTGTTTTGTTACTAATCTACAAAATAACCCCCCCACACACACCCAGGATACAAGTTAGCCATGTAAAACATACTGTTATTCATCTAAGTAAGGCTTTGTCAGTGTAAGAAATGTACTGACTTATATTCCATTAGAAAGATGCTATCTCACATGGGCTGGTCCATGGTCCAGGCACATAGGTATCAGAGGACCGCCTTGTCTGGCCTCAGTGGAAGAAGTGGTGCCTAATCCTGTAGAGACTTAATGCCCAGGGAAGAGTGATGCATGTGGGTGAGATAAGGGTTGGATGAGTGATGGGTGTGGATGAGGGAGCACCCTGTCAGAAGGAAAGGGGAGGAGGAACGGGGTGAAGAACTTTTGGAGGAGGGACCAAGAAGGGGGAAACATTTGGACTAGAAATAAATAAAACAATTTTTTTTTAAAAAAAGATGCTATCTCAAAGTGCATGAATCATGTAAAGTTTATGGACAATGTATTTTAGATTATGCATATTAATATAGAATTCACATGAAAATTAAAAAAAATACAGAAACATACTTTGTTCCATATTTCCATTCAGCTATTTTTCTTTGAGCTCCCTGTTTGAGTCTACTGTTCGCAATTACCCCTTCACCAAGTATTTACAAAGTCATCCATAGTCAGCCAAATTAGCATTCATTTTCCAGGCTTCAATTATCTTTTTTGATGGGTCAGTGGCATCCATCACTGATGATGGTAACCACTAAGCTTCAAAACTATTTATATATACAACTCTTTTTCCCATGTGGCTGCTTTCATGTAGGTAGGCATCTCAGACTTAATATGTTATAAACAGAATTTTAAGGATTTGTTCCAGAATGAATATCTTTCTCAATGGTGCATATTCTCTTGGCTGCCACACTGTTTCATGAAGCAGAGATCTCCCACCTTGTTTTTGGAACTGTGCCTAAGTGGCTTAGCAGACTTATCAACACAGAGACAAGTGATACTACACTGAAATTATAAAACCCATGATGATGCTTTTATACAGATTCCTACAGTGCCTTTGAAAATCTAGGTAAAACCCACTCCTAAGATTATATGGTGTGAGCATGGCATGGTGAGTAAATCCAATACTCAAGAAGCAGAAAGAAAAGATATTTCTGTGAGCTCAAGTAAAATCTGGTCTGAATATTGAGTTCCAGACTAAAGCAAAGTGAATTTTTATCTAAGTAAGAAAGTAAAGAAATAGAATTATGCAATCTAAATATCCCTCTCTAGGAAACCAATGATTGTGTGTGGCATTTAGGAATAGAACATTAAGAGGTTTGCCTGGTCTAATATTGGATGATTTTAGCTGAAGTAAAAGGATATATATATTACATCTCTATCTCTATATATCTCTATCTCTCTCTATATATATATATATATTCCCCTACACACACACACATATACATACGTACATACATCTATATGCATACATATACACATGTATATATACATGTATATATACATGTATATATGTATGTATATATGAAAGTTTAGTCCAGCAACATAGCTGTTATGATCACATCCAAAGACCTTTTAGGTCTGTGTGATCAAGTTGAAATTCAAACACACCACATACTTTTATTCATTCAAGCTGGAATATAGATATGCCCTTAGTACACACATTTAATTCCAAACAATGAAAGTAGAAGGAAGGAGCCATGTTTTAATGTGGCATCTAGTTGATGGGCAGACAAAGCAATGAATCAGAGAAAGATTTGACAGAATGAATTAGAGATAGGATACACCTACCTCTCAGGGAAAAGCTATTTAAAAGCAGTACAGTAGAGTTGAGTTCATTAGTGAGTTCATGCAATTCACTGCAGGTCAGCAGAGTCAGTTGAAGCCAAAGAATAAGAAAGAGCCAGAAGATTAGAATAAATTGTGAGAGTTAGTTTGAGACCAAGCAGAGCAATTCAGTGGGAAGCTGAGAGAAGCCATGTTGAATCAGTCAGCTTAGAGAGGAGTTTGAGCCAGAACAGCTGAGTTGAGCCAGCCAGCCAGAGTTCAGTAAGGACTAAAAAGGTTGAGCTTTTTCACCAGTGACTCTCTGAGTTGACAATTACATCAGGATTATAAAAGTTACATTTACTCATACATGTATGAGAGAAGAGGTATAAGAGGGAGTGGAGAGAACATGGGAGGAATTAGAATGGGAAGAAAAAGGGTAGAAATGATATGAATTCAGTATTCATGTTAGTAAATATACATGAGTATTGTTTTCTATTAAAGAAAAGTTAAATAGAAAAGCAGAATTCTGTATTCCTTAATGGGCTTCCTTTTCCTTGTCTACTACATCTGTGGCCTCAGGTATTACCTTTCCTTTCTAGACACTGTTAAGAACAGGAACTCACATTTAGGACTTTGAAAGATATTTCTTTCTCCTAACTTTCAATTTCAATTAAAAATAAGAGTGATAAGCATTACAGACAATTCTGGAAATATTTAATTCTGGAATTCATATTTCTTTATATATTTTGATTTAATAATAATTGGGCAATATATCAAATGGAGTTATCTCAGATTTTTTCTTTAGATAAAATTTTATTTAGTAAGATATTTTGGTATCATTATAAAGGAATCCTCATCTTTATTTTTAAAAGTAAATAAATTGATTGGGGGGGGCAAGAGTAAGAATTCCATGATAATTGCATGGCACTTCTTCATAATACAGTGAATAAATCATGTAAGACAATGAATATTTAATGTTTATATACACATTTTATGTATGCCAGGGTATACATTGGTTTTTACATAATTATAAGCTAACTTTTTAAGGCTTTGACAATTGAAATATTATCAGCTTAGGAGAAAAATAAGGAAAATGTGACCCCCATAATACAAATATCAATCCAATTCATAATGTTCTATATATTATTTTTGTGTGTGATTGAAAACTACAGTGAGAGGGCTTGAGAGATGGCTCAATGGTTAAGAGCACTGACTGCTCTTCCAAAGGTCCTAAGTTCAATTCCCAGCAACCACATGGGGGCTCACAACCATCTGTAATGGGATCTGATGCCCTCTTCTGGTGTGTCTGAAGACAGCACGGTGTACTCATATATATAAAATAAATCTTTAAAAAAAAAAAAAAAGAAAACTACAGTGAGTCAAAATTAAATTCGATTTTTAACAAAAGCAAGTATTACATTAATGAAAAAGTGAAATAAAGAAGACAGTTTTACTAATAAGGAGCACAGAAGCACAACTGTGTTGCTTAAAATACTAAAAATATTACCAAAATAGAAAGCAATCACTACTGTCTTTTCAACATATTTCAGATACAAAACTAAAATAAATAAAACCTTCTGCTCCTTCAATTAAGTTTGCTGTGGCTCCAAACATTGACCCCTCTAAAGTGTATGCTTAAATTTATTTTTCAGCTCCTGGATGGATCAGTAGATAAAAATACTTGAGTTCCTTCTCTGCAGCAGATAGTAGAAGGAAAAAAAATACACTCCTATAAGTTGTCTTCTAGTTCCCACTTTGCAAGCATGCACACACACATTAATACAATTTAATTATTACAATTTCATTGTCATAGTAAAAAAAAATGTGATTTGATTTTTTTCTAAGGAATTATTAGAGGCTTGCTTCATTATTAGGAGAGTGCTTAAAACCTGTGTAAAAGAGCTCATGGATTTAGTGATTTTATACACACACACACACACACACACACACACACTCACATACACACAAACACGTATATATGTGTGTGTTTATACATATATACGTATGTAGTGATTAATGTATATATAATATATTATAATATATATATTCCTTTCATCATTTTGTACATGAAGATATACTTATTCTCCTCTCAAAATGATGAGGACTCAAAAGTATAAATTCTGTAATTGAGACTAGGTACTCAATAACCACATATATAGGTAACTTGATTTTATACTTTCTAGTTTCCATAACAAGGAAAATATTTATTTTGTTTATGCTACCCAGACTGGAATAATATAACAGTAGAATATACACTATAGCATCTATGTATCATTGATCATTGTCTTTTTGTTCATTACAGAGCACACTGAAAATAGTCATCTAACCCATTCATAAATATCCAGTTATTTAATTACTCAGTTTTCAAATGACTTTGAAAATTCCCACTTTTAACTTCATGGAAAACAATAAATTACTCATGTGTACTTCAATTTTAGAACATACTATATTTAGAGACAAACAGGACCACAGTTTGCTTACAATAGCAAGAGTTATATTTTCATAACACAAAAATGTAACTTTCTTAGCTTGTTCTTTCATTTATAAACAAAAGTTTTTCATCTAAAGAATTCTAAGTTATTTTCAAACACTGAAATAAATAACGAAAGAAATATCTTCTAGAACACATGTGTTTTTGTAAACCATACTCAAGCTAAATTCAACACTCAAACAAGTGTTGATACATAAGCATTCTTTGAACAAGAAATGTAAGCATTATACTAATAAAAAGTAAGAAAGGAGGTTTTAATGAAATAAGCTTAACTGAAAAGAGAGAAAAATGAAAATGATGGAATTTTATCAGACATGGAGTTAAATTGTAAGTTACTTAATGAAAGAAAGTCAAATGTGCACTGAATGAAGGTGTTAGGTAAAAGTAAGAAACAAAAATGATGAAAATTAAAAGATTAAAGAATAAATAGATATATCAGAAAGAAGGTAGGTAAAGTGGAAGAGATATTTCAACTATGTACTTTTGTTCCAGAAGAATATTAACTTTCAAATTATATATATATACTATATCTCTGGATTGTTAATCTTTTCATATGATATGCAGACATGTACTATGATCGTGGAATTTTAATTGATAACATCAGATATATTTTGAGATCCAGGATCATATTAGCAACATTAGTTTAATGTCTTCAGTAAAAAATTATCCAGTGAGTCAGATCAACTTCATTTTCCTCTTTTGAATCTGGTGTTCCTTCACTAAACCAAAATTCCTAAATACCACAGTTGATATCATCTCAAGCAAAAGTTTGGAGGCTAACATGATCATCCTCTCCACTTAAGCCTTATTCTCATGGCCTCTGTGTAGACACTAGAGAATGCCAGATTGTCTTTCAAAGGTATTTAGAGTGTATTGTATTCATATGATTTCAGCTGCCAAATTTTGATCTCTCTCCATATTATCAAAATATTCTCTCACTTTACTTTTATGTCAGACCTGTATTCTATACAATTAATTGAAATTGACTTATGTTAACACAAATCATAGAATATATTCTATTTCTTAAATTCCTCAGTACACTTACCACACTCTAAAAATACTTCTCTAATCTCACAGGCTAATAGCCTCTCTTTTACTACGCTTATGCTTACAAAATAATTTTTTTTTTTGCCTTTAGCTCCTGAGAGCTGGGCTTTTCAGAATATTTTCCTTTGCTTATCTCTGCAATGCCCTAGATACCCTCCTATTGCATCTGCCTTTGCTGACCTTATTATAACATTTCTTATCTGAAGCCAGGTAAGGAATCTTGCCTACTTATCAAATCACTAACTCTCTGATCTTTGCTATCATTCTAATTAGAACAAAGTTCTGCTGTTAAATTCACAACAATGACTTTTTAAAAAAATTGCAGCTATATCTCTCTCTACTCTCATATGCCAGGGATGGCTGTAGAACAATAGCTCAGAATAGGATACTTATTATAGCATAAGTCCGTAAACTGGAGGTACAAAATACTTGCCTTGGAAAGATCAGGAATTCAAGCCCCATACCTAAACATAGTAAAAGCAATATACAGCAAACCAGTAGCCAACATCAAACTAAATGGAGAGAAACTTGAAGCAATCCCACTAAGATCAGGGACTAAACAAGGCTGCCCTCTCTCTCCCTATCTATTCAATATAGTAATTGAAGTTCTAGCTAGAGCAATTAGACAACAAAAGGAGGTCAAAGGGATACAAATT
>CM052718.1:49878672-49890199 GCA_028551405.1 Uromys caudimaculatus | reverse complement strand
AGAACTTCTGGGGGAATCAGCATCCCTGATCTCAAGCTGTACTACAGAGCACTAGTGATAAAAACTGCATGGTATTGGTACAGTGACAGGCAGGTAGATCAATGGAATAGAATTGAGGACCCAGAAATGAACCCACACACATATGGTCACTTGATTTTCGACAAAGGATCTAAAACCACTCAGTGGAAAAAAGACAGCATTTTCAACAAATGGTGCTGGTTCAACTGGCGGTCTACATGTAGAAGAATGCAAATTGATCCATTCCTATCTCCTTGTACAAAGCTCAAGTCCAAGTGGATCAAGGACCTTCACATAAAACCAGCTACACTGAATCTAATAGAAGAGAAAGTGGGGAAAACTCTCGATCACCTGTGTACGGGGGACAAGTTCCTGAACAGAACACCAGGGGCTTATGCTCTAAGATCAAGAATAGACAAATGGGACCTCATGAAACCCCTGCATTACTTCTAAAGACTATCTTCTATCCTGAGGCATGGTTTATAAAGCTTATAAAGTTTACTCATCAGTTATACGTTCTTAATCTTTAGATTTAAATGTAATTTCAGGTACTGAGTTTGATCAACACTAAACTCTTATAATTCTGAATATTAATGAACATCTTTTTTTCTTTGGGTTTTTTTGTTTTTGTTTTTTTGGTTTTTCAAGACAGGGTTTCTCTGTGTAGCCCTGGCTGTCCTGGAATTCACTCTGTAGACCAGGCTGCCCTTGAACTCAGAAATCCACCTGCCTCTGCCTCCCAAGTGCTGGGATTAAAGGTGTGCGCCACCACTGCCCGGCTGATAATGAACATCTTAAGTTACGTTTTAAGTAATATTTTAAATCTAAAGCAATGCTATAACCTCACTTCATTTCTCCTAGAAGTTTCTACCAGTTAACTTATAAAATCATATTAGAAATACACCCTTGGGTCACAATTTTCAGTTAATTTGTTGGAGTAAAATCTATAGATAAAAGGTAATTTAATTTCCTTGGAATCTCATCTTACTTTTGTGTAGACCTTCCAACATATTCTGCAAAAAAATTCCTAAACTCAACTCTTTTATCTGATGATTTATTATATAAACAGCTTTTCACAGTAAGTAAGATATTTAAATTTCCAATGTTCAGTTTAAGTATCATTACCAACACAGCTTACAGATGTAAATATGGGACACACAAAGATAATGAATAATGGCCCTATATTGCAAATGCATGTTTTTAAAACTCCATTGTAAAGTTGATTTTATTATTTTTATCTAATTGTCTTCTCAGAGGCTTACTGCTCAGTAAATCATAATTTTTCTAGTTCTTTCTGAACTCTAGCTGGCTAGTTCAATTCAGTTCTTCTGGCTCAATCTCCTCTCCAAGCTGACTGATTCAATATGGCTTCTCTCAGCTTCACACTGAATTGCTCTGCTTGATCTCAAACTAACTCTGGCAATTTGTTCTAATCTTCTGGCTCCTTATTCTACTGGCTGCACTGGACTTCATTAATTCACTAATGACGTCAACCCTCCTGCACTGCACTCACTGATTCTGAACTCCTAAACAACTTTTTTTTCCCCACCCTGTCTTTAAATGGCTCCTTTCGAGAATTGGGCCTCTTCTATCTCTGCCTCATTCTGTCAAATCTTTCTCTGATTTATCATTTTCCCCCTCAATTAGAAGTCCTTTTTTGGGATTAAAAGTATGTACTTAGGGCCTCTCTGTATTCCAGCCAGTGTAATTTAAGATGTGTAGTGTGTCTGTATTGCAGCTGAATGACACAGACCTAGGTCTTTGGATGTGATCCTTTGCCAGAGCAGCCATGTTGCTAGATTAAAATTACTCCATATGCCAGCAAAAATTTTCAGCCTTTATCAGTTTCTTTCCTTATATAGAAGCATAATACCAAGAGAATATTTCACATGCCACAAAAATTTACTGCACATAATGAATAGAAAAAAAAAAGACTCTTCTTAAATCATTCCTGATGGACAGTGCAGTTCTTTATTTTACTTATTATTTCACAGTGAGTATGATTTAGTATTTGAATGAGGTCCAGTCATCTCCTATAAATTTATTCATTAACTTATTGATTGAATCTGGTAGTTTTATATAAAAATATTTTTAATAAATGTAAGTGCTTGATCACAGTATTTAAGAAAAATAAAAATATCAACATGTATTTACAAAAGAATTACTTATAAATATGACTCAAGGTATTTATAAGAAGGGCAATTTTAACATCACTTTTTTCTCTTCTTCCAAAGAACAACATGCAATGGATTTTGTTACATTTATAGAATTTCTTTAAGTGTACCATAATTTGTTTGAGCATTGTAATTGTGCTGCATAAACGAATTACAAGGGAAAGATAATATTCCATCTCTATTTGTTGGTAACAGAAATGTAACAAGTAGAAAATGGAAACTTATTATTTTCACTGGTTTGGCAAGTCAGTCTAAGTCAAAGTGTTTTGTGAGTGATGAACATAATGTAGTCGGCAATGCAATGAACATGAAATCAATATAAATGGCAATTGTGGGTACTGGACAGAATATACAGCTTAGTGTGTGCTCAGCTTTCTTTGTAAACCTGGAAAGGGACCACGGGAATTGAACAGTAGCCTAAATCAGAAAATGTCCACCCAAAGCCTCTAAATTTTTCTACTTTATTAGCATAACAGACAAGAAAAATTGCAAAGAGCTTTGGGCATCTTGGTGAGTGGTACTAGTTTCTACACATTATTATTGTTTAATTCAAAGAAATCAACCCTGTAGAGCAGTTTTGGCGCCACTGCTAAACAAAGCAGAAGGTGTAGAGAATATTTCCATAATTCCCAGGGCACCATGCATGCCATCATTGGGAACAGCCTGTATGATGTTGGGATATTTGTTATAAACAGTCAGTCTAGACTGACATAACACTGTTATTCAAAAGTAATACTTTATGCTGGCCTATCCTCTTGCTATTAAAGTTCTCAGTATTTTCACAGTAGCAGTATGTATGCACAGATGTTGCACAATACTGAATAGGTATTTTTTGTTGGGTTTTTTTTGGTTTTTCGAGACAGGGTTTCTCTGTATAGCCCTGGCTGTCCTGGAACTCACTCTGTAGACCAGGCTGGCCTCGAACTCAGAAATCCGCCTGCCTCTGCCTCCCAAGTGCTGGGATTAAAGGCGTGTGCCACCACTGCCTGGCAATACTGAATAGTTTTAACTGCTCAAAAACTCTTCCCTATTCATCTCAATGGTCCCATCCTTCCCAACTCTTCATCAAAGTCTATCAGTAGCTTTGTCTCTGAGATAATTGTCATAGAGCAGAAATCATGCTACCTGGAGACCTTTAAGATTAGTGCTTTCATTTGTAAAGCTTGGCTTGTTTCCTTCATGGTTTCTGTGGACAGAAAGGATTAATATTTACTGCTAAGTTTACCTCTGCTTACTCATTTGTTCACTAACTATAAGACTTCTTGATTGCCTCCAAGTTTTGGCAGTTGCAAGCACTACAGACTTTCATGTGGACATAAGTTTTTGGCTTATTTGAAAAGAAATCATAGAGCATAATTGCTTGATGTAGATCTGTTAGAAACTGCCCAACTGTCATCTGAAGTGAATATACCATTTTGTCCTCCCTCAGCAATTAATATTTCTTTGCAACAATGCCATTTCTGTGATTTAACTGCTCTGGATTTTAGTCAGTCTAAAAAAGTGTCAATGGTGTAAACTTATTTTGGTTTGCATTTCTCTAATGATGTATATGAGGTGAAATAGGACAACATTTAGCATGCTTACTTTCCATCTGTACTTCTCTTCCAAGACATCCACTCAAATTCATCACCCATGGTTTAATCAATTTTTTTCTTTTTTTATTGTTTAGTATAATTGCTTATGTATTTTGGATAACAGTGATTATCAAATGTGTTCTTACAAGCTTATCTCTCTTACTGTGAATAGTCTCTTTAATGTTATTAACTGTATAAAAGCGATATTTAATTTTAGTGAAATTTCACATAACTGCATTATTTTATTTTTTATGTACCTTGCACTGTTTTGTTGTATTGAAATGTATCATACTGTCAAAGGTTACAAAGCTTTATACTTCAGAGGTTTTTCTAGACTCCCTATAGTCTTGTGTTTATATTTATATCTATAATTACTTTGGTATTAAGATTTTGTTAAGGATGCAAAATCAGCATATATATTTCTTTTCTAATATGCTTATAGATGACCAGTTGTTCTAGTATCATTTGTGAAAGAGAGTGTGTTTGCCCTGCTGCAAGTGTATGATGCTCTGCCATGTTCAGCTGAATTCACGAAGGGATTTATTCTGAGATCTCTGTGTTGTTTCCTTCATCTGTTTGTCTATTCCTTTATACTCCAGAACACATATTCAATATTGTAGCTTATCCTAAGTCAAATAGTTTGGATGAAACCTCTTATATTCCTTTTAATAATTACAAATAATCTTGTGAAAATTTGGTAGTTATAATGTAATTAACTGAGTTTTTTCTTCAGTTTTGTTGAATCTATATATTTAGTTGCATAGAACTGGTATCTCAATAATATTTTTTGTTATGTAAGTAGGTGATACCATTATTTTTTTCTTCAGCAATAATCAGACACATGGAGTTTATTTAAATGAGTTTTTTTAAGGACATGAACTTGGAAAGATAAAGAGGTGAAGAGCTCTGAGTACAGTTATAGACAGGTAGTAGTTGATGGATTTTATCAGAATGCTATCTATAAATATTTAAACATTTCAATGAAAGAAATATTTTATTAAAAAGAATAGCTCTGACATACTTTATGAGTTATCTGTTATAGTCTCCATGGATATCTGTGATAGTCTGCATATTATACGAGGTGCTCTGGACATATTTGCACATACCTTGATTGCTTTTTATTGAAGTTTCCACCTGTTTGTTTTCTTGAATTCCATATTAATTATATCAAAAAGACAGAAGGAGCAACTGCTTCATTATGTAAATATGACAGAAATATTTTAAAAGATTAATGTACTTGGAATTAATAAAACTCTTTATAATGGGCATTTTTAAGTAGCTGTAAAATAAATACATTTTTCCCAAGAGAAATAATATTTAAAGCTTGTTAAAATATTAAATTATATCATACATTTTCACAATAGTCCCTGAATATTGCCATCATTACTGTATAGACATTTAGCAGACTGAGGTGTCAACAGCTAAAGTTATGTTTGGAAGATTTCCAGGAAGTGGGCAGCAGCAATTTATTTAATATGTACTTAATTCAAAGTCCAAAAGTCCATAATCTCAAATACCCTGATTATACCACCTTTGTCTTCAGTTTAGGAAATACTCTGCTGCTCAGTATTTCTTTATTTAGTCTGTCAAAATATATGTTTTATTTTTTCTTTAGAATCCCCTGATATTTTCACTGATGCTTCAATCTACCATATGCTGTTGCTGAAACAATACAAGAAATTAAGATATTTTGAGAGTTATATATTTCCATTAAGTAAACATACATAGTATTAAAATAAATATGTAAACAATCACAGTGAATCATATTCTTTTACTTAATGGATTGTTCCATTGGAAATGTTGTCATTGTTTGAGTGAGAATGGCCCCATAGGCTAATATGTTTAAACAAATTTCTTCTCAGTAGGTGAAGATTATTTGGAGAGTTTTAGGAGGTACAGTCTTGTTGGAGGAAAGATGTCACTGAGGGTCAGCTTGTGGTTCAAAGAACATCACACTGTTCCCATGTGTCTCTTTGATGCCTACTTGTAGAACAAAATTTGAATTATCAGCCTTTCCTGCTTTTATACCTTTGCTTGGCCATCTTGGAGTTTAAACCTCTGAAAACATAAGCCCCAAAAGTCACTTCCTTTTATAGGTTGCCTTGGTTATGACATTTTCTCACAGCAGTAGAAAAGTTACTATGATAAATCCTATGAAAGCTCTCTCTGCTTTTGATTTACATAATGTAACTCTTTCTTCCAATAATACTTTCATTTTCTATGCCCTATTTCTGTTTTCTTTTTCCTCCTTTAGAGGAAGCCTTGGATGTCACTCACTACTCTCTTCTTTCTTTTTCATTTTCAGGTTATCTTTCGTATTCTTTTCTATGTCTTTTTTCTAGATTAAAATATTATCAGATAATTTAAAATTCATGTAAAAATTTTTACATATATTTAATATCAATCTTAAGTGTTTAGTTCAAGATTTCTATTAATGTATGGGTTAGCTTGATTATTGTTTATAAATGACTCAATCTCTTTCCAAATTTCATTGGTATAATCCAGTTCAGTATTGGTTTCAGAATGTCACTTAATTAGGTCAATGGGTTCTAGAATGGATAATACATTTAGGATTTTAGAAATATGATAATTCTATTTAAATTTTTTTGAATATCTATGTATGTATTTATTTTGTTTTTAGCCTCTACATTGTTAACAATCCATATATTCTGTAATAGTCATTTCTTTCTAAAATGTACTGCACTAACTTGCCTTGAGCTCTCCTCTTCCAGACAGTTATTGAATAAAATCCTGGTAAGATTTACAATTTGTATCTGTTTTCTCCCCAAACATCAGCTATTGTCATTGTCCTTTACTAACCTCTAGAACTTCACAGTAAAGACTCATTGCTAAAGACAACACTCAGTTAAATCACAGGACAAGGAAAAGTTAAGCAATTACTACCCTGGAAATTTCATCTCTAATAGCTATAGCAGGTTTTATGCAAATTACCAACTTGGGCGTTGATGAAAAGTCTTACTCAACTGAGAATCCTGATAACTACAATAATGATTGGCCTTTCAACATATGCACACTGGCACAATAGTACTACCCATATTAAGAAAATTATTAGCCATTTTATTATTAGACTTAATGATGGTTCTAGTAGATGGAGCTAATTAATGCCTATTACCTTTTAGCATGTTAAAACTCCTTGAATTCTTACATCATAGGACATAGGTGAGAACCTAACACTATTACTAAGCTAAATGAACATAGTAATAAGCTGCCACCTAATACTTTTCTTCAAATCCATAGGACAATATACCTGCCCATCCTCATCAGAGACTCTTCCTTTTGCATTATGTAGAATTAATATAGAGAAAAATGGGGCAAATATAATACCTCTTCTCCACAAGGCTCGGGAATCATGAAAACGTACAGAAAGCATTTACTAGATGGTTACAGTATATATATATATATATATATATATATATATATATATATATATATATTCACAGTAGCTGTTACTTCTTGCATAAAACTTGCACGAGATCAAAGTAACCAAAATTCCAGCGCAGATGGAGGACTGGTATCATGAACTCCCATAATTAGTGAAGTATTGTTGAAAACCTATGGCTTCTTGGAATGGAGAGTTACTTTTTAAAATGTTTACAGTATCTGAGGGGCTACTCATGCTCCCATAGGTGGTACTATGCCCATCTACAAACAGAGATCTCTAACTGGATTCAGTTTCTTCTTTTATGGGTACATGAACTTTGGAGAAAAAAGGCAGCATTTGGAGGAATGAAATGGAAGGGAGTAGATGGAGAAAGGACTTGATTAAAACATTTTAAGCATAAACACACTTCTCCAATAATAGAATAGTTGCCTAGTTAGATATTTATTGTAAGCATGCTAGTGTTGGTTTTAAAACAAAATCAAACCACTAGATCCATTAAACAAATGTCTCAATGTCTATGGATCTAAGCAACTTTTGGATATTAGTCAATCTTCTCTACAACTATAGACTACTGACACACTAATAAAAGTATATATGTCTGCTTGAATTAGTATTCTTTCTAATAATGCTACAGAGAAATTATAAAACAATCAGTTTTTTAAACTTTTGAACAATGATTTGCTCTATTCCAAAATTCTGTACCAAAACTATCAAGAATTATTTCTGATTTTAGATGAGTAAAAATAACATTGATATTCTATTCATTTAAATGAAGATAACCCAGAACTCTCCGTAAAAATTCAAAATCTATAAAGCTAAGTTTGTTACATATAACTTCTTGTCCTAAGAGAGATATGGAATAATATTCTGTGTCTCTCTGCACACATTGCTACATCTCTTTGATTGAAAATGTCTTCACCAATTAAAATTATATCAATAATGATGGCTTTGTTGAAATGGATGATGTCTATAAATTTTTGACAAAGTTGGTATAGAGCACAAAATTCTGTTTTTCACTTAGTCACTTATATCCACCACAGAGAAAAAACAAATGTGACCAGGGGAGTATTCGGATAACTGACTCACATAGAAGAAGTTGCTTTGACACTGACTCAGGAATTGCTCTGTGATGAGGAAAAGAAGTCAGAGTGTTTGCACCTCCATTTCCTCATCTTTACAGACTGAGCATTTTCCACAAACCTATTTCAAGAAATACCTTTTGAATTCTATATATTTTTATTTCCCAATTTAAATATATAACTGTTCTTCTTGCATAGAAAACTAGAAATCGGGCATAGTTGAGAGCTGGAGGACTGACTCCCCTCTTTATAGTTGAAGCTGACACCTTTAACCCTGACAGAATTATAAATGGTCCCCTCAGGAAAGCCCGACCTATACGTTCCCTTTTCCTCCCCTTGATCCAAGGTCACTCCTCCCTCTTTCTCTCTTTTACATTTCTGCCACATGTCCTAGAACTGTTATTAGCTCTTCCTCTAGGATGTGTTACCTCATTCACACACTCAAAATGCTGCCCACTTCCTGTCTCCATGACAACTCCTAAGTTTCACATCTCATGCCATGTCCAGTACTCCAGGAAGCTGTTCCTTGATACTTGTGTTCAGTGCCTTGTTATAGTCCCTCCAAAGTACATCCTGTTTTCCTTCTTATTGCTTACACTAAAAAGATGGTTAAGTGTTCTTTTCTATCATACTAAACTGAAAACAGTGACTCAGTCTCAAAGCTTTTGCAAAGCACTATCTAGTCTTTTCACAACACTTAGAATATAGTCAAAACTCAAGGAGCACTATAAAATCTACAAAATTATTCCATTACTTCTAATTCCATGAGTATAGAAACAAAGTTAACTCTTACAACAAGCTAGGATAAACAAAAACATATTTCAGAATGGTAGTAATTTTCAAAGAACTTGACATATTAAGTACAAATAAAAAAAAAACCTTTAAGCTAAAAAAGAAACATCAAGGACTGAAAAAAAGTTCATTCAAACATAAAGTTTTTCATAAACCATGTTTTAAAGCAAGACCCGTTTATTCTGAGAGGCAGGCTGAAAGGTTATAAATCCTCAATAGAATATATGTTTTATAATTGATATTAGGGAAGAGGAAGCAGTTTTTAAACACTGCAGGAGTGCAACAATCTATCTGAAATGGAAGCAAAGAGAAGAGAATATAACGAGATACAAGACTTCTCTGCCTCCCTCACGTCTTTATTTATTTGGTCCACGCCTTCCTCTATGCGATTTAGTTGTCCCCCTTGCTCATTCAGCATGGTGATGGTCTTGAGTCCTGCACCCTGAGACTCAATGTCTGAACCCAGGATTCT
This sequence comes from Uromys caudimaculatus, assembly GCA_028551405.1. Classification (NCBI taxonomy): domain Eukaryota; kingdom Metazoa; phylum Chordata; class Mammalia; order Rodentia; family Muridae; genus Uromys; species Uromys caudimaculatus. Next base: position 49,880,687 of record CM052718.1, on the reverse strand, counting down.
CCTTGTGCTTTCCAGAGACTCATCAGTAACTTGGTGAGCCCGAAGCTGAATTTCTTCTGGTGACAGATTATCCATGATAAATCAAAACTACTGGACACAGAAACAGAAATGTGGATACTCTGAAACGCTGACCAGCTCACTCAGCTACTTTCCAGAAGGCTTACCCGGCTGCTCTGGCCACTCCTTCCCAACCCCCGCAAGCTCTCAGACTCTACAAGTTCGGACAGGGTAAGACTTTAAGAACTGAGAGAAGACTTTAACAGAACTCAACAAGTGCTTGTTGTGGCCTCTGCGTCTGCCCTTGTAAGAGTATAACTAATGATGCCAGAGAAGATGAGATGGAAGAGAACCTGACTCAAGTAGGCAGCATGAAACCTAAACCTAGGCAACCTAAAGAACATGGCTCTGGATATGGGCAATGAAATTGATGCTCAAAACCAGCAAATAAAGAAGATCACAGAAAAGGCTGACACCAACAAGAATCGCATTGAACATAGCCAATACAAGAGCAAAGAAACTCATTAATGGCTAAAGCCCTGCTGTACTTCTTTACCTGTCAACTCAGTTCTCTAGCTCCTGCTGAGCCATTTCTTATTCTGAGTTTGAAAGACTGAGAGAAGCACAGGAGGAAGAGTCCTCCCTGTTTTCTTACTTTCTGTCCTTTTGTGGTAGGCTCTTGCTTAGGCTTCCATTTAGTCTTTCTCAGTTCCCTCTCGTCGGTTGGCTGTTTCCCTACATCGCAGTCACTTCATCTCGTCACTTAGCTTCTTTTTGCATCAAGATTTGGAAGCATTGCCAAAGAGCCATGAAGGAGGCAACTGTGTAAGTGGCTTCTGTCATTATTGGTTGGTTGGTTTGATTTTGGTTTGTTTGGTTTTGGTTTTGTGGTAAAGAGCAAGAGGAAGGAACAAGAAATGAAGTTGACTCATTAAAGAAACTACAGGTCACAAAAAAAAAAAAAAAAAAAAAAAAAAAAAAAAAAAAAAAAAAAAAAAAAAAAAAAAAAAAAAAAAAAAAAAAAAAAAAAAAAAAAAAAAAAAAAAAAAAGAAAACCAGGTTAGTGCTTGGGGTCAGAGCTGGCATACATGTGTTTTGTTTTGCATCACGGTTTTTCAGCTTCTGCTCCAAAAGAGAATGCAGTGAGTTTTCTAGAAGTGAGCTTCACTTCTGATCCCATAGTGATTTGTGTATATACGCAGTCTCTTGGATCCCGTTTCATATTGCACACGCAGGAACACTATATAAATGAGTGCCTTTTATTATCATACAGTGAGTCATAGCACGGTCCCATTGTAGGCCTGTTAACTTCATAAAGTTGTCAGTGGCCTTTAAAAGATGTACATAAATATATATATATGAAATAGGAGACTTCCTCACTAAAGCAGAGCTTCAAATTTTGGGGGAAACTTTTACAGTGTATCATGTGAATTCAGATTTACCTCAATACTAAGAATTAAGTTTAATATGAAAAAAACTTGCTTTGATCTCAGGTAGAAAAATAGATTGCTTTGAGTTTTGTGTAGTTTTAGACACTTAAAAAGTTATAATTTGTTACTAGAAGTTGTTTGGAAAATTAAAAAAAAAAAAAGATGATACAAGAATTGAAAACCCAGAGGAGTGTTAGTGGGTTAGTGCTGACAGACTGTGAGCAGAACATTATGAAATCTGGAGAACATTCTGGAAGATTTATCGTAGAATTTGTACAAAATATACCTTGTTAATGGTTTTATTAAAACTTTTAGGTTTACTGCAGTGAATGAATGCTGACTGAAATAATCATGGGCAGCATAATGAGTATATCAATAATTAATTCATCACAAAAGGAATGTTAAAACTTACAGGAAGGCCAGAGACTTTAGGTCAATATGGTTAAAGATGTGGAAGCTGACCTCGCAGCAAATTTTAGATCAGCTCAGTACACAGAAACAACACAGAGGAAAGGTCAGTTTACATAAATTAATTTAGACTCCAGTATAATTTTCCAAGCACAAAAATACAGCAAATTAATGTTGATA
>CM052718.1:49867872-49878572 GCA_028551405.1 Uromys caudimaculatus | reverse complement strand
AAAAAAAAAAAAAAAAAAAAAAAAAAAAAAAAAAAAAAAAAAAAAAGAAAATATTCAGCTTAACTTTTGTATATAATAAACTATCACTTATTTTTGGGAGAAGGCTTTTCTGAAAAAATATGACAGGACTATCAAAGTATTCTCTTCAAACTCTTTGCTGTTTTTAGCTTGAATTCTTCTTGATTGATTAGACAGCATTTGGTAAAACAGGAAATATTTAGAAAATTCAAACTTTATTTTTGAAAGTTGGATTATATCATTTAATTTTAGTAATTTGATTTTATATTCCTGAAAGTTTGTAAGCTCATGAGACTGAGAGAATCATACATTTTAAATAAAATATCACAAGATTTTATTATTCATTGATGATATGTATTTGGCATTAATGTGCACTTTCAGAGTTAAAAAAGTTAAAGCATTAACTTTTAATAATAGTATAATTCTTTGACGTGTAATGTCGTTTTGGTTTTACATTAATCTCATTGAACTCTTTTTGTGGTTAACAGAATACAATATTCATTGGTCTTTTATTTGAATATGTTGGGTACTGTAATTATCATGATATACAACGAAAGCTCTATTTAGAAGTACTAACCACAAAACAAATAAGAAAATCAATAATTAACTTTTTCACCAGATGTCAATAGTTGTTGGCTGTATGAACATTTATTGAATACTTTTTAAAATAGCTTTTCTCAAATACAATGAGGCTCAATTTTGAAATGATGCACACATTTTCAGTCTTTAGGAGAAAGAAGAATGAACTACCAGGTGGAAGATATAAACAGTTCAAAAGCTAAAAAAAAAAATAATATGTATAGAAAAAGAAGGATACTCCTAGCTTCAATAAGAATCAGTCCTTAGAAAGTCCAAGTCAGTACCTGTTAGACACATTTATCTTTATATAGAAACGACCACCTGATTGTAATGAATTTTTACTTTGTTAGACCAGACAGACATTTTTCCTCTAGATGCATGTTTATCTGAGATGACGCATTAGTGATCTTTTAGTTATAAAGGGTAAATAGAAATTCTCATGTTACAGTTGATCATAATAGCCTAATATACTCAGTCTTCATCCTAGATACTTTTAACAGACAATGAAAAACAATTAAGATTTTTAATTCTTTGCTGGTTTAGGTGTGTTTTTCATACATGACCACTACTACATCTTTAGCAGTTTTATTTTTATATTATATTTTATTTTATATAACATAATAAATATAATATAATATATATAATTTATAATATATTATGTATTTAAAATAATAATATATCATAAAGTCAATCTACTCAGAATACAATCCTTTGTAGACAACAATGCTTTAGCATGTGAAAAATATTGTTCTTACCTTTTTAGTTGTTAAGGTTGTTAAAAACTTCCCGTGCATGGTCTTCATATTAATTTTCTCAGAATAGCAATGTCTTTCATATAGTATAGTTTAAACTAAGCTTGGGGATTGGAATGCTAATTAATACTACTGAGTCACTTAACAAAAACTCATATTTAAAAATAAGAGATTAATCACCATACAAAAAATTTCTCCTGGCTTGGTATTAAATTCTCCCTTCAATAATCCTATTGCAAAAACAATCAATGATCTGCTTTTAGCTCTTTAGATTTTGTTTTATTTTGTTCAAGATGTTACTATTTTCTGGAATTTTATATAAATTGATACATTCAGCAGAAATCACTTTGGGAGTGAAACCGATTATTTAAGTTTGCATACTGATTGGTCTTCATTCATTGTGCATATGTTGATAAAGTGTGGATTTGTTATACAAACAACCTGTAGCTAGACATTTACTAGATCACCCATGGATAAACACTTATAATGTTTCTGTCTTAGGAATACTAAAATGCCTGCTACAAGCACTCTTTTATAAATCAGAAGTGAAGTGATTGGATTATATTATGAATGTATTTTGAACTTTAAGAAATTTCCATTGATGCTGAGAGATATTAGAGACCAATGATTGTTGGTCATGTTATTTTTGTTGTTAGAGGTGGAATTATGTCTGTGTGTTTCTCTTCTTTTGGGTTTGTTGTGAAAAGATTAATTCTTGCTTTTTCTTGGGCGTAGTTTCCCTCCGTGTGTTGGACTTTTCCCTCTATTATCTTCTGTAGGGCTGGATTAGTGGAAAGATATTGATTAAATTTGGTTTTGTCTTGGAATACCTTGGTTTCTCCATCATAATTAAGAGTTTTGCTGGGCATCCTATCATTTAATAGTAAGCTATCATTTTTGTTCTCTTAGGGTCTGTCTTAGTCAGGGTTTCTATTCCTGGACAAACATCATGATCAAGATGCAAGTTGAGGAGGAAAGGGTTTATTGAGCTTACACTTCCATGCTGTTGTTCATCACGAAAGGAAGTCAGGACTGGAACTCAAACAAGTCAGGGAGCAGGAGCTGATGCAGAGGCCAAGACTACCAGCCCACAGATGGTACCACCCACAAGGGGCCCTCCCCCCTTGATCACTAATTGAGAAAATGCCTTACCACTGAATCTCATGGAGGCACTTTCTCAACTGAAACTCCTTTCTCTGTGCTAACTTCAGCTTGTGTCAAGTTGACACACAAAACTAGCCAGTACAGGGTCTGATTAGTATTGGGTTCTGTTTCTTATGTTCTTGTACTTGCCTCTCACCATCTGGTTATCTCTGGTGTTAACTGGACTCTGAGTGGAGCTTGTCCCTCCTGTGAACCTCTGATCCTGTGCTGTGACCCTGTGATCCTGGATGTGTCAGAACCTCTGGGAGAATGAGCTGCAACTAGGGTATGGGCTGTGTGTGTTTGGACTCAGAGCAGGTGCTCTGCTCTTGGCACAGGTGCAAACCAGAGCAGGTCTCTGGCTAGGCAGGGTATGTGTCCCAGGATCCTGGTTACTCCAGGTATTAGGGCAGGGTTTGGGGTCTTGCCTGTGATTCTGGTTGTGTCAGAACACCTGGAGAATTGAGCTGCAACTGGAGCGTGTGCTGAGTGTGTGAGGATCCAGAGCAGAGGCTCTGCCCTTGCACAAGTGCTTCAACTCCTTCCACGACAATGTCATTGCTATTGTGAACTAAGTGCTTGGATTCTAAGCTAAAGCAAACTGTCTCTCTCTCTCTCTCTCTCTCTCTCTCTCTCTCTCTCTCTCTCTCTCTCTCTCTGTGTGTGTGTGTGTGTGTGTGTGTGTGTGTGAAGATTGCTGTGTAAATACTTTGTTGCACTAATAAGACAAGTGACTAATACATAATTGGTCATTTCTCTTTTATTTTCCTCAGTGTCTTTTAGTGACTATATACTTTTAACATATATAGTCAAATTATAGTTCTTGGTCTTATATAGTATTATCATCTGCTTCAACGACTGTAACAAAATGACTTATTATCAGGTATTCAAACAAGAGAAACTCATTTTACACTGTCTAAATATTGAGAAAACTTTGTTCAGGATTCCATCATGGTCAGACTCTGCTGGGGTCTTTCCTAGATTTCCAGTGGTTGTTTTATTTTCCTGTCATATTTGGGTATGGGAAAAGAGTGACACACATTTTTCCCCTAAAGATTCTTCTTAATCTCTTTGTAAGACCACCAACACTCCTTATTTAATTCATCAGGTGGACTCTAAACTTGCTTGCAATCTATTTTATATAATATCTACTGTTTTATCTTCCTTCAGAGTAATTTTATAGTTACTGATAATGTTGGCAATATCAAGATGTCATTTTATGCTTTAATGAATCTTTTTTCTTTAGATTCTTTTCCTCTCATGTGGGACAAAGTAATCAGAAGAAAACTGCACTAATTAGAAAAAAGAAACACTCCCCAAAAGAACAATGCCATAATAAAGCTCACCTGGAACTGCTTCCTCAAACAAGCCTTCTCCAAATAACATTACATTGCAGGTTGAGATTCCAATATCTTTTTTAGGGAGTAGATATTATTAAGTAGATACTATAATATTATTGAGAAATATTCATTTAATAACATATCATAATCTGAATTTTGTGTAACATGTGGGATGGCATATGCTGATTATTATGTGTGAAGAGCATTTGACTACCTAGTTATTTCAGGACCATTAAAAGTAATATAATTTTAATTAGATTTATTAGCTTCTTTCTTGAAAATCAACTAATTATATATAATTAAGTAAAATTGTAGGTTATTAGCCACAAAAACTTTAAAGGAGAAAAATTAATAAAATATTCACATTTGTTTCTATTAGTCCATATGATTGGAATGATAACTAAGTAACTCGGCCTTAGCATTCTAATTAATCATGTAAGAACAAAATAATTAGTGCTACTTTCCAAACATTTTAATCAATCTCATGTTTTAAGGACAAATTTAATGATGCCATAACTTAATTCGATGGCATTAAAATATTGGTGCTAAAATTGATAGATATTTGATCAAAATGGCTTTATATTGCTTGTAGAAGGGAATTAAGGAGTTCTTGTATCTTTTTTAAAATATCAAAATTACTTCACATATAAATGGTGATTTTGGAGGGTCAGGGTATAATGTTATGCCCATATTAACACAATTTCAAAAGAAAAATATATTTATGAGCCCTGAACTGTAATATAAAAAATATATCTTATGAGTTGAAAGAATTAAAGAGAAAATGAAAGTCTATATCCTACCTCATTTTATTTAAAGTCAGGTACAGAAATTTAAGAACTGTATCTTAAATTAGAAATATACAGCCTCATTTGAATGGAAGTAAAAAACATTTCTTCATGAAAAGCTAAATTTAGAAGTTTAAATTATGTCCATAACACTTTATTTTTCTTTGCTATTGACAGTTTCTTCTTTGTTTCTGATAGCCATTTATTGACATAAAATAATAAAAGTTGACCCTCTCTAGCACCAAGTGAAATGACCCTTTCTATTCAGAACCTCAGAAAAGACCTTTTCTTTGTACCAGAATCTATATCAATTGCCCAGATCCTTATCTGATAACTGTACCAAAGGGAATTTAGATTAATTCAGCCCAATTCTATAGAGCCATGAAGAATAGGGAGAGGTGAGGGTCATCAGAACCTAGAGTAGTTCAGTCAACAGAACAAAGGGGAAGGGTTTCTGCTGAGCAAGGAAAAGTAGATACAATAAGAAAAGATATAATTTATCCTTTGGGATTAAGATACACTCCTAAGCTGTCAGGGTAACAGCTTCATCACAGTTTTTAAAAACAAATTGTTAATATACTTAAAGTTCCCATATATCAAAAAATTACTGTCTGAAAAATATTTTTACAAATATAATCCTCATTAATACACCAGCTATCTGAATAACATATTTAGAATAAAAAAGTTAAATGTTTGCATTTTAATAGTAAAATTCAGATAGGTTTATACTTAAAACCTTCCTGTTCTTAATGATATCTCACTTCTACTCAAGCTAAGCAGTCATAACACTAGACCTTTTGGGGATTTTTGGAATACTTTCATAACTAACAAATTCATGTAAAGACACTAGCACACACACAATAAGTTCATTCTTCAAATTTGTAAGTTCAATTAATGCTAAAATGTTATGGAGCGTATCAGTAAGTTGATGTACTTTTTAAAAAGAGCCTTTGTGAAGAATGGAAACAAAGTATTAAGAAACGTCTCAGCACCTCTAATGTAGCTACATAATGGAATAGGGGACTCTAAAGTGAAGGAGAAAGAAGCTAAATTGAAAGCATTTGACGGGCTGGTTAAATGCTTAAGTTTGTAAAGTGCCTGCCATATTATCTAGAGGATTGAGTTCAGATCACAAGCAGCTGTGGATAAACCAGGCACAGCCTTAATTTTCAATAGCAGAAATGCTGGGGATAGATAGATGCATTAATTTGTCCATGTCATGGGCCAAAGCGTCGGCTGAAATCAGTCAGCTCTAATTTCTGTGAGACCATATCTTAAAAAAAGAAAAATTGAGATACTGAGTAAAAAAATCCAGTGATGATATCTACCTTCCTAATACATGGGCATTCCCATTCACAGTGTATAGATGAACACACAAGGACAGCACATACGTAAACATACACCACCTATAAACACATACACTGAAAAAAACTTTAAAAAATTTTTTTGATTGTAGATACAAATGCTTTTCCATGTATTCTTGTTCACTATGTCAAATGCTTGAATAATAAAGACCTTGCCATTAAAATAAGAGAGGGAGATGCCAGTTCTCATCTTTGTTATTTAATGGATTTTGATTTCTAGTCTGCTTGAATAACAGCTGTGATGTTATGACTTTGAGAGTGAAGACATATGTCCTAAGATAGCTGGAAATGATGGAAGGGACTGCCTGACTTCCTAATGACAATGTGAAGCAAGCACCTGACATCAGCCACTGCACTTCGACAGACAATATCACTTTGCAATTATAAAACTTGTATCCTTGAGCCATTTTTAGTTGGATTTTCTGCAACTTCCTGTGATTTCCTAATCATTATTATGCCTAGTAATAAAATTATTATAATTAACAAGATTATAAGCTATCCTTCACTACTACTACACACGTATACACATATATAAAAATTTGCAATTGTATTATATTGCTATAATTATGTATGAATGAAAATTAAAATTAAAAATTCCTATTATAGGAGACCAATATATAAAAATATTTATAAATGAATCAATGTGAATAATAAACACTCCTTTTCAAAAATATTAAATTTAAACATGGGGGCATAATGTATCTTAAGTGAAAAGATACGTACAGATATTAATGAAACCCACAAAATAAATAATTTCATTGATATTTTAATGAAGGTTATAATTTTATTCAATTCAATAAGGTAGCAGAGGGAGGTGGAATGATTTTACAACCTCTTGTAATTCTACTACCAGGATATTTCATGCACTCATCTGGCCTTCAAGGACACTTACATGTACACAGTGTGTATATATAAAACCAGATATCAGTAGGGAGCTTTGCCCAAAGGGTTTTTTAGAAAGAAAACCTTCAGAAGTTCTGAAAACATCAGTAACTTGTCATAAAAAGAATATAGCATACAAAAGAATGTACGTTATAAATATGATTTTACACTTGTATTAGAAAATGATGGTCTAACTCATAATCCTACCAACAAAATAATCTCTATACCTGGGAGAAAGAACTAAACGTAACCAAAAATAAATAAATAAATAAATAAACAAGCAAACAAACAAACAAACATCAGCTAAATTTCAGCTCCCAATACCTATGGACAAATTTTACCCACAAACTCCATTTGCCACAGCTTTCAGGATCTCAGAAGAATTTCCTATGAGGCAAAATACAGCTACCTCTTCAAAGAATGAGATAGAGCAACAGAAATCAAGGAACAAAATATCCACACAAATATCAGTACATAGAATTGAAATCGTCCAGAACCCAGATACCTAGACACCAGCATATAAATACAATCAATAAAATAATATGTGTCTACTAGAGCCCAGAAATATTACCATAGTAGTCCCCTAATTACTGCAAGACAGCTGAGGCAAAAGCAGGACCTTAAAATATTCTTTATGAATATTATAGAGATGTTTAAAGAGAAAATAAATTTCTTTAAATATACTATGAAAATATAAGCAAATAGTGAAAGTAAAGGAATAATAAAATTTAAAGCCTGAATGGAGAGAGACAGAAAGAGAGAGAGAGAGAGAGAGAGAGAGAGAGAGAGAGAGAGAGAGAGAGAGATCGAGAGAGAGATCTGGAAGTAAAAAATTTAGGAACTCAAAAGGAACCTCAGAGGCAAGTTTTACCAATGGAATAAAAGGGATGAAAGAAAGATCCTCAGGATATTGAAGACAAAATACAGGAAAAGGACACCTCAGCCAAAACAAGACAAAACAAAAAACAACAAAACAAAACAAAAAACAAAAAAACTGAACCAATCATCCAACCAAACACACACACACACACACACACACACACACACACACACACACACACACTGTAAAAAACAAAAACCACTTTGGTCTTTCTTCTTCTTGAGCTTCATGTGGTCTACGAATTGTATCTTGGGTATTCCAAGCTGTGTGTTCTTTTGGGATTGGGTTACCTCACTCAGGGTGTTATTTTCTAGTTTCATCCTTTTGCCTAAGATTTTCATGAATTCACTGTTTTTAATAGTTGAGTAGTACTCCATTGTGTAAATGTACCACATTTTCTGTATCTATTCTTCTGTTGAAGGACATCTGGGTTCTTTCCAGGTTCTTGCTATCATAAAAATGATTGCTATGAACATAGTGGAGCATGTGTTCAGTCCTTTTTAGAAAGGAGAACAAAATAATCACTGGAGCAAATTCGGAGACAAAGTAGAGCAGAGACTGAAAGAAAGGCCATCCAGAGACTGCCCCACCTGGGGATCCATCCTGTATACAGTCACCAAATCCACACACTATTGTGGAAGCCAAGAAGTGCTTGCTGAAAGGAGCTTGATATAGCTGTTTACTGAAAGACAAATACAAAGGCAGATGCTCGCAGTCAACCATTGAACTGAGCATGGGGTCCCCAATGGAGGAGTTAGAGAAAAAACTGAAGGAGCTGAAGGGGTTTGCAACCCCATAGGAAGAACAATATCATCCAAGCAGCCCCCCAGAGCTCCCAGGAACTAAGCCACTAACTAAGGAGTACACATGGAGGGACTCATGGCTCCAGCTGCATATGTAGCAGAGGATGGCCTTGTGAGGTATCAATGGAAAGAAAGGCCCTTGGTCCTGAGAAGGCTTCATGAATGCCCCAGTGTAGGGGAACTCAAGGGGGAGGAGTTAAGAGTGGATGGGTGGGTGGGGGAATACACTCAAAGAAGCAGGGGGAGGGGATATGGGATAGGGGGTTTCCGGGGAGGGAGAAACCTGGAAAGGGGATAACATTTGAAATGTAAATTAAGAAAATATCCAATTAAAACAAAACAAAACAAAAAACAAACTAATAAATAACCACAAAAACAAAAACAACAAGAACTTTCTGACACAGAAAATATGGAACATAAAGACCAATTATAAGAATAATATGAATACTGTTAGAAGAATCCCAGGTCAAAGATATAGAAAATAACTTCACCAAAATCATAGAAGAAAATTTCCTAGACTAAGAATGGACATGCCTATCAAGTTACAAGAAAAGCATACAGGAAACAAATAGACCATACAGAAAATAAATAATCCTCAAGTATGTAATGATCAAAACACTAAAGATACAAAAGAAAAAAAACTACTAAAATTTGAAAGGGGAAATACAAATTAACATATAAACTTAGACTTATTAGACTAACACTTGGATTCTCAATGGAGACTAAAAGCCATAAGGGCCAGGATAGATGTTCTACACACTCAAAGTAGCCAGCCCAGACTACAATACCAAGAAAAAGTTTAACCCACCATAGTTGAGATATTTCATGATACAACCAAAATTAAGCAGTATCTCTCAAACAATGATCTCAAGTCCCCAATAAAAAGACAACAGACTAAGAGAACAGTTGCAACAACAAGTTTATCTTTCTACATCTAAGAAAGACACTTTATCCCTAAAACTGTTGCCTGTCTATGGATCCCATTCCCTTAATAGGACTGCCTTGTCTGGCCTCAGTGAGAGAGGATGCACCTACTCTGAATAGACTTAATATGTCTGGGTAGTGTTATATGGGGATTTGGGGTGGAGGGCAGGGGCTCCACCCTCTCAGAGGAGAAGAGGGGATAGGGAGGACTGGAAGGAGGGAGTAAGTGATTGTGGTGTAAAATGAATAAATAAATTAATTAATGAAAAAAATGTAAAACCAAAAAATCAAACAAACAAAAATCCAAACAAACAAAAGGGAAACACATTTTAACATCAAGGAAAGATAACAATTTAAGTAAAATAAGAGAAAAATATGTTCCCGTCCTACAAAAATCAATTTACAGTTTAGTTTAATTGCCATAAATTTTCCAATACTATTCTTCATATAAATTGAAAGGACAATTTTCACCTGCATATGAAAACAAAATCCCTGGATGTATAAAACAATTCCAAATAATAAAAGAATGGCTGAAGAGATCACTTTCTTCAATTTCAAATTACTACAGATCCATAGTAATAGAGACAGCATAGTGTTTGCACAAAAATACATGCTATTCAATGAAATGGAATAATACAAAGATAGAAATCCACACACCTGTGGATATTTGCTGTTTATAAAGAAGACAAAAATACACAACCACTGCAATAAAGAGAGCATTTTTGATAAATAGTCTTGCATGTAGAATAATCCAGTTGATCCATATTTACCACCCTGTACAAACTCAACTCCAATGGACCAAAGATTTCAACATAAAACTGTGGAACAGCCTTGAAATCAAAGGCATAAAAATTGGCTCTCTGGACAAAATATTTGCATATCTCTATGATCAACAATTAATAAATAGAACCTCGAGAAACTGAAGAGCTTCTGTAAGGCAATGCACACTGTCATTCAAGCAATGTATCAACCTACAGAATGAGAAAATTTTTCCAGATATACATTCATAAGAGACATATTGGCCAAAATGAATAAAGAAATAAAAAACATGGACAGTAAAAAACCAAATAAACCATTTTAAAAGATGGATACAGATCTAAATGAATATTTCTTAAAAGAAGAAATTCAATGGCTGTGAAACAATTAGATATATGTTCAACATTCTTAGCTATCAGGGAAAACCAAGACTACTGTGAGATCCCCTTGTTCTTATGAGTGCAAACTTAATAC
>CM052718.1:49791356-49867772 GCA_028551405.1 Uromys caudimaculatus | reverse complement strand
AGTGGATATTAGCTCAAAAGTTCGGAATACCCAAGTTTCACTTAACAGTAACCACTGGACTGAGAGTGAGGTCCCAGATGGAGGAGTTGGAGAAGGGACTGAAGGAGCTGAGGGAGTCTGCAGCCCCATGGAGGGAGCAACAGTGTCAACTGGCCTGACCCCCCCCCCCCCGGTCCTCCTGGAGGCTGGACCACCAACCAAAGAATACACATTGAGGGATCCATGGTTTGGACCACATATGTGGCAGAGGAGGGCCTTGTTGACCATCAGGGGGAGGAGAGGCCCCAGTAAAGGGGGATGTCAAGGTGGGATTATGGGAGTGGGTGGGTGGGTGGGTGGGAGGTGGAATTCCCTCATAGAGGTGATGGAGGGGGAGGGGATAGGTGGTTTCCAAAGAGGAGACCTAGAAAGGGGGAAACATTGGAAATGTAAATAAAGTATCAAAAAATAATAAAAAAATAAAAATAAATAAAAATAAAAAAGATGGGAAACAGTCTATATTAAGATGCAATTACACCATATTTTTGCCATATACTGAAAGGGTGCTTCATTCTACTATAGCAACACTTGTTCAAACATGTAAATTGATGCTCTATTCATAATAGCTAGAAATTCAAACAACATTTAACTCCTCAAAACAAAGATAAAGAAAATGTGGCACATTTACACAGTCAGTCCTTTAAAAAATGAAAACATGAAAGTTTCAAGCAAATAAATTGTATGTAGATATTAGCTCTTAAGTCAATGATAAGTAAGCTACAACCCATAGAACTGCAAACGTGAGTTAAGGATTAAGGAACTAGGAAGAGGGGCATAGATAGATCACCCTAGGAAAGGAAAATAGAATGTATAATCATGAGTAAATCAAAGGTAGGGGGAGGCTGGAATAAGAGAATCCAGTGTGGAGGGGGAGGGAAGAAGGGTAAAATTCAGGGTAAATTTTAAAAGACCATTTGATGGTGGTAGGGAAGCCTAGTATAGTAGCTTTCTTAAACATATATCTATATGAAGGGGATCTAAATGAAGTCACTAAATAATTGGGGAGACAGTGCCCCAGTCTATCCATCTCTTCTTTACAAGTGAAGCTTCCAGTACCAGAATTGAGTTACCTGTAACTGACTTTTTGATCAAAGGTCTCATGGGAATTCCCAAACAACCCAAGCTATTGCCAAGATTATAAGTTGTTCCCTAGAAACTGGGGACAAGTTTAAATTGCTGAAGATGATACCTACTCAACTTTATTGAACAAGGAGAAGGTTACGTGTAAGTGACTTTTTGGTCAAAGGGTCTCAAGTGAATTCCCAAATAACCCAAGCTGTTTTCAAGATTATAAGCTGTTCCTTATAAAATGAGGAGAAGGTCACACGGCTGAAGACAACACCTACTCAACTCATTGAATATGGAGAAGTCCTGTATGTTTTTACATAAATGCTAGTGTCATTGGTACAGGAAGGTCTGGGTTCAAATCAAATATTGTTTCTTTAGTCCTACACAATGCGTGTCATCATTGTTTTAGCATTTCTTACAGGCCAGATACTATTGAAAACCAGATAATTTGTAATTGGGTACTTGTTTATATGTTCTCTTTGGATGTGTGCTCAGTATGTAATTCATACCTTATTCTGCTTTTCTTACCAAGACCCAGATAGATAGACCAGATCCCTATGCTAAAACCAAGGTCTACTATTCTAAAAAATGTAGCAATAAAATGACTACTAATATGCTTATGCTATATTCTCAGATTAGTGGATTTCTTAGCCATCATCAGAGAAGCTTCCTCATGTAGCAGATGCGAACAAATACAGAAAACCATAGCTGGATACTAAGCATAAAGTGGAGACTTTGGAACACTTATCAATAAATGGGGCATCTTCATTACACCCTTCTCAGAGTTATTGAGCCCCATGAAAGAGGAGGCAGAAACATATCCTCTAAATCAACAACTGTAATCCACATATGAAATCATAGAGCCTGGGCCAGCATGTACTGGGCCTGCATGAGTATGTGCCAGATAGAGTCCTAGAGTTGAAAGGGGATGTGGACACATGCCCTGATCCTTTACCCAGAAGCAATTTAAAGTTGATAATTACTTGCAAGTGAAAATTTAGATTCCACTAAGCGAGTTTCTCTGAGTAACCAAATTACTCATAGGGGTAGGATGCATGCGACATCTTTGAAGGACCATGTCTTATTATGTCATGACAGTGTTCCCAACTGTCTTTTACTTTTATTTTTTCTTCTTTTTGCAGATATATCATGACTTCCACTTGATTCCTTGAAAGAATCAACAGTTTATTACTATAAAAAGAAAAAATTATAATATCAAATAATACAATTAATAGAGTCTAGAAGAAAATATTATAATACAGATGATATACCAGGAATCAATACTTCTTATGTGCTCTCAAAGTACATATATTTAATGAGACTAAAAGAAGTCCCATATACAGACAACAAACTCAGACACTATTGCAAATGCCAAGAAGTGCTTGCTGACAGGAGCCCATTATAGCTGTCTCCTGAGAGACTCTGCCAGAGCCAGACCAATACAGATACGGATTCTCACAGTCAACCATTGGACTGAGCATGGAGTCCCCAATGGAGGAGTTAGAGAAAAGTCTGAAGGAGCTGAAAGGGTTTACAACCCCATAGGAAGAAGAATGTCAACCAACCAGACGCCCAGAGCTCCCAGGAACTAAACCACTAACCAAAGAATAAACATGGAGGGACCCATAACTCCAGTTGCATATGTAGCAGAGGATGGCATTGTCTGGCATCAATGGGAGGAGAAGCCCTTGGTCCTGTGAAGGCTTGATTCCCCAGTGTAGGAGAATGCCAGGGCAGCGAGGTAGAAGTAGGTTGATGGCAGGGGGAGCACCCTCATAGAAGAAGGGGAGGGGGAGGGATAGGGGGTTCCAAGGGGGAAACCAGGAAAGGAGATAATATTTGAAATGTAAGTACATAAAATATACAATAAAAAAATTTTAAAAAAGAGGACCTTGCAAAAAAGGTGAATCTGGCAGCTCTATGCCAAATACCTTATATTAGGTTTTGCAAGAAAAAAAAATATCTAGAAATCAAGCAGACTTAATAAAAGCAGCATGCTTTGGGATGTGCTACGTATGATGCATAGTTAAGAGTGAGAGATATGATGATGAGATTTATTCTTCAAAATCCTTCAGAGATTCACATATCAAGGTAGCATCATTATTTTGTAGTTTTCCACATGGAATATATGGCTTCATGTTTCAATGTGAAAGAAAATAACAATGAAGTTGTATGTTGATATGGGGCAATCTTTTAATTTTTCTTGTATGTTAATTATTAATATTAATGTTTGGTTATTGTACATGTGATGAAACCTATACCCTGATGCATGCTGGGCAAGCACTCTTTTCACTCAGCTGTACCCAAAGATACTCTTTTACTTTTCACATTTTACTTAGACACAATTAATGTCTAAATTGACCAACATGGGCAGCACCTTTCTGTGTAGCTCATGTAAAAATTGAGCGTACAATTTTCTTATTTCGTCATGTGGAATTGCTGGCATTAAGGAGATGTATTACTAGGCCTACACACTTCACTCATATTTTGTAATAATGGAGCTCACTTCAACAAGAAGTGTAAAGCAAATCATTAAAAAAAATCAGTAAGTTATTACTGATAAAAAAGGATAATTTCCAAGAGGATGTATAACAGGTGGATAATAATCCTAGAAAAGTATAAATTTCATAGCTATTGAAAATAATAATATAGAACTTGATTAAACTTCAAATAAATAATTTAAAATTGGTAGATTTCCATTTAGGCTTAGAAAATTACCCTTATTTTGTACTTCTGCAGACAACGAAGTAGAGAATACATGGATATATATATTTATATAATTTCCAGTAAACCTCTCAAAACCTTATTTGATGAATTAAAATGTAATATTTTCTTTTTCTTCCCCTTTATCATTTGCCTATTATAAAAAGGGATGCTGATTTTTTTTTTTTAGTTAATTTTGTATCCAGCCACTTCTCTGAAAGTGCCGATCAGCTTTAGTAAGTTCCCTGGTAGAATATTTAAGGTCACTTATGTATACTAGCTTATCATCTTTGACTTCTTCCTTTCCAATTTATATCTCCCCTTGATTTCCTTTAGCTGTCTTATTGCTTTAGGCAAAACTTCAAATGCTATACTGAATAGAGATGGAGAGAGTAGACAGCCTTTTCTAGGGCCTTGTTTTAGTAGAATTGCTTTAAGTTTCTCTCTATTTAATTTGATGTTGGCTGTAGGTTTGCTGCAAATTGTCTTTATTATGTTTAGGTATTCCTTGTATGCTGGATCTCTTCAACCTGCTCTCATGAAAGGATGTTGTATTTTGTCAAAGTTTTTTTTTATTATCTAATGAGATATTCATGCGTATTTTTTCTTTGATTTTGTTTATACGGTGGATTACACTGACAGATTTTCATATGTTGAACAATACGCCCATCTCTGGAATGAAGCCTATGACTCATCTAGATTGAAACCCATGCCATGAGAGGGAGGCCACCCTTGACACTGCCTGGAGTCCCCCAGGGACCTAGACAATAACCAAATTCAACTGAGGAAAAAAGTCAATGAAATTATTCCTAATGATCTGCTATACTCACAGATTGCTGCCTAGCCCAATTGTCATCTGAGAGGCTTTACCCAATAACTGATAGAAACAGATACAGAGACCCAGAAACAAACATTAGATGGTGCTTCCGGGATCCTGCAGAAGTTGAAGAAGATGGATTGTAGGAAACAAGGGGGTAAAGAACACCATAAGAACACCCACAGATTCAACTAATCTGGGTTCCCAATGGCTCATGGAAACTGACCCAACAACCAGTGAGCCTGAATTGCACTGACCTAGGCCCTCTGCAAATATGTTACAGTTGTATAGCTTGGTCTCTTTGTGGGACTCCTAACAGTGGGATTAGAGACTATCTCTGACTCTTGTTGGCATTTGGGACCATTTTCTTCCACTTGGTTACCTAGTCTATCCTTAATAGGAGAGGAGGTGCTTAGTCTTACTGCAACTTGATATGCCATAGCTAGTTGATATTCATGGGTGGTCTCCACTTTTCTGAAGGGAAATGGAAAAGGTTGTGAGAGGAAGGCTAGGGGGATATAGGGGCAGAGGAGGGAGGGAAACACTGGTTGGGATTTAAAAATGAAAGAAAGAAAGGAAGGAAGGAAGGAAGGAAGGAAGGAAGGAAGGAAGGAAGGAAGGAAGGAAGGAAGGAAGGAAAGAAGGAAGGAAGGAAGGAAGGAAAGAAAGAAGGAAGGAGAAAAAAGAAAGAAAGAAAGAAAGAAAGAAAGAAAGAAAGAAAGAAAGAAAGAAAGAAAGAAAAAGAAAGAAAGAAAGAAAGAGAAAGAAAGAAAGGAGGAAAGAAAGGAGGAAAGAAAGAGAAAGAGAGAGGAAGGACAGAAGGAAGGAAGGCAGAAAAATGAATACTTTTATCACTAAGTAGACATTTTATAGTAAAGTTTTTAATTCTATTAAAACTTAACTTTGGGTTAAAACTGGAACTATGTAATTTCCAAACTCTTACTATCAACCCATCTCATCACCAGCATGTGTCCTAATTAGTAAAAGATTTGGATTTAAGCAAAGAATTTCATTTCTACTCATCAGTTGTTCACTGATGCAAGAGACATTGCGTTCACTTCAAACCAAAAAAAGTAATGAATCTAAATATTTAAAAAAATAAAACATTTTTAATGAGACTATCCCATTTTAAAATTATAGGTCATCCCACAAAACCAAATGGCATCATCAAAATTTTAAGCTCTCACCATGCACTTTAGTTAAAAGCTATTTCAAAATTTAGATGTCTAAGTAAATTTAAACTACTTGTAAGATTTATAAAAATATAGAGGTTTTGAGGCTACAGTCTATAAACACATAATGTACTATTCAAAGTACTAGACATATGATCTTCAAAAACTCCCCAAGCCTGATCCACGTCAACTGTATTATCCATAGTGTTGCTATGAAATTATCAGACATTTGAAGGGTGATAACAATGGTATCAGAAGACCATACATTTGCTTAAAAAAGTAACTTTGTTACTTCCAGTTCATGCTCTTGAAGAGTGCTGGCGTTACACCTAAATATGAATAAAGAAGCTTAATGCCTAATTTCTAAAAGAGATATTATGAATTCTAGAACCCTATAAGTGTTGCATTTAAAGACTCAGATAACTCCCAAGGACATTTTTAAAATCATCATTTCCCATCGAAAATGTGTTAGATTTCTGCCATGTGAATTGGATGTGTACACTGCATGTGCACATGTTATGTTTTATGTATCTGATGATACAATGGGTGATCGTGAATTTAAGATGACTCTTTTAGTATTCCCCAGGTTATTCCCACTGATTAGCATCTGCAGCACCTGCTTCTAAAACTCCTTTAAGTTCACCTGGGATATAATATTCAATAACAGAAGATAGCATGAAGTTAGCAAAGTTAGTCTTGTGTCTCTGTTCTGCAGTAGGTTAATGAGTTATACTTGTTCACTCATTCATTTGCCTTTTATCCACATACATCATGAATAATTGCATGCTCATATTTGTGAGAGAATGGCTTCAGTTATTGCACAAAGTAAAGTTCTTATTATAGTGCTTACATCTTAGGCATTTCATATGTAAAAAATGAGTGATAGTTCTCACCTCTTGCAATTTTGATGAAACCTAATGAGTTAATTTAGGCAAAAAGATTGGGATATACAAGAACCTGGATAAATATTCATTATCCTTTGATAATTCTTCATGTTTCAAAGATGAAGATGAAAATATATCCCCAAAGTCATGAACTGTTAATAGAGACTAATACGGCCATTAGGTAGAATTCTTTTTATTTGCTTCCTGTCTTATAAATATGTATTAGAAATAATTACAATGGAAAAAATAAACAAACAGAATGAATGTTTCTAAGGCCATTGGGGAAAGACAAACAACAAAGATTTTGTTTTTCAGATGAAACATCTAATGTATCTTGAATCATTGTTTAAGTAAGATATTACTCATTAGTTCAGTTTAAGATACATAGACATTATTGATTATGGAAAACTAATATATTTAACATATAAAGGTTCTGGTGGAATTTTACTCAATGCTTTTTAAAATCAGTGTTCTGTGATTATACTTGCAAACTTTAAATTAGCCTTAGCTACACACACACACACACACACACACACACACACACACACACACACACACACACACTATTTCTATTTTATTGATTGGAAACATTTACTCTCTTCTTGCACTTACTTGCTACTTAAGGTAGATACACTTCTAATCAAGACTGAACATCTATGCCCCAAATGCAAGGGCACCCACATTTGTAAAAGAAATATTACTAAAGCTCAAAGCACATTGAACCTCACTCAATAATAGTGAGACACTTCAACACCAGACTCTCACCAGTGGACAGATCATAGAAACAGAAATTAAACAGAGACACTGGAAACTAACAGAAGTTATGAACCAAATGGATTGACAGATATCTATTGAACATTTCATCCTAAAAAGAATATACCTTCTTCTCAGCACCTCATCGTACTTTCTTCAAAATCGACCATATAATCGGTCACAAAACAGGTCTCAACAGATACAAGAAGACTAAATAATCCCTTGCATCCTATCAGATCACCATGGCCTAAGACTATTCTTCAAAAACAGCAAAAACAACAGAAAGCCCATATACACGTGGAAACTGAACAACTCAATGATAACTTGGTTAGGGAAGAAATAAAGAAAAAAACTAAAGACTTCCTGAAATTTAATGAAAATGTTAACACATCATACCCAAACTTTGAAATCCAGAGAACCCTTTGGAAGAGTAGGCAGAAGGAATGGAGGAGACCGAGGGAATGGAAGAAATCAGGAGAACAAGGCCCTCTAAATTAGCTGAGCAAAGCTCATATGAATTCACAGAGGCTGAAGCAGCAAGCATATGACATCTGTTTGCACCAGGTCCTCTGTCTATATATTATAGCTTTCAGCTTAGTAATTTCATCCTGAGTGTGTGAAAGACAGGGTCTCTGATTCTACCATTTTTTCTTGGGCTCTTTTCTTTCTGTAGGTTTGCCTTTTCCAACTTCAATACGATATTTTTACCGTTATTGAATGATTATTTTATGTTGTTTCATTGCTATCTCTTTGAAACCTGTTCTTTTCTACTGAGAACCAGAAGATGAATGGATTCACATGGGAAGGAGTTATTGAGGAATTCAGAGGAATTGAAGTAAAGGAAACTGAAATTCAAATATATTGTATGAGAAAGTACCTTTTTTTGTTTGTTTGTTTTTTTGAGACAGGGTTTCTCTGTGTAGCCCTGGCTGTCCTGGAACTTACTCTGTAGACCAGACTGACCTGAAACTCAGAAATCAGCCTGCCTCTGCCTCCCAAGTGCTGGTAATCTAGTTTCAATAAAAGGAGCAGGGAAATGTGTACATCCTGGCAGGTAAACCACACTCCAGTAGTTGGGCTTATACCAAAATGTATATAACAGTACTAACTAGATAGCTAAAAATCAAGCAAACAATCAATCAAAACAAAACACCTGAGGGCACAAAGTTCATTGTGTATGTGGAATGGGGGGTATTAGTCAGAGGAGTTGGCAGAGTTATAATTATAATAAAAACAACCCATGAAATTCTCAACGAAATAACATCAAAAGCTAAATTCTCAATAAAATGTGTGTCTAAAGTGCGTTGTGTGTCTAACGCAGATGTGGGATGGGGAGGGGGGTTTGTGGAGGGGTAACCTGGAAGTGGGATATCATTTGAGATGTAAATGAATGGAATGATTAATAAATAAAACATTTTAAAAAAGAAAAGAAGATATCTTCAAATGGAATCTGAAAGGTTATTAGCAGACCTTCCTTTAGAACCAACATACTACTCTACAGAGAATATAGTAATTTCAAACGTGTTTTAGTAAGTGAGGTTGCTAATGCACTACAAAATTTGAAACTTTGTAGAATGAACTATGCTTTTAGCTTGAATTCAGTTAAAATAATAGTAAATTCAAATGATATTTTGCACTGTAGAAAATAACACAGGAAAACAGACTTTTTAAAAAAAAACATTTTACTTTATGTATATTATATACATAGGGAAATCATTTGGGCAGCCTTAATTGATAGTCAGGATGCTATAGCTGGATGATTGCTAATAAGGTTGGTATCATGTATATATATTGGTCTGGTTATATAGTGCTTGTTTTCATAATGCTTTTCAAAGACAGGAGATAGTCATTAGTGAAAGTAGAGTTAAGGTAGATATTAAAAATGTTTTAACTTGCTTCAAAGAGGAGTGCACAAATTAATGGGTTAAAATAAGAACAAAGTCATACAGAATATAGATATTATCCAAAGACACACTAGTAAATACAGACAATAACATAATCTTGTTACCCCTCCACAACCCCCCTCCCCATCCAATGAGTAGGGTAGATTGGAAGGAATTGGATGAAAGTGTGGGAAAAAGATATGGTAAATTTTCAGTTAGAATTTCTTTGATCGATTTCAGATGCATCTTACCTGTGGATATTTATGCATGAATTCCTGTGTAAATTTTATGTTTTATTACTAAATTATGATCTTGAAAAGGAAAGTGTCTGTTTTTACATTCAACATCACATTTAATAATTGACATATACATAGATCCTTGGGATAACTTTTAATTGCTGAATCCCAAAGAAAAAGAGAATAAAATAGTGCTGATCTGGGCTCCTTTACACTGAACCTCTACCCTTGAACAGCAGCTGAGAAGAGAATTCTAGAAAGGTCAATAGAATCCCCCTGCCACTGCAACCTCATCCCAACTTTCAATAACTTTCTTGTTGAAGCATGGCCATTAATGATTAATATAGTATCTGAGGTTTAACCAACTATAGATTTTATGACAAATATCTTTCACGGGGTTGGAAAAATGATAAAACTTTAAAGAATGCAAGAATGCTTGCCTTGCTTCTCTATTTAAAGTGATAAGAAAAGGAAAAATCAAGTAAGTCATTCCAGCATAAGCTGACTATTTTTTCCATTTGTAAATTTGTTTTAATATTTAGAAAGGATGTGTATTTTAACTGTTGCAGGAATGTGTTTTAAACAACGGACAAGTGTACCTTTTTATTCCACTGACATTTATACATATTTTAAGAACTCTTCAAATTAATATGGTACTAAATTTAGTTACAAATAAAAACTACAGAATGAATGTGTTCAGTCTCCCAGACAACATCATGCATTCATTTCATAGGTCCAGACACAAAGGAATGGCAGTGCTTCGAAAACGAAGCTGATTAAAATTATTATGCAGGTAAGAAAAAAATTCACAGCCATTATTAATTGATAAGATAGAGAATAATTATTTTACCACAATAGTAGTAATAAATTCAAGATATGCAACATTTATCAGTTTCATTCACATGTACCTTTCTAGATTTCTGATTCATTTGCATGTATTAGTATTTACATATGTTTAATGTAGAATTAAACCTCTGCATAGCTATGTATATCGTGTGTCTGTGCTGAGTTCAATCAAAGTTCAGTAACGGTTTAAATGTTTCTGATTTAAACTGCATTTGTCTAAACTAGATGAAACTAGAAGAGTTTTTACATTCACATGTAATTAATTCTTATCCGTGTTACTGAGATGGGCAATAGTAATTTAAATACACATCAAAGCCTCTGACTTATTTGAAAGTGAATTACAACACTAACACTAGATATTTCACCGCATAGATTAAAACAAACAAGCGCCCAAGAATTTGAGGATTTAATTCATTTACAAATACATTTAATCATTTCATAACAGTTGTTTTGATAGGCAAATTATTTAAAGAGCTTACATTCACTTTCTATTCTGTAAAAGGCTGGTATTTCAGTGTGACTCAAGCATAGGGTGAAAGACGAGGTATGAAAGCCGACATGTTTTAAAGGAAAACTTATTTTATTTAAAGATGTATAATATCAACATCTACAGTGGTAAGGAAAATGATTTCTTTTAAAATGTATTGTTCAAGGAATTATAGAAAACACATTTTCCTTCACTTTGTAGATGCAATTAAACCAGAATTTAAAAGTATTCTTTGGCTGTATTATGATAACATATTTTCTGCAGAAGAAATTCATCTTACCTTTGTAGTTAACCTTGAAGCCCACAGATCCAACACTTTCATCTGTTTGAAGATGCAGCCACATTTGACTTCTCATGCTCACTATCAGGTCTGGCACAAAGCTCCCAGTCAGCCTGGAAAAGAGATGAAGAAGAAGAAGAGAAAGATGGGTGACTAAAGTATCATCTGCATGCAAACTGTGAAAGAGGTAACCTTCAATACATTTATGTTAAAAAAAATCAAACTGTCTAGCTTATACAGCTATGCACTAATATAACATAAGAGATAAAACACACAATTTAGTGGTCAAGCCTTATAATTTAAATGTATTATTTCATGTGTTTAACTAGGTTAGATCTTTCATATCATATCCCCAAGGCAAGATTACTAGAGCGTAGGAGAGCTTTACACTTCCCTTTGAACTAAAAGGGGAAAGTGGATCTGTAAAGATCTTTAAGTATTTTTAGTCTCCAAAAAAAGTGTGTATTATTTTAATCTTTAAATTCAACATAACTTTGTTGTAGACTTTCTTGAGCACTATAAAATGCTGTGCAAAGCAACAAGTCTCCAAGTAATGTACTCTAACTCTGCAATTCTCATAGTAAATACATGACGCTTTAACTAATTACTCCTAAAATGAGTGTCCTGGATAGTTTTATGTCAACTTGACAAAAGCTGAAGTCGGCTGACAGGAGGGAAGCTCAATTAAGAAAATGTATCTGTTAGATCTTAATTAGCCATTGATGAGGGAGGGTCCAACCCATTTGGGGTGGTACAGTCCTTGGGCTGGTGTTCTTGGGTCCCTGCCAAGCAGGCTGAACAAGTCATGAGGAGCAAGGCAGTAAACAGCACTCCCCCATGGCTTTTGCATAATCTCCTGCCTTCAGCTTCCTGCCATGTTTGAGTTCCTGTCCTGACTTCCATTGGAGATAAACTGTGAGGTGGAAGGATAAACCAAATAAACCGCTTTGCGTCCCACAATTGCTTTTGGTTATGGTGCTCATCACAGGAATAGCAACCTTAACTAAGAGGATGAAGGACACATGTTCTATTGCTAATGACTTTATTTAAAAGAACTACCTTCTTATAAGATGTAGCATAACTGCCACTTGAAATGAATAATGCATAGTTAGTAATGTGCTGTTTTTGAACTATTGAAAGGAAAATTACTTCATATTGCTTCTCTCATTAAACGTGCTGTATCGTACAATTGAATAAGAGCCAGGGGTTAAGCCAGGATGAAATCAAATGAGTAAATCAGAGATTGGGATTTGGAAAGAAATTCCATTGAGAGGGAGAAATAGGGAAAGCAGACTTACTATAGAGTAAAAATCCATGTTGTATAGATTCTCAATTTTATACAAAAAAGTTAAGTTCTTCAAAAGCAGATCTCTTAATATTTGCCTGCTTTACTGCTAAAACCACAAACATGGTTGCAGGGAAGAAAATATAATTTCCTTTAATAATAACAAGGCATTTTCAGAAAGGATTACAAATATGTCTCCTGTCTAGTTTGTATAAGCTTACTAATCCAGATGAGGGCATCATAGATGACCATGTGCTTGACAGAGCCTGAAAATGACAGTAAAGAACCCCACCCTTGAGACATCTACCAAAACTACAAAGGTGGCATTTTAAATATTGCTTTTTAAGTACAGTCACACCACTGAGGCCTGGATCTAGAGAGATTCTGGAATTAAACACAAAGAAACTCAGTAAAATATCATGGTGTAATTATGGGCACATATACTTAAGAGGAACCCTGCAGTGGAGATCATGAAAAACATCGTATTGCCTGAACTTTCTGCCTTTCAGAGAATTAGGAATTTTTGTAATATAAAAAAAGTCATCCGTCCTGGTACTTCTTATTTATTATTTGTGTATATACATATGCACATATATTAGTACAAAATGTATATTATCTTAACCTTAAACATTTCATGGACTTTCTCAGAAAATATTTGAATACTGTACAAAATAATAAAGGCACAATTGTTACAATCTATTTCTGCCAACTCACGTTTAGCAAATTAGCTGTCTCCAAGTCAGCCTATCATCATTAAGAATTCTCTCTCCTGACAAGAAATATCTTTGAATTTATATCTTGATAATGGATTTTCAATGAGGCAAAAAAATTTTGGTGAGACTCTGGTTATTGTGTCTTGAGTGATGCTGGAAAATAGATAAACCTTCACAAAAAATGGGAATTCAAATACAGATTCAAAATAGCAGTTGACTCAGTTTGAAATCTGTGTATGACCTACATATATACAATATGTATTCGTTTCGCTGTATCCAGTATGCCAGTCTTTTATGTTCTGGTAAATATTCAAATTGTTCTTATATACTGCACTGCTTTGAGTGTTTGTCAGTTATGAATTATGCCAATATCCAGTGCCTATAGAACAGACATGCTAAATCAGTCCCCTGCTACTTGCTTTCCTATTGACCTTGTATTTTCTGATTTCCCATTCACCCCTGGTTTAAGGGTAAATGTCACAAAATAACGAAACCTGTACTTGTAGTGAAAGTATTAATATCAAGCTCCCATGTATCAGTCACGTTAGATTTAGAAGACTGGAAATTATACCTCCTATGTTTCTCTTATAAAGTTTTTTTAAAAGTTCACTAACTTGTAAAAATTTTGCATGGCAATAGTGTCTTTTGCCTTCGAGTCAATCCTCTGATGCAGGAACTAGGAGGAAGAAATACATTTTCCAGGTCCTATGCCAGTTTTAGCCAGACAGAGGGCTCCAGGATTTTACTTCCAGTTTGTCGCAGAACAGGTAGAATTGCATTTTTCCTCTGTATCAGGACAAGTAAGCCATTATGTGATGGATTACACCTGCCTGCCTTTATGAAAGAATGAGAGTTATATTTCTTTGGTGGAGTCTGCTTAGTGGATTTCCTATGATGCACATCACAGTCTGCTTTAATCTGTATTTAATAGAAAACTGTTTCATCTTTCCTGTATTTTGTGGGAAGGATTCACTGTACTTGTTAGTGACTTTATTTTTAATTGTGGCTTCTGGTCAGCGGATATCTCCCTTAAAGCTCTCCTTTACATGCAACCTCAGTAGATAATCCTTTTCAAAGGACTTGATTTAAATTCCAATACTCCTTGCTGTTTTGAGCAATCTGTATTTAACTTCTATCCCGACACTAAAGAATATTAGGGGGCTCAATCAGGAGCCTTAGGTCATTCATGTAATGCTTTCAAATGGTTCTTCACATAATTTTAACGCACAATTTTGAATTCATTGTGACTAAATGATCTTCAATATATGTTTATTTATAAACATAGTAGCCTCAGTATGCACTCGTGCTGTGCTTTAAACCTCCTGGTTAGTCCCTTTATGTGGAATGAAAGCATAAAAGCCCTAGCTAAATGCACTCAGAAATCTTCCTTAAGCTCTGAAATAGAAACTGAAAAAAAGGCAGGATCTATTAAATATCTATTAGGCTCAATGCCTGATCTCTATGTTCACTCAAAGCACTTTTGTTACATCCATTAGGGAACAGCAGCCATTCTACATCCTAACAATTTTCTTTGTGTCATATAAACATGTAACTATTGCTTTTTATGAAAATGCATTCAATTCTTTCTCCTACTCTGCTATGAAAAGTGAGTTATTTGTTATTTTTGCCATATCTGCAATTTACTGAAGATACTGACTGCTAGAAAAATAGTTTTTCAAAAATCCTGAAAGGGCATTTGACAGCTACATTTTATTAGGGATCAATGTCTTGAAAGGATAATGTATAGTTAACTCATGTAGATAAGAAATCAATAATTGTAGATTTGAAATCATCACTGCACATGAGTTTTAAAAGTTTTAATTTACTGGATATTTCAAACTATAATCTGTAAGTATAATGATCCTTGTCATTAAGTTTGATGAAGAAATGTTTGCACATGCATTGTGCTCTTTACCTATAGATTATTTATACTTGTGAGAACAAATGTAGTTTATTTATATACTTTTCTATCATTTTGCCAAATTTGTTTTGTCTTTTATTTGTATTGTCTACTATAATACAGTTATTCCTGAGTGAAAATAGCAACTAACACATTTAAAAAATTATCTGTATGTAATAAGTGAACACATACATAAAGCAAACAATGGCAAATAGAAAGAAATTGATTTTTTCCATTGAAATTACCAGCAATTTTATAATAGATAAACACAAAAATAAGAATGAAGCTCTACAAAAAGTTACCATTCTATAAATTAATATTTCTGGTCAAGAATCAAAATTACATATAGAGTATTCTCATATTTTAAACTAAAATAATTGTGAAAACCAAAATCATATATTTGTCATTATGCTAAAATGACTTGGATGACATCGCAATGGCTATAGTAATTTTCGTTCTTTCTATCTTTCTTTCTTTCACTTTTTTCTTCTTTCTTTCTTTTTTGCTTCTTTGGTTTGATATGTTATTGACATTTGATGAGTTGAACTTGGTTAATTTGGGAATGCGTGTGGCTGTGTATGTGCATATGTGCATATGTCCATTGTGTAGGTGCATGGCAATGTGCACTTCTGTGTGTGGCAATGGACTTAGAGATCTGTAAGATAGGATATGTGTGTGTGTGTGTGTGTGTGTGTGTGTGTGTGTGTGCATATATATAAAATGTGTTCATGTGCTTTTGTGCATTCATTTTTAATAGGAATGTATGTATGAATGCCTAAGTGTATATGTACCTGTATAGAGAGGTGTTTAGGTGCATGCACTTAGTTGTTACTGTGCATTTGCATAAAAATTGGTATAAGAACGTGTACACTTGTGCATAATGTTTGAATGCATATGTGTGGATTTCTTTGTAAGTGCATATATATATATATATATATATATATATATATACATATATATGAAACATTATGCTAATTTGGCTAACAATGATCCACCAAAGGCCATAGCTTTTTTATAAGGAAACTCCAATACTAGGTGTAAAGAACGCCATTTTAAAATTATTGGTCAGTAAGTTTAAAAAACTAAAAATTTTTGAGAGTTTTACTGTTGTCCATGTTTGCATTCCAGAAGTTGAAGGCAAGCCTCTATTGCTAAAGACACCATGCACTGCGAACATAAGAATTGGGGCAGTAGACATTGAGAACTAGGTTTCATGGTACCAGAAGTAGGTACTGTACACGCTGCTCAAAGAAGGAAGCATCAATACTCATACCCAGCTGTGAAGCCTATCTTGGTGGTAGACAACAGCTGCCTAACTGGATTTAAACTCCACTCAACAGGAGAGAAATGACTAGTGTCAGAATTCTAGTCAACTTCCTGTGTCTAGAGAGGTCATGAATCTTAAAGAAAACCCTGTACATACAACTTTTATAAGTGAACATAATCCTAACTGTATTGTAAATCATTATCTTTATGTGAACAGGTAAGTATAGTTCTTATCACTTATCAAGGAAGCTTCACATTTAGAGATTGAGACCGTCACAGATAACTGCCATGGGTTAAAATGCAGAGAACAAATGACCGTGAAGTACTTAACCACAGTGTATACATCTACAACAGAAAGTCCTGCCTCAAAGGCTCAGGGAATATCAAGAAAGGGAAGAAAAGATTGTGAGAGCCAGGCAGATGACCACTAAGTCTGCTGTGAGGTCATATATCCTAGGAATGACAGGGAACCAACACTCAGGACATCCTAACAGTATGTCTGTCTATTAGTATCTAAACAAATGCACATGCTATCATGATAGGAGTAAATAGTATGGGTCCCCATCCTTAAACAGAGAACTCTAGGCACATAAGGAATGCTGAGAGTGGAAGAATATGACTGCCACAGGGGTAACCCTCCCACTTTGTCATCTAATTCTAAGTGCTCTGCCCAGATATCATACAACATTGTCTATCACATAACAGACAAGGCAGGCTGTATTGATATATTATACATTTATACATATATGTAACCTCAAAGTTAAAGGCAAACAGGCATGAACTTGAGAGGGAGCAGTGTATATGAAAGAGAATGCTGAAAGGAAAGGGAAAGGAGACTCCTACGCAATGATATTTCATTGATAATTTTAAAAAAGCAGTAAGTTCTCTAATGAAAGTGGATTTTAGTTGAAATAGTCTTTTTAATGTAAAGTCTGTTAGCCAATTACCTAGCATTTTTTGGATGACTTGACTGTGGACACCAACCAAGTCATGTTACTGTCCATTTGAATGGAGGAAATGAACAATATTTCCTCAGAAGCATAATTTTGTTTATAAGAGGAATATTTACTGATGGTAGACAGAAGAAAAGAGAACAAAGTATGGTTTCATATACAGTTTTTAAATATTGATGCTGCTTCTCAGAATAAGGAAAATCTAGGAAGAGCTGGAGCCCATGCACTGCATAAACTAAAGACAGTAGAGAACTGTATTGTGAGAACAGAAAACTAGTAAAATATTTATTTTACTCTTCGAAGGAGAGTGCAATAAAAATCTCTGCTCTTGTTGCATAACAGCTTGCTCCACATGATTACTTCCTGGAGATGTAAGCGCACAACCCACAGTTTTTATTTTTTAATCCAGACTTCTATCACCCAGCGGTCCTTAGCCTCAAGTTTCTCATATTTAGCAGTGAGTCTGGTCCTTTCACTTAATGACCTTGATGAAGTGGTCTCCCTCATCTGCTCCTTGATCACATTTATTGGGGGCGTGATAATTAACATTGGCTTCAAGTGCGACCTCCAATAGAGTAGAAACCAGGAGTTTAACTATACTTGATAAAGTCTTTTCCCCATGTTCCTGCTATCCCTTTTCGCCTTTGACGTTAAACATGCTATCAAGAAAGCAAGGCTCTCTGAAACAAATATCAGAGACTAAAGCCACAAGCACAGAGCCTACACTGATCTGTATGAGGTCCTTCTCTGGGTATATATTATAGCTTTCAGCTCTTTAACTTTTAATTTATTCATGTTTTTATCTATTTGTTTCCTTTTTTTTGTTGTTTTGTCAAAGTAGGATTTCTCTGTGTAGACCTCACTCTTTTGGAACTCTATCTGTAGATTCAGGCTAGTTCAAACTCAGAAATCCACCTGCCTCTGCCTCATCAGTGCTGGGATTAAAAGCATGTGCCCCTACACTGCCTACCTCCATTTAGTACGTTTATGGCACTCTTGACTTTGTGAGTGATTGGGTCTCTGATTCTTGGACTTCTGGTGGTTTGCAGTGTCCAGCCTTTTTTTTTTTTTTTTTTTTTTTTTTGCTTTGTCTTATCTTATTTTCATTTTGACAAGCTTGGTTATTATATCTTAGAGCTTGTTCTTTCCTAGTTAGAGACAGAAAAAGGGTGGATCCAGACGAAAAGGAAAGGTGGCTGTGAATTTGCAAGAGTAGAACAAGAGGAAACTGTAATAGGGATATATTATATGAGAAAATAATCTGTTTTCAACCAAAGGGAAACAGTATTATCATTCCAAACTCCTTCTGTCCTATTTGTGTAGCAGGAGTACTGAAAGAAAATCTGTGAAGAAATGTCTCCAATTCTTGATACACTGTAACAGCTGTGAAACACTGACTACTTACACCTGAAGCACGGTCCTTGGGTCTCCAACTTCGCCTCCATCACCAATAGTCAATGTGTCATAGCCAATCTCCAAATCAAATTCTTCAAAGTTTATCTGGATGACCTAGTGATAAATAAAAACAAACACGTTAAGAATATTGAATTATGTAATTAAAAATCAAAAATTTAAGCAATGGCAGAAAATTAAAAATAATATAAGACTATCTACGAATATCACGTTATGGCAGCAGATCTCACCAAAGTATCCAAAGCTCAATGACTACATTACCACCCAGTTTTCGTTTGCTATTTTTTAACTTCTGTATTAAATTTTCAATGAAATGGCATGATTTCTGTTTATAAAACACTCATTTTGATTTAAGCATGATTAATGCAAATCCACTTTGCGATGGCTTTATAAAAAGTACATGTGGGAGAGAGTAGTTTTCCACACATTTCCACATACTTTTTTTTATAACCTTAACAGAGAAAAAAAAGTATGCCATTTTCCTTAACCAGTAAAGCTTAAAAATGTTAGAGCCAAATTTGAATCTCAATGAGTATATTTAGTGTTACAGGTTTATTTTATGTTTACTAGCAGAATCCTTCAAACATAGTAAAACGTATTCCCAAAACTGGAGAAATATAATTTGAGAGACACATTAGAATATAGCAGATAATTTGGAATTGATTTTTACAAAAACATTTTTTATACTGTTTCTATAGTCATTTCTAAATATAGTTAAATTGAAATTAAGTATTTAACATAACATTGAAAAACAAAGCAATTAAGAATCTGTGCAGAAAAGTTGCATAAATGTGTATAACTGCAACCATGCCTTCAACAAATAGTAATGTATAATATGGTATTAATATCTCTGTATATTGGAATAATTGTCAGAGCTGTCTAACATTTCTAGAAAAGAGTAAAGAAAATGTTTGCAAACTCAACTACAATATATGGAAAATGTATGAAAAAAGTATATAGTTTACACAGTCACATTTTAAGATTTTTTTTTTTGCTTAGAATTAAAGTTTTATCTACCTGTGTCTATATATCATTCATTTTTTTATTCAGACTGTCAAAAGATGTGGTTGAAATGATGATGTCCAATATAGGCTCAGACATTGGAATTTTAGTCCTCAGTTGTTGATGCTGTCTGGATACATTTAGGAGGTGTTGCCTTGCTAGAGGAGGTGTGTCCATAGAATTAGCTATTTCTAGATAAAAAGTATGTTTGGCTCCTTGCTCTTCAGGACTTGCTCAAGTAGACAAAGAAGCAAAATTAGAATTTTAGACCTACCATTAAATATCTCAAACTTATGGACCAGGTTTGCTACTGCAGATTAGCTTTTTATTTATCAGTTGGATTGTACAATGTGATAAAATCTTGGGAGGTTTGTGTTGTGCAAAACTTGGAGATATTTCGATATTTTCTACCAACTTCCCTAGTTTGGAAATTGCCTTTTAGAGGTAGTATTTGATAGAATATTCAGTCCTCAGAAATCAAGTGCCTTTTTAAGGTAGGCATATAATTCCTTCTGTATTACTTAGGACAATGCATAAATAAAGGGAAATTTAGTATCCTGATTAGTTTATATCACAGAGGAAACCTCAGTGGATACTGCAGAAGTAATTAAAGTCTCTGCCCAATCAGCTTTAAGTTAATCAAATGTAGAATTTCCTGGGAGTGAAAACATTTTATTTTAGATATTGTTACTTACTTCTGCCAAATTTGTTTTCTTTTCTAACTTGTATCTCTTTTGTTTTATTACATTGACTTATTTATTCACCTTACAGCCCAGAATCAGCCCCTCCTCTCATCCCAGGGTTTACTCATACACATACTTAGGAAGCCATTTGTTTGTTCCCTTTGTTATTAGTCTGGTTATATGTAGTACAATTAACCCTCAAACTTATCTTAGTAAAATCTCGTCTCAGACTTTTCAAAGATGGTTTCAATTGATAAGTTTTGCTTTTTTTTCTACTGCCATACTTTATATTTCATAATTTTCCTTTTCTTTGTTTATTTTGTATGTCTTTTCTATTGAAAGCTGCATATTGAATGTAGAAAATAACTCTAAAAGCAGACTTCCTCACTTCTCCAGGGCTTACTACTCTTAGTTTTGGGTAGGTTACTTTGTTTGTTTGTTTGTTTGTTTGTTCATTTTTATCCAGCCTGTCAAAAGAAGTAGTTTGAATGATGATATCTGTTATAGGCTCAGACATTAAATTTTGGTCCCCTGTTGGTGGTGCTGTTTTAGTAAGTTTTGGAGATGTTACCTTGCAAGAAGAAGTATGTCATTCAAAAATACCCAAGTATGTTTCTCAAATACTTGGCTAAATGGTTATTTACCTATCACTTCTGCAAATCTTTAAGGAATTGATCAATGTTGGGGTACTCCTTGAATCAAGACTATATAAAACTTCATCTTCATCGTTGCCTTTTACTGAGCAAAGATTAGACAGTGTTGAATGCTTAGCATCACTGATTTTGTTTATGAACTGCTAAATTAAGGAAGGTCCAAGATTTTCAAATGTTATTCTCTCTGGCTTGCCCTCTTAACTTTTTATGTTCTACGTGTTGATCTACAGTAGTCTTTGGCCCTGATGCTACACGCAATTCAATAACATTAAGTTTAGAGTCACCCTGAAGCTTTGTGCCCCTGGATAATTCCAGATTATGTTAAACAAGTAGAGCACTTTGTGTCAGTCTGTGAAATAGCTCACACACACCTTAAAACAGACAATGACTCAAATTTATATAAAAACACTAATTGGTACCAGGTCCTGAGTTAACACAAAGAAATTATTCTGTTACACTCAGGATGAAAACCAGTCAGTAAAAGAGAGTCCAAAAGATCAAATACCACAAAATGTTTGTAACACAAAAATTTGCTTGCTTTGAGTTATTTTATTGAGTCTCTAACTTTGGTTGGGATGATTTCCAGTAGGTTTTACAGTTATCTATAGGATCTGGTATTTCATACTGATAATTCTCACCATGTGGGAAACTCAACATATATAATAATAAAGGCACAGGCATAAAGTTTACATAAAATTGCACAAATATCATTTTCAGTTAATGTAAGAAATGACTAGGAATTATTTCATATTTATTAATAGCTTTATTTAATATTTTGTTGAGCATTACAGTTTAGTATATTGGGGTCCATGTTCTTCTTTCTGCTCTTCTTTGTCTTTTTTTCTTTGTTTTTTGAGAAGCATCTATAGTTTTTCTCTTTTTACTTTCATTTGTGGTAAACTATTTTACACTCTGTGTTCTAGAAACCTTATTTATTTTACTATTATTCTTACTGAAAATGTCAGTTACAAAATTTTAGGTGTTCCTTTCACAGATGTTCTATAGATATTTCTCTAGCACCATTTAACTTTCAGTGCCATGATAGGAGATCCATTGACAAGATATTAATATCTGCTCTTAAAAATTTTGGGTTTACATTAACTATTAACATATTTCCCCTCTGGTATATCTGTTTGTTTAATGGTTTGTTTGGAGACATTTTAGATTAGATCAGATTTGTTTAGTGTGGTATGGATACAAAAAAGTGATCATTTTAAAGAATTCTGATTTTTGATACATTTTGTTTACAGTTATAAATTTTATCTTTTAATTTTTATTGTATATACATAACCCACAAAGCATAATGAGATGGTGTATATCTGTATTGTCAAGTGGTTTCTGAAACGATGGAGTCTCAGATGCGTGGAATTCATTAGGTATACCAGGCAGGTATCAAATTCAGAGATCTATTTGCTTCTGACTCCTGAAGGTACTGGAATCTGATGTTTCTGTTTCAAAATGGAGTATATAGGCACTTATACATCCTGCTTGTAATTAGATATTCTTTTATATATTTATGACTTTTATTAACTTTGGGAAATTAGTCATCCCTTCATTCTTTCTCCTTTACCCCTCTAGAAATTGAAGTTGACAGAAATAAATGCTGTGTTTTCTAAATATCTTAAGCCACCTTATGTCATTTCCATTACTTTATTTTTTCTTTTTTTTCTTTTTTATTTAATACTTTATTTACATTTCAAATGTTTTTCCCTTTCCAGGTCTCCTCTTTGGAAACTCCCTATCCCATCCCTCCTCCTATCCCATCTTCCTCCTGCTTCTAGGAGGGTGCTCCTCCACCCACCCACCCACTCCTGCCTTCCTTCCCTGGCATTTCCCTATACTGGGGCATCTAACACCCTCGGGTATAAGGGTCTCTCCTCCCACTGATGGCCAACAAGGCCCTCCTATGCCACAAATGTGGCCAGCACCATGGGTCCCTTTGTATGTATTCTTTGGTTGGTGGTCCAGTCTCCGGGAGCACTGGGGGGACTGATCAGTTGACACTGCTGCTCCCTCCATGGAGTTGCAAACTTTCTCAGCTCCTTCAGTCCCTTCTCCAACTCTTCCATCTGGACCCCAGGCTCAGTCAAGCAGTTGCTGTGATTTGAATCATGGGTATTCTGAACTTTTGTGCTTATATCCACTTATCAGTGAGTACATACTGTGTTTGTTCTTTTGTGACTGAGTTACCTCACTCTGGATGATATTTTCAAGTTCCATCCATTTGCCTGCAAATTTCATGAAGTCATTGTTTTTAATAGCAGAGTAGTATTCCATTGTGTAAATGTACCATATTTTCTGTATCCATTCCTCTTTTGAGGGCATCTGGGTTGTTTCCAGCTTCTGGCTATTATAAATATGGCTGGTTTGAACATAATAGAATATGTGTCCTTACTGTATGTTGGAGCATCTTCTGAGTATATGCCCAGGAGTGGTATAGCTGGGTCCTCAGGTAGTATGTCCAATTTTCTGAGGGTACAGCAAACTGATTTCCAGAGTGGTTGTACCAGCATGAAATCCCACCAGCAATGGAGGAGAGTTCCTCTTTCTCCACATTGTCGCCAGCATCTGTTGTCACCTGACATTTTGATCTTAGCCATTCTGGCTGATGTAAGATGGAATCTCAAGGTTGTTTTGATTTGCATTTACCTGATGACTAAGGATGTTGAGCTTTTTTTAGGTGCTTCTCAGCCCTTCATGTTTCCTCAGTTGAGAATTCTCTGTTTAGATCTGTTCCCCATTTTTTGATAGCGTTATTTGGTTCTCTGGAGTCTATCTTTTTGAGTTCTTTGTATATATTGGATATTAGTCCTCTATCAGACTTAGCATTGGTAAAGATCTTTTCTGAATCCATTCGTTGCCGTTTTGTCCTATTGACAGTGTCCTTTGCCTTATAGAAGCTTCGCAATTTCATGAGGTCCCATTTGTCGATTCTTGATCTTAGAGTATAAGCCATTGGTGTTCTGTTCAGGAACTTTTCCCATGTGCCCATATATTCGAGAATTTTCCCCACTTTCTCTTCTATTAGATTCAGTGTATCTGGTTTATGTGGAGGCCCTTGATCCACTTGGACTTGAGCTTTGTACAGAGAGATAGGATTGGGTCAATTTGCATTCTTCTACATGTTGACCTCCAGTTGGGCAAGTACCATTTGTTGAAAATGCTGTCTTTTTTCCACTGAGTGGTTTTAGCTCCTTTGTCGAAAATCAAGTGACCATATGGGTGTGGGTTCATTTCTGGGTCCTCAATTCTATTCCATTGATCTACCTGCTTGTCACTGTACCAGTACCATGCATTTTTTATCACTACTGCTCTGTAGTACAGCTTGAAGTTGGGGATTCTGATTCTCCCAGAAGTCCTTTATTTTTGCAAATAGTTTTTGCTATCCTGATTTTTTTTGTTATTCCAAATGAATTTGAGAATTGCTCTTTCTAAGTCTATGAAGAATTGAGTTGGAATTGTGACAGAGATTGCATCGAATCTATAGAATGCTTTCAGCAAGATGGCCATTTTTACTATATTAGCCCTGCCAATCCATGAGCATGGGAGATCTTTCCATCTTCTGAGGTCTTCTTCAATGTCTTTCTTCAGAGACTTGAAGATCTTGTCATACAGATCTTTCATTTGTTTGGTTAGAGTCATACCAAGATACTTTATATTGTTTGCGACTATTGTGAAGGATGTCATTTCCCTAATTTCTTTCTCAGCCTGTTTGTCCTTTGAGTGTAGGAAGGCTACTGATTTGTTTGACTTAATTTTATATCCGGCCACTTTGCTGAAGTTGTTTATCAGCTGTAGCAGTTCTCTGGTGAATTTTTTCAGGTCACTTAAGTATACGATCATATCATCTGCAAATAGTGGTATTTTGATTTCTTCCTTTCCAATTTTTATCCCTTTGATCTCCTTTTGTTGTATAATTGCTCTAGCTAGAACTTCAAGTACTATATTGAATAGATAGGGAGAGAGTAGACAATCTTGTGTAGTCCCTGATTTTAGTGGGAATGCTTCAATTTTCTCTCCATTTAGTTTGATGTTGGGTACTGGTTTGCTGTATATTGCTTTTACCATGTTTAGATATGGGCCTTGAATCCTGATCTTTCCAAGACTTTTATCATAAAGGTATGCTAAATTTTGTCAAATGCTTTTTTAGCATCTAAAGAAATAACCATGGGGTTTTTTTCTTTGAGTTTGTTTATGTAATGAATTACATTGATGGATTTCTGGGTATTAAACCCTCTGTTCATTCTTGGGATGAAGCCTACTTTATCCTGATGAGTGATTGTTTTGATGTGTTCTTGGATTCGGTTTGCCTGATTTTATTGAATATTTTTGCATCGATATTCATAAGGGCAATTGGTCTGAAGTTTTCGTTCTTTGTGGGTCTTTGTGAGGTTTTGGTATCAGTGTAACTGTGGCCTCATAGAATGAATTGGGTAGTATTTCTTCTGTTTCTATTTTGTGGAATAGTTTGAAGAGTATTGGTATTAGGTCTTCCTTGAAGGTCTGATAGAGCTCTGTACAAAACCCATCTGGTCCTGGGCTTCTTTTGATTGGCAGACTTTTAATGACTTCTTCTATTTCTTTAGGGGTTATGAGACAGTTTAGATGGTTTATCTGATTCTGACTTCATTTTGGTGTTTGGTATCTGTCTAGAATATTGACCATTTCATTCAGATTTTCCAATTTTGTTGAGTATAGGCTTTTGTAGTAGGATCTGATGATTTTTTGAATTTCCTCAGAATCTGTTGTTATGTCTCCCTTTTCATTTCTGATTTTGTTAATTTGGATACTGTCTCTGTGCCCTCTGGTTAGTCTGGCTAAGGGTTTATCTATCGTGTTGATTTTCTTTAAAAACCAGCTCCTGGTTTTGTTGATTCTTTGTATAGTTCTTTTTGTTTCTACTTGGTTGATTTCAGTCCTGAGTTTGATTATTTCTTGCCTTCTACTCCTCTGAGGTGTATTAGCTTCTTTTTGTTCTAGAGTTTTCAGGTGTGCTGTTAAGCTGCTAGTGTATGCTCTCTCCAGTTTCTTTTTGGAGGCACTCAGAGCTATTGAGTTTTCCTCTTAACGCTGCTTTCATTGTGTCCCATAAGTTTGGGTATGTTGTACTTTCATTTGCATTA
The DNA here is from genome assembly GCA_028551405.1 of Uromys caudimaculatus. Classification (NCBI taxonomy): domain Eukaryota; kingdom Metazoa; phylum Chordata; class Mammalia; order Rodentia; family Muridae; genus Uromys; species Uromys caudimaculatus. The sequence continues at coordinate 49,841,613 of CM052718.1, read as the reverse complement.
AATTCTAGGAAGTCTTTAATTTCTTTCTTTATTTCTTCCTTGACCAAGTTATCATTGAGTAGAGCGTTCTTCAGTTTTCATGTGTATGTGGGCTTTCTGTTGTTGTTGCCTTTGAAGACCAGCCTTAATCCGTAGTGATCTGATAGGGGACATGGGATTATTTCAATCTTCTTATATCTTTTGAGATTTGTTTTGTAACCAATTACATGGTCAATTTTAAAGAAAGTACCATGAGGTGCTGGGAAGAAGGTATATTCTTTTGATTTAGGATGAAATGTTCTATAGATATCTGTTAAATCCATTTGGTCCATAACTTCTGTTAATTTCATTGAGTCTCTGTTTATCTTGTGTTTCCAGGGTCTGTCCATCGATGAGAGTTGTGTGTTGAAGTCTCCCACTATTATTGTGTGAGGTGCAATGTGTGTTTTGAGCTTTAGTAAAGTTTCTTTTATGAATGTGGTTGTCCTTGCATTTGGAGCATAGATGTTCAGCATTGAGAGGTCTTCTTGATAGATTTTTTTCTTTTTTGAGAATGAGTGTCCTTCCTTATCTTTTTTGATGACTTTTGGTTGAAAGTCGATTTTATCCGATATTAGAATGGCTACTTCTGCCTATTTCTTGGGACCATTTGCCTGGAAAATTGTTTTTCAGACCTTTACTCTGAGGTAGTGTTTGTCTTTAACACTGAGGTGCATTTCCTGTAAGCAGCAAAATGCTGGGTCCTGTTTATGTATCCAGACCCTTAGCCTATGTCTTTTTATTGGGGAATTGAGTCCACTGATGTTAAGAGATATTAAGGAATAGTGATTGTTGCTTTCTGTTATTTTCAATGTTATTTTTATGTTTGTGTGACTATTTTCTTTTGAGTATGTTGTAAGATTACTTTCTTGCTTTTTCTAGGGGGTAGTTTCCATCCTTGTGTTTGTGTTTTCCATCTATTATCCTTTGTAGGACTAGGCTGTGGAAAGATATTGTGTAAATTTGATTTTGTCATGTAAGATCTTGGTTTCACTGTCTATGGTAATTGAGAGTTTTTCTGGATGGGTCCCTCTGTGCAGTGATGTTTGTCTTACCTCCACTCATGGGCTTTGTCCACACTCCTGGGATGCTAGCTTTCTCCTGGCGCTATTTAGTTATGGAGCCTGGTGGCACAAACTGAGGTCCCCGGCCACAGAAGGGAACCAGAATGCTCTTGTCCCAGGCTGCTTGTAGGTCCCTGTGTCCTGAGGGTTCCGGGAAGGTCCCTATGAGCAGAGGTACTGGCCTTACCCTTGCTCACAGGCTTGTCCACACTCCTGGGAAGTTAGCTCTTTCCCTCTGCTATTTGTGTATGGTGCTGTGTGGCACAGACTGAGGTCCCTGGCCACAGATGGCTATTTTTATCTTTCTAATTGCAAAATTTTAAGATCCATCTTTGCTTCATTAATTCCTTCTTTATTAGCACATTCACTGAATTATTTAAATTCAAATATATTCTTTTAAAAGTGCTACTGTCTACTTTTTAAAAAACTACTGAACATTTTAGATAAGTTTGGAACAATATAAAACTAATCATTTTAAATAACCTTGATTCTTGATAAATTTTAAAAATTTAATTATAAATTTTAACGTTTATTTTTTACAGTATGTACATAAGTGAACTCACATGATGAGCTGATATAAATGTACACAGTCAAATGGTTTCTGCAATGATGGAAGTTTTCACATCCATTGTGGGGCAGTGATCTGTGACAGGCAATCTGGCACCCGGTTAAGCACAGGCCTAAAATCTGGGAGATCTAGCGGAACAATCCGCAAGAGACTGGAAAACGTATTGCAACACTCCCGGGAGGCTTTTGGCTCCAGTCATGTTCAAGTACCACCCCTCCTCAGGTAGAGGTGTGGCCATACAGCTCCAAGCCATCCCCATGTTAATGAGATACCTAGAGGCTTAGCCATGCTCCTTCCCAGTTACTATATCTGCCTCGCATCTCCCGGGGGTCATGAGCTACAATTCCATCCAGGACACTCCACAGGATGAAAATAAACATCTTAGAATTATGGACTGTCTCTTCATCTGGACCTGCCATGGGAAGTGAGGGATCTGGCCCTTGATTAAGGAGCTGTATCTAATCTCTCGCAGAGGGCTTCCCAGTGTTCCCAAATGGTATCCATTCAGCCAAGCCTAAGCAGCTAGCCTGGCACCCCAAACCAAGGAAACTCGGTCTCGGAAGAATCCCCAGTTGCACTCTGGCTAGCCTGTCTGTGGCACCTTGCAGTGACTGCGGTGTCCCAGGCTAGAGAACCCACAGAGACGGTTGCCTCAAGTTCTCCTGGAATGGCTCCCTCCCCCACTCACGGGCAGCGCCCACAAAGGCTTCCCACGGCCCCCACCTGCCCAGACTGTGTGGGAAGATGCTTCCCTAGTGTCTCCTGTCCCACCCAGAGCTGCAGCTCCCAGAACAGACACGTAGGGCTTCTTTCCACTGCTCCAGGCTTGTTCATACAATCCATCTCAGTTCTCATCAGCTTGTGATGAAATATTCTGAGAAAAGCAACTCAGGAGAAAGTGATTATTCTGACCCACAGTTTAAATATACCTCTCTCATGGAAATGGAGTCAAAGCAACAGGGTATTGAAGTAGCTTTTAACATAACATTAAACTTTAGAAAGCAGAGAGTGATGCATGCTCAGTCACAGACCCAATCCGGAAAGAGTACCTCAGAGAATGGCGGATTTTACTGTCTTTATTAATATAATAATGATACATCCTCTCTGCCAGAGGGCCATCTGCCAAGGGATTTTAGATTTTACAAGTTGACAGTTAACATGAACATCCAAACCACACTATCCATAGCCCATAAATGTCTACTTATATTCATAAATTATTCATTCAGTGTTTCCTTAGATTGTCCCAGGTATGACATGTGGAAGTGAGGTAGGTGGTGTCATTATTCCACACAGCCTTGGTGTGCTAAGTCAACAATTAAACATAATATACCAAACAAACAGGAGAAAAATCCTGGCCATGGTAATACATGGAGAACAGTAAGCTATAGTTAAAAATTAAAGGCACAGCTGAGGCCAAAGCATCTAAGAGATCTTGCTGAATGACATAAGAAATGGTATTTGGGAATCACCTCAGTTGTTGATTAACCTACATAACAAAATGTAGTAAAAAAGAGGGAGAAGTAATGAATGGAACAAATATTGCACTATCTGCAGATTGCTTATGAACTGGAGAAAATACCTAGACCTGTATATCAAACTACAGGATAGCAGAAAGCCAATCAAAACCAGAAGGACAAATGTAATGCCCTACAGATTCCTGTATTAGAAGATAAAGTAGGAAAATGTCCAAGAAGAAACAAAACTTGTCACCAGGTAGATGGCTAAGAAGCTCCAGGATTCCGACCACCTACAAGATGATTCTAGGCCTAGGAAACCTCAAATCAAGCATAGCTACATAAAGAGTATCTAGTCAAAGAGAAGCCATTGCCTGTTGAATGACAGGATGGCAGTGGTCATGATGTGAGGGCACATAGAATGGACTTTCCCGTGAAAGTCATCACCACAGCACCTAACTATTAAGTGACTCTAACAGCCTTTAAATTATATCACTAATATTTTTTTGTAGATGTTCAGTCTCTTCATTTCCTGTCTTTCAGGACAGTGTGGACACTTGTTCTGTCTCAGGTAAAGACTTGAAAATCCTTACTACTGCCTTGTGTGTCTTTAATCCTCATGGTGGGAAGTCAAAGTAATTCAATGAAGTTCAGTTCAGATCCCTGGTTATTGGCCACTGGAGGAATGGGTTAGAGATTAAGCTTTGGAAAGGATGTAGAAGCAAATGTAAATTCAAGGGTTGTCTCTCTGACAGTAAGGCTGCAATTATAAGCATTAAATTTAATAGTGCTAGCGCCTACTTCTTAGCAGCTTCAAATTATTTTGCAAACAAAATTTGGATTGTCAATGATTATTAATTATAGCACACATCCATACTGGATATACTGGAAGATACTCTCTGCCTAATATATTATGAAAAATTCATGAATGGTCTCAGGAAGTCATAATAGGGCCCACAAACTCTGGGATCTATGCAGTGAAGTCTGAATAAGAAGAGTATTTTGGGGATCGAAGTGTAATGATATCATCTACACCAAGCAATGTGTAGTGATTGAATACATTGGCAAAAATTTCATATGTAGGATATATGATTAGAAAGTATGTTTAGAAAATGTACTATTGTGCATGGTCACTGCTCTGAACTTAAACTCAGCGAGGAATGAGGTCCTGAACGGCTTCCTTGGTTACATGACGATTGTCACTGGTACCACAACAAGTTCTGTCAAGCAGGCAGATATTCAGAATGCCTTGATCCAAATGCACTTCTGACCAGAGCAGGGTTGTCTTCAGCCCTAATGCCAGTTATGTGCCACCAAGCTCAGCTTCAGGGTCTGTTTTTGTATTGAGTATGCTCACTAGTAAAGAGAAGGATGTTCTTTCAAAACAGTACAGCTTTTTCATCAAAATGGTGGAATGAGATGTGGTGTCTAGCCTGGATGTCATCAGTATGGACAATGCCTTCCTTAGTTAGGCTTTCTATTGCTGCTATAAGACACCATGACCAAACAGTCAGGGAAGAAAGGGGTTATTTGGCCTACAATACCACATAGTAGTGCATTAATGAAGGAAGCCAGGACAGAAACTCAAACCTGGAGGATGGAGCCGATGCTTTGGGCATGGAGAGATGCTCCTTATTGGCCTGTTCAGCCAAATTCTTGTAGAACCCAGCATCAGAAGCCTAGGGTTGGCACCATGCTAACTGAGTTATGCCCTGCCCCATGACTCATTAATTAAGAAAATGTCTTACAGCTAGATATTAAAGAGGCATCTTCCCAACTGAGGTATATATTACTTCCAAAAGCCACAACTATTCCTTTCTTGTTCACCCCCAAGTTCTCCCATTACAACCATAAACAACTCAAAAATTCCGTCTTCACAAATTAAAACACATTAAATTTTAGTCCCTTTAAATAGCCAACCTCTTTTTAAAAATCCAGTCTTTTAAATTTCAAAATTTCTCCACTGTAGCTCCAGTAAAATAAAAATAAATAATTAAATTCTTTCCCATTTCAAGGGGGAAGAGGCAGAGCAGAGTCACAACCAAATCAAATTAAAACCAGACTCCGAGCCACTCAGGATCTCCTGGACACTTCCAAAGAGTTTGGGTTGCTTCCCCAGCTCCACCCTCAGCAGCATCAGCACACAGATAGATACACAGACAGACAGACAGACAGACAGACAGACAGACACACACACACACACACACACACACACACACACACTCCTTGTGTTCTAGGCTACTGATGGCTCCTCTTCACTGCTGCTGCTAATCTTGGTGGTGGAGATGACTCTGGCATCTCCAAAACACTGGACTCTTCTGCTACAACTAGGCTCAACTTTTATAAGAAACCTCTACTAGTTTCTCTTCATGATGCTGAGCCTCAACTTTTCAGTATGAACCCATCAGTCCTGGGACTTAAACTGCCACTGAGTGAAGGCTATCACCTTCACTGATAGCCTCTCATAGCTTCACTTAATTCCAAGTCCAGCTGCTCTCCATGGCCCCTTCATGCCTTCAAAACCAGTTTTACCTGAGTAATTCTCATACCACCAAGTTTGACTGCCAGTACAAAGTACAACTTTGGCTCCCTCTGGTACACAGCTTCTATGTGCTCACAGAAAACACTTTCCAGAAGATTTCACCTTGAGGGTGCTAGTCTCTTTTTAATCTGTGCTAAGTTTTATGTTCTAGCCAACCACTATTGAGAATCCTAGCAAAGCGAAGGTTTTACTTTTGCAGTTTTGGTATCTTGTTGATTACAACTGATTCTTCAGACCCAGTTAACCAGAACCACAGAATCTTAAATCAAAAAAGCAAATGGCCTGGATAGAGTCTTTAAACTTCCCTTTGAATTTTTAGAAGCCAGACCTCCATTCTCTGGACTGCTCTCAAGATTCTTATCTTCTAGGCTCCCAGAGAACATCCCACTGAGTTCTGAATGCTCAGTGGATTTTCAAACCTAAATTTTCAAAGACCTTCAATCTTTAAAAAAAAAAGATCAGTTCTATCTAAGCAATAACCAACTTCTCTGATAGTGACTTGTCTTGGGTTTTCTGTTGCTGCTCTAAAACACCATGACTGAAATGCTAGTTGGGGAGAAAAGGGTTTATTGGGCCTATATGCCCACATTTTAGTTTATCACTGAAGGAAGCCAGGAGAGCAACACAAACAAATTAGGAACCTGGAAGCAGGAATTGATGCAGAGGCCATGGAGGGCTGCTGCTTATCGGCTTGTTCCCATGAATTGCTCCTGATTCTTATAGAACCCAGTACCACCAGTCCTGGGATAGCACCACCCATAATGGGCTGACTAAATGCCTTACAGGTGAATTTTATGGAGGCATTTTCTTTATTGAGGTTTCCTCCTTTCATGTAACTCTAGTTTGTGTCAAGTTGACATAAGACTAGAAGACACAGACAAAGAGGACAGTGATATCCTGGAAGCAACATTAATAAACCTCCTCAGGAACAGACTTGTCTTGGCAAGTGATGTGTGTTCTGCAAGAGAAAGGCTAATGACAACTGGTTCCATCATGTTCTGGAGGATTTTTATTGAGGTCCCTAATTGTCTTGATTCTCAAATCTTCTAGAAGAGGCTTATATTCTTGCCTCCATTCAGGTGGAAAACAACTATAATTCTTTATAGCTCTTCAGGGATCACTACCTGTGGCTCTCCTATCTGGACAGCAGGGTATTAGTTCCCCTTTCCTTTTTCTCTCCTTGCAATGTCTGTTTTCATCTGTTACACATGCTCTTTATGTGGATCCACTCATCCAGGCTACTCACTGGAAGTACTGGGTGCATAGAAAGTGAATTCAGGTCTTTTCTAACATGCAAGACTGGCTGGCCTGTTGCAGAAACTGTAATCGTTCTTCAACTGGTCTTCAGTGCTCCTAGTTTCCTTCCTTCTAGTCCTGCCATGAGTTGTTTCATTTCTTTCTTTTTTCTTTTTGTGAGAATAGGATGTGTGCCAACTTTTTCTTATTAGGTAGATTTGATTCAGTGTTTAGAAACATATATTTATCCTGCATCATTGAGCATGCCCAACAGTTGGATGAACACCACACTGTGTTATTGACAGGATTAGAGACCTCAGGAGATTCCTCTGGAGTCATGTGTTGAGTCCATCCACTCTGTCTGTGCTAAGTTAGCATGCAGTGGACTTTGTATTCAATGCAAGAAGCACAGTTCAGCAACCAGATTGTGCTGTAGGCTGGGAAAAGCATAATCTTAAACTTCTCACCTGTGCACATGATCTGAGCTCTGGACCAGTGTCTGAAACACCACAATTTAATTACATTTTTATTGTACTTTATTTTTCCCTCTTTATCTTGTACCCTGATAGGTAAAAACATGAGTTCTAGAGCTCGGGAAATGTAAGAAGTCAACCTTTCTTCTTATTTTCTTCCTTGCCTATGAGCTACCTTTTAAGTTGCTGCTAGAGAAACTGAATTTTGAGAAGTTGAAGACTGCAGATCATGGCACATCTTTTGTTTATTTGTTTATTTACTTTCTTACTTATTTATGAAGTTCAACAAAATTAACACTATAAAAGAAAACCATGTTACATACTTTCACCGGACCATGGAACAAGATAAACATTCTATTTCAAAATGGAAAAATTTGGGGCATGTTGAGAAATGTGTGGACCAAAATAAAATGAGATTTAAATAAAAAAATTTGGTGTTTCCATCATTACCTAGGTACCATGCATAGAATATTTCCAAGTTTTTCTCCCTCACTGAATCATAGTTTTATCCACTTCTGCATGCTGCCCCTAGAAAAAGCCTTAGCAATTGCCTTCTATGAATAAGGAACTTCTGTTGAATTTTATTTTAAAAGAGTTTGCATTTTTATTAGGTAGAATGTACAAGGCTCTGGGTTTACCCATTGTGTTTTCTCATTGTAGTTCGTCTGGTTGCTCTTCAATGTCCTGGAGCATAAGTCTGAATGTACTTTTGTCTTAAAATTGCCTCTGTTAAACATCTTAGTCCACTACATTTAAATTCAGTTCCACTTCACCTGCTAGGATCAGAGCAAAGTTAAACTGAATTCCTGGACAAAAGAGCTTAACTGGCTCATGTGGGGCAAGTGGAATCATGTCACCAGACAGAAAAACTGGTAAGGTCACCAGATTCCTGTCCTGGAGCATGTGATCATGACACACCACTAAGAGAAGCATGACAACTGGCTATGTAGCTTACAGCTCAGAGTTCTCCATACTAATGAGGTATCTAAATAGGTCGAGAGGGTTTAGCCAATAAGCTTCCCTGTAGAGGAGTGATTCTGATGCTTTGATTTAATTGGGAATGTGCGAGTGCTGACACTGAAGTTCCTTGTCCCCAATTGGTTATTGATCAATCAATAAAGATGCTAGTGGCCAGTGCCTGGGCAGGAAGAAAGAGGTGGGACTCTCTGGTCCCCACAGGCTAGGAGAGAGGATGAAGAGAATCAAAATACTTGGGGAGAGAGACTGAATGGATTCAGAGCTTCAGGGGAGATCTTCCCAAATAAAGGAGGAGAGGGAAAGCAGCCCACAGGTCAGCCCAGAAGCATCTTGGGTAGCAAGATCACTGGGCATCACAGAAGGTAACTGGGCAACAAATCTGAGGGCAGATTTAGAAGTATTGGGTTAGGGTGAATGTAAGGGCACACTAGCCACAGAAGGTTTAGAAGAGCCCAGCTACAAAGCCAGTAAGACAGAATATAAATGAGCTAGTGGTGTGTGTGTGTATGTGTGTGTGTGTGTGTGTGTGTGTGTGTGTTTCATGCGGATCTGAGACAGCTCCTGGGTTTGTGCACATCTATGACTTGCCTGGAGCTCAAAGTGGGTGTAGCCAAAACTGCCAACTATACTTCCCTTCCAGGACATTCCTTCCTGCAAAACGTATTTAATCTCTGGTCAACCTTGAGTAAGTCCTATAAATCCATTTCCACCATGAATAAACAGTTTAGACAAAGCAAGGCCTGTCTTCTTCCTTGAAGACTACTATGGGAGAAGCCTTCATTCTCCACCCCCCTCTCATCTTAAGCACATAAGCCCTCAGGTTCCATTAGCAACTCTTCAGCTGGGTCTGCTGGGTGCTCAGAAGTTAGAGAACCACAGCCTCCATCCCAGCCCACACCTTTTCTTCCCGGAGAACATGGGCTGGGACCTCTATCTTAGGGCAACGTTTCTTTCAACTCTCCTGAACAGCCTGTTGGCCTCACAGGAACTCTGCACACTGAAGGGGGGAGGATGGAATGTAGCTTACCCTAGTGCCTCTCCTAGTAGCATCCTGCACTCACTCCAGCGGTGAGGCAGAAACACAGAACTACAGGCTCTTATACCAGTTTCTGCTAGTGTTTTGCCATTGTGAAATATCATGAGATAAATCCCACCATTCACATTTCTCTCAGAAGTCTTATACTTTAAGCTTGCACTACAAGAGTCCATTATGTTCAACTTCCAGTATGCTAAGTTTTATGAAGTACATAGTACTAAACTCTTCCAGAGACAAATCAACAGAGACATAAAAATGAGGTCCACAATGACAGAGATAATACATCGCACCTGTTAGATATCACAATGAAAGAAGAAAGTTCAGGGTGAGGGCTCAGGAAGACACTGATCACCAAGTCTCATGACTTTAGTTCTATCCCTGAGACCCATAGTGGAAGTATAGAACTCACTCTTTCAGGTTCTTCTTTATGTGAGATGTGATACAGAGCCATCACACACACACACACACACACACACACACACACACACACACACACACACACACACACAGCACTAAAATAAATGTATATATTATTTAACGCATCTGAAGAAAGAAATGATAAATATTTAAAAATATGCAAGAGGGTAGCCACTTTATGCTGTTGGTATGAATATGGTGGTACAATTTGAAAAATAATAAAGGTACTTTAAAATTTTAATTGTTAAAGGTAGAACTACTATACGATCCTACAATCCAATTCTCATAATAAATGCTCAAACATTAAATTACAAACTTATCAAGATATCATCATTCTCATGTTCACAGAAGCATTATTCAATTGTCAAAACATGGAAACAACCTAACTTAACTTTAAATTGATGAATGAAGAAAAAGGAAACTCTAATACACATAGATGCATACAGTGCTCTCTTCTTCCACTTTATAAAGATCTTGCAATTTGAAGAGGAATCCATTAACTCACAATGCTTAGCTAAAGATCCAGTATTGGATATCTTTAAGCATATGAATGTGTTATTTCAAGGAGCACTTTTATAAAGATTTGTTTGCTTCCGTACTTAGATAACTTAACTATCATTTAGTTAAACCTTAAGATCGTGAATCCTATGGACCTACACCAAAAATAAAAACATTCATTTTCCTTGAGCTGTCTTTACATGTAGATATCCAACCAGAATAAATCCATGACTGTTGAGGAGTTCTATCTTAGCTTTTATGTTATCAATTGGTCTAGGAGATAAGGCCAAAATCATGATTACTAATTCTAGAAAATTATTACAATGAACCACCAAGAAACAAAGTTATTTTCCATATAATCCGTAATTTAACTCCATCTTACTAATCTTTTCAAGTATGTGTGGTGTACATGTGTATGTCTATGGAAATGTCTTTTGTGGTATACTTGTTTATTTGCTTTCATTTATGGTGTTCTTTCATAGTATTATAGATTCCCTTGGCTTTCTAGTGAGCCAATTATATCTATGAAGCAATGAATTTGTTATTTCAGTGAGAGTTCCTCTCAGAATACTTCATCAATCATCCTATCCAAAGTAAAGACCCAATTTACTCCAGTCAATTTAACAATAATGGATTGGAGACTGAATTGCAATCAAAATTAGGAAATGTTTTGTTTCACATGGCTTAAAAACACTAATAAGCTAGTATAAAAAAATTAGGTACCAAGTGAATGACTTACTGCTTGCTCTATATATACCACATTGGTGATATCTATCACCATGGCTCATGGTCACGTCCTGAAGAATTTGGGCACACATTTAATAGCTTTTCTTAAATTTTAGCAGAGATTCTTACATGAACTTATGCAACAAATGGAACCTAATTGCAAATAAAACTAAGCAAAACATTAATTTCAAGTTAATTCATACATTTCAAATAAGTGATTAACTACTGAGTTGTCCCTGGAAGTTTGAACATTTATAGTCTTGAACATGTTCTGTGACATACAATCAACAAGAAACCAGAATAGTCAAATTGAATTTGCAGAATATATTCATTTTGATTTGATTCATTTTTGTCTGGCTTTCACATAGCTTCATTAATTGTTCCATCAGAAGTCATTGTTAAATAAAGGTTTGGACTGAAGATTCCTTCTTATGGACTCGGCTATAATATAAATATGGCTACAAAGGAATTTTCTTCAAAAGTATCTCTGTATAATATGGAAAAGTAAAGGTTAATATACAAATGCTCAATGGCAATCCACATGATATGAATGGATTTGTGTTCGTTTATTCATTAGTATATTGAAATATGTAGTACTAACACTGGAATGCTATCATGTATAGTAGTAGGAAAAGAATACCCTATTATTTATGAAATTACATAATCGCCTAATGGGAAGGAGACCTGTTCACTTACTTCACAAAATTGATGTAAAGAATCCTGACATAACCAATTAATTTAAATTACTTAAATAGTTTATGACTTTATTGATTTTCTAAACTCAATCAGCCATTCTTGATTTCCAGTGTATAATGATGGTTCATTTTCTCCTGTTAACTGGGTTTTCTTTAAGTGCTTAAAAAGAATTTATGATAATTTCATCTTATGAAGTTCTGTAGCATTCCTATTAATATCTGCTACCTTCCAAGTTTATGAAGATTATCCTACTTTTATAGAAGCTGATCTTCATTAACATTACTCAACAAGAAATAGCTTTCTATGACCAGTGACCATATAGAATTTAAGTTCTCTGGTTTGAATAGGGATTGTCTCTGTGTGTGTATGCACGCGTGCACATACATGTGTGTGTGTGTGTGTGTGTGTGTGTGTGTGTGTGTTAGGGTGTGAATGTACAAATGTCTGTATGTGTATGAATGTGGAGGCCATAGGTTAACCCTGTCAGATGTTTGACTCCGTAGATTTTCATCTTATTTTTGAGGAAGCTCCCTAGCATGATTTGACACTCACTTGTTTGAATAGACTTCCTAGTGTATTGGCCGTGATGACATTCCTACTTTCACCTCCCCAGTGCTAAGATTATAGGTATCCACCATTTTTCATGACTTTTATGCTGGGGGCTGACAAATTCAGATTCTTATATTTGTGCTGCAAGCACTCTACAGACTGACCAATCTTGCTAAGCCCCAAAGTAGAAATTGTACTGGTAGCTCTTCTGCTTGAATTTTATCAAATGTTATGAGGTACAAACTTTAGACATAGTAAAAAAAATAATCCAAAAAGTGTGTTGGAGACTACGGACTTGATGTTATAGATAGCATAAGTCTTATATTGTAAAATTTTCTTTATTAATATATGTAGAAAATATCAGTCAAACAGACATGTTTCTAAAGTAAATACAGAGGACCATAGACTTGTCTGGACAAGTATTTTTTCAGCCAAAAGTTTTGATAAGATTATTAATCCTAAATATGTAGCTAGTCAAAAAAGTGTTTAGACAGACATGTTATAACAAAGGGAATGATTGGGTCAGACAATATGTTCATTTTTCATTTTTAACCCTTTTCTCTTCTTTTGCAAAAAATTAACTTAGTTATACTGTCTATGTCACTCTGTACATGATTCTGCTTCAGGGATCGTTGGGCTCAAACCAAATGCCATATAATAGTTGCAGCATAAGCATTTATGATTACCTTACCAGTCCCATTGCATTTGTAAGAATTTAGATTAGTAGAGCCTTGTAAATGACTTGATTTTAGTCAATTCAAGGGGATCAATAATATGTTGAGTAAGGACTTATAAAACAATATCTGCATTTTCAAATTAAATTAAAAAATCTGTGTTGAACTGATTTTATCTGAATCGATTGACTAGGTCTATTAGATAATGCAATGTGATCACAGAACCTATATGATGAAATGTATAGTGTGAAGAAGCAGGTGTTTTATGAACAGGTTTGGGGTCTTTAAAGCCCTGAAGAATACTCTATCGTACTACAATTCCTTATTAATGAAAACATTTACCTTGACTTTTCCCATACTTAAATAGAAACTATTCAAATGAAGATAAAAAACACTTAGTTTAAAGAAATGCTTTTCTCTAGGTAAATTTTCTGTGTTTATTCAGAAAATAGAAAAAAAAATTAATAAAAAACATGCAATTTGCCTAGTGTCAAAATATACTTGCTAAAAATATGCTATTTTTCTTTTTGGTGGACAAGTGCTACAAAGTTTTAGAGACCTGTGCTTCTCCAATATCTCATAGTTATTAAACTATATTAGGGGATGGAGGAATGGCTCAAAGTTTAAGAACAAATACTATTAAAAGAGGAGAATTAAGATTTAGGCACCCATTCTGGAAGTCTCTAAAATGCCTGTATCTACAATTCCATATAATCCAATGTGCCCCTTTGAGCAATTATACACACTTAAGTATACACAAACACACACACACACACACACACACACATACACACACACACACACACACACACATCTTTAAAATGTTTATAATTTATTCTTCATGTCAGGTATATGCCTCCTAATTTACTGGAGAATTTCTGAAATACAATTACTGAGTATCTGCTCAATACTTTTGTAAAAAATAGAGTGACTAAATTAAGATGAGCTATTTATCTTCCATGCAAAGTCTGGATTTCTATTGAGCCTGAAAACAGATAAAATTTCTCAATATTTCTATGGCAGCTGACCTTTCTAGGGGACATTTTGTACTTATGTAATTAGTACATCATTCAAATTAGCCTTTGATAGTGTTTAACTCAACAAATTAATGATGCTTTAACACTAATATCAACTATCCTCATTAGAGAGACAGGATAATCTAGTGAAGGGCACAGGAAATGCCTGAGGTTAAGTTCCATCTCTACAACAGAATGTCATACAAAGTTAGACAATTCTCTGAGACACGTAAAATAGTCTTTATACACGATACCTTCTGTATCATGATATTCAACAATGTGAAATAACATGCAAGAAAGGTGATAAGCAGTAGGCACTTAGTAAATGGCAGCTATTATTTGGCAAGGTAACTTAGTCACTATCAGGAAGGTGCTCGTATCTGTTTACAATGTATCTTGAGGATGAAGAGTCTCTCTTAGATAACACCAGTAAGATTCATAGGAAGAGCTTTTCCTCGATACTACCAACTGCTAAAAGTGTTTCTTTTCCTTTAGTAATTGTTTTCCATTATACCGTGTCTCAGAAGAACAATACGTCACAGCAATAGTAATAACATTTAATTACTAGGTAAACTAATATCAAATATATACTTAATTAAAAACATACAAATTGTAATTGAGGTATCTAAATTAACTTGATATATAAACTAGTTTCTTGATATACTTTCCAGTCCTATCTGTCAAAGTCCAATGGAGAAAAATTAATTAAGACATGCTGAATGCAATGTCCTCTATATGATGCTTTGTGTCATGGATATGGCAGTCATGTCTTCTAGAAACACATAAGAACTGTTCATTCCATTGGAAGAGTACAGGAAAAGTTTCCCCAGGAGGAAAAGATCAGTCAGAGGAAAGGAAAGTGGAAATATGAACTGGGTGTCTTAGGTGAAGTTTATTTCATCCTACACCTTATAGTCCATCATCCAGAGGCATCATTGCAGGAACTGATACAGAGCCTAGGGAGTAGGGACACTTGCTAACTTGTTTCCCCATATATTGGTCAGCTTGCTTTCTTATACCATCCAGGAACACCTACCCAGCACACTAAAGTCCATCATTAATCAAGAAAAAAAATGACCAAAGGCTTGCCCACGGATCAGTCTAGTGGGATAAATTCTTTAATTGAGAATGTCTTATCAAATGACACTAGTGTGGATCAAACTGAAATAAAACTAGACAGCACATTTGGGAAGAATATTAGTGGGATAAGCTTGAAACAGCATAGCAGAAAAACTCATTCTTCAGTTTGTGATATATGAAGTGTGAGACAAGAAATATGAGAAAAAAAGGACAAAGGTGTTAGCAGAAAATTGATCCCTTAAGAACTTTGAACTTCATATATGAAAAGCAGAAAATGGTAAGTTTAGAAAGATGTGGACAGTATGTGCTTGCACTTCATTTGGCCCTTTCACCAACAAGCTTAACCTGGATTTAAGTGAAAACAGGACAGAGTAACATATGTTGAGATCTCATACTGTGCTGGGGATATAGGAATGGAAGAGTAGACAACAGTCTCAAGATGTTTGTACTTCAGATAAAAATGATTTTAGCCATTTTTTATTGGATTTTTATACATGTGGAAAGCCAGCATATAAATTTTTACTTCAAGATATTATTTTGTCAAATTTTATTACTTATAAATGTCAAAATAATATAATATAATAACAATATAATGCTAAAAATGCAAGGAAATGTTTATTAGCTATACTAAACCATCTATTTTATAAAGCAATACCAAGAGAGATAGTTTTCTTGAAATTCTTAATAACAAATATAAAAGACTTAAAGCATGAAAAATGCAAATCTATTATTTACTTATTTGGAAGTACCCTTACTTTAGAAAGAATAATCTCTTACACTCTCAAAACTTATATACTGTAATGCTGTACTTAGATATTTTGTTACATAAGATATATCTCAAAGAGCTTGCCTGGACTATTAATAATAAGAAGTGCCAGCTCAGGGAATTCTCTAAGGTTCATCCATTTTGCTTTTGCATCAGGTTAATAGCTTCAATTCTTATAAGGGCTCATATTTTTTTGACAGAGGAGAAGAAGAATCTTGGGATGGAAAAATATTGATGGGATGATAAATGCTTTTAGCTTCCTTTTACTTTACAATACCCTTTCTTTCTGTACACTGGTTTTCCTCTGTAGGGGATTGGAGCATGAAACAATGCCATATTGAATAAGACACTCGAAGTGCTTCGCTGAAGGGACAATGCTGTATAAAATGAAAATCTATATCACAAAAGTATAAAATGTTGGATCTTTTCCATCAGTCATGCATGCTTAGCTCCTGCTGGATAAAATATAAATGTCACAAAATATATCAGTGATCAACTTAAGTTTTTATATTTTCAAATATTTTTTGTAGAAAATATTCTGATCATGAGCAGATATTATGTATATTTTATATAATAAATGTAATGTAGTTTAAAATGATTTTAAACAAAACAGTATGTAGATATTGAATTGAGAAGAAATGCTTTTTTTCCTGCATTATCTCTTACTAATAATGGATTTATTCTGAGTGGGCTCTCTATTCATCTACTTGCATTTAGATATATACATATTTATCTACTATCTATCATATACTTATTTAAATATTTATTCCTTTATCTGTGTGCATCTATTTTTAAATAAAGAAGCTTTAACTTCTAAGTACAAGTTATATTCCACTTAGGATATTTTCTTCAAAGTGTTATTATATATTTCTGTGTTCTTTTATTGTTTATTTAAAAGCCTAGCTACAGATTTCCTGAGGATAGGAAATTGTCTTTTTCCAAACATGTTGTAGATTGAAATTGCTGGACTTGTGAGGCACAATGTTGCATGATTAATAAAATAAAAGATACATGGAATCATTCATGCTAGCTGTTGAGCAGTAGAGATCACCACAAACTGAGCATCGAACAGGAGTATATGAAAGTAGTCATAAATTGAATCAGGAAGAGTGAACAGATGTTATTCCATTCCAATCTTGTATCACAAAATATTGGTGGCTAGGTTGTTAAGTCAAAAGAGGCTGGAATTCAAAGACAATAGTCAATGCTAGGAAAACAGACCAAATTTGGGTGTGCATGTTGAAGATATTTATATTGTTTGATCTGGCTCTGTGGCTTAATCCTATCTCCCTAGTGACTTTCCACATTGCTGACCCAAATAACAAGAAGGCGGAGAGTGGAAGAATATTGGGTTGGCCAGAAAACATTTTCTCAGGATGTTGAGTAAGGCAGTCATTGACTCAAAAGGTGCCAATAAATAACATTTCCTTTCCATACTGTAATGTTTGGCTTCAGGAAGCACAAGTTAAAAACTTTCACCAGTTCATTCTCAGACTCAATAGGTTGAAGCCGACCTGCTGGTGGTATCTGATGAATCATATCCCCAGGGCATCTTCCCAAGAGTATGGAAAGTTCTCAGCTGAGTGAGTTTCTGTGCAGCAGGAAGCTAAGCTCACCTATTGTTGGAGATAATGTAGCTCACTGTGCTGTTGTTACAGGGTAATGGTGCTAGTGATTGCAGCAGCAGTCTAGTAGTTGCAGAGGAAGCAATCATTATTGTATTTAACATAGTTGTCACATACGCACTCTGATTCAGGCTGAATACATTGCATGAGTTTTCCCACATCATCCTTTCCAGAGCCCAGGGTAAGTGTGTTATTATTTCTACTTGACTGTGAAGCAGAAGCCTGTCTGTAGTGGATGATCCATTAAATAGTTATGTGACATGCTTATTAGTATGCCATTAAGAATATTTTATGCATATATGTTACAATACAAAGGAACTATATTAAGAATGGAAAATAGAAAAAGTAGTACAGAACAGTATGTATTCTCAAGGTAAGTCTATATATGAAATTTGTCTTCAATTAAATCTGATATGTTTGTAATTTTCTCTTATTTTATTTTATTATTATCCCTTAGAAATCTGTTGTTTCCTAGAAAAAGACAGGAAGAGGATGGATCCAACTGGAAGGGGCGGTTGGGAAGGAACTGGGAAGATAAGAGAGAAGGCTAGCCATATCAGTATACATTGTACGAAAAACAATTTAATAAAAAATTAAAATCCATGAGATGCATTCTAGACTAAATATTTTTCATCTATGAACTATGTTTTAAAATGATCTGTGATTTCATTTATAAAATTTATCATCAGGTAAATGATAGATACATCTTTATGATATTGATAGACAGAGATAGAGAGATAATATTAAATACCATGCATGAAATATTTTCTTTTTAACATTGATGCATTGATACTGACATAATTAAAAGGGGAAACCACTAAAGATGTAAGGAGATCTTTAAGGTCCCACCTTTGTGAATAACAGTGAGTCCCTTGAAATGCATTAGGTAGCATTAAGCTCCCTTGTGTTTCACATGTGACCATGAGAAAACATTATGCTTATAATGCTTCTACTATGTGGAGATGAGGTAAGATTATGCTACATTAGAAATGGAGAAGCAGCCCTTACAAGAAAACTAAATCTGCAGATAAAATAATCTGGGACCAGAGAGCCTCAACAATTATGAGAAAATTATTTTTATTTTTTATAATTTAACCACATTCAAGTGCTCTTTAAAAGTAACACAGAATAGACACACACACACACACACACACACACACACACACCAACCACACCACACAAACACACAAACAGACATGGACACACAAAAAAATGAAATTAAAAGATATACAAGCAAACAGATACCATTTGAAAACTGACACTAAGAGTTGTTCAAATATTATAAGGAACACCATTCTTAAGTCATTGATAATTTAATGTAAGGGATCAGCCTTGCAGTTACAAAGTAAGTTACCTAAGTGATCTGCCACATAGGCAAACACTTAGCCTCTGTACCATCCTGGGAAATATTTTTTTTATGTTAGTATATTTACACATTTCCTCCCAAATGGAATAGAGAAGCCCATAAAACACATTAAGTAAATGAAACTTACAAGGCTCCAGGAACCCAGAAACTTTTGAGATTCATAATGCCTCTCACCAAGTTTAAACACTAAGATGGAGACTCTGTTGGAGCTGTGGATGAGTTAGACAAGGATCTCCAGGCATAGACCTTTCAGGAGTGTATCCTTACATCCATGCTGAAATCACCTTTAGGTGTTATAATTTCCTCTAAACCACTCATTCTTTTGTATGTAAACCCTCACCCATGCTTCTATAAGTTACCCTAATGAACTCAAAGATTCCCTCAGCTAGAGTTGGTTAAATTTTTGTTGTTTTCAAATGTCATCATTGTCTTATCTAAGGTGAATTGATGTATTCAATGACGTCACTATTTTGCTATCTTCTCCTTTCTTACCCATGATGACTAAAGTGATGGTTGCATACAGATTTTGGGGAAACAGGAAAGGAATCCGCTGCTTGGATAAAATACTAGGGCTCAATTTTGACCTTGACAAGCTCTTTGCTGCACTCTTAAGCATCAGAGGGATACCCATCAGTGTTTCTAGTCCTTTTACTTGAATTAGTGTGAATTAGCTTGATCTTCTTAGGAACTTTCATTTGTTTAAATTTCCCAGAACTATTTGTATACAAATCCAAGTAGATCACAGGTAAAGTCCAGGAGTTGCATGTAGCATTAATGTTTTTCATAGCTGTCTTTCCTTTTTGAAGGCTTACAGTAACGGTGGCAACCTGCCCAGGGTCTATAGAAGTCTGCAAAACAATAGGGTGGGTCCTAGTGCTGAGAAGAGAGGTGGACGCAATCCACATCCCTAACTCAGAAACTAGATCCGATTGATAACCACTAGAAAATGAGTCATGTTTCTGGACCTGAGTCTCATGTGGATTTACATGACTCCCCCTGCTCATCAGTAGATGAGATGTCCAACACAGACTCGATGGCATCTTTGGAGGGTCTTTGTCTTATAACACTTCAGGCATTTTTTTTTCTTTTTCTTTTTTGTTTTTTAACCTTATAGGTAATTTGCATAGACATTACGGCTTGTGAACTTGTGCTTTTTGTAGAATTCCTGTGTGTAGCAACTCATGTGTCTTAGAAACTCTAGGTGTTTCTTGTACTTTTTTCTTTGTGGCTCTTTTTCTTCTATTTATGTTTGTTATTTCCTACTTGGTTGGTTTTAGTTTTATCTTATTTTATTTAAAATTTTTTAGAAGCCAGTTTGTTTTCTAAGGCAAGACTTAAAGGGACTTGACTTGGAGATGAGGGAGGTTGGAAGGATCTCCAAGAAGTTAGAAGAAAAAATAATCAAAATATATTCTAGAAAAATATCCATTTTCAAAAAGGAAAAAGGGGCTCACAGTTGTTGGTGAAAGAACTAGAAAAAGTGGAGTGTTTTGGAAATGTAGATGATTAGGAGATATTTAATGCTGTCTTTTCAGAAATGAAACCATTTGAAAGGAAAATAGGAGATTTGACTTTGTTAAATTTTATTTTTATAACCTAAAGAAGCATTATTTGTCTCTTTGCTGGGCAGAGCTGCACAGTTGAAACCATTGCCCTACAAATATGCTTGCTTTAGAACTTCCTGGTCCTTCTTGACAATTTTTCATGGGAAGACCTCAGCTGGACTACTGGCCTGCTTTGGACTCTGCATTTATTCTCATAAGAAAATAAGTGTGTAAGCCATTTTAGGCTAAATTGTTTCTATAGCAATTGGTATCATTTCTTTCATAAAACCATTTAACAGTCAAAATTATTATTTTCCTTACCTCAGCCAGTGGCTCACTAGTTGGACAATTATTTGATATTCTAAAGGACAACAAAAAGTGTGAGAGAAAGAAAGCGTTAGCATATGGCAGGAATGTTAATTATGTGCAATGAGTCTACTGGATTTACATTTGGATATGTGGCAACAGAGGGGAATGGAAAATGAGGGGCTAGTACTGAAAAACTTGACTTTTTAAGGAGATGGAAAAGGAAGATAAGCACTGCCAGTACTGAGGAGGTAAAGAGGATTTCAGAACAGATTAAAGAGGCCCAGGACAGAGAACTTTTCAAAATGATAGTGTTTGGTAATACTAATTAATTACTCTATAATATGCATGTCTTTTGTTAGATAATATTATTCAAATATATATTATATTATAATATATGCTACATTATATATACTATAATTTATCACAGATTATCTTTTTATTTTCCTATATTCTAGATAATTGTATTTATTTTCTAATTAAATATTGTCATATCAACCCCTATTCCCCACAAACATGTCCTCATGTCTCCCACATTATATCCCCTTCCTAATTTCATGTTTTTGTTATTGTTTTTGTTCTTTCAGTAACCCACTGAGTTCAATTATGGATGCCATATGTTCATAGGTATGAGGCCATCCACTGTAGCTATGAGAAGAAAGGCTATGAAAAAAGTGATTTGTTCTGCCCTAGGAGTTATCAAGTGACAACTTTGTTCTTGAAGGCTCAGTGCCTCAGTATGGGGGAATGCTAGGGTAGTGAGGTGAGGATGGGTGGGGGAGGATCCTCATAGAAGCAGGGGGAGAGGGGATGGGATAAGGGGTTTGAGAAAGGGAACCCCGGGGAGGGGGATAACATTTGAAGTGTAAATAAATAAAATAATCAACAAAAAAAAGAGAATGAAACCTGAAGATCACTTAGCCTATCTGTTGCCATTTTTTTTGGTTATATGCCCTTTTACTAAAGATACTTTGGATGTAGAATATAGAGGAATCAATCTCAAACTGACCAGGAAACTACTACTCTGCTGGCTTTCATATGCTTAAAAGTGTTCTATGCAAGTTACCAACGGAAAAATACATCAATGGTTTTATGCAGTTCCAGATCCCATATGCCATGTTGTCAATTTGCCAGCAAGACATGCCACTAGCACAATATGACATAGCTATTGAAAGATGATAGGTTACATTGTTCTCTAAAGTAGAGTGGACAAGCATCTTTAATCTTCTTTCTAGAGATGATCCTTATAACAACCAACTGTAAAATTTCCATTTGTTACTATTGTTAACTGATATTAGTTTGAGGTTAAATAGCTATTCATTGTACCTAACAAGGTAAATGTAACTAAATGAAGCACTTTATGAGGAAGATAGGTACCACTGGCTTGGGTTGAGTACAGAATACTTAAAGGATTGTTGTAATGGTATGAATCAGTAAGGAAATGGAAAATGAACTGTCAGTATTTTTATGTTTTCCTTTATGTGTCATAAAGTATTCTAGATATATTTTTTTAGTTAAGTTTACTTTCTTAGGAATACTTATTTGCTTTCTCATTTCTATCCATATGCATATCGAAATCTACACATTATCATTATTCTTTAAGTATTATATCCTGGTATAACTAACTACCCAGATGTCTTTTCTTCCAATGAAGTATTGAATCCTTTCCTCACGTGACCAGTTGGTCTCTGTACTGCTGTAGCAAACACTGTCAAGGAAGCAGATATTACCACTGATTAATCCAGAGTTATTTTGATGTCCCTTGTTCGCTATTCTCTTTAATACCTCTTTGTATTTCAAATGCATTTGTTTCTAAACAAGCCTTCTTGGGACTGATGTTGCTACTCATGATAAACTTAGACCACACATGAAGACACAGTTGGATAATCCTTAACTGGTGATTACGGAATGCAGAAGTATGAAATTTCATCTTTCTCTTCTGACTTGTAACAGAATCTCAAGTGTACTTTACACGGCGTGACAAGGCTTCACTGCTTATATTTTGCTTACAGTTATAATTTTGCTTGTTGTTAAGATGCCCTCCTTTTGCTCCTACCTTCATACTTAGAGTGCTTGAATGAACCACTTGCATGCAATTCTATCTTGACTGTGCTTGGGAATCAAAATTATGACACCTGTAGTAGGTAGAAAATTGAAATAACTCTACTTTCCAACTAAGGTCCTAGATCTGGCACTGAAGTTTGCACAGTCCTAAATTCTCTAAATTTTGGCAGGAAGAATAAATGGTTTTAGAAGTATTAAGGGCTATTGAAGTGTCAGAACCTCAGTTTCAATGGTAGGCACATGACAGATACTTCCCTATGAACAGAGTTATGAGAGAAAGTCAAGGTTACATTCCAATTTTTGGAGCCTTTGTAGTGAGGGGAACTGAATGATATATTGTTCTATAGAAAATCAATCCATTTTACTCTTATAGTAAGCACAGGAAAGTAATGTAAACTTCACAGTTTAATGTTTCCTCATCTAAAACAGATATTTAGTGCATTGTTTTAATATAAAAAAAATCATGGAATGATATGCCTAGACAGATTTTTCTCCACTACTTTAATTTTTTCTCATTTCATTAAATTTCAGATATGGGTATGTTCCCATGATAATATTTATTACCTAAACAGCAAAACATTGTGCATGTCAGGATAATAAGAAACCTATAATAACATTTTATCAGAACTGCATGAAAAACTCAATAATTATTTCTATGCCAGACTTAAGAAAAAGAATGTTATAGATTAAGTATCATTTAATTGAATACAAATATTATCAGCATTGATTTATGAACCAGTATAAATGAAATGAAAATATATACTATCCATTGTGTCCTCTAGGCTTACAACATTTCCCTGCGAAATTGTGTCACTAGTTAAAAGAGAAAAGATTGTGGGATCCGACTTAGAGACATTTGGAGTTCATGAGATTAAAAACCAGAAACTAAAAATTCAGTTACCTATACTATTGAGAATTCAACTATTCTTTATGAGTTCCTGTCTGTTTAAACTTAAATTAGCCAAAGTTCTTGTCATAGAATATACATTTTCATCAATATCCACTGTCATTAACTTTCATATTCTCAACTTGGATTGTAAAATAAAACACAATAAGCCGGGCAGTGGTTGTGCACGCCTTTAATCCCAGCACTTGGAAGGCAGAGGCAGGTGGATTTCTAAGTTCGAAGCCAGTCTGGTCTACAGAGTGAGTTCCAGGACAGCCAGGGCTACACAGAGAAACCTTGTCTCAAAAAACCAAAAAACAAAACAAAACAAAACAAAACAAACAAACAAACAAAAAACCCACAATAAAATAAATTGTATTTTTGCCTTGTTTTAATTTATAAATACCTTAAATACAATTTCTTCAAAGTCTTATATAATTAATTAATTCTATTGACAACACATAGAAAAGTTGTAAATCAGAAAAGTAAGAAATTATTTTTATATAAAGAAGCTAGGCTTCTGGTTGAAATCAATTTAAATGTTACCCTACATGTCATGAGTTTGAACACTGACATATTTAAAAGGAATAAATAATTGATAAATGGTTGACAGGTAAATAATTAAGGAGATAGTTCATAGATCTACACATGGGTATTTGAGTTTGCTCCTGAGATAAGAGAAACTATGGCAGCTCCAAATATTTTCTTGTGAACATTCTTCTCTCCTTTGTCCCAAACAACTCTCACCCAGTATTTAAACATTTGGAATTTTCTCTGCTGATTTCCAATTTACTTATATGGAAGCAATGTGACTTTAATTTGTACCACAAAAGTTATATTTACCTTCCTTATGAAAGTGGGGAGTAAAATAAAGCAAAAACAAATGCCTGTAAAAGGGATCTCTGATAGGACAAACTTATAAAGGAGAACCTTCAATTGATTTCACACATGCAGTCAAAGTTAAGTGAGTTTATAACACACAACTAACACAATGAATCGATCACAAGTAATACAATACCACAATAGCATAAATATACATCAATTCTGTCACCAGCGAAATACCAGCTTTGATACTTTAATTTGATAGTATAAAGTAAACCTTCATCATACTCAGTAATCAAATCCCAAAACTAAGAGAAATATTGTTTGTCTTATCCTGTGAAATAATCCAGAAAAACATAAAATCACGTACTAAGGCTGTGGTGCTCAGATATCAGGTTTTATTCCTAACTATGTCATTATTAGGTTTTAGTTATGTTTATTTATTTGGATTGGTTCCCCAATTGCTGTTCCCAACAGGCCAGAGGGTGGATTGAATTTCTTTGAAGTTCTAGCTACAGATAATAACAAGAAACTAAAAAGTAGGTGGTAGACCCAAACTCTGGTCATTGGTAAAAGTATTAGCTTGTGATAATCTGTCCAGCTCCTATATTATTTTTTTGAGATTTTAATTGTCATTAAGACATCATTAATGACTACTACGTCAATTGCTAAATTTTTATCATAAGACACAGACACATATCACATGATTAAATGTAGAATTACTTTTGCATTACATGTGAAGTTGTTTTAACAAGGAACTGAAAAGAAATATACATCTTAACAAGATAACAGTGATGTTAGGTGGCACTGCAAACTATCTTGCCTAGTTTTAGATTCTGCTAGGTAATCGGTACTGCAAACTTAGAAAATGTGGTGATTTCAAATACAAGACAAATGAGCCAACTGTTTTACACATGATTTAGTGATTGCACATATAGTTAGTTGCAAATATAGCAGCACTCATATGAAATTTTTGTACCAATTTTGATGCTTCATGATGTACATTTTATATATACCAGCCATCTATGTATTTCAGATGTTTATGACAACATGATTGATTTTTAAATGATAAAATATAAAAATATATGAACTATACCAACAAATACAGTTATACAAACAGCAGATTTAAACAAAGCACTTACTTGCGATTTATACAAAAAAATGGAGAGGTGTGCTAGCAGTGTATGTCAGTAATTGTGGTTTTTAAAGGGTTCTAGGTGTCAATCTACTGAAATAACTCTTTCCAAAATTGTTTTTCAATCTATATGCTACAACCTTTGGTGTACTATGGGGTTGAATATGAATTATGTGTGGCACATATATAAAAAGGAAAAAAAGATTAATATAGAAGCATATTTTTGCAGTGAGGGTTATTTATGTATATTATAGCTCTCTGTGTATCTCTGCCTATTTCTGCATCTGTCTTGGTCTATCTCTTTCATATTTATTTCAATCAGATGAATATGTTAAGTAGAATAATCAATATGATTTAGGGCTTAAAATTATTGAAAAATTTCTATAGCATATCTCAAATTAAAGATAATTTTATTAATCAAAGTTAGTACTTATATTTATTTAGGGATATGAAAAGTTTAGATGATCATGTTAATAAATACAGAGAAAACTGACAATATTCGAAATTACAAGTAACTCACTTATGACAGTAATTTAAAATTAAAATTGTAACTTATTATTTTGAATTAATGACTTAAGTTGAATTGATGATGCAATTTTCCTTATGTAGCTTAGGGTCTGATTTAGTGTTTGTATTTATTTTTGATTTTTCTCACTTTTAATAAAATGCATTTAAATTTAGTTATTTCAATTTTTGATTCATCTATCATGATTCTCTATTAAAGCAAATAAAGTTGATCAGCAAGGATATTTTTATACTAAATCTGTGGTTCTTAGGGTTATAGTTCAAGAACTTGTTGGATACTAGAGACACTCTGTTAGACAGGGTTTAGCTTCTCTAACAATTATAAACATTTTACAAAGATCTACTAAATTAAAAGATGACTCAATGTGTTATTTTATTCATTACTCACAATAAAACATGAAATATATGCTTTTACTCATCACATTTTTGAGGGAAAAAAATTGGACTTCAGAGTTTAAACAACCTAAAATGTTCTGAAAATTATGTATCACTCTGAGATAAAAGATCTGACACATTTTATAGCCTTGATTACTAAGATGTTTCTACTCTAACCACAGAACATATTAGAATCTAAGAATTGAGAAGAACTTACAACATTTAGGACTTACAACAGAACTAACAAACTCAAAAAGGTCAACAAGCTGAGGAGACCAAGTGAGGATGGCTCGGTCCCACTTGGGAAGAAGAAAGTAACCACAAGGGGGGAGGGAGAGACCTGGGAGAGAAAGGGGATGGAGGTGGCATAGAGGGGAACATGATCTGGAATTGGGTAGGGGAAAAGACCTGAAATACCTGAGGGCCAGGCAGAAAGGTAGGAGGGGGAAGGAGGGATCCTCCACAATGGACAAGAAGCCTGGGAGGTGAGAGACTCTTAGGACTCAAAGGGAGGGACCTTAGATGAAATGCCCTACATTGGGCAGAGGGAACTTGTAGAGCCCACCTTCAGCAGAAAGAGAGGGTATCAAGTGAGGGATGGGGCTGCCATCCCACAGTCAAAACTCTGACTCATAATTCTTCCTGTCTGAAAGAACTGCAGGAATAGAAATAGAGAGGAGCCTGAGGAAAAGAAGATCCAGCGATATGTCCAAAGTGTGATCCAGCTCAAGGGGAGGTCCCAAGGCCTGATACTATTACTGAGGCTATGGAGTGCTCACAAAAAGGGATCTATCATGACTGCCCTTCGAAAGACCCAACGAGCAGCTGAAAGAGTCAGATGTAGATATTTGCAACCAACCAATGGATAGAAGTTGCTGACCCTTGTGGTTGAATTGGCGGAAAGCTAGAAGCTGAGGAGGAGGGCCACCCAGGAGGAGGACCAGCAGTCTCAATTAACCTGGACTCTGGCTATCTCTCAGATACTTGAACGCCAACCAGGCAGCATACACCAGCTGATATGAAGCCCCCAACACACTGGGAGGGGAATAAAATCTGGAGTTTAAAATAAACAAATGAACAAACAAACGAAAAGAAATAGTCTTTTCAAAGAGAATCAAGGTAGTGAAAGCAAAAGAATTTATCTAAATTTAGTTCCTCTTTTCCATATTTGATGTTTTACTTTTGTTTGTAGTTCAGTGAGTGGTACTTACTACATTATCCATGTTATGGTCAAACAGAAAAAAAATTCAGTCTTTGGAAACATCCATAATATAAATCCACTATTTCTTCAGAGTACATTAAACCATTTATATCTAATAAATTATTGAAATTACTATTAGTGACAGCAAGACACAAATGAAAGTTACCTATGCATGAAAACCTGATATATCTGAAAGGCATGTCAAGTAGAAAAACATATCAGGTAAAGAGCCATAATCAACAGCTCTTTTAGGAGAAGAAGCTTCATCTTGCAAACTCCAAACACATAAGTCAAAAATCATTCAATGATAATTTCAGGATGCATTCATTTACATGCTAGTAACTGGGAGCAGGAACACTAGTTTTCAAATTTCTCATTTTTATTTTTTTAAATATGAATAAAACTGGTAAGTCTACATTGTGAATTGGGGCTGGTCTTACAGGTTTCTCCCCTCTCCTCACCATATCTTCATCATTGTCTTTCTGACTGTGGTTTTAAGTGCAGTTACCCTTACCTTATTAGTATTTACTGCAGTGATCACCCATACGCATTGTGCGTTGCTGTCATACTGGAATGGAAAGTTGGGAGATGTAAAGGTGCCACTTGGTCCTTGAAGATTAGAGCCACATGTCTTCACTGAAAGAGAAATTGAAATTTCAAACATGGGTATATGCCCTGTGTAATAACACAGCAATCAAATATCTTTCAATGGATGTTAAGTTCAAAATTGCACATATATGGCTGCATTGAAGTATATATTATAATATTCTAATGTTTTATATTGAAATGAGAGTGCTTGTTGCATTCTAAAATTCAAAAACACAATAGTTTAAACATGAGTAAAAATAAGATAAATAAAAAATTAAAATATATTTAAATATGCTATAATACAGGAATTGTAATGTTTTACATGCCAGTAATCCCAACCCTGACAATTTAAATTCTCCAAAGGATTGTGACTATAATTGTGAGGTATGATGAATGTCTTCTGTGTCTAAATTTCACAGTTAGACAGAGGCATGTTTACCCAATTTTATTTTAATACAAATTCACAACGAGATAGAAGCAAAACCTTGGATTGATTGAGCAATTTGAAAAGAATTTCTTTGCTACTTAATAAGTATCCAAGAAGTCCAATAAGTTGAGAGACGTCAATATTAAATTGATTTATTTCCTTCCTATGAATAAGGCACTAAGACAAAAGAAAGGCTGTGCAAGCAATTTTAATGAATTGACATAGAAAGTAATATTTCCTTAATTTTCTACCCCTTTCTTCTTAATAAAAGTGCTAGCCAAGCCATAGTCTCTCTTTATTCTCTTATGTACTACAAATTTTCTAGGTGCTAATAGCTGCAAATTGGATTTCTTTGCCTTATTTCATTAAAGTCCCAGCATGTTATCCCTTTCTAGCCTGTCAAAAGCAATCAACCACATTTTAAAGTAAGCTGCAATTGAACATGTATATTCATATATACTTATGTTCTAACAGAGTTATCAGCATTGTCATTTGAAGATCAAGCTATGATAGTCCTGGATGTTTGCATGATAAGCCCACAGTGATTCTTCTAGAAAAGAGCCCAGGAATATTTGCACTAACTTATTTCTATGGCATAGATTCTCATGTTGGAGTTGTTAACATAAAAAATAACTACAGCATCTGTGTCCTTTATGTGGGTTCCTAGGTAAAATTTTCCTTAATATACTAGGAATTCTATAAACATTTAATTACTTTTACTTAAACATCCTCTAACTTACCCTATACTTCACATTTGGACCTAAACATTGCCACAGACCTGGAATGAAATGGAACGTGGATGCATCAGATTTCCTAGTTCACCTAATCTTCAGGCCCAGGCCCAATGCATCACTTTTCCTGACTATATTAGGGAGTTGCTTGTCTATTTTCTAGACAACAGTTTCTCTCTTCTCCGAAATGTTCTCTGTGTGTTTTACATTAGTCTTTCTAAAATGTATAAACCATTACCTTACTTGATTGCATACAAATTTATGTAGCTCTTTCTTATAAGATGAGTTAGAAACTTCCTAGCATAGAATCCAAATGACCCCTATAGACTTACTTTCCAATTTCATGTCCTGCTATTTTTCTTATTCACATTGTTTGCTTGTGGTTGTATTGGCTCTTTCTTGTTCATTCTGGCATGGGTCATATCTAAATATTATAACTAGTCCCGGTACTCTCAGTTCTAAAATATTTCTTCTCATGTTGACTTCCAGAAATTATAGCCACTTGTGCAACTTCTAGCTGATATATCATTACTTTTGGTAGAAGAGATTCAGTTTCTTCACTTCAGGTAGAGATAGTAGTCCCTATAGAACATCATCTGAACAGTAAGTACATTTATAAACATGTTCAATTATTAGTGACCTGATAGACTGAGCAGCTCTAAAGATGCTGAGACCTATTAAACCAGTCACAACCAGAGACTGGTGTGAGGAATACTTTCTACTTAGCAATTGCCTAAAAAAATATTCATTTTCTAAAATAGGTATAAAATTACCAACTTCTAAAAGAAGCTTATTTATCATCTATGTTAGTTGCCTGTGCTATCATTCCTTAGTATGGGCAACTTGCTAAAGGAACAAAAACACAAGACCTTTGACAGAGCTTTGAAGCAAATCAGAAAAAAAAATACATTATTTGATACAAATACAAATATTTTCTCTGATGTAGACTTTAATAAGCTAAAGGACAAAAGCCAATATGATTATAATAAAAAGGTGAAAGTGGAAGCATGCATTCCATAAACTAGGTCAAAGTTCTTTACTTGAATGCTTTAGTAGGAAAGAATGACAGTTTCTAATAATGTCAGCGATGTTAAAAATAAATATAAATAAATAAATAAAATAAAATAACCAACTGAGCTAAGTGGTCAGCTATGAGTAAATGTTATTTTGTTTGATAAAGTTTGAAAAAATTGCCATTAAAGAATAAATAAGTGGAACCTCATAATAAGTAATACTTTTCAGCATTGTCTGAGAGGTTTTTAGATAAGGCAATCAATTATAGGAAAAAAGATCGAAAAGACTGTAGATGTTGAATATTCTGAGAATATTGCATTTTATGATATACTTTTCCACCTACTTAAGTCTAAGAGATTTAACAATATCTATTCTCAGTATAATATGTTGTAATCTGTTGAATGTTCTGGTCTTCTGTGGAAATCATTAGTCTCATGTGTAAAAAGATCTTTTGGCTGCTGCTCTAGAGGTATGTCTCAGGATTGTGTTTACTACAAATTTTTAATTTATAATAAAATATCTTAAGATACTATGAAGTGCTACTGCACAACAGGGTGAGCATTGATAAAAACTTAATTTTATATTTCAAAACTGCAAAGCAAAAGACTTTTAAATGCTTCACCTTAGTGAAATATTTGAGACAAAAGTATTTAATCTGATGTAAATCTTACATGATATTCCCCTCTGTGCATGTATTACATGCTACTCCATAAATACATAAATTTGTTTTCATGTGTCTGTTAAAAAGGTTTTTAGTGAAAATTAATAAATATACTATACAATATACTTTACAAAGAAATGCACTATCTGTTCAAGAAACACACACACGTGTGCGTACACACACACACACACACACACACACACACACACACACACACACACACTCATTCCTATCTGAAGTTGAATGATCAAGCCTATTTAAGCCAGTGCCTTGGATCACCAAGAAGTATTTCAGATCTACAATAGTTAATCGGATATTTTAGTCTCTCTGTCTTCACAAAACCCTGAAAAACTGTCATGAGTGAAACAAAAATTAGGAATAATTCTGAAATACATCTTAGTGATATCTGCATAAGAATAGGAGTCTAATGCATGGCTACCTTGGAAGGAAGTGCATAAATAATGAATAATAATGAAATGAACCCAAAGCAGAAAAATGGAATCCAAGAAAGATTGTGCAAAAGAAACACAATTAAAATCAGCAAGAAGCAGACTGCCTAGGATGAGATAAATTTGAT
Source organism: Uromys caudimaculatus (assembly GCA_028551405.1). NCBI lineage: Eukaryota > Metazoa > Chordata > Mammalia > Rodentia > Muridae > Uromys > Uromys caudimaculatus. The sequence continues at coordinate 49,809,975 of CM052718.1, read as the reverse complement.
TAAAGTGTAATAAATGTAATTCCTCCTAAAGGTGACAAATACTCATAATTTTTAAAGGTAAAAATGGTAAGTAAATTTATTTTTTCTAACTTAATTGTTAGTAGTTTAAAAGTTCTGTTTATATATGCTACTCTGTGCTTTAATACATAGGACATGTTATGGAATATCTACTTTTTAATTTAGAGATATAGTATGTTTATTTACTTAGTTAGACATCTGTTCAGTCACCACTGCATATTATGATATTAAAATGTTCTTGAATGTTGAAGTTTGTAATGCATTGGTCTGACCAGCCCTTCCCTTTCTCCATCTCACCAAGTTATTGAAAAAAAAAGAAAACACAAAACATCCAGGTACAGGTTAATTATATAACCTCTGAAAAAGCTCAAAAGAAAATGTAAAGGATGCCCTCAGGGGATAGATCTGGGAGATTAACAGCAGCCTGGGGAGTCCAATTACAAAGCATTCCCTGTCGACAGAATAAAATGTCACAAAAGGAACCTAAGGAATGGTACAGAGAGGCAAAGCAAGTAAACCATCTGGATTTTAAACAGCGCTTTTGAATAAAATACAAATTGAATTTATTTCCAATGTATGTGGGTAATGAAAATGTTAATATTTTATTACAACTTACTATGCATGTTTTCATGAATTGTGGGGAAATTTTGTATCTTCACCCACTGTGGAAAGTATTTTTAGAGTGTTTTCAAGATCTTTTCTTAAAATTTTAAGGTAGTTTTGCAGTCTTGTGTTTGCTTAGTTATTGCTGTATGTGAATGAAACCTTGGTGACATAACAGCCTGACACTCCCTCAAATATGGAAATTCCATTTGGAATAGTTTGGGCTTAACAATAAGGAAGATATTTCAAAGTGACCTATAACATCTTTATAAAGAAAAATATATTTAAAAAATGAAAAAAAAACCTAAGGCATGATTTCTGGATGTGGGTTTAATGAAACCACATTATGAGAAATATTGATTTATGGGAATACTTATTTGTTATTTTATTGGTTATCGAACTTGCAATTCCTGGCGTTCTTCTGAGTTTCCAGAGACCTGAGCACAACAGGGGGTCTGGTTTGTTGATGTTGTTGTTCTTCCTATGATGCCCTCCAGCTCCTTTAGTTCCTCCCCTAACTCATCCACATCTGTATTGGTCAGGCTCTGGCAGAGCCTCTCAAGGGACAGCTATACCAGGTTCCTGTCAGGAAGCACTTTTTGACATCAGCAATGGTGTCTGAATTGGTGTCTGCAGATGGGATGGCCTATTTCTACATGCAAAAGGATAACAGTCTCTTAAAAGTTGTATTACTTTTGCACACATTCTCATGTGAACGTCTTGTGCACTACTCACTCCCGTCCTCCATTTCCCTAGCACTCTATTCTCCCTCTCCCTCAACCACTCTCTCACACATTGTGTGCTCAACCAATATTAGTTTGGTTTATGTATGCAATAGTGGACTTTGGAGAGGTTAAATATCAAAAGAGGATTAGTCTCTGTCTTCCAGAATCTATATAATGCCAATTGCTTAGAAGTAAATGTAAGGCCATCTGCATCTCTTCACATTTCATAAGTAATTGTTGATAGGGCTGGTCCTGTCTAGACAAAAGCTTATGTAAGTGAATGATTGCGTCAAGTCTGGGGAACGCTGTTTGGGAGCCTTTCGCCCTATAATCTTGCTCTTCTCCATTTCCTGTATCGTCTTCTGCATGCCCTCTGAGCCTCAAAAACAACGGAATCAGTGACTGGTTTACAACTCAGTCTACATCTATGCCTTATGTTTTGTACTTGGGCAGTAGTGGGTCTCTTCAATCACGATTGTTTTTTCTATGAAAAAAATCACTATTATTTTTTATATGCTTAATGATAGAAGTAATTTTTATCTACAAGTATCAAAACAGATAGTGAGAAAATAGTTTTCTGCAACATCAGTTTAGTCAGCAATAGAAATGCTGTTCCCTGCATGGGCCTCCTAACTCCCCTGGCTAGGCTTATTAAGCAGAATTTCAAGGATTGGTCCCCTAAGCCCATGACATGGGGCGCGAACTCAAACAGAGTAGTTGTAGCGGCTTCCTTTCCCCTTCCCCAACAGCTAAAGCACTATTACATTGGTGGGCAGTGTTTCCTTCCAAATGGTTGCTGTAGATGCTGTTTATCTCTCCCACACCCTACAGCTTCATTTTCTCAGTCTCCCTGTCTCCACCCTGCCTTAATCCTTCTAGTAACATTATCTTGACTCCTTATTGGCTTTTTACCTCTTGTCTCTTATTCCTGTCTCCTAAAGCTAACTCTTTCCCCACGGTTCCCTTCCATGCAATTTAAAAAATATATCAATTGGAATGAAAGATAAAATATTATGGAAAAACAACGGTTAACTTTGCTGGATTCAGGTTATCTGGACATTTGATGGAAAATGAAATTGCATCCATCCTATGACATTCATTCTGAGGAAGACTAGGTGATACTTAGAAATTTTTTTTAAATATCAGAAGATTAAAAAATTTTAGAATTAAAATTTTAGTTAGTAACGGGTTTTTTTTTTTGCTTGGTTTTTTTTTTTTTAATCTTGACATGGAAACAGATAAATTAGTTTAAATGAAACTCAAAATTTTAATTTAGGAAAAATGAAAGAACCATATTAAATTAGGAGCAAGACATGTTATACAAGTGTCAAAGTCATGTTCAGAGACCTATAGAAGATACACCAGATAACAGGGATGGGTTAAAGTAAAAAATAGAGAGGTGTATGGTTATTTGCAAGCATTTGTTCCAGTATAGAAGGACACATTGACTCATAGTATTTAGGGATATCTAAATCTTGGCCAACTGTTTTAATTTTTCAAAAGAAATTATATTAATATTTATATAAAACAATTGTCATGTTCTCCTACGAATGTCAAATTATGCAAGGGGTGTAATAATAATAATTGATAATAAAAATCATTTTATAATGTCTGAAGCACATGTTTATTTATATGAAGTAAAAATAGATAATAATTTTAATGTTATAAGCATAGAAATATGAAATGAATTGATATTTCACTTCCAAGACTGATTAACAATCTTGCTTTCTCCCATCTTCAAAAAGATTTTTTTAAAGACTTATAAAGTAAAAATTTTAATTCATTTTATTCTCAATGATGATATTGTAACAGTAAAATTTTTATTTGGGTAATAGTTTGAGAGTCACACAAGATGCCATTACTATATAAGTTATTATATAGGTATCTAATTTCCCAGAATGCTACTCTCTTATTTAAATATAATTCATTTGTCCAAAGGAAGAAATTATGACTAACTAAACTCCAACATCTATTTAAAATTGTTACGTGCTGATTTCAAAACCGCCCTATTCTGCCTAAAACACTGCATTGGAATTATACACCATCGTTCTTTCATTCTTTCCTTACCAATATTTTATGTTGCTATTTTAACAATTGCCATTTTAGTTTCAGATGTACAGTTAGTATAAAAATCAAGACCTTTAATAAAACCAATGCTGAAAGAAAGGTGGCAATGAGATTCTGAGCTGGGGCAGCTTGGGGCCAGTCCCCAGGCAAAGCAAAATCATGTAGGTGATGGTTGACACAAAGCCCTGAGTGTTTCCAGCATGGTATAAACACCTTGGCAGCACATTCTCGCAGATCCCCCAACCCCTGAGGATTAGTTAGTGACAAAGAAAATCGCTGCAAGATATTTTAAACTCCATAGAAGAACACAAGTTTAATGCTTTCAAATTCAGTAAACAAAACTGCACTGAGTTTTTCAAGATGTCGTGGGATCTTTCTATCTGGGGATCTTCTAGAACAATATAAAATATGCATGTCTGATAAAAAATACCATGACTACAGGGCATAGCAGCATCACTCCTTACAGTCACCAGGCAACAGCATCAACCAATGTGAGTGGTGAGACACTGTGCTCTTTTGGTGTCTCTCAGCTTCTAAGATTCACACGCTATCCGTGTTCTTTTGCAGTTTGCAAGCACGGCTTCTCAACACCTGCGCTGATTAGGATTAGATGGACTGCATTGCTGTGGGAGGCTAGACCGTCTTACAGAAGGCTCGGAGCCATCCTTCCCTCTCCTCATACATACTCATCTCCTCTTGAAGTTTTCCTTTCTAATTGTGACAAGGAAATCATGTTCTCTGGGACAGGAAGGTCCATGCTCTCTCCCAGGAAGAACCACTGAGCTTTTGTGATCTCATTTTTGTTCTTAATTTGAACATTAAGTACAAAATGTTCTCTGTGTGTCTGTGTCTGTGTCTGTGTCTGTGTCTGTGTCTGTGTCTGTGTCTGTGTCTGTGTCTGTGTCTCTCTCTGTCTTTGTCTCTGTCTCTGTCTCTGTCTCTCTCTCTCTCTCTCTCTCTCTCTCTCTCTCTCTCTCTCTGTCTTTCTCTCTCTCGCTCTCTCTGTCTCTCCCCCTCGTTCCTCTCCCCTTCTCTCTCTCGTCCTCTTGCTCTTCTCCCCTCCATCTCCGATTCTCTCTCTTCCCCATGTGTTCCCAGCTGGCCTCTTCCTCTCTTCCACTCTCCTCTCTCTTTCTATCCTTCTCTGCCCCTCTTTCTCTGTCTCTACTCCTTTTTCAGATCCCCTTCCCTTCCTGCCAATAAGCCTTCTTCATACTTGGCCTGTGGTATGGCTGACTCCTCAGACGAAACATATTGGCCTGTCCTGTCAAAGGTGCTCCCACCCCCCTCATTATACTGGGCCATTTTATAAAACACAACACTCATGTACTGTAAAATGCTGGGGAAGTGGTAACATCAATTAGTGGTTTGCTCTTAAGCAGCTTTCAAGAATTGATTTAAAGAAGAATGTCTCTGACAAACATAGATTGAACTAAGAAGACACACAATTAGGACAGAATTATCTGAGAACCCATGACACAGAATAAAGACAACTGAACTGTGTAATGAAGGAAAGTAGCCTCATAGAAGACAGTGGGGCATAAATGTGTAGATCTTTTAAACATTTACTTCAAGTAAGAACATATTTTGGATTAGATACTTAATGAAGACTGGAAAAGATTTAAAGTAATGGTGTCTGCCTTGATATCCAAAATTATCAAGTAATTAAAACGTATCTGCCACTCTCCTTGTTAGAATCCTTCTGACCCGTTATTTGTCAATGGGTTTAAGATTCAAGTATTGTTTCAGTCCTTTAGCCAGGGCCCGGCTGTTAAGAACTGTATAAAACAAAGGGTGACTGCATGAGCACAGTGATAACAATAATCTGGGTTTCTCCTTTTAGTGTGCTTCTCAGCAGCTTTGACAAGTTCATTGTATATTTATTTAACCAGCTAATGTTTAGAGACAGACTGGCTTTCTCATTGTACTGATGTTTTCAGCAATGTACTTCTAACTTATCAGAATATCTGACAATGAAAAAGACCCAATTTAATATTCAACAAGAAGAGCTTCACGAAATCCCAGCTATTACCGAGGAGGAAAATAAAGGTCAATGATGATTACTTTCAGCTAACAGATATGTGTGAGTGCTAAAAACTGTTGAAATAAATAATTCTTGATATTTTATAAAAATTTATATGTTTTAATTGAATAGTAAACTTCCTATAAAAGAAACAAAACCTTGACATTTCAAATATCAGAATTTTGGAAAGGTTGCTTGCTTGTATATTTTGTTATTGATTTACAATCATTTTTCCAAGGATTTTGTAATTATTTTTAAAACATGCAGGCACTTAGCATATATATTATAGTTTCAAATTAAGAGTTTTATTAGCTTTTTTTGTGTGTGTAAATGTGTATCTATGTGTGTTTATTGGGTTTTTCTTTGTCCGATTTACTTCTGTTTGTTGTGCCTTTTCCTGTTTGCTTGGTTTTATTTCTTTGTATTTGTATTATTACTGTCATATTCTGGCTTATAGTTTAATAAGAGACAAAGATAGAATATAGGGAGAAGACTTGACTAGAGAGGATATGGGACAGACTGGGTGATACTAAATGAAGCGAGGATGTATTGTATGAAAAACATCTCTTTTTAATAAATAAAAAAGAATAACTACACAACCTTGTTTATACTTACTATGGAAACATCACTATAAAGCAAAATTGTTTAAAAAAACACTTCAGCTAAATATTACATGTAATATTTAATTTTTTTGTGGTCCTGAGTATTAAATGTGTCATATTTTGTATGTTTAAATACATTTATATTTTAATATTCTTTGTAATGTGCCAAAAATACATTATTTTCCTTTAATAAGAACATTTTTTAAGTAGAGCTGTGACATCATTGGAATGCACCCTGTTGTTCTTCTTTTTATTGTTTTTCCTAAAAGGAAATGGAGCAGACCTTTAAAGCCGAGGAAAGCTAGGTTAACTGTTAACTCAAGGTGTGCTGCTGTGGCTCTGCCATTTAAAATGTTTTACTTTCATTAAATCCTGATGTGAGAGCTGAACTGCTTGATGCTATAACAAACATCAGTGGTTCCCTGTCTCCTGAGCACAGCAAGCACAAATAACTCCATCCCTGCAACGATACATTAAAACACTGACCTATTCAGGAGCATTTAATAACTAAGAATAAAACAAAAACTATGTCACTTGGAAGATAAACATTGGTTTTGAGATTTATTACTAGGATCCTGGAATCTAAATATAGGATTTATATCCTGATTCTAACTTCAAGTTGATAGCAGTGAAGCAGTGATCCTTTCTGTGTCTCACTTCTTTGAAAACATAATGCAGAGCAGAAATAAATCCAAACGATTATGCACCATGACCAAATTGGCCTTATTGCTGAAATGCAGGGATGGTTCAACATACACAGTCAATAAATATGATAAACCACAGAAGTAGATGTGAAGACAAACATTATATGACACTATCAATATATGCAGAAAAATCTTTGACAAAATCAAGCATGCTTTCATTATAAAGGGCCTAGAAAATATAGGACTTGGGGGGGTCATACCTCAACATAATAAAAACTATATATAAGAAACCCACAGTCAAGATCATCCTAAATATAGAAAGAAACTTGAAGAAATCTTACTGAAGTCAGGAGTATTCAAGGCTTTCCACTATCCCACTCCTTTTCAATATTGTGCTCAAAACACTAGCTAGAGTAGTTAGGCAAGAGAAGGAACTTAATGGAATCAAAACATGAAAAAAAAATCAAACATTTGCTGTTTGCTGAAAACATGATAGCCCCAAAATTCAAAATTCTTCTAGAAATGATAAATAAATTCAGCAAAAGTTTCTAGAATTGATGAACAAATTCAAAAAGATGGCAGGATGCAGAATCAACTCTCACAAATCAAAGACAGTTTTATACATTCTACACATTTATTATAACAAAATACAGTGAAAAAGATTATAAACATATACCCATTTGTAATGCCCTCAAAGCAAACAAAATATCTAGAAATCAACCTAACTAATGAGGTGAAAGATCTTTACAGTGAAATATTTAAGACTATATTAAAAAGATAGAAAAAGATAATAGCAAGTAGAAAGACATACCATGCTCACAAACTAATAGGATTACTATTATGGAAATGATTATATTAACAAAATCCATTTACAAATTTAATGCAACCTCAATCAAAACTTCATCACACTGTTTAGAGAAACTAAAAAAGAAGCTATCCTAAAATTTATATGAAACCACAAGACATCAGACAGCCAACAAATCTGAAATAAAAAAGAACACCATAAAAATTAACAACAACACAAACCCAAAACATCAACAAAACAAAAACAAAACAACACTAGAGGGATTACCTTTCCTGATCTTAAGGTATTTTACAGAACCATTGTAAGAAAATAAATAAGGAAGTGAATCAAATATGGCATTTAGAACAATAGGATAAAACTAAAGTCACAAACATAAGTTCATTAAAATCTAGCTATTTAATATTTAGCAAAATTGCCAAAATCATATGATGGAGAAAAGCAAGCATCTCTAACAGATAGTGCTGAGAAAGTAGGATGTCACATGCTTAAGAATGAAATTAGATATCTATCTATCATCTGTCTATCTATTATCTATCTATCTATCTATCTATCTATCTATCTATCTATCTATCTATCACCTTGCACCAAACAAAACCTAAATGGAACAAAGAACTAAACATGAACCATAAAACATTAAAACTGCTAGAAGAAAACAGCCAGCACACCTCATGACATAAGTGTAGAAAGGACATTCTAAATAGCAGTTCATTTTCCCAAGAATTAAGTCCAACAATTGATAAGTAGAACTGTATACAATTTAAAAAAACTTCTGTGTAGTAGCAAATGGTTGAAGAGGAAATGGGAACAATTGTTGACATCTATATATTTGACAAATGTTGGACAGATATTAATATCCAGAATAGATAAAGAACTCAAAAGGAAAGCCATTAAAAAGAAAATGAAATAACAGCTTTAAAAAATGGTCCTGGTAACTGAATGGAAAGTTCTCCAAATAAAGAAAAAAAGTCAGAAATATACCTCAAAATTTGCTCATAATCTGTAGCAATTAAGGAATTACAAATCAAAAGTTTCATATTTTATCTTTTTCCAGTCAGAATGACAAAGATAAAAAACTATCAAACAACAAATAAAGATGACTATAAATGCTGGAAGGAGGATGAACTTTCTGTCACTCTTGGTGGCATTGAAACTGAGGCAGTCGCTGAAGAAATCAGTTTGGAACATTCCCACAAAGCTAAAAATTAATCTGCCCTATGACCCAGCTATACTAGTCTTTAGAATATGGCCAAGGATTCAATATCTTACTATACAGATATATGCTCAGCTTCATTCATTGCTTCTTTCTTTACAATATTTAGAAAACAGAAACAAGTTAAATGTCCTTTCAACTGATGAATGGGGAAACAAAATGTGGTTAATATTCACTATGGAATACTATTAAGCTATAAAGAAAAATGAAACAATGATCTTTGGAGAGAATTGGATGGAACTAGAAAAGAGCAAATTGAACAAGGCCATACCCTCAAAGACAAATGTTACATGTCCTCTCTAATTTCCTAATCTTAGCTCCAAACCTTCAGATATGAGTACATATCCTGGAGAAACTGAAGAAATCAGAAAAGTAAAAACAATCACTGTCAGGGTGGGGTAGTTAGGGAGCATCAGAAAGGAGACTAGCAGGACACAAGTAATCTGAGCAGTGACATAGAAGAATAGGATGACGGATACACACAGAAGTGGGAGGTAAATTACAGTAAGAATGTCTCAAAAAGTCACACAGAAATTTATCTAATAATGATTTACTTAAAATTAAATATTTTAATATGGCTCCAGATACATATGTAGCAGAGGATTGCTATCTGACAGCAATGGGAGGGGAGGCCCCTGGTTCTGGGGGGTGGTGATACACCAGCATGGGAGGATGCTAGAGCAGTAGGTGGGAGTGGATGAGTGGGTGGAGGAGCACCCTCATAGAGCCAATGGGGGAGACAGGGTGGGGGCTTTGTGGAGGGGTAACTGGGAATAGAGATATCATTTGAAATATAAACAAATAAAATGATAAATAAAAAGTAAAAAACTATAATAAACATAAGTTTGTATATGAATATTAACAATATTTTAAACGAGTTTTTTCTCATCTGAACTGAAAATGTCTCTCCAAGAGCCAAAGACTAAGAAAACCCTACCACAAGAGCCAAAGACTATCTAAGAAAACCCTACCACAGGTTTTGAGAAGTCCTCATTTAAATTGTTGGTCTGTGTTGAAGAGCATGGGCTATGTTTATTGTCATTGGTTTCGCTCAGTAGGTGGAAGCATTGCTAATGATACTGTGTCCTTCAGTCACAGATCACACAGGACCCTGATAAGGGATTGACTGGAAACCCATGATATCAGAATTCAAAGTGCAGGCTTCCAAAGAGGGAAGCAACCAACTATCAGGCCTAGCTAGTTATTATGCCTATGAACCACAATAACAACCAGGGTGACACAGTAACCCTAAAGATGCAGTAGTGAACCCCATACCGTGGAGGTAACCGACAGTTATCTAACTGAACTTAATATGCACTTGGCAAGATGAGAGTCATGCCTGGTAATAGAAACCCAGTCAGCTACCAAGTGATTATTAGTGATTAATCTTGGAGGAGAACCTATATACCCTCCACTTAATTAAACCAGTATAATCCCTAACTATATTCTAAACACATGTCCCAATACACATAAATAACTGTAGTTCTTACTCTTCATCAAGAAAGTTTATCTTCACAATTTACAGAGAAAATTACAGAACACCCTGTTCAAACAGAATATAGAGTTGTAGATTCCAGTAGCACTTGACACATATTTAAAACAACTCTTGCACCTAAGCCTCAGCACTCATCGAAGATGAGAGGGTAGAAAGATTATAAATCCAGAGGATTATGGACTTTGCTGGATGAGTGTAATTCCTGGGATTTTAGAAGCAACGTCCATAAATCCTCACAAAAATGACTTCCTAAGGAACAGCTGAGCAGGAACAACAACCATACATGTGCTGAAGTGGACTGAGGGAACCCTAAGAGGTTTTAGCCATACACAAAGTATACGGTATGTAGTTTAAGGGTTGTTGAGAATGGATGAAGACCAAGTGGTTATCCAATACCAAATGATCATCTCTGAGAACATGCATATAATTAACAATATGCAGACAGCATGATGTAATTATATATATGTGTGTGTTTGTGTGTGCGTGTGTGTGTGTGTGTGTGTGTATGTGTTTGTAAAACAATCATTAATGCAGAAAGATCATGGATTTGAAAGAGAGCAAGGAGGGGTGTATTAGAGTGGCTGAGTTTATAAAACCAAGTGCCAACTTTTGTTTCTGCTCAGATGGAAGAGTATGCTGGAACTTGGAAGCCCAGCAATGATACAGCTCTAAGACAAAAAGATATCCCAGTAGAAGAGCATCCTGTGATACAGGGGCCCATAAACCACACAGCTCTGAGGTGGGACACTGTCCCAATGGAAGGGCATCCTGAGGCATGAGAACCAGGAACCACATAGCTCTGAGAGGAAGCCTCCTCAGAGGAGTCATTGTAGCTCCGAGGAAAGAATATCCCTTGCTGAGCTAAGAGCTCAGAAATCTCAGCCCCACTCCTTCTAAGCTTCTTTCCTTCCTCTCTTTATTATGTCTTTTACTTCTTAGCTTCTTCTGATGAGAGAGTCACACCGGGCAGAAAATTTCATTAAAGACATTTATTGGAGGAACCAAGGTATGGTGGGAGGAATCTAGGGATGGCTACCCTCTGTTCCTGAGAACAGACAGCATGGGATTAGACAAAGGGCAAGGATTATATAGGATTTTTAGGGGGCAGAGCTTTGCAGGGCAGACAGTTCCACATTGAGGATTGGTAGGATTTCAAGTCCTGAGCTTGAAAGCTCAAAAATCGGTGAGTTTTCCTTCTCACAGATTGATTTTTTTTGGGGGGGGGGAGCTCAGGGATTTGTTGGCTTTCCTGCTGAGGGATTGGCGAATCTTCTTGCCCAGGGATTGGTTGATTTTTTTTGTTCACCTCTCTTTCCCTACATTGGGCTCATTAGTTAGGATATGAAGTCCTTCCTGGCTGTAAGTAGCTTTGGCTGATATGCTGTCTTTTTGGAGCTTCTTGGGGAGGCTGGAGAGGAGGTCCTGGAACTCTGGATAGCTCTACGGGACAGCTCCTGCAGTGGCATTTCACCACTATTGGTGGAGGCAGGAAAGAAGACATCACCACCATGAATAGTTCCTGCTGAAGCAGGAAAGGCTACATGTCAACATTAACAGCTCCTGTGACTGCTGCAGGCTGAGGAGATGTGGCGGTACCACACTTTTGAAAAGAGCCACCATTTAGACAGGTCTTGTCAAAAATTTTGACAGTATTTCATCTTGCCCATAAGCTAGGGCAGGAAGGAGGAGATGGCCAACACTTTGATGACTTTTGTGGTGCACTACTTAAGGACTTTCACAACTGATGTAATGATTCAGTGCTGGAAACAACCCAGATGTCCCACAAAAGAAGAATGGATACTACGCAACTATTAAAAACAAGGACATCCTGAGTTTTACAGGCAAATGGATGGAACTAGAAAATATCATCTGAGTGAAGTAACTCAAATCCAACAGCATGGTATGTACTAATACGTGGATATTAGCAACAAACAAACAAAAACTACAGAATACCCAAGATACAGTCCACAGAACTCAAAAAGATCAATGAGGCCAAGATTGAAGGGCCAAGTGAGGATGCCTCAATCCCACTTGGGAGGGAGAAGAAAGCAATCACAAGGGGGGAGAGGTACCTGGGAGGGAAAGGGGATGGATGGGTGGTAGGGAACCTGATCTGTTATTGGGTGAAGAGAGAGGACTGAGCCCTGAAGGCCAGCAGAAAGAATGGAAACAGGCAACCTTGGGAGGTATGAGGTTGGAGCGAACCCTCCAGAATGCACCAGAGACCTGGGAGTTGAGAGATTCTCAGGTTCAAAGGGAGGGACCTTAGATGAAATGCCTGAAAGTAGGTAGAGGAAACTTATACAGCCACCTCCAGCAGAAAGACAGGACATCAAATGAGGGAGGGGGTTGCCATCCCACAGTCAAAACTCTGGTCCATAATTGTTCCTATCTGAAAGAATTACAGGGATGGAAATGTGGAGAAGCCTGAGGAAAAGAAGGTCTAGTGACAGGACCATTGTGGGTTCCAGCTTAAGGGGAGGTCCCAAGGCCTGACACTATCACTGAGGCTATGGAAAACTTAAAAAAGAGATCTAGCATGACTGCACTCCAGAAGACCCAACAAGCAGCCTAAAGAGTCAGATGCAGATATTTTGACTCAAGGAATAGACAGAAGTTGCTGACCCCTGTGGTGGAATTAGGGAAAGGCTGAAAGAAGCTGAGGAGGAGGGCAACCCTGTAGGAGGACCAGCAATCTTAATTAATCTAGACCCCCGAGATCTCTCAAACACTGGACCACCAAACAGGCAGCATACACCAGCTGATATGAGGTCCCCAACACATATACAGCAGAGGACTACCGGGTGTGTGTTCATTCAGGAATGATACACCAAACCCTCAAGAGAATTGCGGCCCCAGGGAGTTTAGAGGTCTGGCAAGGTGAGGGTTGGAGAATTGAGACATCCTCATGGAGATAGGCGTGTAGAGAGGAGGTATGAGATTTGGAACAGTCAGAGGGTGGACGGGTGTGCGTGTAAAATCTGGAGTGTAACAAAAAAGTTTAAATGAAAAGATTTGAGAGGTCAAATTATTTGATATGTGTAAAACTTACTCTATTAGTTGCAGTTTCTATTGCTGTGAGAAAACACCATGAGTAACTTGGGGAGGAAAGTATTGATTTTATCTTATAAGTTATATTTTATTTTCCACTATAGCTAGGGTAGGAAGTCACAGCAGTAAAGGTTGGAGAAGATGATGCAGAAATCATGCAGGAGTGCTACATGCTGACTTGCCTTCATGGCTTGCTTAGCTTGTTATCTTAAAGCACTCACTATCACCAACCCAGAGATTGCACTGCCAACAGTGAACTGTGCCTTCCCAATCAACCTTAAAAATGTCCTACAGGCATATCCAAAGACCCATCTATGGGGATATTTTCTCAACTGAGGTTCCTTACTCCAAATGGCTCTAGCTTTTATTAAATTGACATGAAAACTAAGCGTACACATAACTAGCACACGGCAAACCAATTCACTGGGCCTTAAAGACAAAAGTTTATAATAAGTAAATAATGCATAATGTTTTTCGTATTTGTTATGAATCACTTTATTAGATGTTCAGTTAGGGATAATGTCTGCAATATAGTTTAAATGGTTAGTGAAGGATGAATGGTTGATTACCAAGTTTGACTAAAATAATCTTGTATGGAAAATAACTTATAGAATCTAAGGGTCAGGATATTTTTGTATTTCTAATGGCATATAGAACATGATAAAATTAGATGGAAATAAATCCCTTTCATTTAGCTCATAAATCAAATTTAAGTTTACATTGTACCCTATAATGAAATCTTGTTAGTTTCTAAACCATGCTTACATAATGACATAATGCCTTCCTAGGAGGAAAACTGGTATAGAATTTTACCTCCTGCAGTAAAACATAGAAAATTGTTTTAGTAATTGATGTTTTCCCTATACACATATAGAAAATCAAATAACAGGAAGAATAACTAACGAACTACAACCACAAATCTGGGAGAATTTGACTTGTATATATATTCTTGAGAAATGTCAGTGATTTCACCATTCCCAGGAGATGAGGATACTCATTGTCTTAGAGATTGACTGCACCATCTTCCTTTCTCGTTTTTGTTATAAAACACTCAGGAAAAAGCAACTCAGGAAAGAAAATATTTATTTATCACACACTGGAAGATACAGTACATCATTGCAGAGAAGTCAGGGTGGCAGGATGTTGAAGCAGCTCGTCACATAGCATCTGTAGTCAAGAGCAGTGAGGTATGAATTAATGCATGAATGGTGCTAGCCATCTGTCTCCCTCCTTTCCATGTAGTCAAGCATCTATCCCATAAAATGTCACCATCCACTTTCAGGATGAGTCATCTTACCTCAATTTATCTAATTAAGAAAGTTGTGTTGGAACAATGGCTCAAGTTCTTTTGAATAGTTAACTGTTCTTGCAGACGACTCAGTTCTGTTTTAAATACTCTCTTCAGGTGGCTCAAAAACAACAGTAGGCTTGGATCTAGGATATGACACCTTCTCTGGCCTCTTTGCGAGGACATAAGGTGCCTACAAATACACACAGGTACATACAATAAAGTTAGCTAATTTATTATTAATAAGAAAATAAATTCCTTCACAGGCATGCCCTCAGCCCAACCTAATCTATTTTATCAAGTTGAATAATCACAACTAACCATCATTGCGACACACCTTGGGTACACTTAAATATTTCTGCACATATTCCATCCATAGAGTCAGAGAGGACTGACTCTAAAGTGGTGTGGACATTCTCTTATACAAATATTTGGACTTTTATCTAAGTACGAATGAAATGTATTTCATAATATATGACATCAAACATAAGCTTAGCAGAGATTGTTAAGATCTACCTTCCTCACACCAGAATCACATTCCTCAATCCTTGTCAGAGAAACTCGGTTTGCAGTAGATGATGATCAATATAGAAAACCAAAGCTAGCCAATATATACAGAATAAGAGGTTGCAAACTGTTCGGCACTAAATGAAGATGTGTAATATAATCTCTCCCCAAGGGTCTTTCCAGAAGTGGGGGTAGAAAGAGTATAAGAGCAAGAAGCTCCGGATGACAGTGAGGAAACTGTATTATGGAAATAGCAGGGCAGCTGTACATATGAAATAACAGTAATTGTAACACAGTACACAATGTCTGTGAAAACCTGAGCCAGACCAAACCCCGGAATGGAAAGTAGAGTTTGGCATGCTCACTGAGGAGTAATTGACAACTGTTAGCCACTAGAAGAAAGGACAGTTTTCTGTAAGAGTGTCACTCCTGCTAAGGCAACTATGCTCCATCAGAGGTCAAACATCCAAGGACATTTGGGTTCTTCTCATGTTGTAAGGGGGAGGGGAAGGCTGTGCAGAATCTCCTGTGCATAGATTGGGCAGGTGAGCGGATTCTTGATAGTGAGATAAAGAATCAAGGAAATACGTTGATTCTGGTTTAGTTAGACATCAAGGAAAGGAAAGTTCTCTTTTAGGAACTTGGACTTGGAAGTTCATATTAAAGCCCTGTGTAGTTTCCTGCTACAGAATAAAATAATTCAAAATTGGAGCTGGCAAGATGGTTCAGCAGATGAAAGCACTACCCTAGCAAACCCAAGGACTTGAGCTACACACTTGGGACCCACATGGTAGGAAAAGAGAATCCACTCCTTTAAATTGTTTTCTGACACTATGTATATATGCTACAAATGTTGGGGCACTTCTTCTTTTACACACAATAATTAAAGAAATGTAAAAAAAATAAAGAAGAATATGTTGGCAACACAAATTGTCCTGAATGTGGGGAAGGACATACATTTGAGTAGGAAGAGAGTGGGGAGTGGATGAGGGAAGAGTTGGTGGAGGGAAGGTGAACATGATCCAAATTTGCTTTCTGGGATTCTCAGAATACAAGATGACAGAAAACCAAAGAGATGAATCTGTTAATCTATTTGTCTTAGACAGTACTACCAGAAACTATGATTAACCCAAGGACTTACGTGTGTGATTTTTTTAATGAGTAGTCTCAAGCAAGAGGGGAAACATGCTTGAACCACACAAAAAACCATCCAGTTCAGAAGCACTGCCAATTACTGTTACCTCTTATATAAGAAAAGTAATCAACATATGTAATAACATGGACTAAAGCAGATTATTGGAGAAGAATAGGAATGCATATATTTATTAGTACTCATTGAGGACTAAATTTGATTTACGAGTGTGAGAAACTATACAATTTATATCAGTATTTGTATAAGGTTAAACATAGTCACAGATTTCCTGTCCTAGGTGGCAAAGAAGACAGTCATAGGTGAGCTCTGGTCTCATGCTTAAGAATTTAGTGTGTTCAAGTGATTTTAGATGCACTGTGACCTTCATTAACATCCTAACACTAACACAAACAAATTGCACAAGCACTAAGTTCTGTGAATTTTTTTAGAAAAGAATTATCCAGGAAATGTTGGAAAACAGAAAAGAAATTTCTGCTTTTCATTATTATGTATTTGAATGAGTAAAATTAACCTAAACAAACTCTGGTTTTCTTCCCATAATTTTCCTCTAGTTTTCCCTACACTTTCCCCATTATCCATCTAATTCTTATAATTGAATTCCCAGGAAAACTCCCTGTTATATTTCTATCCCAAATAATAGACCAGGAGAGTAATGAGATGCAATTATTACTCTGATGATCTTCAGCTGTGCCATTCATTTCCCCTGGACTCAGATGTCATGTGGCTCCATGATCCTTTCAGCAGCCAAGAGTGGAGGAGACAGGCTGGCATTCTTACAGATCATTAAAGACAGAAAGACCTGGCTCACATGCTTGAGAAACACGTAGAGACTTTAAAAGAAGAAGGTTGGGTTTTCTCAAATAAGGTGATTCAGAGTACTAGCCTAGCTTCACTCAATTTCTGGCTCACAATCTGCCCAAGAACTTTCAGGCTGCACTTATGGAAATGTATTATGGAAATGCATTCCATTTTGCTCATATATTTAATTTGAACTTTGTAAACCTTACTCAATGAACCCATTTTCACCCAAGAAACATTCAAGTGGAGTTATGAGCATCTACATTGAATAGGTTAGATGCCTCCACTGTTCCTGTGCAATAAAACCTTCAGCTTTTTAAAGGAGAAAGAAAGATATAAATCTGAAGTATGCATTATAGATAGAAAGTGTATATCATTTTTAAAAGTAATTTTATACTGGCTACAAGTGTACAGAGAGATTACTGACTCTATCTTCTTTTTTCATCCATCTCTAGACTGCCTTGAAAGAGGTTATATTTGAAGACAGGTCCTCAAAATAAAAATCCTGATAATTGGCCTTGAGAGCTCCCAATGTATGACTCCTCTCTCATGATATGTCCTGACAAGCACCCAGATCATCACTGCTGAGGATCAGAGATGAAAGTTTCCTTCAGAGTGTACTTTTAAGCATGTAATAGATGCGAAATGAGAACAGCTCATTTATTAGAGAAGATACAAGGAATACTTGTCAACTTATAAGCCGACAACTTTCACAGTGTCATGGAAGTATATCTGGTAGTAACTTTGGGCACTAGGGGATTAGTTCCTACTAAAATTCACAACAGAAATGAGTTGTCAGTACTAGTCACATCAGAAAGAAGTGAGTGACTATAGCATTCCTCATGTGGTTAAATTGTCATTAAATTAGACAAGGAACAAATCTTTCCATGATTTTCCACACTTCTGTTGAGGTAATGATTGTATCTTTGATAAAAATATTATTGTGGATAGCAGACAAATAACTCTTGGGAAGAAGAGAGTAGTCATTCAGAATCATGGGATAGCATTGCTTTTTGTTCCCAACTAGTAATATAGAGTTTTATCATGATACCAGACACAATACCAATCAAATGATTCCACATTGTAGGTGAAAGATATTTTAATCATCTAATATAGAGGACAAGATCATGCTACCAAAAAAGATCCTTTTTGAAAGTTAGCTTTTGGTTTTCTCTAATACCAGTATATTCTACAGGTTAGCCTTAAAAATATATAACACATTTCAGTGATTTATTATCTTCTATTTTTCAAAACCCATATGTAGCTGTGAGTTTAGCTAATTGCTTTATGCTCCCAAAGGTTTGCACACATGCACCACCCAAGAGCTATTTAGATTCTCAAATGAAGGACACACACACACACACACACACACACACACACACACACACACAAGTTACTTTTAGTATGCATTTTAATGGCTGGGCATTTCTATTTCGTTCTGCTGGTAGCAAACACTTCTCTCTAGTCTTCCTGAGTTAACTTCTTTGAAAAATAGAGGCAGTCATTAAAAGTCTTCCAACCAAAAAAAGCCCAGGTCCAGATGGGTTCACTGCAGAATTCTATCAGACCTTCAAAGAAGACCTAATACCAATACTCTTCAATCTATTCCACAAAATAGAAACAGAAGGAA
>CM052718.1:49768776-49790856 GCA_028551405.1 Uromys caudimaculatus | reverse complement strand
AGGGGGAGGGGACACGGGGTTTCTAAAGAAAAGGGGAATCATCGGAAATGTAAATAAAATATCAAAAAAAAAAAAAAAAGAAAAACAGGAAATAAAAAGAATTTTCAAAGCTAAAAAAAAAAAAAAAAGAAAATCTATATTTCATTTCTGCTACTCTGAATACAATTGGGGAAGAGGCCCTTGTGGCTACTTTCCCTGATTCTGACATGTAAATAGGCCTTAAGGTTTGTTTTTTCTTCTTTCCTATCATGCCAATCTCTGCTTCTTCCTCTCTCCTGGTTTCTAGCCCATGCAAATCTTAAAGCCCCACCTCAGTCTAACTGCTCAGCCATTGGTTATTGGCTATTTATTGATCGATCAAAAACCAATTGGGGATAAGGTCCTTTAGCGTTTGGACATTCAGATTTCCGATTTTGGGGACCGGGTGATTCAAAGCATTAGAACCTTGACTTTGTAGAAATATGCCATACGCTGCCTCCCAAGTGCTGGGATTAAAGGTATGTGCCACCATGGCCTGGTGTTCCCAGATTTTAATGTTACAGTTTTTCTTTAAGTAAAGTTGGATGATTAAAACAATTGAATTTGAATTCCTAATGGCTAGGTTCCTGATATCCATATTTTATAATTATGTTACATATATTATTTTTATTCTTAGGATAACATACATTATAAAAAATTTCCTTTTAGTATTTTTATACTAAGGTACTTTTGATTGACTCAACACGTAGCTCATCTCCTTGTCTTTCCAGTTGGCCTTTGTCTTCAGTATCTCTGTTTAGAATTTACATATCCTATGTCCTCCCAACCTTCAATCCATCTCCCTTAAGAACAAAAATCCCTTTACTTTATAAGGATACTTTTTGTGGTTTCATGACCATTATCCACATTTGCTCTCACTTTAACATATTTTTAAAATATAATTTAGAATCTTCCCCTGCCTGCTGTGTTGATCTGAGGCACAGCCAGCAGAAGCGAGCTGTGTGTTCACACACACACACACACACACACACACACACACACACCCTCCGTCTCCATCATCTGGGAAGCTCCATCCCAAGGAGGCATGCCAGGCCCCAGAAACCCACAGGTGAAGGCCCCACCTAGTTTACTCCCTGCTTGCCTGGTCTGTCTGAGGAACAGCCATCAGAAGTGAACTGCACATTGTCACTCCCCATTCCCTACCCCCAAGCTCCTTTTCCTTCCCTACTGAGGAAGCATGTTGGGATCCAGGAACATCCAGGTTCCACTCCACCTGCCAATCTTCTGTCTGCCAAGCCTACCTGGGGCATAGCCAGGGGAGAGGAGCTGCTTTCTGTTTCCTAAGCCCAGGGCTCTGCCTCCCTCCCCCAGGAGACCTACAGGACCACAGGAACATTCAGTTTCATCTGGGACAAAGCCAGCAGACCAGAAGTGTGCTGTTTCCTGAGATCCATTGTCAGGCCCAAGAATATGCCTGCCTCCCAGAGGAGTCCTGTCAGCATCAAGAACATCAGCCAACACCAGGGACAATGAGATGGCTAAAGAGAACAATCAGCAAGAACCATGTTTATATGGCAACAGCAAAACCCAGCTATTCTAAAACAGCAAGCTCTGGATATCTTAACACAAAGTACAAGACAATGAACTTAAATCCAACCTTATAAAGATTGTAGATGAGTTTAAAGAGAGAATCCCTTAAATAAATACAGGAAAATACAATCTAGCAGGGAATGGAAATGAATCAAACCTTTCAAGATCTAAAGATGAAAATAGAAGCAATGAAGAAAGGGACCCTGGAGATGGAAAACCAAGAGAAGAGAACAGGTACTTCAGATTTAAATATCACCAACAAAATACAAGAGATTGAAGAATCTCAGGTATAGAAGATACAATTGAAGAAACTTACGTATTAGTCAAAGAAAATGTTAAATCTAAAAATTTCCTTATACAAATGTCCAAGAAATCTAGGACATTATGAGAAGACCAAGCCTAAGCATAATAGGA
This sequence comes from Uromys caudimaculatus, assembly GCA_028551405.1. NCBI lineage: Eukaryota > Metazoa > Chordata > Mammalia > Rodentia > Muridae > Uromys > Uromys caudimaculatus. The sequence goes on along the minus strand of CM052718.1, from coordinate 49,788,873 downwards.
ATAAACAAATGAGAAGGCTCCTAGTTCCACTGCCCAGAAAATAATTTCAACAAAATCATAGAAGAAATCTCTTAACCTTAAGAAAGAGATGACTATAAACATACAAGAAGCTCAAAGAATATCAAATAATTGGACCAGAAAAGAAAGTCCTCATGAAACATAGTTATCACAACCCTAAATGCAGAGAACAAAGAAAGAATTAAAAAAGATGTAAGGGAAAATTGTCAAGAAACACGTAAAGCCAGCTGTCAGGACCCATAATGGGACAAGCTAATAACTAGCAGGTGATCATCCTGAAATGGTCTGCTAGAGATTATTATATAATCTGCAATGGGTTTGCCCTTATTAAGCAAGGCTGTAAGGGATTCATTTTAGGAAAAATTCCTGCTATTAATATGCTTTTCCTGTTATTATTAAACATATATAACAATCACTAAGTAATAGCAGGACAGGATCTCTGTAGATCCATGAAGATGTACTGTCTTGTAGTGATGCTATATAGACAAATAGATGACTTAAGTCTTAATGATGATCCTATAAGAATTCCTAAAATTATATCAATGATTATTATGTTCTTTTATAGTGGGACTGCTATTAGGTCTTTTTCTGAGAGTCAAAATTGCAATGAGAATTCTGTCAGTCTCCCAAATATCACTAGTTAATTGCTCTTAGATAGTAACCAGACTTTCTCCTACTCAGAACACATTCCAAGAGGTTGTAAAACAATTAACCAAAGGTCATAAAAAAAAGGAACTAACCATGTATTATAGGTGGCAGGACAGAAGATAAAATATTGACTGGGTTTATCTATACAAAACTTCACTAATAACTTAGTTATGGTTTTAAACCTTCAGTGAACCTGTGGGGCTAAGACAGGTGATAGATGTTTAGCTAGACAATTACTCCTAATGGATATGCATGTAAACATTCGCTGTTGTAAACTTCTATTTCAATTTATGATTTGATTTTGTGTATGTGTGAACTTGTGATGAACTGTGTTACATATAATCATGTATTCTGAAAGATGTATAAGTATAGAAGACAAAGAGTATAGAGTAGAATTTTTTCCTTTCCCCTCCTCAAAGAATTTTTCCCTTCCTAGAATTTTTTGCTTTTTCCCACTTAGAATTTTTTTCCTTTCCCTGCTTAGGATCTTTCCAATTGTCCCCTTAGCTTTCATAGGAAACTTTTTACAACTTAGTAATAAAGGCTATAATCACTTTTTTAAGTGTCCCCTTTTCTTCTTGTGACTTCCAACTTGCAGGATGAAATTTAGAGCCAGGCAGTTTCTGCTGAGATAGTACAAAGGCTATTTACTTAATCTTTTGAGGTTTGATGAAGAAGTGCTAAGTGCCAGAAACTGCAGGTTCTGGCCTCAGACAATCACAGAAGGCAGGTCAGCTACAGTAGCATAGTAACTTAGACTTAGATAAGTAACATTTCATTATTGTACAGCAACCCTAAATATCTTGCAAGACAAAGTCTTATCCCTAAATCTTAAGACAAAGTCTTACCCTCTGCCAATGCTCTTCCCCCTCCACTGCCTCAAGAAGAACCAGCAAGAAAGAAGACCCCACACCAGCGCTGGCCCCTGTCAGCCAGCACTATCAGAATTACACCTAACTTCACAACAGAGACCATAAAAGCCAGAAGAGCCTGGGCAGATATCTTGCAGACCCCAACACACCACAAATATCAGCCCAGACTACTATACTCAGCAAAATGTTTAATCATAGAAGGAGTTAACAAGATTTTCAAAGTCAAAACCAAACTTATAAACATCTCTCCACAAATCCAGCCCTACAGCAGATATTAGAAGAACTCTAACACAGGAAGGTTAAATACACCCAAGAAAATGCAAGAAATAAATAAACCCCACCAGCAAAACCAAAAGAAGTTAAACACACACACAATTCATCAGTACATGCATGCGTGCGCACACACACACACACACACACACACACACACACACACACTACCACCACCAATATAAAAATAACAGGGATTAACAATGATTGGTCATTAATTGGTCTCAACATCAACAGACTCAATTTTCCAATAAAAACACACAGCCTATCAGAATAGATGTGAAAATAGGATCCAACATTCTGCTGAATACCAGAAATACACCTCAGCAATAAAGATAGCACTACCTCAGAGGAAAAGACTAGAAAAAGGTTTGCTTGATGGACCTTAGAAACAGGCTGGAGTAGCTATTCTAGTATAAAGAAATAGAGTTTCAACGTATAGTAATCAAAAGAGATGGGAAGGACACTCGATACTTATCAAAGGAAAAATCCACCAAGATGGTATCTAAAGTCTGAACTTCTCTGTTCCCAAAGCAAGGGCACCCTTAGAAACTTTACTAAGGCTTAAATCATATTTATAACCCCATGTGTTAATAGTGGGAGACATCAACACCCCACTCTCATGAATTGATCAGTCACCCATTGTTGGGCCCCTACCGTGCCTCCCCTCTCCAGTGGTGCATGGGGGGGTATCATCGTTCCAACAGGTTACCACCTCTGATCTTTCTGTCCCCCACGCTTGATCCTCAGTGCTCAGTGTGGCTGGCATTCCGACTCTTGCCAAAGAGAGAGGGAGGTTGGAGGAAAAGGAAAAGCATCCGGGGTGCCAGACCCTTTCTGGGGTATTTGGCCACTCAAGTTCCCTTTCAGCTGGGCTCTGATCTTGTGGGTCTGCCCTCCCATTCGCCCTGTGCTCTCCTCTCCCCTCTCTTTCCACAGTCCTGGCTTCACTCGGGCTTGATGTTGGGCCCCATTTTGGCCCTGGTTGGGGCCTTGAGGACAAACCAGAGCCTGGTTCTAGTTTTGAGACCTGTCTCAGTCACTTCCATATTGGGGTGACTCAGCAAGACCTGTTTGGTCCTGCCTCTGCCCTGCCATTTCTCATGTGAAGCTTTGCCATTGGCCCTGTCAGTTATCACTTACTCTCTGCCACCCTTCCTCACCTCCTATGTCATCTTTTCCCATACCTAAGTGCCCACCTCCTTGCCTTCTCTATATAAGCAAGTGCCTAGTTTAATAAAGTGAGTTCCTGCTTCGACAAGACTACTGGCCTGGTGTGTTTTTTTGGGGTCGTTGACACTCACCATGCCACTCAGCCCCGGACAGACCTGGCTGGACTGGGTTCTCTCCTCTTGCCTGGACTTGCCAGCAAAGAGCCAACAATGCATACAGAAACTAAAGAGAGAAATAGTGAAACTAACAGAGGTTATGAATCAAATATACCTAACAAATATACACATAATGGTTCACACAAACACAAAAAAAATACCTTATCAACACCTCATAAAGCATTCTCTAAAATTGACCATATACTCACTCACAAGCAAAACTTGACAGGTACAAGAAAATTGAAATAATCCTTTGTATATTACCAGAACACTGTGTATTAAAGCTGGACTTCAACAATAAGAGAAAGAAGAAAGAGCTTACAAACTCATGGAAACTGAACAACTCTCTATGCAATGAACTCTGGGTCAGGAAAGAAATAAAGAAATTAAAGACTTTCTAGAATTCAATGAAAATGAAAGCACAACATATTTGAACTTTCAGGACACAATGAAAGAAGTGGAAAGAAGAAATTTAAAGCACTAAGTGTTTTCATAATGAAAATGAAGAGACCTTATACTAGCAATTTAAAAGCACACCTAAAAGCTCTAGGACAAAAACAAAGCAAATACAGCCAATAAGAGTAGATAGTAAGAAATAATCAACTCAGGGCTAAAATTGATAAATTACAAAGAGAACAATAGAAAGTATCAATGAAACCAAGAGCACATTCTTTGAGAAAAATCAGCAATATAGACAAACTCTGAGAGAATGTAAATCATAGGCAGAGAAACAGTACACAAATTAACAAAATCAGAAACGAAAGGGAGACATAACAACACATATTGAAGAAATCCAAAGAATCATTAGGTCTTATTTCAAAAGCCTGTATTCCTCAAAATTGGAAAATCTAAACAAGTGGACTATTTCTTGATATATTCCACTTACCAAAATTGAAACAAGATCAGAAAAACAATTTAAATAATCCTATAACCTCTAAAGAAATAGAAGCAGTCATCAAAAGTCTCCCAGCCAAAAACAAAATAAAACCAAAACAAACCAACCAATCAAACAAAGGAAAAGAAAAACCAACCTTATAGCCCAATGGTTTTAGGGTAGAATTCAACCAGGCTTTGAATAGGAATAGAAATAGAGAGGAACACTGGCAAACAGATTCTATGAGTCTAGAGGCACCTTGATAGCTAAGCCACTCAAAGATTCAACAAAGAAAGAGAATTTCAGATGAATTTCCCTTATGAACATAGATGCAAAACTACTCTATAAAATTCTCCCTAACCAAACCCAAGAACACATTAAAAACATCATCCACCATGATCTAGTAGGCTTCATCCCAGGGATGCAGGAAAAGTTCAGCATATGAAAATCTAGCAATATAATCCACCATATAACAAACTGAAAGAAAACAATTAGGTAGTCATTTCATTAGATGATGAAAATGACTTTGACAAAATCAAAAACCCCTTCATGAAAAAAGTCTTGGAGAGATCAGGGATAAATACTTATACCTAAACATAATAACGACATTATACAATAATCTGATAGCCAGCATTAAATGGAGAGAAACTTGAATAATTTTACTAAAATCTGAGAAAAGAAGAAGCTGTCTATTATTTCCAAATCTATTCAATACAATATTTGAATTTGTAGCTAAAGCAGTAACACAAGAAAAGTAGATCAAGGGGGATAAAAATTGGAAAGGAAGGAGTCAAAATATTACTATTTATAGATGATATGAGAATATACATAAGTGATATCCAAAATTCTACCAGAGATTTCCTACAGCTGATTAACACCTTCAGAAAAGTGATTAGATACAATATTAAATAAAAAATTTCAGTATCCTTCCTTCATACAAAGAATAAATAGGCTGAGAAAGAAATTAGGGAAACAATTTTCTTCATCAATAGCAACAAATAATATAAAAATATATTGGTCTAACTCTAACCAAGCAAGTGAAAGACCTGTATGATAAGAATATCAAGTCTCTGAAGAAAGAAATTGAAGAAGGTACTAGATGGAAATACCTCCCATGCTCATGGATTGGTAGGATTAACGTAGTGAAAAAGGTCATCTTACCAAAAGCAATGTATGGATTTAATGCTTTTCCTATCAAAATTCCAACACAATTCCTTACAGGCCTTGAGAGAGCAATTTTCAACTACATATAAAAAAATAAAAAAAATTATACAAAATTATGCACAAGCAATCCTGTATAAGAAAAGAACTTCTAGATGTATCACCATCTCTGATTTTAAACCTGTACTACAGAGCAATAATAATAAAAACAACATGGTATTGACATAAAAACAGAAGCTTGATCAATGCAGTAAAATTGAAGCCCCCAAATAAACATACATACCTATTGACACTTGATTTTTAACAAAGAAGCCAAAGCCAAATAATGGAAAAAAAGCATGTTAAATAAATGGTGCTGGTCTAACTGTATGTATTCATATAGAAGAATACAAATAGATCCATATTTATTACCATCCTGCACAAAACTCCAGTAATATGGATCAAAGAACTCCATGTAAAACCAGATGAACAAAATCTAATAGAGGACAAAGTGGGGAATAGCTTTGAACACATTGGTGCAGGAGATCAAAAATTAATAAATGGACCTCATGAAACTAATAAAGCTTCTGTAAGGCAAAAGACACCATCACAATGGCAGTCAACAGAAAGGGCAAAGGTCTTCATCAACCCTACATCTGACAGAGGGCTGATATCCAAAATATATAAAGAACTCAAGAAATTAAATACCAACAACCCAACAACCCAAATAACCCACTTAAAAATGTGGTACAGAGTTAGAGAATTCTCAACAAGGGAATCTCTAATGGCCAGAAGCACTTAAAGAAATGTTCAAAATCGCCAAGATTCTATCTTATACCTGTTAGAACAGCTACAATAAAAAACCCAAGTAGAAGCACATGCTGGTGAGCATATGTAGCAAGAGGCCATGCCTCCTTTCTGGTGGGAGTGCAAATTTATATAAACATTGTGGAAATCAATCTGTCAGTTTCTCAGATAGTGGGAACAGTTTTACCTCAAGACTCAGCTATATCTCTCCTGGCCATATACCCATAAAACTCTTCACAATACCACAAGAACACTTGCTTAACTATGATAATTACAGCTTTATTTTTAATAGCCAGAAACTGGAAACAACCCATGTCTCTCAACAGAAGAATGGATGAAGAAAATGTGGTACATTTACAGAATAACATACTACTCAGCTATTAAAAATAAGGCCATCGTAAACATTTGCGGGCAAATGGATAGATCTAGAAAATATCATCCTGACTCAACTAACCCACACCCAGAAAGACTTCCATGATATGTACTCACTAATAAGTTGACATTAGCTATAAAGAACAGGAAAACCACGATACAGTCCATAGACCCAAAACAACTAAGTAATAAGGGGGACCCAAGGGAGGATACTTGAATCTCATTCCAAAGGAGGAATAATATGGCCATTGGAAGTGGATAGAGAGAGGGAACTCTGTAGGAGAGGGGGTGCAGAAGAGAATGAAGGGGATCAGATACGGGGTCAACAGGGGTGGAGGATGAGAGGACTCGGAGAGAGAGAAGGGAAATCGGTAGAGGGGAATCTCTGAGACAAGCTGGAGATCTAGTACTGGGCAGGCTTCTCGGTGGATATGGGCACGACTCTAGCTGAGACTCATAGCACTGGGGTATATGAATGCTGAAGTAGACACCTCCTGTAGCCAAGCAGTGCTTCCAGTAGAGGGAAAGGAACATCAACCCACTCCTAAAACCTTCGACCCCAAACTTCCCCTGCCTATAAGATAAGCAGGGATAAAGATAGAGCAGAGACTGAGGGAAGGGCAAACCAAGACTGGCACAATTTGAGACCCATCCCATGGGAGAGAGTCAACCTCTGATATTATTAATGGTACTTTGTTATGCTTGCATACAGTAGCCTGTACAACGGTCATCAGAGAGGTTTCATCCGGGAGCTGATGGAAACAGATGCAGAGACTAACAGCCAATCATTAGACAGACCTCAGGGAGTCTTGCATAAGAGTTAGGGGAAGAGCTGGAGGGGTCAAGGACACCACAAGAGAATCTACAGAGTTAACTAACCTTGGCCCAGTGCAGCTCACAGATTGATCTGCCAACCAAAGAGCATGCATGAATTGGACCTAGGCGCCCCTCCATATATATAGCAGATAAGCAGCTTGATCTTCATATGTGTCCTCCAACAATTGGAGCGAGGGCTCTCTCTGACTCAGACTCTGTTGCTTGCTTCGGATTCTTTTTCTCTAGCTAGGCTGCCTTGTCTGTCCTCAGTGGGAGATGTGCTGATTCCTGATGAGACTTGATGTGTCAAGGTGGGTTGGTACCCAGTGGGGTGGCCTCTCCTTGAGGAAAAGGGGAAGGGAAAATGAGGAAAGAGCGGTGGAAGGGTGGGAGTGGGAGGATAAGAGGGAGGGGAGCTGTGATCTAGATGTAAAAAGAATAAACAAACAAACAAACGAAATAATAAAAGGAATATAATTTAGATGCAAAGTCTGAAACTAAGAGAAAGCATGCAGTACTTGTCTTTCTGATACAGCATTAACCCAATTAATATAATATAATATAATGTTTTCCAGATCCGACCATATTCCTCAATGATTCATAATTTTATTTATTTAGGACTGAAAAAAACTGTCTGTGCCACGTTTTTTGTATTCATTTTTCTGTTGATGGGCGTGTAGGCTGATTTCTACTCAGGGCTGTTGTGATCACATCAGAGATAAACACAGATGCACAAGTATCTCCAAAATGGGAAGGTATAACTGAGGTACGTACACTTCTAGCTTTCGCTTTATGGGAAACCTACACACTGATTTTCATAATGACTGTATCAAATGTCAATCTATCATTCTTGACTCTGAATTCCGATTTTTTATTACCCGAAGTCTTCCCTGGTTTGTTTTTATCTTTTTCTTGATGATAGCCATTCTAACTAACAAGGGTAAGATGGAATCTGAGGTAGCTTTTGTTTCTTTCATTTAAAGAATAAGGATGTTAATGATTTCTAAATACACTTAATGGTTGTGTGTATTTATTGTTTAAACATTTTAATTTTTAATTGTATGTGAAAATGTATAAGCATGTACATATACATGTGTTATACATGTGTGTATGCCTATGTGTATACACATGCATCTCTCTTTCTCTCTCTCTCTCTCTGGTAGTTTGTATTGTGTGTGTAGTTGTGTTGTATGTGGTCGGTGTTTGTGTAATGTGTATGTGTATGCAGGAAAAGTTTAAACAAATAGAGGTCACCTAGTAGATAAAATGACATAAGACAATAAATAATACAGATATCTATACAGTTTTAAATACTATGAAAGGAGATTTATCATAGGAAAATTTTATTTCAATTGCTGTTTAGTCTTCAGGTAATTCTTTGAATAATATTGACAGGTTTTAAACGAACCCTTCTCGATGATTTATTCAATTTTTAAATTAAAGAAAGTATATCTGCTAAACGTTATGACTCAGTACTGAAGAAGATGATGCAGAAGGATTGCTATGGAGTTGAAAAAATCCCACCTGACAGAGTGAGATTCTTTTATAAAACTATAATCTCCTGCCTTATTTATATTAGCCAAATATTAATAACTATATAAAATAATATATGTATATATGGTAAAAGAGTGAATGACTTTCATACTACATTGCCTAAATAGCATTTCAATATTTTAAACAAACTAACAATTCTATGTAGGATTACACACATATGATGGCTAATAAAACCTAATAACAGAAAACTAAAAAAGAATAATATTCTTATTATTTTTAGTGCTTGAAGGTGGTGATTCTGTTACATTGGTTTCAAAGAAAACATACTTCTTATTATTAACTCAAATTTCCTTTCAATAATCTGCTTTGCTTGCTGGTGGCACTGTATTTATGTCCTTTCTGCATTAATATAATTTATCCAAACTATGCATTACAATCCTTATTTATAATTGTGATTTTTAAATTCAGTTTTGTATTACTGTGAATCAAGTGAGTATTTTTGGATATTGGTACTCTAGTAAATAATTTGCTTCTCAGGAAAGGGACACAATATTTTAACTCTCTTTACTTCTGAACTTGCACAGTAGAAAATATAGACTAGAAGTAATGAAGCAACAACATGTCACACTTGCTTAATATTAGTACATATTTGATATAGTATAAATAATTTGCAATAATTCATAATATTGAAAGAAAATTAATTTGAATAAATTTTCAAATATATATTTATAGATAATGTTTTCATCATATATTTACATATTTTTCCTAATTGTATATTATGCAAACATAGCCACATAATATTAATATATATAGATATATCATTTATATTGTGTATGTGTGTTATTATAATTAGTACCGGTATTTAAATGTTTTCAGATACTCTATTCGTTAGAATAAACAATATTCCATATAAAACCTTGAAATGATTTCAAAAATGTACACTGATTCCCTGTGTGTTAGTACTTTCCTTCTTATTTTCTCAATACCTACTATTGTATACATTCTTCTAACCACTAAAGTAGTAACTCTCTCTGCTCTTTGAAAGAAGTGAGATTAGACACTTTTTACAAGATTGTATCTACTGTAGACCATGGGTAGATGGAACCTAAAGAGACCTCCAATAGATACACAGGGCCCCCACGAATTGTTCCTGCCTAATGAAATTCAGGACAAAAATGGAGCAGAGACTGAAAGGCCATCCAGTGACCAGTTCAACTTGGGATCCATCTAATGGGCAGGCACCAAACCCTCACACTATAACAGATGCTATGCAGTGCTTGTAGACAGTAGCTTAGCATTGCTGTCCTCTGAGAGGCTCTACTAGTAGCTGACTGAGACAGATACAGATGCTTATAGCCAAACATTGGACTGAGGTCGGGGAACCCTATGGGAGGGTTAGGAAAGGGTTGAAGGAAGACCCATAGGAAGACCAACAATGTTTCCTAAACCAGAACACTGGGAGCTCCCAGAGACTAAGCCACCAACCAAAGAGCATACACAGGCTGGTCGAAGGCCCCGGGGGACTGCCTTGTATGGCCTTAAGTGTAAGAGGATGTGCCTATTCCTGTAGCCTTGATGCCCCAGGGAAGGGGGATGCTGGGGCAGGATGAAAGCACCCTCTCAGAGGCAAAGGGGAGGGGAGATGGGGAGAACTCTGGGAGGGGTAACGGAAGGGGGCACAACATTTGGGATGTAATTAAATAAATAAATAAATAATTAAACATAATAAAATATTTTAAATATCTTAAACTTCACGTGCAAATAAAAACAATACAAACAAAAATTAAACAAATAGCAAATAGTTAATGAAATACTGAGCAAAAAGAAGAGAAATGTTACAATGTTTGCCACTCCAGATCTCATAACTTAGTACAGAGCTATAGCAATACAAACAGTACTTTTGTGTCCCAAAACTGACATTTTGATAAATGGAACAAACTATAAGACCCAGATGTGAGCTCAAGTAATTGAAGTCATCTACTATTTGACAAATATGTGAAAAACCTGAGCATGAAAAAGCAAAATCTACAACAATAATCAATAATTATCCAATGTTTTAATCAGCTATATATCTGATAGAGACTTGATATCCAAAATGTACAAAGAATTCAGAAACCAAAAAACCAAGAATATTAGTAATCCAACTAGAAAATGGATTATGAGATCTGAATATGTCCATGGGTTGGTAGGATTAATATAAAGATTCAATGTAATCTTTATAAAACTTTTAACACAATTCTTCACAGAAATTGAAATAACTTACATTAAGCTTAATATAGAAGCACACATACAAATAAATAGAAATAGATCCTGAATTACTATAAAAGTAATATTATGTGAATTGGTCAGGTGGTCTTTATACATTAGGAGTGTGTATGAATCTGTATGTGCATGTGTGTGTGTAATGACAAACATTTAAACTGAAAAACAGAGCAGTTAGTAAACAAAAACAGAAAACAAAAAAAAAAAAAGAAAAAAACCAAAAAAGAAAAGAGAAAAAAAAGGAAAAAAAAAAAAAACAGAGCAGTAATATTGGTGCTTTTGCAGGGAAGTAAAAGTAGTTTATAATGTAATTATAATCTCAAAATAGTTTATTTACAAAATTAAAAATATAAAATATGTGATTAAGGATCAAAATATCCCTGTGTCTTAAGAAAAACTGTATTCCTTGTGACTTATATGTTGTCTACCATTTATGAGCTTTGAGAATTGTCTATGGTTGAAATGATTTCAACAAATATTTACTCTATATTTTTTTCCTGATCTACAAGTATCTATAGAGTAGTAGTTCAGTCATCAAATGAGACCATAATTCTTTGTTGATGCATTAAAACCTTCAAGTCACTAAGTGATAAAGGTCAGATTGTTAAAACTTAAGTGTTGTAATTGTCTTAAAGGAAACAATGGAATAGAAGGAAGTAGCATTTGAATGTTTTACAAAATTTCCTCTTTCTCAGGACTAATTGGAAGACAAATCTGTAGGAAAGTTTAAAATTGCTGAAAGAATGGTGATGTTATTTAAATTGGAACAAGACATTTTATTTTATCGCTGGTGAAGGAAAAGCACCAATTCTGATACAAGAAAACAAAGAACACTTTATTTATTAGGACAAAATAAAGATGGACAGATGCAATGATCTTTGTATTTCAAAATTATTATTGTGTTTTTTAAATAAGAAAAACACCCTAATGTGGAATTCCTAATACTTTTATAAATATATAAAATTCATGTATAGTTCTGACACATCCATCACTGAACATCTGAGCACGACTTGGCCAGGACTACCCTGTGATACATCAAGAAGGCTAAGGAAACCTATGCTGTGACCCAAGCATCCAATATTTTCCAAGAAAAATCTTATTCACTCTTCTGAATATTTTCAGTCCCTCCATTCTTGCACCCCTGCCATTACAGAGGATGGAAGAGTACCAACCTTTAGATGGACACACAGACAGAATAAAAATTTCCCTTAAAGATAAAGGACATGTTGTGCTATCCAAGTGGGGCTTAGAAAAGTCAGACTTAACAAATTAAATACTTTGAAATTCTTGTCAAACTGAGTTATTTCGATTGATACCCTCAATTGGAATGGGTGCCTGCAAATTACATATTTAAGCCACACTTTCTACCAGTGTCATATATATTCTGGGAAGATCTTATTACATAAAGTAAACATTAAATAGAATAAATCTCTAGACTCTGTTGGCATTCGTCTTTATCTCTCAACCATGGAGCAATCTATCCAGCCACATTTATTTATTTTAATGAGAATTATTAATGAATTAAAAATGGCACAAAATGATTTTTTAAAAAAATTTGCTGAAATGTTCAGTGATGCCACCTCAACTCTGAAAGGTACTCTGGTTAGATCTGCTCACATGCCGTGGTTCCTACAGTTGTCAAAATTGCTTTAGCTCTATTTTAAGGGTCAATGTTATTTCGTACCGTGTCTTGGACAACCTAAATTAATGCTTCAGGACAAGTGCAAAGATCAGTACCTAAAATGAAATAAACCCACCTGGCTTTCCAAAGGAAACTCAGATGTTGGTATGATTTGTTCTGCATATTAGGTTTGTATCCCTGGAGGTTGGCCTTGTTCTACAGTTTAAGTCCTGTTGATGATTGTCTTAATTAAATGCTGTGTGATGGAAATTAAATAGATTTGGTCTTCGCTCCTGGCATTGAGATTAATCAGAGTGGCTGACTAATGGGAATTCCCAAAGGGAAATATAATAGAAGCCAGAATATTTTAGAGGTAGAGAAGGCACTGCCAAAACTCATGAAAATATGGTAAGTTTGTAACTGACCATTTTTAACTCCCCTCACAATCTTTGTTGCTACCAAATTCTCAAAGTGATTGGCAGGAGAGATTTTGAGCACTATTAAGTTGTAATATTGAGAAGAGCCTCCAACTCATTGGCCCCAGGGAAAATTTTCTGAGCAGAACAACAATGGCTCAAGCTCTAAGATCAACAATTGGTAAATGAGACCTCGTGAAACTGAAAATCTTCTGTAAGGCAAAAGGCACTATCAACAGGACAAATCAGCAACCTACAGATTGGGAAAAAATCATCACTAACACTACATCTGTCAGAGGGCTAATATCCAAAATATATAAAGATCTAAAGAAGTTAACCTCCAAAAACCCAAATAAACCAATTAAAAATAGCTAAACAGAGGATTCACAAAAGAAGGAAGTCCTTAGTCATCAGAGATATACAAATCAAAATGACTCTGAGATTACACTGCACACAAATCAGAATGGCTAAAATCAAAAAGTCAGGTGACAGCACATGTTGGCAAGGATGTGGAAAAAGAGAAACACTCCTCCACTGCTGGTGGGATTGCACACTGGTACAACCACTCTGGAAACCAATTTGGAGGTTCCTCAGAAAATTGAAAATAGTTCTATCTGAAGACCCAACTATACCACTCTTGGGCATATACCCAAAAGATGCTCCTTCATACCACAAGGACCCATACTCCACCATGTTCATAGCAGCCTTATTGTAATAGCCAGAAGCTGGAACAACCCTGATGTCCCTCAACCAAGGAATGGATACAGAAAATGTGGTACATTTTCACAATGGAGTATACACAGCTATTAAAAACAATGACTTCATGAAATTCAAATGCAAATGGATGGAACTAGAAAATATCATCCTGAATGAGGTAACTCAGTCACAAAAGGACACACATGGTATGTACTCACTGATAAGTGGGTATTAGCCAAAAAGTACAGAACACCTAGGATACAACCTACAGACCATAAGAAATGTAACAAGCAGAAATGCCCAAATGAGGAGGCTTCAATCCCACCTAGAAAGTGGAAGGAAATAATCACGAGAGGCAGAGGAAAGAAGGGACCTGGGTGGGAGAGGAGATGAGGAGGGGAAAACAGGAATAGGATCAGATATTAGCGAAGGGGACAGGAGAGAAGCCTAGAGGGCCAAGAGAATGAATGGAAATATGCAGCCTCCAGGACTGGGAGGTGGGGGACCCACAAGAAGGTACCAGAGACCTGGGAGGTGAGACACTGTCAGGACTCATTGGGGTTGATCCAACATTGGGTAAAGGGAACTTGAAGACTCTACCTCCAGTAGATAGACAGGGCCTCAAGAGGAGGGAAAGAGTTACTAACCCATAGTCAAAATTCCTGACCCATAACTTCCTATCTAAAAGAACTGCAGGTGCAAAAATGGAGAAGAGACTGAAGGAAAGGTGGTCCAAAGACCAGCCTAACTTGGGATCCATCTCATGGTGGAGCACCAAGGCCTGACACTATTACTGATGCTATGATGTGTTTACAGACAGGAACCTGGAATGACTGTCCTCTGAGAGGCCCTACAGCATCTGACAGATATCAGCAGACAGTTACACACAGCTGTTGGACTGAAGTAGAGGCCCACTATAGTTGAATTAGGCGAAGCCTTGAAGAAGCTGAAAGGGAGAGCAACTCATAGGAAGACCAGCAGTGTCAACTAACTGAGAGCCAAGGGAGGTTTCAGAGACTGAGCCACCAACCAGGAGCATACACAGGCTGATCTGAGGCACCTGACACATATGTAGCAGAAGTCTGCCTGGTCTAGCCTCAGTGGGAGAAGATGCACTTAATCCTGGAGAGACTTGAGGCCCTAGGGTAGAGGGATGCCTGGTGGCTGGGGGAGTAAACTCTAAGAGGCAAGGGGGGAGGAGGAATGGGATGAGGAACTGTGGGAGGATGGACTGTGGGGGGGGACAACGCCTGGAATAAAATTAAATAATAATTTAAATAAAAGATATAAAAATATATCAAAATATAGGTTAATTAATTTTTTTTTGTTTTTCTTTGGTATTATAATTTAAATACATTTCTCCTTTTGCTGTGCCCCATCTAAGCCCTCCTTTAAACTCCTTTCATATCTCTTTGAAATTTATGGCCCAGGGAGGATCACCTCTGCCTCCACTTCTCTTCAATTGCCTATGGCTTTTGACATAGGGTTGAGGCCACCAAGTATAGCAGCAACTCTGGAGTAGAGCCACAGAAGATAAACTGTGTGCCCCAGAGAACAGACCCAGTGAAGTTAACAGACTTTGAAGAGCCAAAAAGATAATGAATAGATCACAGGCATTGGCCTTTGAATTTGGTTTTGCTTTGATTTTACTGTGACTATGCCCTGATCCTTCCAACTTAAAGGAGAAAACTTTTTAAGATAATATTATTTATTTAATTAATATAGTATGTTTTGAAATTAATATATAATTACATCATTTCCTCCTTTTCCTTCCCTTTTCTCAACTCCGTCCATGTATTCCTGTATTCCTCTTCTGTGATTTTTCTCAATTTCTAGGACCTTGGTAATACACACACACACACACACACACACACATACACCTCTGCTGGTTGTGGAGCCTAAGCATTCTTTTGTGACTGAGCAGCAGCTGCTAGTTCATGTGTGTCATCTGATTTGCCTCCAGGACTGGACAGCAGCAACTGGTTCTTGCTAAGTTCCTGTGATCTGATTGTCTGCCTAGAGGCATGGTCTGGAGCTGATAAATTGTGTTTGGAGTTTGCTAGAGAACTGAACTTCTGCCAATGAAGATCAAACTTGTCCCCCAAAGAACTATTACAAAAAGCTCCTCTTCCCTTATATCCTAATAACTTTTCTACGACCTTGGCTGGGTGGTGGGCTAAAGCGAAGGTTGAACACTTATTAAAAGTAGACTGCAAAAAATTTTAAGCCTACGGATCACATATAAATATATGCTAATATATGTAAGTGTGCAGGTATATGTGTGTATTTTTTTATTTTATTTTTTGTTTCATTATGTTTTGTTGTTTCGAGGGAGGATCTCTCTAAGTAGAACTGGCTGCCCTGTAACTCTCAATGTAATACAGGGTGATGACAAACATAAAGACATCTTTCTGCTTCTGCTTCCCAAGTACTGGAATCAAAGGTGTTTGTTACCATGCCTTGTTGTGTAAGAACTCTAAAAAGAATATTTACACAAATAGACATACATATATATATTCATATGTAGAAATATATACATATATTCTAAGACTTTTGTACTTGAGTTTATTTATAGCATTTCCACCCCTTCTGGTCTCCTTTTCATCTTCTTTCAAATGGATAACTTGGGGATATGAAGCAGAAGAAATGCAAAGTTAATTCAGGAGAATTCCTTGATAAAATCCCATATATGCTACTTAGCTATGGGGCATACAGCACAGAAAAGAGCAATTCATTATGGTACAAGCAAAAAAAGGCTCACAAATCCTGAGACTGAGAATCAGTCTTTTTGTAAGTAATTCAACAAAGTTGAGCTGAAATTCCACTTGTCTTTGGATTGAATGTTTTATGCTTTTCATAGTCTTGTGCTCTTTAATCCAGCATGGATAAAACAATATGTACTGGAAAGTATTCCCCATAGATGTTTCAATCCTAACAACTGTGCTCTCTCTAAAAATTTACCTGACATAGTTTATCATCTGTGAAATTACCAGCTTATACCACCTCTGCTATTGAAATCATCAGTTCCTTTAAAAGAATAGAATTAAAGACAATACTCATAAATATCATCAGAATAAACAATCAAATCTAATCTTCACTTCACAAAAGTGACATGAAGAAAATGCTGAACCTGGTACTATATTCTTATTTAGAACTGTTAGAAGCTCTTAAATGACATTATTCTAAAAAGAATAAATTTAAAAAGAGTTCAAAAGAGTTGCTTTGAAGTTCCAAAATGTCACCCAGTTTTTTGTTCAATTTTATTTATTATTTAAGTGTATACCTGAGTGTGTGCACAGGTAGTGTGTGTGTGTGCATGCCATATCATACTCAGAGGGGACATATTAGAATTCAGTGTAGTCAGTTTTTGCCTTTCACAGTGGGTCTCGTTGATCAAGCTCAGGTCCTTCGGCTCTTTCTGCAAGGGGTTTTACCAGGTGATACAAATGACTGGATCACCTCAAATTTTTTTGAAGCTTGTACTGAGTTGACACAAGAATTGGCCTTGTCCATACATGGAGGTAGTTTACAGAAAGGGCCACACTTTTCTGTTATATTATTTGCTAAGGAGAGATTCAGAGAGAGGGGGTTATTGCCGTCCTTTATTTGTGTCATCAGTGATGATTCTTCCAGTCTCTAATGGATAGTTACAATCCAATAGTCATGCAGATGGCTGCTGTCAAACAAAATGAGCCATAAAACAAAATCAATAGTCATGAATCAGGGAAAAGGAACTTTTAGGAAGTAAGCAATGCTGACGAGGCTGAGAAAGAGTAATAAAGTAAGGTCGATAGAATAATTAGAACACACTATTTACATGCTGAAGAACAATGTTAATGAAATTTGTGGAAAAAGATAAATAAAGAGGTGAATACAGAGAAGACATAAATACAGAGACTATTACAGAGAAGAATAGTGTCTTAGAACAGAAGTTTTATGTATATGAACACTCTACCAGGGATACGCAAAACAAAAGTCAATGCTAGAGGAGATACATGCTATCAAAACAACATGTAAAATCTAAACAAATATCTTTTAAAAATGTATCTAGTTCATATGTGAGGAGCTTCATTGCACACTGTTTCTGCCCTCCATGGTTGAAGAATATACCATTCTTCTGACACGTTCTATAGTTGAAACACCACAATCACTTCCCAATCTGAAGATGACTAAATCCTCTTTCCCTCTAGGCTCTAAAAACGATTATATAAATATACAGATATATACGGAAAGAGATGGGGGAGCAGAAGCTCATAAATATTTCCCTTCTTTATAAAAATATTTTTAAAAATTGTGCATTTATATCCCCACTAGGTGTTTGTTAGCCTGACGACATGCTTACAAGTTTCGGCATCATAGTTCTGATGCATGCTCCATTGTACACCAGTATGGACTTGCCTTTTGACCACCAGCACACTTTTATAATTGTGGGTCCCTAAGATTTCTTTCCAACTCCACTTATTTATTATTTTGGTCTTAGCATAAGTGACTGACTGCCTTGCAAAAATATAAATTTGTTTCTGGCAAGAATTCAATATTTTCATATATTTTATTAAATTGCTTTTTAAAAATTTCAAAGCCCTCATTGAAAAGACTCACCATTTTCCTTTAACTATTATAGTTCTAAAATCAATTATATTCTCATAGGTTTCAACATTAGTGGTCTACGTTGCCTAATAGGAAACAAAGAAACCAGTTGAATAAAACAGTTTATAACAGCTACTATTTTCAATTTTTTTGAGATGAAATAATGAAAATAATAAGATTAAAAACTGACACCATTTGCAAGAAGTTCTTATTTGGAGATAACTCCTTCATAGTTTTCTCCAGCTGTCTAGCTGGGTAAGAAACCAGTTACGGATAGGCTCTATGCCTAGCAGTAGACAGCCAATCCAAAACAAACTCACTGCTACTTTTGTGGATTATCTTAGACTCATATTGTTTTTCAATGTGGGCATTCTTCAATAATCTTATTTGTCCTTGCTTGTATATCATGATTTCCAGTTTTGTAAATTTAAGGTTTCTTTGTCTTTTTGTTAGTTTGTGGTCTGTGTGTGTGTGTATGTGTGTGTGCGTGCGCGCGTGCGAGTGTGTGTGTCTTTCATGTGCTTTTCTCCATTTTCAATGTTTTTATTATTTTATTGCCTGTTTTCTAAAAGTGAGAGAAGGTGGGGGAAAGAAGGTTTGTAGTTAAATGTGTGATGATGTTGAAAGGATTTTGGTTGAGATAGAGGAAGGTAAATTATGATCAGAATACAATGCATAATTTATATTCTAAAAAATAGTAATGCCGTTGCTGTCGGGTGGGGGTGGGGGCATAATCTTCCAGAGATTTCAGTGCTACAGCTCTTAGATGGCATTCAATAAAGCAGGTGTCTCAGAGAGTATTCACTGAAACAGCTTGTACAAATAAACATCAGGGGGTAAACCAGGGAGATATATATATATATCTTGGAGGCTGCAAAGGAGTTTTCAGGGTAAATGAAAATCATTGGCTAGAGTTTTAAAGTTCTGTGAATGCCTCTTTTGCATATAGAGCTGCATTCCAGGAATCCCAGGTTCTCGTTGGACAGGTTCATATGTGGGAGTCAGGGGAGTGGAAAAGAGAAAATAGAACTTTTAATCTCACCAAGGCTATGTGATATTCAGAAGGTAGAGGTGAGGGTTTCAGGCACCCCAGATAAGGTCAGAAAAGTAGAAGCCCTGCAGGTAAAAGAAAGCCTCCATTTTGCACTGAGCTCAAGAGAATTGTCAAGACAATGGTAGGCTTCAACATTAATTAGCAGGGCCTAACAAACATTTGTATATTAAATCATTTTACTGGTAATATTTTTCTAAGAAATTCGTAGTTGATTCAGAGAAATGAGAGAAGTGTGGAGTATTAGTAGACAAAATAACAGTTTTAGAGTGTCTCATATAGTGGAATTTTCCCCTAATTGATTGGATAATAAGATGACAATAAGCTAATCACTGGGCAAGAAGGCGGCAGGTCTTTCGGGTCCAAGAGAGGAGGACAGAACACAGGAGGAAGGAATAGCTCTCATTGGTGAGGTGAGAGCGAAAGGAGGCACCATGTAGACCGGGATCTGCTAGATCTGGTGGTGGAATCCACTGGAATCTGCCACTTGAAGATTTCTGACGTAGAATAGTTGATGAATTTAGGTCAATAGATTCTGCTGCTCAGTGGTTGTGCTATCTGTTGATTCTCTTTTTTTTATTGGTTACTTTATTTATTTACATTTCAAATGCTATATCCCTTCCCAGTTCCCCCTCCACAAACCCCCTATCCCCCCTCATTTGTGGATTCTAAACTAAGATTGTCTGGTTTTAGGTGGAGGTCCTTGATCCACTTGGATTTGAGCTTTGTACAAGGAGATAGGAATGGATCAATTTGCATTCTTCTACATGTAGACTGCCAGTTGAACCAGCACCATTTGTTGAAAATGCTGTCTTTTTTCCACTG
>CM052718.1:49751761-49768276 GCA_028551405.1 Uromys caudimaculatus | reverse complement strand
GTACTACTCAGCTATTAAAAATAATGACTTAATGAAATTTGCAGGCAAATGGATGGAACTTGAAAATATCATCCTGAGCGAGGTAACTCAGTCACAAAAGAACGAACATGGTATGTACTCACTGATAAGCGGATATTAGCCCAAAAGTTCAGAATGCCCAAGTTTCACTTAACAGAAACCGCTGGACTGAGAGTGAGGTCCCAGATTGAGGAGTTGGAGAAAAGTCTGAAGAAGCTGAGGGAGTTTGCAGCCCCATGGAGGGAGCAAGAGCGTCAATGGGCCTGATACCCCCGGCCCCCGGTCGTCCTGGAGTTTGGACCACCAACCAAGAATACACATCTATGGACCCATGGTTCGGACCACATATGTGGCAGAGGACGACCTCGATGGCCATCAGGAAGAGAGGAGAGGCCCTTGGACCTGAGGGTTTTAGAGGCCCCAGTAAAGGGGAATGTCAAGGCGGGAATATGGGGATGGGTGGGCGGGTGGGTGGGAGATGGAATTCCCTCATAGAGGCAGGAATGGGGAGGGATTAGGGGGTTTCCAAAGAGAAGACCCAGAAAAGGGGAAACATTGGAAATGTAAATAGAGTACCAAAAAAAATTTAATAAAAATAAATAAATAAATAAATAAAAAAACAAATCCTAACACATATGCTACAATACCAACGAACACTAAAATATTCTCTGGTAAATAGTTTATAATACATTTCAAATACATTATTGCCTCTGTGTTCCAAGAACTGAGACAGATACTGAGTCTGAGAACTTAAGAAAGGCTTTTGGAGTAATGATAATCATATTGAGTATAATAGTCCAGAAAATTAACACATAATCATTAAAATATTTGGAACTCATCACTGGAGGAAGCCCACGGCCATCACCTTCTGTACCTACCTTCATTATTCACAAATAAGCAAACTGGAGTTCCGAAAAGAAAAAGCAAATGATCAAGGCCATGCTTTCAAAAGGTAATTGACTTGGAAATATAAAGTTTCTTATTGCTCATTAATGAAATCTCTCCATATACCAAAACAGAACCACTTAGTTTCAGTTTATATATTTTCTAATAATTTATTAACATAGCAAAGAACCCTCATATGAAGAGAAGTACTGAAATGTAAGGTATATTTAGGTAATCTAAAGTTTTAAATGAATAGTTATGTGTAAGAAATCTACAAATGCACCACAACTTACATCTATCAAATAGTATGTGAAACAAAACTGACTCCAGTCTTTTTTTGACAGTGTATTGCAAATTATATTTGTCAATAAAAATATATGTTAAAACTCAAACTACTTAATTTAGGAGGGAAAAAACAAACAGTAAGAAACAAATGTGTGATAAACTTTTATATCTATGCCATCTGTCTATCTCCTTCACCATATGTCACTCTATTAGTTGCTAATATCATCCATATTATGCATCTTTTCAACTGTAAAAATATTCCATGAAATGAAGAGAGCATGGATAACAGCTACAGAAAAACACCTGCTATGTGTGTATCTGACTGATAAACTTCAGACAGCTCTGTATTGCTCTTGGCCAATTTTTAAAATTGCATTTCCCAATAAGATCTACCAGGTCAACTCTTCATGCTTACAGTGACCATATTTCTAATTTCTCAAATTACTTAATACAATTGAACAAACTTTAGTACAATATTGAGTGTATTTTTAATTCCTGCCATTAGCACAGAAATTTGTGCATAATAGTCAGTGGGTCAAGCATTAGAAATACAAACACAGTGCAAGAGTATACAACATATAATGTCTTAAAGTCTCCAGAGCTGATCATAGACACTGGTTTTATCAGCAATTATTCATAATATGAACAGTATACACAGTTCTCCTTTGTGTATGGAGAGATTAATTTAAACCTCACTTGTATATTTTTGTTGAATCTGATACAAATGGATCATTGGGCCACACTGATGACTAAAGCAGTTTCATTTAAACTCTAAGCACTTTAAAAACATGTGGGTGTGTGCCTGTTTGTGTGTGTGCGCATGTGCGTGCGTGCACATGCTTGTGAGCATGTGTGTGTGTGCCTATCTTTTTGAGGTGGTAAATGTGCTATGGTGTATGCTTGAAAGTCATAGAATAAGGGGGTGAAATGTGAAAGATGAAAAGAACATGATTATTGGCTTTGTCATTCAATGACAGATCAGCCATAAATAAAAAAACTAAAGCAGTAATTGTCTCCAGTATTGAGATGTATACAGAGTTAGGTAAATACATTTAGACATGAATCCTGGGTGATTTTGGTAATCAGAAGATTGGCACTCTATAGTAGAAGGAGGAATTTCCCAGTGTGATGCCTTACAGAATTGTTAATTTTTTTGCAGAATTTCAGTTTGGATACAACTGTTTTAATGACATGATAATGATATCATAGGACCCTTTTTAAGTAGTCAGAGTATTATCATTTAAAAAACATTGATCTCAACGTGAAAAGATATAATTGAATTCTTTATTTTTTTGACTTCCAGTATAAAAAAGAATCAGTTTCTTTGAATACTGAACTAAAAGTATAAATTTGATGTAATTTATCTACTATCCACATGTTGCTATATTGTAGTCCAAGTGGAAAGACTTGAACTCTTTACAATAGTACAGTTATATAACACTTATAGTTAGAAGGCTTCCACACAAATTTTATAGAGATCTCTAACATAATTTTGTTAACTCTTTTTACTCCTTATCTATTTACAAAATTTACAAAACTGAAATAGTCATCTTTCTCCACCTCATGCCCTAGATCTCCTACTCAAATTGTGAGTTTACTCATGGTATATTTCCCATATTTAAAATGACTGACATAATATTTTTGCCTGGTCAGCATGCAATATTATTTCAAATGTGAAAATATGTTTCTCACATAAAATTGTAAATCATTGTACCTGGCAACTTGACATAGTCTACTGCATCTTTCTTAGATTTGTGAGTATGATTTGCCATTAATACAAAATAATATCAAATTCATATTCTATATCACATATATCATTTAATTTACCCTAATCACTCATGCTGAGTGTTGAACAAATTGATTAATCAATTAAAAAGTCAATAGAAAGATAATTTATGGAAGGATTGGAAGTAATAATTAATGAGTGATATAGTGGCTTGTAGGTCAACACACAGGACTTCTGATTCCCCTTGACATTTTTGTCCTGTCTTCTCTTAGTCACCTTCCCAACTATTTGAACACATTGTACATGACACCCTATTGTAAAACTCAAGACTCTTGACTATTTGGAGCCAACCAATAAATACTAATTGGACACATCAAAAATAATTTGTTCAGGGTACTATTAGATTTGTTAAATGTATTTAACTTAGTAATATTATAAATTCTCCCCACAATTATCACTTAGTAAATATGTAGATCACAAATAAGTATGCCAATCATTGTAAAAGCTGATAATGTACATAAGCTTCATTTTGTGTTTGCAAATGCATATTCCATTTAAACACAACAAAATTATTTTTATAATTTCAAAAGAGCAAATACTTCATATATATATATATATATATATAGGAAATGATATTTCATTTTGCACAGTTATAATATTAATTATTACTATCTTTCTTTTAGTTTATAATTTGCTGTTTTCCATGTGAAATTATGTCCCTTTAAAAATAACAATTTCTTGATTGCTCAACCATGCAGTTTGAAGACAGCTACTATATTAATGATTTCTCAAAGGCACAGCACATTGATACTGCTATTTACGGCACTCCCTAGAACAAATGCATATTTATTTTGTCCAAACACCCATGAGACTCGAGAACTATTCTTTGTCCAGACTCACAGTGGATAGTCATTTTACAACTTCAATTACTATGTCAGCAGGTTCCCTCCATTACTGTTCCCAGAACCAAAGCAAGTGGTTTCTAGTAGCAACGAATGGCTTATAAGCCATAAACATGTGTGCCTTGCAAGCAATAAGCAGGTAAATCTTTGTAGATATGGTTAAGATCTGCAGAAATAATGTAAATTAGGATGGAATTGTAGCAATATATGACTTTTAAATACATAGATTTTACATGTCCCAGTCAACAGTGGTAGAAAACCTGTTTCTAAAGTTATATGTGACACTAGGATGTATTTAAGAATCCAAGAGAAGCAACATTAACATTCAAAAAAATTTCTGGACATTGCAATCAGTGCACAACTGTAGCATTTATAAAAAATGACAGAACATGTAATTTCTGTCTTAGAACAATCTTTAATCTACATGATTCATACAGTTTTACAAAATAAATGTCTTGAATAAAAGAAAAAGTTTTATCATCTCTGTTTTACTTTATATATAGATCTTAAACTCCATAATTTGGCTCAAACTTCTTGTATTTGATTTTGTTCCCATATTAATATTAATATCATTTGGTGGAATAAATCATGTCATTTAACATTGGTTTTACTATGAAAAATGTACATAAGAACATTATGAAACATTAGAATATTTGAAACACAAGACTTATAAGCCATAATAATTTTTTACAGCTGTAATTTAGTCTTGAGTGTAGGCCAGCCCAGGACACTGATAAATCCCATGAAACATGTTATTCAGTATTTGTTTCACAAAGTGCTCCAAACATCTTTTCTGATTTGATGCTTTTGTGTGTGTGTGTCCTTGTTGTATGTGTATTTTAAAACAACATTCTGTGTATGTTTGTAGGATGCTTGTATACATGAAAGTCAATATGTCTGTATGTTTGGCAACTATAATACTTTACACAGTAGAGTAGCATTTTTTGTTTAAAAATTAACACAACATTATATGTAAATATTTATTTAGTTTCATCTAACTTTTATTACAGTTTTGAGATAGGATCTCATAGCTCAGGTTGGCTTAGATCTTCTAAGTTTGCTGACAATTGTTTTGAACTATTCATCTCCCTGCCCCTACCACCTAGTGATTGGATTGTGGATATATGTCAACATACTTAGCAGTGTGTGGTGGCCCATGGGAAGAGACACTATTATGAGGTGTGGCTTATCAGAGGACCTATTGCATTGTTAGAAAATGTGTGCCACTATACTTCAGCTCTGTCCATTGTGAAATGCTACTCACCTCTTGCTGCCTGTGGAAGACAGCCTCTTCTTGGTTGCCTTTGAATCAAGGTATAGAAATCTTGGCTATTCCAGTACCAGTTTTACCTGAATGCTACCATGCTTCCTACCATGACAATGGTAAACTAAACCTCTGAAACTGTAAGCCAGCCCAAGTTAAATGTAGTACTTTATAAGAGTTGCGTTGGTCATGGTGTCTCTTCACAGCAATGGAAACCCTAACTAAGACACTGTATTTAACTCTTGTTTTTAAATTTCATAATCTTCGCTGTAATAATAATGTACTTTTAGTGTTATTATATTACATATAATCTGGTAAAACCTTAAAATAAAAATGATAAGAGGAAATAAATTTATACAGGTCCAAAATTACCAAGTGAGTACAGTGCACTACTTTGTGTTTTATATTTTTTTCTTTGTGTTTTCCTTTTTTGATGCTCTGAAATCTGGCTTTTCCTCCGTGTCTTATAAGAATCTTTTAAGAAAAAATGTTGCAGTCATTTAAGATTTGGAAGGTTGCTTTGCTCTCAGCCTTATGCTTTTCATTTCTAAAATGGAGATGGTAATGGCTCCATCAATTTTTTGGAGAAGTAAATGAGACAAAGTATATGCAGTTGTTAACATTATGCCTGGCACATAGTGAAGGTTAAAAATAACAGTGACAATGTTGTAGTAACTGTGAATTCTCTCCCACACAACTCCATTTTCAGTTCCTTCATATTTATTAACAACACAAGATTGTTCTATTCATATGCACTTGAATATCATTTTTAATCTTTTCTTACTCCATCTTACTTCTATATTTACCCAATCCTGGAATATCTTTTCTCTTTATAGTACCTAGTACATATGCCCCTTCTCTATTCTGACATCTTCCTCACTATATCTAAGAAGAATCCCCTGGGTGTGGTGACTAAAAAAGGCTCTCAGGGAGAACTAAACAGTCATACCAACGGATACACTAAAAAAATGCAGAAATGTAGCCATTAAAAATAATCACAGGTACAAGATCAAGCAATAAAAATGAGAAAGGTAAATTCAAAATACAGCTTCATAAAGTTTGGTGTCTAATACTTGTAAACACTTGCAACCACCAAATTAGGGAGACTGGGGCAAGAAATTAATATATTAATAATTGTGTGGCCTGGTGTAAATAAATGAGTTACAGGCCAGTTGGGGATATATAGCAAGACCTTGTCTCAAAAGTAAAAGTTTATAATAAAGAGTGCTTGTATAATTTTGTAAGAATTTTTATTTGCAGAAGTGTAGTGGGTGTGGGAGCTAGGACAAAAGAGGAGGGGGTAGAGTGTGGGGAGAGCAGTTTTTCAGTTGGCAGTCAGGTTTTAAAAAGAGGAAAAGGAACAAGCAAACCAGATGGCAAAGAGGCAGTCAGAAGGTGGGTAGAGTATTCAACAATATAGAAGCTAAAAAAAGAGATAACATTGTGTAATGATATTCAGACCCTGTCTTCAATGAAATCATAGTTATTTTGATGTTCTGTTAAAACACAGGGCCTGGCATTTGAGTTTGAAAAGTAGGTTTTATTTCTATATGCATAAACTGTAAGTCCGTGCTATATGGGAACATGTTAATCCTCATGGTGTGGTTCTTGTGTACATTGTTGTTTATATCTAAGAATGTCAGCATACTAGTTGCAATGTCTAAAACTTAATGTATGGATTCTATAAGCCAACTGTATAAGATACCAAAATGTATTGTTTTATACCATAAAAGATCACTGGAGTCTGAAAACAATTATAATAAACATACTTTAATGCATATGAGCTTACATTTAAAATAGATGAAGTATTCTTATCTGGATACCTTAGCTTCAATTCATTTATTTTCTAGATATGAAAGATTTCATATTCTTTCAAAATATTTTTCACAAAAATAAATATAGTCATATATTTATAAACATATATATGTATATATGTGTGTGTATGTATATATGTATAAATTACAACACACAAAGATTTGTTAACAGTGTCAATTAAATTTTCAACCAAAGCTTGATAAAGATAGAAAGAGAAGTGCCCACTTTCATTTTTTATGGAAATATTTTATTTGAAGAATTATGTTAGAAGTTGGAGTAAGAACAAATACAATAGATACACATGCACACACAGTCACACACACCTGCACGTGCAAACACACACAGAGGGGAGGGCTGGAGGGAGAAGAGAATGAGGATATTCTTGTGATAACTGGTAATACATAAATTGTTACTAATTATTACTTGGCCGTAGTTTAAATTCAATTAAACTTAACTTCATCCTCTGAGATAGCACTCACCACTCTAAAGTGACAAGTTCTACAGGTGACATTGGAATTTGGTTTATAATATACATTTCACTCTCACATAGGAAAATTAATTGAGGTATTTACAAAGACCAAAGGCGATTGCTAATGCTTGATATTATATGCTTCTAGATTCAGTTGCAATCTTTATGATTATCAGTTTGAAAACTCTTTAGATTAAAAACACAATGAACCGTAGCTTCTCTAAAATTGTTAAAAACACAAGGGTAAATGGTAATTTAAGAATATACATTAAAGTTTCATTTTTAAGGCCAATAAAATTAAAAACAAAACCCATAAGTACTACAGTATCTTCACAGAATATTTTACTATAATACTTTTCTTTACCTTTACATACAGGCCTGTGGTCACTCCAAGCAGCGAACACTTCAGCTATCCTTTGACAAGTAATGCTTTTTGCTCCCTGCAGGACATAATCTTCATCACAGGAGAACTGCACAGTAGATCCAAGGCTACAATTGAACAAACATAGGAAATGTCTTTTAGAAAGAAAAATGCAAGCTCTACATCTATGGTCTCCATTCAATGGGCCAAATTTATAATAGATTTTAAGAAATAAATGTAACATACAACACACATAGCTATGTTTTAAAAGTGAAGGTAAGATGAATCTTCTATAAATGTATTCAGTGGCAAAAATTAAAGAAATTTTATGGCCAGTATAAAGTTCAATTATCATTAACTAATTTATCTGTGAATGGTAAATGTGAACAAAAGCTTGACATTCTAATCTGAATTCCAGATCTTGGGCTCATATCAAGCACAATACTTCTCTAGAATGAACTGACATGTATAGGTCACATCCTTTGAAAATCTAGCCATGCTTTCAAATATATAAAAAATATACTTTAAAAATATCTTGTCCATGCTTTCTTGGTAGAATAGTCTATTCCATTTGAACCCAGACATAGTCACACAATTTTGTAATCCCACGATTCTAGAGAAGCAGAAGACTCACATGTCAGACCAATCTAGACTAGAGATCAAGTCTCTGTCTCAAGAAAATGATTCAAATATATACACCATTCTGTATTTAAAGCAGTGAAATTTAAGTTTTGCATTCCTTTTGATTAAAACGAGCCAGTTAATTCCTATATTTTAAAATTTTCATACATTTTAAAGGGTAATGCATGTTTTCTGAAACACTGCTTTCTTATTTCTTGAAATTGATTACTAGTAACAAAACAGTAAAAAAAAAAAAAAAATAATCCAAGAGGAAAAAGCATTCTATGCCTTCTAACTTCAGAAGAGGGGGAAATGAATTGTAGAAAGATAATTAAGTGATAGAACTGCAACTGCCCAAATTAAAGTGGATGAAAAAAGAAGAGGCCATTTCTAAAACAACCTAAATGATAAATAATATTTTAACTCTTTCACAGCATTTGCCATCTATCTATATCTATATCATCTATATCTCTATCTATCTATATATATTTACACTATTTTCATATTATATTTTATCCAGGAATAATGATTGTCACATAGAAAACAAATGTTTGACTGAATGTGGGAAAAGAGAAATTTCTGTTTACTGTAATTGGTAGTATAAACAAGAGTAGCTGTTTTGAATGTTAAATCAGACATTTCTCCAAAAATCTAAAAATATAATTACCAGATGACCAATATACCCTATCTGAGTGAATATGCAACTGACTTATACCTTAATATAGACATGCTTGTACATCTACTTATTGATAGACTATTCACAATAGCAAGGAACTAGCATCAACATGCACAAATAGAAAATGTTGTACATATTCATGACAAAATTTTATTCAGAAGTAATAAAAACTGAAATTTGCTTGAAAATGGATGTGACTAGACAAATACAATGTTCTCTTTTTTATCTGTAGGACCAAATTTATTATGTATGTGTATATGTAGAAGAGTTTGGTTACAGGTCACAAAATTACATACTGTCCATGAATATACTTAAAAAACCTGTACTCAAACAAATTGCAAAATCCAAAGAAAACAGATATTTTTCCTGATAGGTACTATTTACCAAAGTTTAGTCAAAATCAGGTAAACAATTTAAATAGACCTAAAATTCCTATAGAAATAGAAATGGTCATTAAAATTCTACCTAACAAAAATGCTTAGGGCCAGACGGTTTTATAGAATTCTACCATGCACTCAAAGAAGTGTTAAAGCCAATACTCCAGATACATGAAAGGGAACAGAAGGAAGATTGCCTAATTTATTTTATGAGGCTACAGTCACCCTGATACACAAACAATATAAATAGTCAATAAAAAGGAATTATAGACTAATTTTTTTCATGAACATAGATGTAAAAATACTCAATAAAATATTTTCAAAAAAAATCCAAGAACATATCTAAAAGATCATCTACCCTGATCACATAACCTTCATCGCAATGATGCAGGAATGATTCAAAATACAAAAAATAGTAAATGTAATCCACAATATAAACAAACTGAAAGGAAAGAACACCATAATCATCTTATTAGATACAGAAAAATCCTTTGGTAAAATCCAATACCCTTCATAATCAGTGTCCTGGAGAGATTAGGGACACAAGGGACATACCTGTACATTATAATGGCAATTTACAACAAACTTATAGCTAACACTGAATTAAATGGAGAAAAACTCAAAACAATTACCTAAAATCAAGAACAAGACAAAGCTGTCTACTCTCTCTGTATCTATTCAATATAGTATTTAAATTTTTAGCAAGAACAATAAGCCAACTAGTATGATACATATTAGAAAAGAAGTCAAAGTAATGTTATTTGCAGATAATATGATAGTATGATTAAGTGACCCTAAAATTCCACCAGGAAGCCAGGGAACACTTAGAACTGATAAACATTTTAATTAAAGTGGCTAGATAGAAGATTAACTCAAAAATTCAGTAATTCTCTTATATACAAATGACATATAGAGTGAGAAATAAATCAGGGAATCAGCACCTTTCACAGTAGCTTCAAATAATATAAAATATCTTGATGTAACTTAACTCGTACTCAAGCAAGTGAGAGGCCTGTATTACAATAACTTCAAGTTATTTAAGAAAGAAATTGAATCAGTCATGGAAAGGTCTCTCATGCTCATGGGTCTGTACGTTTAACACGGTAAAATGGCAATCCTACCAAAAGAAATCTACATTTAGTTCAATTCAATTCAAAAATTTTTAAAATGTTTATTTATTTATGTATTTATTGATTATTACTATTTTTTATAGATCTTGAATGGACAATTTTCAACTTCATATAGGAAAACAAAAACTCAGAATAGCTAAAACAATCCTGAACAATAAAAAACTTTTGGAAGTCTCATCATTCCAGATTTCAAATTGTATTAGAGAGATATAGTAATAAAAAAAAGACATGGTGCGCCATTAAATACAGACATACTGAACAATGGAATCAAATTAAAGACTAGACATCAATCCACAGATACATGGATACCTGATATTTTTTAAGATAGAAGCCAGAAATACAAACTGGAAAAAAGGCAGCATCTTCAACAAATAGTACTTGTCAAACTGAATGGCTGGAAGTAGAAGATTCCAAATAAATGCATGTCGATCACCCTGCACAAAATTCAAGTTGACCAAAGACCTCAACCAAAAACTAGATATACTTAACTTGATAGAAGAGAAAAAAAGTGGGAAACAGCCTTGAATGCATAGGCACAAGAAATGGCTTTTTATATAGAATACGGATAACACAGGCAGTAAGATCGACAATTAATGAGAAAATAAATTTTAGAAAAGACACATTTTTAAAATTAAACTTATTTATTTATTCCCTTTACAACCCAATCTCAGCAGTTCTTCTCCTCCGTGTACACCTTTATCTAAGTCCTGGCCCCATTTCCCCTTGAGGAGGGGAACCAACACTCTGGGTATCACTCCCCACTTCTCTTACATCCCCCCCACACACATTAAGTAACTGCTGGACTAGGCATGTCATCTCGCACTAAAGCCAGACAAGCTTGTTCATTTAAGGGTGCGGGATCCATAGGTAGGCAGGCAGGCAATAGGCTCAGGGACAACCCCTGCTCTAGTTGTCTGCAGGACTCTCATGAAGACCAAGCTGCTCATCTCCTACACATGTGCTGAGGGCCAATGTCCAGCCTGTGCTTGCTCTTCTGGTTGGTGATTCAGTCTCTGGAAGGCCTCAAGGTTCCAAGGTAGTTGACTCTGTTGGTCTTCCTGTGTAGTCACCATCCTCTTCGGGTTCCTAAGTCTTTCTTCAAACTCTTCCATAAGACTCCCTGAGATCCACCTAATGTTTGAGTGAGTCTCTGCATCTCTTTTTACTGGTGCTGGGTGGAATCTCTCAGGGAGCTTTATACTATGCTCCTGTCTGCAAGTATAACAGAGTACCATTAATAGTGTCAGGGATTAGTTCTTCTCCATGGGATGGGCCTCCTTTTGGGGAAGTCATTGATTGGCCATTTCTTCAGTCTCTGTTCTATCTTTGGCCCTGCACATATTGTAGGCAGGACACATTTTGGTTTTTTGGATGGGTTGCTGTCTTTCTCCTTCCACTGGAAGTCCTGCCTGGCTACAGGAAGTGGCCACTTCAGCATCCATATGCCCCACTGCTAGGAATCCCAGGTAGAACCACCCCTTAGACCCTCTGGGGCCTCTCCCCATCCCTGGTCTCTGGCTGCCCCCTCTCGTCACAGCAGATCTCCCTTCTTTCTCCCCTGCTCTCCCTACATATGACCTTCCATGGCCCCTGTCCCACTCCCCTCTTCTCTTCTACCCAGTTCCCTCCTTCTTCCGATCTCCAATATCTATTTTGTTTTTTCTTCTGAGAAAGATTCAAATATCCTTCCTGTGACCTCCTTGTTATTAGACTTCTTCGGGTCTGTTGATTATAGCTTGGTTAAGCTGTACTTTATGGCTAATATCCACTTATAAGTGAGCATATACTTTGCACATCTTCCTGGGCCTGGGTTACCTCATTCAGGATGATATTTTCTAGTTCCATCCATTTGCCCATGAAATCCATGATGTTCTTGTTTTTAGTGGCTGAGTACTGTTCCATTGTGTAGATATATCACTTTTTCTTTTTTTGGTATTTGTCTTCAGTGGAGAGACATCTAGATTGTTTTAAGTTTCTGACGATTACGAATAAAGAGGCAATGAACATGGCTGAGTAAATGTCCTTGTGGGAAGGTCGAGCATCTTTACGGTATACATATGCCCAAAAGTGGTATATCTTGGTCTTGAGGTAGAACTATTCCCAATCTTCTGAGGAACCACCAAATTGACTTCCTGAGTGGTTGTACCAGTTTGTGATCCCACCATCGGTGGAGGAGTGTTCCTCTTACTCCACAACCTCATCCACATATGCTGTCTGTTGAGATTTTCATCTTAGCCACCCTCATGGGTATAAGATGAAATCTCAGAGTTGTTTTAATTTGCATTTCCCTGATGACTAAGGACTTTGAGCACTTCTTTAGGTGCTTCTCAGCCATTCAAGATTCCTCTGTTGATAATTCTGCTTAGCTTTGTACCCCATTTTTAATTTGGTTTTTGGATTGTTGGTATCTATCTTCTTGAGTTCTTCATATATTTTGGATATTAGCCCTCTGTTGGATGTAGGGTTAGTGAAAATACAACACACCTTCACGCTAAAAGTCTGAGAAGGAGCATGGATACAAGGGACACACCTAAACACAATAAAGGCAATATACAGCAAGTCAATAGCCAACATCAAATTAAATGGGAGAAACTTAAAAGCTTTTCCCCTAAAATTGCAAAGAAGGCAATGCTGTCCATTCTCCCAATATGTATCTAATATAGTACTTGAAGTTCTAGCTATAGAAGTAAATAACTAACAGAGATCAGGTGGATATAAATTGGAAAGAAATAAGTCAAAGTACTGCCATTCACAGATGATATGACAGTATATATAAGCATCCCCAAAAATTCTACCAGAGAACCCTCCTACAGCTGATAAACACCTTCAGCAAAGTGGTTAGATACAAAGTTAACTTAAAGAAATTAGTAGCCCTCCTCTACTCAAGTGATTGCTTGATATATATTCCTATTATTTTCTGGGTGAGAATATTCAGATATATAAACATTTATAATCCATAAGCACCAACATTTCATAACTTTTTTGTGGGTGTTCAATAAACAGCAAGACTAATAATGTGATCAGGATGTAGTAAATGAAGATATGTAGACATAAAGCCACGTATAAAATTAAGTCAGGGAAATTCTTAGGGATTCATTGAGTTGAATTTCAAGTCTACAGGATGTTACAAGGCTTTGATCTTTGTTCTAAAAGATGTGGGCTTTCTGTGAGTGCCCAACGAATGCCAATATTCTGTGTTTTAAAGTGATTCTTTTGGCTGTGCAGTGAATAATACAATTTGAGAGCACAAATTAGAGGCATGAGCTATTGTAGAGTCTTAGTTCTAGAGACTCCTACAACATATACAGAATGGAAGAAAATAGAAAGTAATGATATTAAAACATTGAGATAAACAAATAAGTCCTAGTAAGAGAAATAAGTTGTGGAAGTTGTTGAATTACATCTTATTAAATTAATAATAATCTCTAGTTCTCTTTATATTTGCCACAAATGAGTGTATTTAATTTTATTCAGGTTTTCCATGGTAAGATATATAAAATACATCATCTTAAAGTCATCTGAGCTTTAGTAGGCTTTTTTTGTAAAAGGAATTATTATAAATAAACATATATTATCTGGATATAGGCAACTGTTAAATATAAAAAACTACCTATGTACCTTTTCTACCAAGTCAAAAACTATCTTTGATTGTCTTTGAGGCATGTAAAATTATTCTCCCAGTGAGGTAACAATTTTATTTTTCTCTTCTCCCAGATAATGCATTCAGAATAATTTACATGTAAAACAAAGAGGGAGTATAGGTAGTCATTTACCTCACAGAATCTGATCTACTAACCCATAACTCATCTTCTGTAGAAGAAAAGAAACATCATTTATCAAGCACATATCAGGCATTCAAATATTTCCACTAGGCTAAATCAGAACACATTCATCTGGGGTCCTTGAAATTGAAAGTTATCCCAGTATCTCTGTTTTGGTCTCTTTGGGATTTAATACTTCACTCTCATAACTTGTGAGTACAGATTATTTTCTTCATTTATTGGGTTCAAAGTCTCAAAAATATTACTTCCATGTTTATATTCCAGATACTTACTTCATACTTCAGATGTTATCATACTATATGTTGATCCAGAACTCATGCTTTTTTCTTTTGCCATTATCCAGGCTTAATTTCTAATTTTCTGTTCTACTGATCCTGAAGATTTTCCTCACCTATTCAGTGTTGAACTGAATACAATGTTTATCTGTATCTAAAGTAAGCCAACAGGTACATGTTTTTACTGCTGTGTGTTCTAGCCTTCACTCAGAAAAATATAGAAGAGTGCAGAGAAAGGAAGTAGGCAAACAGGAGAGCAATTTTTGACTACTATTTTCTAATAAGTTAGCTCACGTCATTTGAAAGTATCACAGAGGGCATCTGGAACACATGCCTTATGGTTTTCCTCTGATTTAGAAGACTGCCTGGGGTGTTTTATGTTTAAACTAGAGTCTCTGTCACTACTAGTAATCATGTTATAGCAAGACATAAATTACATTCAGCAAAATGTAAACTGCTTGCCTCATAAATGCATTTAAGTTATTTATTTCTCTTTTAAAACCGTTACTATCTCCTGGACTATTAAAGAAAATACACTTGAACTATTCATTTACAGGGAGTTACCTCCATGCAGTATCCCTGAAAATATGTTCAACAACAACAACAAAATACAACAAGGCAAAATATCAGAGCAGAAAAATCAACAGAATAGCATTTTTTGAATAGAATCTGGGCTCAATGTTTAGGAAATGGATGTTTTGAGAAAATGGGCATTCTTTATCTCTTTTTTATTCATTGTTTCTGTTTATGAAGTATTTTAAAGTGGTGATGAAAGCGAAGTCTTGTCAGTTGAGAGTTTTTATTTTTTCTCAGAGGACACAAGTGTATTTCCCAGTATCCATGCTGCGTAACTCATGACCTTGAGCTCTGGGGTATCCAACAAGTTTTACTGAACACCTGGGGCACAGCATTCATGTCCCTTGAATTCACAGAGTTATGCTACATATGCATGGATAAAAATAAATCTGGGATATTCAAATAAACCTAAAAAACCCCTATAACTATGGAAAAATTAATAATACACGTAAAAACAGACTTATAGTTACACTGAAGTGATTTAAAAAAGACGATTATATGTAGCCACCATAATTTCTCTGTCAACACTGAAGATGTCAACCCTGCTCATCTAATCTCTTCCACTTTAGACAGATAGTTAATATGATGCAGCAATCCAAAATAAATGATCGAGCACATCATGAAGACTCAAATCCTCAGACAGATGACACAAAATGACATTGTTTGGAAACAAGAATGAATCTCACGATAATTAGGCCGGCCCATCTTTACATGTCACCATCTTTTTAAAAATACTTAATTTCTCAAATTGTCCTGTTATATAACGATTTAAAAGCTGTCAATGGAATAAGAGATTTTTTTCTTACATAAAATTTGAAACCATTTAGTTTTATTGAATGGTAAACTTATAATTTTGCTCATAAGCAAATAAAATATAACAAAGGGAAAAAAGGGATGGACAACTGTTGATATTTGATTCAAAACAGGTATTCTCGAGACCAAACAATTTTATCAACAATGGATTTATCATGAATGGGTGTTTTAGGTTTTATTTTTTAATACTGTTTTGTGGTTAGTTTAAAGGTTTCATGATTTCCTGACAAATGCAGAATCTATCATTACCACAGATGGCTAGTCTTCCAAATTAAAATTTTATGAGCAGAAATTAACCAGACATAAAGACTGATGCAAAAACCAAAGCTTATGTAAAACATTTGTGTAGTGAAAAGATTAAAGTACTAAACATGCAGAAAAAAGAAAAAAAAAAGGAGTTAGACTCCAAAAAACCAAATAACCCCATCAAAAAATGGGGAACAGAGCTAAGCAGAGAATTCTCAGCTGAGGAAATTCGCAGGGCTGAGAAGCACCTAAAGAAATGCTCAACATCCTTAGACATCAGGGAAATGCAAATCA
>CM052718.1:49725478-49751261 GCA_028551405.1 Uromys caudimaculatus | reverse complement strand
GAATATGGGGATGGGTGGACGGGGGTGGGGGGATGGGAGGTGGAATTCCCTCCTAGAGGCGGGTTGGGGAGGGGACAGGGTTATCCAAAGAGGAGACTCAGAAAAGGGGAAACATTGGAAATGTACATAAAGTATCAAAAAAAAAAAACAAAAAAAACCTAAACCAAGTATACCTAACATGGCAGGATAATGCTTTTGAAAAATATCAAATAATTCTGTAAATTTATTTAACTAGGACTTTCAGCAGTGATTAATTGAACATTAAAAAACATAACTTACTTTTTTTCTTTCACTAAAGTGAAATTTAGGGCAATTTTTAAAAATATGATCATTATGTGCTCTAAGAATACAAAGTGATTTAGGAATGAATTGCAACTAAATTTAAAAATGTTCAATTTTGTATGCCTGTAACTTTCAGCAACTCTGAAGCGAAAAATGTTTTGGCATCGAGAACTCTATAGAAAATGTTCACTTTTTTGTAGTTGCCTTCCTTGTACCACATGACGCATTAGAAAAATGGGTTCATAAGTTTCTTTTATTCGATGACTACAAAAATTTAGGCCAAATGGTCACGACTAAAAACAATAATAAAAAAGCATTATATAAGCTGGTGATATTTAAATGCACACACAAATACACTCATACAAGCAATAATATTTTGTAGAAAAAAGGCAATGAATTTGAAGGAGGGTAGGAAGAAATACATGGTAGAGTTTGGAGAGATCAAAGAATATAAAGAAATGTTAAATATATAAAAATATATATAATTATATCTGTAAATCTCTATATAAATAAAATTTAATTTATATATGTCTATATAAAATATATTATCTATAAAATTATATATATATATATATATATATGCACACACACACACACACACACACACACACACACACACAAAGTACATGTGATCCACAGTAGAACACATTATTTAAAATAAACACGTCTGTACTTCCTGGCCCATTCTTTCATATCTGACTTAACTGAACCATGTCATGTTTCACTTGTAGTAAGAGCTTTAATCTTTCGACAGCATTCCAAATTAATTGGCTATTATTATTATTATTACTATTATTCATGTTTTACATGATTCTAAGTTTTGGCCAAAACATTTGCTCAAATGAGAGGAAAAAGCGGTAAAGGCATCATAGGCATCTTAAATGTTTGCTATCATTTTATCACTCTGCTGTAGACAACTCCTTGGGTTGTGTCAACAGAACCAATATTGTGTCAAATGAGAATGGATTCAATTGAGCATTCAAACACTTTTGTGTTTGTCTTATCTCCTGTGTTTGTAACAAGTGTGGGTATGGCTTCTGAGTGCCTTGCTACAGGAAGTGCTTAAGTGTCACTCAGTCACTTAAATACTGTAACTCAGCTGTTGATATTTGAAGAAGGAATTCTTGAGACCAAACAATCTTATCAACAATGCATTTAGGATAAATAGTTTTTTTTTTTTTTTAAGATACCGTTTTGTGGAAATAAATTATTTCTGAGGAATATACACAAATTGTTATAAAAGAATTATCAAAATTAATAAGTTAATTATGGCATTCGTTCTAGTTATCAAAGAACATAGTTGCCAAAATTTTGTATAATCTACTCCTTCCAATCAGAAAAAAATTATTATCTCAAAAAAGACATAAAATATGCAAGAAGATATCATAAGCTACTCTGCGTGATATCCCAAGTACAAAAGGAATTTTTTTATTCTTGGTAATGCCTCAGGCACTCTTAGATGGTAGTTATATCTTGAAATCCTAAAGTGACATTCTGAATGCTGTGATAAATTATCATGTAAGTCAATAATTCAAATTTGTCAGAGTCCATTTATCAAATAAAGTCTATAAAATAAATTCATATTTTCACGTTTAAATGATTAACAGAATACCTTACTATGAAAAGTTTTTAGTCAATAAGATTAGACTTCTTGCAGGTGCCTAAGAGCTATAACATGTGATGGATCAATCTTGTTTTTAATTAAAACATAGAATGTCAAAATAACTATATCTAAAATATCTTACTATGGTATTAGGATTCTATGATCCTTTAATGAATAAATATATCCGACTTGCAATTTAGAGGTGTTTAACTGTTAAATTATTGTCATTTAACCCAATAAATTTGGTATAAGGTATTCCCTATAATATGTAACTAAAGAAAATTGAATTATTTTTAACTATGAGATTAGCACTTCCCATCATATAAAATGCCTTTCAAGTAAAAGTTAAACAATAAATAATAGTACTTTAACCAAAGTTGCGTGAAAATCAGCATCAGCTTTGCAAAAGCAAAGAGAAGTTAAAAAAATTGAGCGTGCTGGGATGACCTTTATGGTTTTGTTCCAAGATCTACAACCAGACAATATTTGGACAATTCATATTGTGCTCAAATACAAATCATTCTGTAAAACATTATCCAACTTATCAAAGGATGTGGTATAACTAATACTGATTACCAAGATGACATGGTCTAAAATACAGAATTACTCAAGAAGTACAGCATAGGGACTTCTGCTATTGCCATCCTTGCTACCCTGGAGTGTGTCATAAGGCAAAGTAGACTCCCACTTCTTTAAGTGTTTTGTTGTTGCTGATGTTATTTTTTTAAGCAAAGAGATAAATCACAAAGGAAGATGTGGAGATATTATTATGATAAGGCTTACCATGGGGTTCTCCGTCTTTTAAAATTGGTTTTTATAGGAATATGGATAAGTTTGGAACTCAGGACATTCAGCTTAAAAGTTCATGAACTATAAATTGATGCTAAAGGACCATTTGGTAATGATAGGGATGAGAAGGAAAACAGTAGAGGCACAACACATCCAGTTACAGAGGGAGGATTTGATGAGGGACCAGGCTAGATGGCTTTAATGTGATATTCTTACAACCCATCTGGCTGCATTCATTCTGTGTTCTGAGAACTTTACTGGACTGGTTTCTAAAGATAATGGACTAATTTGTTTAAAGGAAGTAATTTCTGTGTGGGAGAATATTTAATTTGTGTCCTAGATACTGCTTAATATTCTCAGACATATCTACCTTGAGAGTAAAACGTAGAGCAGAGACCTTGACAAATGTAAAGTTGGATGAGGAAAAAGGTATGTAAACCAGTTGAAAGATTCAAATGAGAGTGAAGATGACTAACCTCTGTAACTGTTAAATAGGATAATGTAATTAGGAAAACTCAGTACTGTGCACTGGGACAACAGGAAAATATCCTGGAGAGCAAGAGCAAGATTCCATTCACCTAAGACTACAACTTGTTAAAATAGACAGCCTAAACTTAGAATAGCAAAAATGGACTTTTCTGCTGAAGTATAACTGCCTTAGAAAAGTTTTCCACAGATTTAACATGCAGAAGCTTATACCGTGACACAGAAGAACCAATGACACACAAAGTGTGGCAGGATCAGAGTCCCTGCAACAAAACTTAGGTGAGGTCTCCATTTGCAGTGGAATTCCTAGAACATTGGAGATGCCATGACCATAGGACATTCACAAAGGAAATCTGTAGTTATGAAGAGGAGCCAGCTCAAGTGAAAGCTACATGTGCTAAATGCCATAGAACTCTAGAGGTTGTCAGTGGAACCCTAGAAACATGGAGATGTACAATTGGGCATTTGCCACGCCAGATTTTAGTGATCCTTTTGTTTGTTCATTCCTGACTATGCTGACATTCTTCGTCTTTCTAATGGCAATGTTTATTCTGTGCTATTGTGTGCTAGAAGAGTATGTTATTTATTGGCTTTTTGGGGTTTTGTTTTTCATAGGAAGTCATGTATGTCTAGATCTGTTCCTTTATATAGTGTTTCAATGTTGAAGATTATAGGAACTTTTGAAGTTGGATTGGTTATACCACGTTAACCATGTGCCTATGTGGATAAAAGTATATAGTTATGGCTTAAGTGTAATATATGTCTGGATGTCGTGTTGAAAAGGGTTTGATTTGTGTTTGTTGATACTGAGTGTCAGGGAAAGGGTCTAGAATCATTGTATAGACAAACATATGGCATGGTGGTTTGAATAAAAATAGCAAGATAACCTCACAGGGAGTAGCACTATTAGTAGGGATGGCCTTGGAGGGGGAAGTATGTCAGTGGGGGTGGGCTTTCAGATGTCAAATGCTCAAGGTAGACATAGTATCCCTTTCTTTTTCTAGTGCCTGCAGATACAGATGTAAAACTCTCAGTTACTTTTCTAACACCATGTCTGCCTACATGCCACCATGCTCCCCACCATGACAATAAGGGACTAAACCTCTGAAACTATAAGCCAGCCCTAATTAAATGTATTCTTTTATAGGATTTGCCATTGTTATGGTGCCTCTTCACATCTATAATACCTAAACTAAACCATGAGTATGTCTGTGAGGTCTTATCTAGATTAGGTTAACTGTGTTAGGAAGAACCACCCTAAATCTAGGTGGTGTCATTCCATGGACAGGTTGCTAGACTTAATAAAAGAGAAAAAATGAACTTAACATAATCATTTATCTTTTTGTTTCTATACAGTAGAAATAATATAATTGGACACTTTCTGGTTTTGTTGAACACATCTGCTGTGATGGCATATTGTCTCAGAATTATATGCCAACAAAACAAGACAAAACAAAGCCTTCCTTATGGAAGTATTTGTCAGGTATTTTATCACAGTTATGTGACTAATAACTAACACATGCTATACAGTGATAAATGTTGTTGGGTATGGGCTATGGAACCTAAAAGACAATAAAATCTCAAGTATTCTTCCAGATATACAATGTAAATTACCTCAATTTTTGTATGTATCAAGTTTTCCCTTCCTTTTACCATTTCACCAGTTACCAGTTCAGCCAGCATTACCATTCACACAAACAGAAAAAAAGTCAGATTTTCTCTAATTAATATATCAGAACATGAAACAAAGACTTCTGTTTGATAAATAAATGAATAAACAGTTGCTTTATTATATTTCTACATTTGAAAACTTAAATTAAATTGTCAAATATGTATTATTTTATATTTGAAATAATTAATAGTCATGTGAGGACCCAAATCTCATCTGATTCATGACAACTTTCTTACCAAACAAATTGAACAGATGGATTATTTTCCTATAGATTATACCTTATTATTCATACAGTTAGAAATTGCTGTTAAGATCAACATTAAAGGTGGTACTACATTCTTTACATTTTTTGAAGGAAACAAAGGTATCATCACACACTGTACAGAACCACTAGCTTGATGTGGTATAGAGTATCATAACAATTCTATTATTTCAATAGCATCTTAGTAGTCTGTGTGACAGAAATTACTGTTTCACTGTAGGTCATGGAAAAGGACAATGATATCAAATCTAAAAGAGTTAATACGAAGTTTATACAATATTGAAATAGTAAATAAAAGTGAAAAAGTCTTAGCAAATAAATTTTTAAAGTGTTTAAATACAACTACTACATAATTAATATATCAGTTGAAGTATGAGTTATTTTATTCAGTTTACAGACATGGCAAAATTAATCCTTTTAACTAAAAAACTAGGAAACTAGGATATTAATTGTGTATACTATACTATGAGTCCATTTTCAGCTGAGTTGTAATATATTTATTTTATATAGGGCTTTACAAAGTGTATTCTCAGATCTTAAGAATCATAATTCCGTAAATATCATACACAGTCTTATCTTGACCATGTCATTTCTGTCTGAAGGTTAGTATTAAAGTAAAGGGACCGAAATTTCAAGTGAAAAAATAAGTTATGAGTTTAAAAATAATAAATTACTAGCTGTGAATATGAATCAGGTTGTTCTAGCAATGTGTGAATATGTTTTAAAACTGATAAACATTATAGACTCCCTGTGAAACCATTATAGAAGGTATGCTTATCTTTCAGGATAGAGATTAAGATCTTTGGGATAAAAATTCATAGCCATTTGTTTTCTTGTGGATTCCAACTCTTCTTTTTCTCTTTCCCAGTCTGTGTGCACACTCCACCCATATACACTCTTTCCAAATTCTCCATGGCCACATCAAGCCATATGTTCAAATGCTTGCTTATTTATCAATACATTTGCAAACATTTGTAGCTCAGATAATGAAGGTAAAAATTAGTAAATTAAAAAGTAATTCATTGACTAGAGCTGTTTATTGTTTCTAAGTACTATATAAGCTCAATAAAATAGAGAGCCACTGGACTGATTTAAAACATTTTACTTTTGTTAGGACCCATGCAAAGAGCACGCAATAATGAAAGAAGAATACATATTATGCCATTTTCATAATATAATATGTATATGGAAATATTGAAAAATTAATTGCTATATAAAATTTCAAATATTAGATTTCCATGAAAGAACAAGGGCAAAGACATAGATAAGTTAGTTGAAAGATATGATGTTTATAATTGAGGCTGAATTGCCCGTATGATGAAAATAAAGAAAAATACATAGACTTTCTAAAGAATTCAGGGTGCAAAGTTTCCAACAGTCTCAGTTATGATAGACTGCTTTTCATAATATGTATGATCTATAGTAGCTGGCAACCAGGATCATCTGACTGATAGTTTCATATGAGTTAACCATTTGTTCCCTGTGTTTAGATACATATTTAATATTATTATTGTACTTATCAGCACTTGGTGATATTTTTATTTTTAATTTTATAATCCAATCAAAAATTCCTCCATCTTTACATTGTCAAAATAGGCAATGTCCTAGAACATTATAAACATTAAATAAATTTTTATTAAATTCAGTAAAACAGCCTGGTTTTATTTTCTATCCTCTTTTTCCACCCTTTAAGAAAAACTTCAATCTACAAAGAAAATTACTTGAAACTTTTAATGCTTATGATATTTTATAATCATAAAATAAATACAAATAAAAGTTTAATTTAGTTAATATTAAATAGTTCAGATATTCTCAAGTAGTTTTTATATCTCGGACAAAATTACTTTCTTTTAAAAGTCACACATTATGAACATAAAATGGTAAACAAGACAGAGTAGACCTGTTCTTTTGGATTAACTTTCCTGTGAGAAGACACGCACTGTCAGTCAGTGTTACAATAGAAAATAAAAGTTATACTAGTCGCAGGTTTCTGTCTGTGGCCGGGGACCTGAGCCTGTGCCACAGGGCTCCATACCCAAATAGTGACAAGAGGAAGCTGGTCTCCCAGGCATGCCGACACACCTTCAAGCACAGGCAAGACAACTACTTCTGTTCAAATTCCTGGCCCAAGTGGAACTCTAGCAGAGCCATCAGGACACAGGAACCAAGGAAGAGCTGGGGACAGGATTGTTCTGGTTTCGGTCTGCACCCCAGAGCTAACTCTGTACCACAGCTACACAAACTTAAATGCCTCTCAGAGAGAGCAAGTCTCCCAAGACTACCTACACAGGGGATTGCAGGAGAGAAAAGCCACATTCAGAGACAGCAAGACCAGCTAACAACAGAGACAATCAAATGGTGAAAGGCAAGGGAAAGAACATAGGCAAACAAAACCAAAGCTACTTGGCATCATCAGAACCTAGTTCCCCCCCATGACAGCAAGCCCTGGATACTCCAACACACCAGAAAAGCAAGACTCAGATTTAAAATCACATCTCATGATGATGATAGAGGCCTTTAAGAAGGACATAAATAACTCTCTTAAAGAAATACAAGAGAACACAGGTAAAAGGTAGAAGCCCTTAAAGAGGAAATTGAAAAATCCCTTAAAGAATTACAGGAAACCACAACCAAGCAGGTAAAGGAATTGAACAAGACCATGCAGGATCTAATAACGGAAATAAGAACAATAGAGAAATCAAAAAGGGTGACAACCCTGGATATAGAAAAACCTAGGAAAGAGATCAGGAGTCATATATGCAAGCTCGTCAACAGAATACAAGAGATACAAGAGAGAATCTCAGGGGCAGAAGATACCATAGAAAACATTGATATAACAGTCAAAAAAAATTGCAAAATGCAAAAAAATCCAAACCCAAAACATCCAGGAAATCCAGGACATAAGGAGAAGACCAAACCTAAAGATAATAGGTATAGAAGAGAATGAAGATTCCCAACTTAAAGGGCCAGTAAATGCCTTCAACAAAATTATAGAAGAAAACTTCCCTAACCTAAAGAAAGAGATGCACATAAACATACAAGAAGCCTACAGAACTCAAAACAGATTAGACCAGAAAAGAAATTCCTCCTGTCACATAATAGTCAAAACACCAAAT
Organism: Uromys caudimaculatus; assembly: GCA_028551405.1. Classification (NCBI taxonomy): domain Eukaryota; kingdom Metazoa; phylum Chordata; class Mammalia; order Rodentia; family Muridae; genus Uromys; species Uromys caudimaculatus. Next base: position 49,743,051 of record CM052718.1, on the reverse strand, counting down.
GCACAAAACAAAGAAAGAATATTAAAAGAAATAAGAGAAAAAGGTCAAGTAAGATATAAAGGCAGACCTACCAGAATTACACCAGACTTCTCACCAGAGACTATGAAAGCAAGAAGATCCTGGACAGACCTCATACAGACCCTAAGAGTATACAAATGCCAGCCCAGGCTACTAGGCCCAGCAAAACTCTCAATTACCATAGAGGGAGAAACCAAGATATTCCATGACAAAACCAAATTTACACAATATCTTTCCACAAATCCAGCCTTACAAAGAATAATAAATGGAAAATGCAAACACAAGGAGGGAAACTACAACCTAGAAAAAGCAAGAAAGTAATCTTTCAATAAACACTAAAGAAGATAGCAAATCAAACATAAAAATTACATCGAAAATAACAGGAAGTAACAATCACTATTCCTTAATATCTCTTAACATCAATGGACTCAATTCCCCAATAAAAAGACATATACTGATATACTGGATACATAAACAGGCCCCAGCATTTTCCTGCATACAGAAAATGCACCTCAATGTAAAGACAAACACTACCTCAGAGTAAAGGGCTGGAAAACAATTTTCCAGGTAATGGTCCCAAGAAACAAGCTGGAGTAGCCATTCTAATATGAGATAGAATCAACTTTAAATCAAAAGTCATCAAAAAAAAAAAAAAGATAAGAAAGGACACTTCATACTTACCAACATAAAAATCTACCAAGAATAACTCTCAATTCTGAACATCTATGCTCCAAATGCAAAGGCACCCACATTCATAAAAGAAGCTTTACTACAGCTCAAAGCACACATTGCACATCACACAATAATAGTGGGAGACTTCAACACTCCACTCCCATCAATGGACAGATCTTGGAAACACAAAATAAACAGAGACAATGAAATTAACAGAAGTTATGGACCAAATGGATTTAACAGATATCTACAGAACATTTCATCCTAAATCAAAAGAATATACCTTCTACCCAGCATCCTCATGGTAACTTCTCCAAAACTGACCATATAATCAGTCACAAAACAGACATCAACAGATATAAGAAGATTGAAATAACCCCATGCCTCCTATCACACCACTATGGATTAAGGCTGGTCTTCAATAGCAACAAAAACAACACAAAACCCACATACACATGGAAGGTGAACAACACTCTAGTCAATGATAATTTGCTTGAGGAAGAAATAATGAAAGAAATGAAAGACTTTCTAGAATTTATATAAAATGAAGGTACAACATACGAAAACTTATGGCACACAATGAAAGTAGTGCTAAGAGGAAAACTCATAGCTCTGAGTGCCTCCAAAAAAAAACTGGAGAGAGCATACACTAGCAACTTAACAGCACACCTGAAAACTCTAAACAAAAAGAAGCTAATACACCTCAGAGGAGTAGAAGGCAAGAAATAATCAAACTCAGGACTGAAATCAACCAAGTAGAAACAAAAAGAACTATACAAAGAATTAACAAAACCAGGAGTTGGTTCTTTGAGAAAATTAACAAGATAGATAAACCCTTAGCCAGACTAACCAGCAGGCACAAAGACAGTATCAAAATTAACAAAATAAGAAATGAAAAGGGAGATATAACAACAGAAAATGTAGAAATTCAAAAAGTCATCAGATCCTACTACAAAAACCTATACTCAACAAAACTGGAAAATATGGATGAAATGGACAATTTTCTAGACAGATACCAAATATCAAAGTTAAATCAGGATCAGATAAACTGTCAAAAAACAGTCACATAATCCCTAAAGAAATAGAAGCAGTTATAACAAGTCTCCCATCCAAAAAAGTCCAGTACCCGATGGGTTTAGTGCAGAATTCTATCAGATCTTCAAAGAACACCTAATACCAATACTCTTCAAACTATTCCACAAAATAGAAACAGAAAGAAAACTACCCAATTTGTTCTATGAAGCCACAGTTACACTGATACCAAAACCTCACAAAGACTCAACAAAGAAAGAGAACTTCAGATCAATTTCCCTTATGAATATCGATGCAACAATACTCAATAAAATTCTCACAAACTGAATCCAAGAACACATCAAAATGATCATTAATCACGATCAAGTAGGCTTCATCCCAGAGATGCAGAGATGGTTCAATACATGAATATCCATCAATGTAACCCGCTACATAAACAAACGCAAATTAAAAAACAAAAACAAAAACATGATTATTTCCTTAGATGCTGAAAAAGCATTTGAAAAATTCAACATCCCTTCATGATAAAAGTCTTGGAAAGATCAGGAATTCAAGGTCCATAACTAAACATAGTAAAAGCAATATACAGCAAACCAGTAGCCAACATCAAACTTAATGGAGGGAAACTTGAAGCAATCCTACTAAATCAGGAACTAGACAAGACTGCCTTCTCACTTCCTATCTATTCAATATAGTACTTGAAATTTTAGAGCTAGGTAGAGCAATTAGACAACAAAAGGATGTCAAAGGGATATAAATTAGAAAGGAAGAAGTCAAAATATCACTATGTGCAGATGATATGATTGTATAATTGAGTAACTGGAAAAACTCCATCAGAGAACTCCTATAGCTGATAAACAACTTCAGCAAAGTGGTTGGATATAAATATAACTCAAACAAATCAGTAGCCTTCCTATACTCAAAGGATAAATGGGCTGAGAAAGAAATTAGGGAAACAACATCCTTCACAATAGTCACAAACAACATAAAATATCTTGTTGTGACTCTAACCAAACAATTGAAAAATCTATATGACAAGAACTTCAAAGTCTCTGAAGAAAGTAATCGAAGTATACCTCAGAAGATGGAAAGATCTTATATGCTTGTGGATTGGCTACAAGCCAATTAAAGACCCAGAAATGAATGGACACACCTATGGTCACTTGATCTTTGATAAAGGAGCTAAAACCATCCAGTGGAAAAAGGCAACATTTTCAACAAATGGTGCTGGTTCAACTGGCAGTCAACATGTAGAAGAATGCAAATTGATTCATTCCTATCTTCCTGTACAAAGCTCAAGTCCAAGTGGATCAAGGACCTCCACATAAAACCAGATATACTGAATCTAATAGTGGAGAAGGTGGGGAAAAATCTCGAACACATGGACACAAGGGAAAAATTCCTGAACAGAATACCAATGGCTTATGCTCTAAGATCAAGAATGGAGAAATGGAACCTCATAAAATTGCAAAGCTTCTGTAAGGTAAAGGACACTCAGAATGGGACATAACAGCAACCAACAGATTGGGAAAAGATCTTTACCAATCCTACATCAGATAGAAGGCTAATATCCAATATATACAAAACCTCAAGAAATTAGACTCTAGAAAACCAAATAACCCTATTAAGAAATGGGGAACACAGCTAAACAGAGAGTTCTCAACTGAGGAAACTCAAAGGGCTGAGAAGCACCTAAAAAAAAGTTCAACATCATTAGTCATCAGGGAAATGCAAATCAAAACAACCCTGAGATTCCACCTCACACCAGTCAGAAAGGCTAAGATCAAAAACTCAGGTGACAGCAGATGCTGGCGAGGATTTGGAGAAAGAGGAACATCCTTCCATTGCTGGTGGGATTGCAAGCTGATACAACCTCTCTGGAAATCAGTTTGGCAGATCTTCAGAAAATGAGGATCCAGCTTTACCACTCCTGGGCATATACCCAACATGTAATAAGGACACATGCTCCACTATGTTCATAGCAGCCATATTTATAATAGCCAAAAGCTGGAAACAACCCAGATGTCTCTCAACTTAAGAAGTGATACAGAAAATGTGGTACATTTACACAATGGAATACTACTCAGCTATTAAAAACAACGATTTCATGAAAGTTGCAGGCAATTAGATGGAACTTGAAAATATCGTTCTGAGTTAGGTAACTTGGTTACAAAAGAACAAACATAGTATGTACTCACTGATAAGTGGTTATTATCCCAAAAGTTCCACATACCCAAGATTCAATTCACAGACCATATGAAGCCTAAGAAGAAGGAAGACCAAAATGTGGATGCTTCAGTGCTTCTTAGAAGGGTGAATAAAATACTCACAGGAGGAAATATGAAGACTAAGTGTGGATCAGAGACTAAAGGAAAGGCCATCCAGAGACTGCCCCATCTGGGGATACATCCTACATACAGCTACCAAACCCAGACATTATTGTGGTTGTTGGGAAATGCTTGTGATGGGTGCATGATAAGTTGTCTCCTGAGAGGCTCAGGCAGAGCCTGACAAATACAGAGGTGGATTCTCGCACCAACCATGGGACAGAGGGTGGGGTCCCGGATGGAGGATTTGAAGAAGGGACTGAAGGAGCTGAGGGGATTTGCAACCCCATGAAGAGAGCAACAGTGTCAACTGCCCAGACCCCCCAGAGGTCCTGGAGACTGGACCACCAACAAAAGAACACACATGGAGGGTCCCATGGTGCTGGCCACGTATATGTTAGAGGATGACCCTGTTGGACATCAGTGGAAGAAGAGGCCCTTTGGCCAGAGGGTGTTAGGTGCCTCAGTGTAGGGGAATGCCAGGGAGGGAAGACGGGAGTAGGTGAGTAGGTGGAGTGACACCCTCATAGAGGCATGGGAGGGAACATGGGACAGGAGGGTTCTGAAGGGGAGACTTGGAAAGGAGAAGACATTTGAAATGTAAATATAGTAAATATCCAATCCAAAAGAAAAGAAAAAGAAACAAAGAAAGAAAGAAGAAAGAAAGAAAGAAAGAAAGAAAGAAAGAAAGAAAGAAAGAAAGAGAGAAAGAAAGAAAGAAAGAAAGAAAGAAAGAAAAATCCACTCTTTATAATTGCATTTTAGAGCTGGTTGTGGTGGTGTTTTCCTTTCATACCAGCACTGAAGAGGTGTAGGTGAGGAATTTGAGGATGAGTTCAAGACCAATCTCAGCTACATAGGAACTGTGAATCCAGACAAAGGCTATATGGGTTCCTGCAAAAGCAATAACAATACAGTGTAATGTGTTTCAATGTGTTCTGCTGGTACCCTGTTATATTTATGTCTGCAAACTATCTGAGGTTAATATATTTTTCATATGTTGTTAGGTAATCAATTTTATATGTCTCTCTATGAACACCAATTGTCCAAAGCAAAAAAGAAAAAAAAACACAACCACAACCACCACAACAACAACAGCAACAACAACAAAAAAAAAACAAAAACTAAAAAAATAAAAAAGGTTATACTAGTCATTTCCCAGGAACAATCGTAGTACATGGCATAGGGTATAGCTAGGTAGAAGAGAAGATTAATAAATTTGAAGCAACAGCAAGCTAACCCAAACATTAGTGTAAAATGGAAACCATGGAATAAATATCACTTGGATAAAAATGTAAATAAGTCATTTTGCCATGATAACAGTTAGAGTGACCCAATGGTGGGAAGGAGAGGTAGAGACAAAGGGAAGGCAGGAGGGAGAAAGGGAGAGGAGATATAAAAGGGAGAGAGGGAGGAGAGAGAGAAGGAGGAAATGGGGGAGGCACGTAGGAATGGAAAGAGAGGAGAGACCTACTGGGACTGCTGGTTTATTCATGCTTCACATCTTTAACTTTTCCTTCTGAGTGTCCAGTCAAGGTCATCTCAGCCTAAAACTTGGAGGACACTAGCAGTAGCATGCCTAACTCTCCCATGAGTGAGAACAAAGCAGCCAAAGTATGTTCTGAGTGCTGTCGTGACAGATAGAGACACAGAGACAATAAACAAAAAGAAATGCATTTGATGACATGCTCAAAGTATAAATGAGTGTCAGTTAAGTGGCCTGAGTGGTCAGAAAGCCATTCTCTGGGGCAGATATATTCGATTTCATATGTATATAATAGAAATGCATTGGTACTTGGATTTCCCAGGAAGGTACTAAATAGCAAGAGCTAAAGACTTTTAAGGGAAGAGGAAAAAGCAGGATCACAGTTAGATATGAATTAGTGTTGAAAATAGTTTAAGTAATGAAAGAAAATTCTACTAGGATTAGTTTTTCAGTGTTAAATTATTCTAAAAATAAGGAGAAAGTCCTTCTTTGCAGTCTTTAGAAAGAGAACATATGTGATCTCATCTCATTACAGGTATCTTTGAATTTTTTTTGTGTGTGTGTGTGGGGGGGTACATGTGTGTGTTAGAGTACGGTGCTTTAAAGAAAAGATGATGTTCATATTTAAAATGTTTGCATTAAAATGAAGAATCCTGGTAAAAACGTTGTAGGAGTAACCAACCACTATCTTATTGAATTTAAAGCTCACTTCATGAGATAGAACCAAAGATAGGCCATGGACCTAGAAGAAAACCAAATATTACTTCATGTTAAGGGAATGTACCAATAAAATGACTCCTGATAACATTTTGCAATACTTACAGATCAGTGTCTTGTTGAACTATCCTCAGAGAACCTTCCTCTTGCAGTGGGTGGCAACTAATACAGAGACCCACAACTAGGCAATGTGGGGAGAGAGAGAGAGAGAGAGAGAGAGAGAGAGAGAGAGGTGCTTTGGAACACTAAGTCCTAAATGGAATGTCTCCTTCAATGTCCTCCTCTCAAGTTTCAGGAAACACCACAGAAGAGGAAGCAGAAAGGTTGTCAGAGCCAGTGAGGATAAGAGACACCGAGAGAACAAGATTTTCAGAACTAACACACATGCGAACTCACAGACTGTCATAGCATTCACAGAGCCTGGACTAGTCTAAATCAGATGGGGCTCCATCACTGAGAAGGGACATGGGCACAAGACCACACCCGTAACTCAGAAGCTGTCTCCAACTGACAACTACTCCCAAAGGAAATATAGGCTTTAAACAATGGAGTATGACTGGGTATGTAAAGCAAATTTAATATCAGGTCCCATGGTCAGCAATAATGGCAAATACAAAACGTAATCAGTGGTATTTTTAGAGGTCTTTTTACTATTTCTTTGTCCCATCATGCTTTGTTTGGATTTTTTTTTTTTACCATATAGTTTCTTTTTTCCTTTTCCCTTCTTTTGCTTATTATGCTCCACACCCCCTAAATGGAAAAGAATAATTCTTAGCACTTCAAGCAAGATGTCTGTCAAAATTCAGCCACCTCCCTTTTTTCTGTCTTTATAAAATCCTTGCATGTATTGCATTACAAAAATTATATATTTACAAACATATATTTTTAAAAGTGTACTTTAGAAGGATAGCACCGTGATATTTTTGTTGTTTAGATTGGATTGTTCTTTAATTTCTGGTTTATGGTTCACTATACTTTAGCAACAAGTTTGCATTTTTCCTCTAGCAAAGAAAAACCTGTCAAAAAGTAACAGAAAGTGCAGACAAAGTGTTAGGCTTACTAGAATGCTCTATTGGAGTATTATAAATGCAACGCATGCTGTCATGTTCTTCTTTATGCAATTTGTGTGTATCCTTAAGTCACACATTCTTAAGCATCCTATCAGCTTAGATAGTATTACTGGAGTGACTTTTGAAATACTTATTTATACTATTTAATCTTTATCTTTATATAATGTAAAATCGATGTATTTCTACTGGAGCCAAATTTTACTGGATAACATCAAATATTGCACAGAATTTTAGGGCCCTAAAGAATAATAGAAAAGTTGTTCTTTCGATTACCTCTCTTTTCAGACCTAAGTTATAGGTCTTTAAAAAAGTTTTCAAAGAGGCCAGAATAATATTTCCAAATGGAAAATACTAGTACAAATTAATCATATCAGTTTTAAAATATAACACAGGAGGGAGTGGTGATAGGGTTTGGTTCACTTCACAAATAAAACTTTTCTTAAACATTTACAAATAGATTGGCTTTTGTAACCAAAACAGAATGCAACATATAAAAGAATATAAATATTCTTTTACTATATAAAATGAATATATTGTGGAAATAGGATAAAATTATGAAGTCTCATGAGAGTAAAATGAAACAAGTGGTTGTGGATGTAAATTATGTTAGAGATGAAGAAAATACATTCAAAGAACAGATATGGTTTTTAAAGAATGGCAGGATTATCTATTTGAAAAAAGAAAGAATGAAGGCAATCCGAAGAAAAAATTGTCATTTGGAACCACTACTAAATTTAAGGAAGAGTAAAAGCTTTCATATTTATTTTTTTAAAATACATACCATACAACTGAAGATATATATATATATATATATATATATATATATATATATATATACACATATATATACACAATTTTATGTAAGAAACAGGTTTAGCATTCTGTATCACAATATGGTGCTAGAAAAGATAATGCCAGAAGGCTAGGTTTAGCCTGCCTTAAAGAAGAACTAAAATGCTAAAATGCAAATATATAAGCAAAGGGAAAGAGCAACAACTGAAAGCCATAAGCTCTGGGTTCAAAGCTTGGCTTTGTAATTACTAAGTGGGAAATTCTAGCAAGCAAGTTCGCCCACTAACAGAATAGAACTGTGGAGTGAAGTCATTCTTCAGCTAAAAATATGAGGTATGACACATACGATGACCAATATTGTGTCAGTCTTTATACAATGAGAATTAAGGTTTACTAAGAACTGAAAGTGAGTATAGGAATCAAGATGGTTGAATTGCTGGAAAAGAATGAAGATTTTTTCTTTCTTTCTTTCTTTCTTTCTTTCTTTCTTTCTTTCTTTCTTTCTTTCTTTCTTTCTTCTTTTTCCTATTTTTATTTAAAATAAGTTCTTCTCTCATACAATATATACTGACCACAGTATCTCCTCCCTCCACACTTCCCAGCTTTTTCTTCCACTACCCTGTTGCACTAGTTACTCTTCCTTCTTTTCCAAGAGATGGCAGCCAAATAGGACAAAGCAAGATACAATAAGACTAGAAAGAAAACCATAAACTGAGACCAGAATGTAGATGTTTTCACTTGCAGTGATTAAGAAAATATTAATCCAGAATTTCTCCTGTCAAAAGGAAATGCAGGAACAAAAAGTGGAGCAGAGACTGAAGGAAAGGCCATCCAGAGACTGCTCCACCTAGAGATCCATCCCATCTTCACACACCAAACTCAGACGCTAATGCTGATGCCAAGAAGCACTTGCTAACAAGAGCCTGGTGTATCTGTGTCCTGAGAGGCTCTGTCAGAGCCTGAACAATACAAAAGTGGATGCACACAGCCAAACATCAGACTAAGCACAGGGACCCCAGTGGTGAAGTTAGGGAGCTGAAGGGGTTTGCAACCCCATAGGAAGAACAACATATCAACCAACCAGACCCCCTCCCTTCAGAGCTCCCAGAGGCTAAACCACCAACCAAAGGGTATGCAAGGGGGCACTCATAGCTCCAGCTGTATATGTAGCAGAGGATTGCTTTATCTGGCATCAATGGGAGGGGAGCCCCTTGGCCCTATGGAGGATCAATGACCCAGCATAGGGGAATGCTAGGGCGCTGAGGCAGGAGTGGGTGGGTGAGTGGGTGAGCACTCTCATAGAGGCAGGGGGAGAGAGAGGGGATAGTGGGTTTGTGGAGGGGAAACTGGGAAGGGGGATAACATTTTAAGTGTAAATACATAAAATAACCATGTTTTTTTTAAAAGAAAGAAAATAGTTGGAAAATCAGAAGAAAATATTGACTGATCACTGCACTATCCTGCTATTCACTGAATTTTCACTGAAGAAAAAAAAAATGAAAGAAACCTCTGGGTAAGAAAAGTTCTTTGGGGCGGGAGAGAGGGCTCAGAATTGACTGCTCTTCCAGTGGTCCTGAGTTCAATTCCCAGCAACCAAATGGTGGCTCACTACCACCTGCAATGGGATCTGATGCCTCTTCTGGAGTATCTGAAGAAAGCTACAGTGTTCACATATACATAAAATATATAAATAATTATTAAAGAAAAGAAAAGTTCTTTGTAGTGGGTTGGCTTAATGTTCCTTGTATTCTAATAAATTAATTTGGTTCTCCTAAAACTGTTTGCACCAAAGACAAGAGAGTCTACACATAAGACACTGAGGGACACCTGCTCCCAGTTAATTCTAATTGGTAAATTAAAATGGCAGCAACCAATAACTGGGTAAAAGAGACGTAGGTTGGACTGAGTTTTGCAGGACTTGAAGAGAAGAGGCCAAGAGGAGAGAGAGGAAGGAGAAAGGAGCCACTGTGGAAGAGAAAGAACTTGCAAGAGGGAAGAGGAAAGCCTCAATGGGATAGCTGAACCATAAAATCATGGCCATGTGGATCAGGCAATTGGAGTTAAGAGCAGCCCAGACAGACCATAGAAATTAGTAAGTAGTAACGCAAAGTTACCAGTAGGAAAGTGGATTCTAACAGGTTAGAGGGTAGGCAGTTGCTCCGCTATTGTGTTGCCTAAGGCATATTTTGAAATACAAGGCTGTGTGTGTGTGTTTAATTAGGGAACATAAATGGTTTAAGGTGGGAAGGAACTCTGTACTAGGATTATTTTTTTTTTTTTAAATATTATTACTAGAGTTCTTCATGTGACACAAAAAGAGTGACAAGAAGGTGATGTTACACCCACCTGACTCCAAATACCATGCAGTTTCATCTTTAGTGATGTATACTTGATTTGTAAAAAAGACTAGTTTGTATTTTACTTTTAAGATTAAATTAAGTATTCAAATGTCAGAAGAATTACAAAAGGCAAGCCCTGGAGAAAAAGACATGAGTTGAGATTATGAGGTCTTCAGTGCTGGTAGAGGTCCTATGTCGAAGACAGAGAAAAATCACAGTTCTGAGATATAATTTCAAATGAATCAGGATAAAGTTAAAGGCATTAGGAAACATGGAAATGTAAAAAGTCTGCTTATCCTGCAGTCTGATTGAACCCTCAGGGGACTGGAACAGCAAGAAATGAAGCACATTTAATATTTGAAGCAAGGGCTCCTGGTGAAGCATTATTTTTGCTTTATAGATAGATATTTCAGGTTTAAAAAGAAATGAGCCAGTCATGTGACATGAATATACATGACTTGTGTTAAAGATTTATACCTTTTCCCAGACATCATTTGAGATCTTCAACTAAAATTGTGTGCAAAAAAGATATCCCACCACCCTGTATTCTTTGGTCATGGCTTTTACTTTGTAATATTTAATTCTGTTACATGCTCTCAAGAAACACCCGGTGACCTTATTCAATTCATAGAAACTCTTTAAAGACAGTAATGTCAATCCTATATAAGACTATTGTCAAAACAACAAGATCGGACTTGGCTCTATTTGCAGATGCACACACCCACACTCCAAGGTATGTTTTTCTTCTTAAAGCCCGTTTCCCAACTCCAGCCTAATGTAAAACCCCATATTAACCCAACTCTGGTTCATAAACCGGCTACTTCTGATATTCTTTCCGGTATCTCGTTTCTGAGTCCGGTATTGTCAGGATTGACGTTCCTTAAAACTGTAAGGGAATGCCTCTGGCTGTTGAGACTGGTAAAATGGAGCTCAGAAACTATTTCATGTAAGCACACTTTGAAGAAGATAGTTAAAGAAAATGAAAATGTGACTGTATGACAAGACTCAGGTAAAATTATATATATATATATATGTGTATGTATGTATATATGTACGTATATGTATATGTATATGTGTGTGTGTGTGTGTGTGTGTGTGTGTGTGTGTGTGTGTGTGTGTGTGTTTTAAGTTATATAAGAACAAAAAGGAGTTGTGATGGTTACTGAATGGTAGGTACAGACCAGAAATGGAGAAGGTTAGGGAATAGAAGTAACTGGTGATAAAGAAAGTTGCTGTGTAATGAAAGCAGAAATACAGAAGGTGTCAGCCATTCTTCCAGAACCTTTATAAGCACTTGAGCAATTGGCATAGGAAGAATGCCTTTGGAAATTTCTACTGTAGAGGATTTCTGTGAGATTACTAAAGTAATACTCATGAATAGACTAGCATGTTTAGAAAGCTCCTTCTGAATGGAGAGACACGTTCACATTCAAAAGTATGATGCATTTGCATGATTACAGTTTTCCTAAGTGCTATGTGCAAATATGACCCCCAAAGAAATGCCCACTCTCTGAAGAGTCTATCAGTGTTTGGATTAGTCAATAAAAATGTGAACCTGGAACCAGCACCACTCTTAGAGGGAAGCAAATAATCCTCTGGTAAAATCACTTTTGCAATTTTTAAGTTTCCCGTTCCTTAATTTCCTATGCTTTTGACAAGAAGGTGTCATAGAAAATCTTTCCTGCAAGAATCTGTGAAAATTAAGGATCACCCAAACTGGGATTTCACAGACATTTGGTTGTAATTTTAAGAGACATTTAAAATTTTAATTTATACTTCAGCAGACACTATGGTGCCAGCTTTTATATTTCTTTGGCAGCCATTCTCTCTCTCTCTCTCTCTCTCTCTCTCTCTCTCTCTCTCTCTCTCTGTGTGTGTGTCTATCTCACTCACTCTCACTCTCTCTTTTTCTCTCTCTCTCACAAATTGTATAATGTTCCATGGGCATTTGACATTAGAAAAAACGCTTCAAGGACTTAAGAACACAGCTGCCAGAGTTCTCACGTTAGGGATTAGAGCACAGAAGAACATTGGAGCCAGTAAGATGCCCCAGCTCTCAGAGATTTTCCTAGAGATACAAATATATTGATTATGTGTGATAGGATTAACAATTTTTCAATTTCTCCCTTCATATCATGGTTAATAATGAGTTCCAGGTTACACAGTTAAAATAGAATCTAATGAATAAATGGAAAGATGTTGATGATGGATTTATGCTGTTTTAATTAGTTCACTTAATTAAATGGTTTTAGCTTATATGATCTTGATTTATTCTCTGTATAGGACACTCAAAATTTTTTCCACAGACAAAAGAGATTATGTAACATATATCTTTATATATCTCTATCTATCCATCTATCTATCTGCATACACATAATACTTAAGGATTGAATAATCAGAAAATGACTGGTGTAGAAAGCAACAAACTCTCTGAAGAAAGGCTGATTGCATAAGTGAATGAGTATCTAAGACAACACACACAAAAATGCACTAGGGGCAGCAGAGCTCCTAAGATGAGGAAAACACAAAACTGTAAAAAAGAACTCACATGCTGATCAGTCAAATTGTCTGACATAATTCCCAAGGAACAAGTTAAGGACTGGTGATAAACCTGACAAGATTAGAGATCTCTTTAGACATGGTACATACTCTAATTAACATTTGTGCAAAAGGAGAAGGCCCAAAGCTCTATTGACCTTACATTGTTGTTGTTGCTGTGGTGGTGGTGGTGGTGGTGGTGGTGGTGGTGGTGGTGGTGGTGGTGGTGGTGGTAGTGGGTATGGTGGTAGTAGTAGTAGCAGCAGCAGCAGCAGCAGCAGCAGCAGCAGCAATAGTAGGTTTGTAGGAAGAACTCCTATTGTGTCTTATGTTGCAGGTTAAGAATTTAAAGCAAGCACACTGTAATGACATGAGAGAACCTGCACCTAGAATGTAATGCTTCAAGTTTCTGAAAACAAGGGAAGATTGCCTATGATGGCATCTATGGACTCTGGAGAGGAAGGAAGGTGCTTTCTGTCCTTGAAAAAATACCATGTGTCTTAGTATGTGAAGTTTTTCTCTTTATGTTTACCTCTTTTGTGGAGTTAACTGCTATTCTGGAAGAATTTTAACAGTTTCCAGTTGTGATGAATGTTGTAACCAAAGACTTTATACTCATTATTGAAACAATACCAATGTTCATCTCCCTGATGTTATTTTTTTTCACTCCAGATTTATCCCCCACCTCAGTCTACCCTCTGACTGATCCTGTACCTCCTCCCTATCCCCTGTCTTCAGGCGGATGTCCCCACTGCCCTATCCCCCCACCCCACCTGACCTCTAAACTCCCTGGGGCCTCCAGTCTCTTAAGGGTTAGGTGCATCATTCTGATTGAACCCAGACCCTGAAGTCCTCACTGTATATGCTTTGGGGGTCTCATATCAGCTGGTATATGTTGCCTGTTTGGTTGTCCAGTGTTTGAGAGATCTCGGGGTCCAGGTTAGTTGAGACTGCTGGCCCTCCTCCTCAGCTTCTTTCAGCCTTTCCCTAATTTAACCACAGGGGTCAGCAGTTTCTGTCCATTGGTTGGGTGCAAATATCTGCATCTGACTCTTTCATCTGCTTGTTGGGTCCTCTCTGGTGTGGTAATGTTAGATCCCTTTTTGTGAGCGCTCCATAGCCTCAGAAATAGTGTCAGACCTTGGGACCTTCTCCGCTGTTTAACCTAGTATGAAACCAAATTGAGGGCTTATTGCTCTTTGAAGAATTTTATTTCCTTTTTGTATGTGTGCATTTTGGATGCAAATCCTGACAAAGATATATAAATATTTTCTCCCAGTCTTTGCTTCTATTTTCTTCCATTTAGCAATGCATTTTGCAGGGGAAAAGTTCTTTTGTATGTGAAATTGAATATAATGTTATTTTTATTATTGTTTTGTAGATTCTCCTTTTATAATCTTCATATGTTAATCAAGAATTTAAATATAATGTTGGTCAAAAACACCAGGAATACTTACCACAGAATTTTAATATTTATGAGGCACATAGCTAGGTCAATGTGCAACCAATCTGGCAGCTTTAGACACAGATGGTGAGTCATGGGAAAGCTACTATGCAATTCTCTTTTGACAAGATTCTAGGAATACCTAATATTTTGGGGAAGATGATAATGATGAATGAAAAAAGAGTTAACTGAAGATATACCATAACTTTATCTTTCATTAAAATTTTATATCCTTATTAGCTAGTTTGCTTATTATTTTGAGTTGGTTCTTTTCTCATAGTTTTGAAATGCATATAAAGTCATTGCATCTCTCAGATGATTCTACAAATTCTTTTTCTGGTACTTTCTAAGGGGGCCCAATGCTGTTGTTAAGCCTGACCTTGGAAAATAATCAAATGAATTTCCTCTTAAAGATCTCTCAGTTTGGGTATTTACGTAAGGATTTCTGTGCTTCAGGTCTGTGATTCTAATCCATATGCCTGAAATAATTACTAGCAATTTGTCAAACGTAGTGAACTTTAACATACTTTGCATAACCTATTTTACATTTGTGCTAGGGTCAGGCAGTAGTGCTAGAGAGAAACCATGTAACAAGAAGAGTCATTATCATCAATCTCCAAAGGTCACAAAAATTATTCTTCAGGGTAACATTTTCAATATCAAGTTTGCTTTTCCCTCTTGATAACATATATGTTACCATTTTTCTCTCTGCCTTAAGTCTCATCCCATCCATATATGCCTTTATATGTACATATTTTGTTTCTTTGACTTGTTTGTTCAAGAATTATCAAAAAGTATTAAATATGAGCTCTCTTTTTTCATCATACCGCCTATCAGTCTTTAATGTCTATCTATTTTCCTTTCTGATGCTTCTAAATAATTTTTGCCCTAGTTTATTTTATTTTCATTTAATAAACACATCATGGACAAAAAGCTTATAAGGGGAAAAGAATAGTTAAAAACATCAGTAACAGACCATTGCACAAGGAACATCAAGGGTAGAGAAATTTGAAACAGTTAATTCACATCCATAGTAAAAAACAGACACAAATGTATACAGGATGAGCATTCAGCTATTTTTTCCTAGTCTTATACAGTCTAAGGTCTGGAACTAAGTAGGGTTATTGATCATGTCCTGGATGGGTTCTTCCATGTCAAGTAAAGCAATTGAGACAACTGTCCACAGACCAATGTGGGCTACACATGTCCTCAATAAGTTTCTCTTCCAAGTTGATTTTAGATTGCACCAAGTAAACAAATTGACCAGTATAATGTATCTCTCTGTGTCCTTGAAATAATATTTATTTTCAAGTTCATATACCTTTGATATATGAGAGAGACATATGAGATGCATAAACCCTCATACCACTGATAAATTATTTGGTATAACTCTATAGATGCTATAACTATAGCATCTATAAAAATAAATGTCTTTATTTTCTAGTGACAATGTAATTGGCTCATTATTCTCTTGCTGTGAGCTACTTGTTGTTCCAAATATGTTAACTATCTGAAGCATCTACTCACTCTCAAACCTGTTTGAAATTATTTTCAAACTGTCATTCCAAAGAAAACATTTCATCAACAACACTCATGTTGTCAAACAATAGACAGACTTCTCTCATTATTGCAGTCAAGTCCTTTCACACTGATTTAAAGGACTTCTTTCACATTTCCATCTTAGGTTTTGTCCCACTAAAATGGTTGTCCAAAATCACAAAGAATGAGCTGCTGGTATTTTAGTAGGCATTGAATAATGTGAGAGTTTGGTATTGTTCTATGGTTCTTCTCTATATTTAATCTATGTCTTATCCACATATATTGAGCATGTGTGTGTGTGTGTGTGTGTGTACATGAGTGCAAGTACATTTTTCTGTATGAAGAACAGAGGTTAATATCAGATGTGTTTCTTTATTCTTATTTTTTTAATTTAAAATTGCATGCAGTATGATTTGATTATATTGTATCTCTCTAGGAATTCCTTCCATATTTCTCCACTAATTGAGTTTTGTTCTCTCTCTCTCTCTCTCTCTCTCTCTCTCTCTCTCTCTCTCTCGCTCTTTCTCTCTCTCATCTTTCTTTCCCTCTCTCTGTAAAAAACAACAAGAATGAAACACACATAGCTTATACACAAAAGAATAGAAATAAAAATAATCAAACAAAGACCAGTAAGACACAAAATATCAATGACATTTCATAAAGATACCATTGAACTATTTTGTGCTGCCAAATACCCCTGATCATGAGCCTCCCCTGAAGTGCCTCTCTTCCTCACTTTTTGAGCTAAGTTCTCTCACAAAACCAGAGTCACAAACATTTTGTATAGATATCTTTACACAAAGGAGATTGGACCTGAATTCAGGCCCTAATGATTGCATGCAAACATTTTACTCACAGTGCTACCTCAGTAACCCTTATAATATTCTTTATTACTTGTAGATTGTCCCGATAAATTTAAATTTTGATTGCATTTATCATAGTCTTCATATATTTTGTGTATATCTGAGACATTTGAAATATACAACTCCAAATAAGCCCTCAAATTTTCTCCTTATTTTTATAAATTCTATGCTATTAGAATTATAATTAAATTCCTTCTTGCGTTGCTTCAAGTTTCCAGTGACTTACTCTTTATTCTTTTTACTCTCACCATTTTACATAAAATTGTGATTGGATATTTAAAATGTTGTCATTAGAATATATCCAAATCATTCTACTTCACTGTTACTACCATAATTATATTTACCACATTTCACTACACCATTCGTATGAAGCTAACAAGGTAAAACTGAGGCAGTGTGATCTCTACAAAACTATAAATGAGATCAGATCACTTTCCTGTAACTCCTCAGAAAGACATCAAAACAAGTAAATGGTTTTAATGAGTGAAATGGTAAGCTATACTCAGAAGAGGGAGAGAAAGCCTGCCCAGTGGGGTATACTTATAGTGAAGCAGAGCCCAGTAGGACTGTAGATATTTGCTACTATTTGTTTACAACAAATGTGGTCATAATTCTCTCTCTCTCTCTCTTTCTCTCTCTCTCTCTCTCTCTCTCTCTCTCTCTCTCTCTCTCTCTCTCTCCTCCTCCTCCTCCTCGTCCTCCTCCTCGTCCTCCTCCTCGTCCTCCTCCTCGTCCT
>CM052718.1:49596458-49723958 GCA_028551405.1 Uromys caudimaculatus | reverse complement strand
GAGCCATGGCTCCAGCTGCATATGTCTCAGAGGATGACCTTGTCAGGCATCAATGGTAAGGGAGGCCCTTAGTCCTGCGAAGGCTTGATGCCCCACTGTAGAAGAATGCTAGGGTGCTAAGGTGGGAGTTGGTGTGTGGGAGAGCACCCTCATAGAAGCAGGGGGGCAATGGAATAGGGAGATTGCGGAGGGGAAACCATAAAGGGTGATATCATTCACTAAAAATATTTAAATGTCTAGAAGTTTTGAGCAAGCCTCTTTACAAGTAAGGTAGCTGTAGTAAACACTCAAGTGCAGCGCGGACAAATAATAAGAAACTATCTTTGAAATCACATAAATATGTCAGTTTCAATAAGCAATCTTACTGTTAGTGTTGAGAGAAATGTATGAATTTGTCCTTTATAAATTTGTCCTTTATAAATGCCCCCTTTATTTTTGATAAAACCTAGGAAATATTTGTCAATATAGCTTCACGTTACACTGGGAAATCTGAATCTCCATTTTCACTGATAAAAACTGCTATACATTAAACTATAATTCAAGATGTTATGACTTAAATAACTCATTTATTCAAAATTGCTTGTCTTGAAACATATTAAATTAATCAAAAACTCATCTCCAAAAAATATTATGTAATCATCCTAAGAGTTATTTATTTTTCATATCTTCAAATGCTTTTCTCTCACTGCTAACATGTAAAGTACAGAGATAATATATATATAATAGTAATAATAGATCTTATAAAAATATATCTGCTCTATAAATGATGGTGTAGGAAAATACGATGCGCAATACTTATTACTACTTAGGGCAACTGCCTGTAGGATCTGGCTTACATAGTTTGAGTTCACTAAATCCACATTCCTGTATTATCAGTTATGTTTGATATTTAAACTGAAAAATTTTTCACGATTATAATAAAAATAATTTAAAATATTACCTAAAATCTGATCCAATTCTCTTCCCATTTTCTGGTTCTCCAGGATCTGGACATAAGTTGGAAGCTGTTTTAATACCTCCTTCATTTACTGTAACAGGAGAGAAAACAAAAAGGTAATTGAAAAAATAGACAATATGTTTGGTTAGAAACTCAATGATAAAAATATTCAAATCTACAGAAATATACTATTGTACACTATTTGAGCACATAAAGTTAAAATATAACTTCAGAAAACAATAATAAAGTGAAAATAATGTTTTTGCTTAAGGGCAGATCAGAAAATAAATTCTGAAGACTGTATTAATGACACATACTATTCTGGATATAGCATACCAACACTGGATACTTTAGTTTTAATTAAATTTACATTTTAAATGCCCCAAGGTATCAGTGTTTTGTGGGGGTTTTTTTCATTATTTATCATACTTAGAATGGTCATCACCTGTTATGACTATGTTGCCTGAGTCATAGTTATTTTTAAATTTTAATAAAATACAATATGAAAAAAAAGAGTTTCTTTTAACACTATTGTATAAAGAAGCATTTTGGTTTGCCAACATCAAAATTTTAAAAATATGTAAATTACGGTGTTTCTTTGTTTCTTGATGATTCTGGAAAACAAAGTTGACTTTATTCTCTCTTACAATTTCTATAACTTTTAGATTAAGCTACTTTGCATATATTCACAGTTTTTAAGGACAATTCAGTTAACGATAAATTGTTAACATTTTTACCTAGTGAGTCAAATGTGATCACAATGGGTAATTCAAATGTATTTTATGATAAGTTTATTTATATATGCTTGTATACATATGTATATGTGGATGCATGATTTTTTTACTATTCATATTGAAACAGGGTCTAATTATCCAACTCTGGTTGGTCTCATTGATATTATATAACATTCAGGCCTTAAATTTATGATTATCAGTTCTGGAATCTCTGAGTGATATTGTACTACATCGATCTTAGAGTTAATCTGTGGGTTTCTTCTATTCTTTTTATATCCTTGTAAGGTCATGTGCTCTTCTAAAGAAAAGAACAGGGTCCAGAACTAAAAAGAATGTAGCTATGGTAGTTCTCGCACTGCAATGTAGAGTGCTTAATTTTTATGGTCCAAATCTGTCCTTATCTTAAAAGTAATTCACTGGGCAGGCAGGCAGATAGCTTTGTATGTGTTTTTTCACAGTTGTCTATAATTTCCTCAGATGGATATACAGAATGGCATAGTTCCTCTGATCATTCAAAAAATACTTCCATAAATATCAGAACAAATTAGTTCTTGACAACTCTATAATGTACTTATGGGCTCATTGCACATGGCATATATATATATATATATATATATATATATATATATATATATATATATATATATATATAATTGCTTTCTCAAATTGCTTTTTAATTCCTCTTAACCTTTTCCAGAGTTTTCTGGGTCCTAGTCTTGGCTTGGCTAATTCAACCACAGTAGGTTAATTCTAAGTTACTTACACAGGGCTAGTCTCATTTTTTATTTTTCATTGTTTGAAACATTGCCACTATTCTCACAGCTTCTGTGTATGAATCTGTTATCTGTATCAGATTTGCTATGAATCAGTTTCCGAAGCTTCCAATGACATTCCATTGCTGCTTCGATGCAAACTAACCACCCTTATAATTTCCAGAGTAATAACATGGTCACAGTCAACCTACTGTGTGTATGAAATGATCGTTAAATTTTTAAAATGTATTTTGTATTATGTTAACCCATCTAAAGGCTTCAGATCAAATACTAAGTCAATTTTATTTCTTATCAGTCTCCAATATGTCTGTGCTGCTCAAATACAACCCCTTTCTCTCAGTATATGACACTTTCATGAATGTGTATGAATTTTTTCATCTTTGTACACAACTTGTGTTTAGGTTTTAAAATAGTTTAATACATAGTTCTGGTTCTTCTTCTTTGAAAATATAATTGCTCATTCTTACCATGCTACGTTCAATGTATTTCTCACAGAACTTTGAAAATTTATATTGATAATATTTATATAATTTTAAAACATTTGCCAGTTAAAAAAATTAGTGATTTTGTTTTCTTTATGAACTCTGTACTTATTTTTATATCATTTGTAAAACTTTAAATTTAGCTATTTTCACATATGGGTAAAAGCTAAGAGAAGCCAATTTTTAATAGATATTCTCTAGTAATATGACAATACATGCTTATACACTGTTCTCACTGAATGAGAATTTTCATAGAAGTGTTGTAGTTCTGATTCTTGAAAAGCTTGTCTATAGAATGTTACTAAAATGTCACTTTTTAAACTGTGTAGATTTAAGGGTGGCATGATCATGGTTTATCTATCTAGTTATATAATTCAGTAGATAGCATAAACTATAGTACAATATGTAGCAAGTTATAATCCAAAAGTCTTGTGAGTACACATAAGATATAAAATTAATTTTTCATTTTTTCAACTCTCAGTTACTATTGCCTCAAATGTAAGACAGTGTAATATTTTATATAAATATTAAAATATTTATTTACATTTTACTATGTGTCAGGAATCATTCTAGACAATTTATACAATTACTTTGATTCTCCAGATAATCTTCAAGTTGATTATTATTATGATAAAACTCCTGCAGGTGAGCAGACTGAAGCAGGGCTAGATTAAAAAATGTGCTCAGTGCTATATTACTAATTAATGCCAGAGTCCAGAAAACTTTGAATGACCTATATATTATTTATAATTTTCTAAAATCCAGATTATCTCACATTTTATCTCAAAATACAGAAATGCTATATTTTGACATGCCTGACTAATTGATTTCAGTTCATAAAATTTTAATTGACATTATTTTCTGCCTGTGCCTTTATATGCTATTACATTTTTGCTACTACATAGATATTTCAGTATGTAACAAGACATTCAATGTAGTGAATATTCATTCCATCAGCTGCTTTCGATGCTTAGTGCTTTTGAAGTAATTGGTCATCTCTATTTCCCACATTGAATGTAATTTCCATAGTAACTTGCAGCCTGGATGCATATGAACATTTTTAAAGTAGGATGTTGACTTTTGAGGAGAGCATCACTAGTAGGTCAGCCTTTTGTGTTCAGCCATTTAAGTATATTTTCTACATTAACATTGCTAAAGCATTGAGAATCAAATTTGTGTTTTGGACAAACAACAGAATGATCTTAAAACTGAATTATTTATTTTATAAAGAAAAAAACTATTTTTCTTATATATGAATTCAAAATGTACCTCAGAAATCCATAGATTCTTGATTACTATATATATTCTAATTTAAAAATCCCTGTACATCAATTATGTTTTATTACTTAAATGGGCTTTTTGTCTAAAAATATAAATGAGTTGATTCTGATTTAAATGAACCTTCGATATGACCACTTCCTCTTGATTACCTTATTACTATTTAAATTTTTTGTTTGATTTTCCCAAACTTTAAATATATACTACTTTGGATATTGTTGTAATATTAAACCCTAATCTATCAATAGTGTTGTAAAATTTTGTACAAATGCACTTAATTTCCTATAAACAACTGGTTCTTATTTCATTTAGTTTCTTGGGGAAATAGTTGGTCCTTGAGGATTAGGAGTACATTTTCTTCATCCCTTTATTACATTATTCTTGTAGAGCATAGCAGAGGAACTGTGGAGTACATGGTTCATGAGAGAAAACATGGAATTTATATAGGAAATAAAAGCATGATCACTTTGATTGTTGATAATTCCATGTTATATTCCAGAAAGCTCTACTAAATGAATAAGTAAGTCACCAAGTTGAGTAGTTTAAGTTTATAACAATTTGTTTTTCAATATTTTTATACTATGTTATACAATATTTCACTTTTAAAAAGAAAATCTACATGTTTTGTGCATAGACTAACAAACTTCCTTTGAGGAAAAAGATGGATTGGGCAATTCTTTAACTTAAAACATTAAAGGAGGCTAAGCCTTGAATTACACTTAGTGATGGACTCTGACACACAGAATGCTGGAGCTTCATGAACACTCAGCTAATTTGTGCAAGGTAAATATGCCAGGAGGGCAGGTCTTGACAATCACCTATTTTATTCTGTCCACACTTATGTTCAGTAAATCCAGAAATCTGATTCTTTTTAGCCACAAGAAATGGAATTTTAACTTTAATTTTTAGTTAAAAGATGGATATCTAATACTAGTATAATTGCATTAATAATTTGAATTGTATTAAACATATAATAAAAATGCTGAGGACTTAAATACTTACTTGAAAATAGGCGATTATGGTTAATATCAAATGATATACTTTGTTAAAGTAAAAAATGAGATAATACAGTTTTGAAACAAATTGTTCAATGCTGTATAAATATGTTATATTAAATAAAATTTAAATAATACTGGGTTACTATTTTGCATTCATAAAAAATGTAACAACTTATTTTCATCTATCTAGGGGTTATCCATATTAAAATAGAGTATGTTATATGGGCTGTATTAATCAGAACATTGTTTTAAATTTATGACCAAAATTATTCACAATTTTTCCTTCATATTAACGTTTTGACTAATTATTTTGGAACTAAATGACTTACAGGTATTTTTTTTTTCATGTAAAAGAAACATGGAAATTCTCTTTTCAGGTTGTAGCTATGTCCCATTAAAATAATAAAATATTTATTAAACTAACATGTTATGCCAAGCTAAGAAGACAGTTTTGTAGATCAGATATCATGTGCACATGAACTTAATTGTCCAGTAAAATTGACAGCTTAAACAATGGAATGCTGAAGTGACACTTGCATGGACAAAATGAAAAAATAATAAGCGAGTATGAGGTTTGTTATTTTACTTAAATTTCCAAATTAAACACACAGAGAGCCAAAGTTTTAGAGAAAAATGGTAGCGTATCTCATATTTCGTTTTTAGAACAAGATGTTTTTGTCTTATAGATATGATAAGATCTGATATGGTAGAATTATTAGACAGAATGATATTTTTGCAACCCATTGTACTTATATTTTTTTTTCATTTATGGGATATATGAGTGCTCTTCCAAAGTATTATAAACAGTTTTATATAAAATATATTCTAGCATTGCTTTTGAAATATTGGCTAATACTATAGAAAATATGCTTTAACTCAAAATATATAAAAGAACCATAGCTGTAATCTAAGTATTTTTAAAGTATTTATAATGGAGATTCCAAAGTCAAAGAACTTCAGTTTTATAATTTCAAACATAGTAATGAAATGCAAAAATTACCTTAAATTTTTTCTAATAACATATATTGATAACATAGAGGATATAGAATAGTTTTCTATAGCTGAGATAATAATAGATGTGGCAATTTATTATTTATATATGCAAGTAAGAATACAGGTAAACTTTTTGTAAAATAGTAATAAATGAGTTTTGATAAAAGTTTAGTTACAAAGTTATTTAATTAGATTTTGGATTTGAACAATATTTAATTAAAGTATGCTTTTGTTTAAGAATAAGTAATAATATTATACATTTTATCAGTAGCTATTATCAGTTTTTCATTGTCTTTTAGAATTCATTTTAGAATTCATTGTATTGTATAACAGATTTTCTTCAAGTGCATATATATAATAATGAGGTTGGGAATTTCAACCAATTACTGTTCCATTCTGTGACACATACTCTTTTGAAAATTATTCCTCCTATAGTTATGAGAGCATGTACTTTTCATCTGTGACTTACTTTGAAATAAATAGAGGGCATTAGAAGATAAAGCCCAGTTGTGTGACAAAAATATTTACTTTAGACTTTTAATAATATTTTCAAATTCAGAAATAATTGTAATAAAATTTATTTGGAATACATTATGGGATTTTTTTATTTGAATAAATTATCCCAAGTTAATAAAACTTTCAAAAGAAAAAGTCCCATTAGAATGTTTTTTAAGATTTGTCTGTGATAATTGTGCCATATTCAGATAAGTGTTGCTAAAAGAAACCTACAACGTTAAGAATCATCTGCATTTTTTTCTCTTACACCAAATATAAAAATTTGTGTTATTACCACCACATGAGATCAAAGTATTTTTCACATAGCAATAAATTTTAGCAAAAATAAATTATGATTTCGGTGAATTACCATTAAACTAATATACACTTAAATCCAAAAATATTTAATAATCATCATGCATGTTATATAAATATTAATGCAGTTATTAGGTAAATTTATACAGACACTTAGATAAAACACAGACAGACACCACAGACACAACAGACTTCACTCTTGCACTAGAGAAAGTAACAAAAAGGAGTGCACTCACAGAGAGAAAACTTGTTGCTGTTGTCTTTCCCTGGAAACAACTTAAATCCTCTAGATTTAAAATCTATGGCCTTTTTCACTAGTTAAGAAAACAAACAAAAACATGTATCAGGAAATACAGTTTTGAAAATGAAATTCAAGTTAACAAATTTGGTTAGCATGGAATTATGCAAGTTAAAAAAACTACTCTCTTAAGTTTGATTGATGGTACTCAGAGAAAAATAAGAAATAAAAAAGGCACTGAAATCACCTAGCAATAAAATATTAAACGTTGTAGAATTCCAAATATTATATAGGGAGATAATTGATACACATGTATGAATTTCGTTAGAAATATCTAAATTTGAGAGTAAATATGTAACCTTGACTGTCCAACATTAACCACTTGATTTCATTAAATTTTATTGGATAATTTATACTTGTAAATGAATGTTAGTCAGGGCATTAGAAGAATGGAAATAGCATCATGATCTTTATTTTTTTTAAATTGAATTACCAAGAACTTTGGCATATTAGGAAAATAATATAATCGGAGTAATTATATTGTAGTATTTATGCCAATAATTTTCACGCATTATATTTGATCTTTACAGTATGACTGATGTCAGAGCAAATTGCTCCAAATGTATGAAAATAAATTACAGGTGGTTGATATCTTTTCATTGTTTGGTGACTTGAAGCTTTTCTGTCAATGCTGATCATAAGGGATCTAATTTTCTCATTGCGATGCTATTCCATTATCCATACAAAAATAGATAAAGCTGTATATAAATACAAAAATATGTACAGTTAAACTGGTAGACTGAAGGAGGTGTTTTATAATCTAGAAATGTGCTAAAAATATTTGAAAGTTATTTGTATGTAAAGAAAGTTTTATCTCTTTTAATTTATTTTTTACATTCAGTTTTTGAGGATTTTATATGCATATGTCTACTCACACTCTTTGTGTGTGTGTCTGTATGTGTGCGTGCGTGCCTGTGTGTGTGTGTGTGTGTGTGTGTGTGTGTACATGCTGCAGCATCGGTTGGGCAGTGAGCAGACAACTTTCAGGACTTGTTTTGCTCATTTTTTGTGTTACAAGGCTTCTAGGGATCCAGCTAAAGTTTCAGTTTTGGTGGTTAGGACCTCTGTAAACTAGCTGTCTCACAATTCATAAAAACTTTATTTTACATATAATTCAATAAAGTTCATTTGGTATGGATTTTTAAGAAAACAAGCATTATGTTATTAAAATGTGTATATGTACAAAATAGATAGTATATGTCCTTGTTGCCTATGCTAGAACATCATTGCCAGTCAAAACAGATTGTGCATGATAAGTAGGACCAGGAAAACAGAGAAATAGTAGAGACAACATTGGCAGTGTCTTTTTTGATAAAAAGTCTATATCATGTAAATATGAAGAGTTAATGTTTAAGTGGTCTTTTTTATCACAGTAATTACATATTATAAAGTCAAAAGACATCTCCCGACTTTAAGTACCTCATTTGAAATTCCTGAGCTATCTACTACACAATAACAAAGGAGCCTATTTAATATTCAAACCTATATTTTTGGCATGCACACTTGGTAAAACACTGCAATTTACATGATAATAAGCTTAAAATGGAGAAATGAAAACATTTAGTATTGGTGAAATAAATATTTTTATTGGAAATAATTTAATTTTACATATTTAGAGGATTATAGAAGAAAATTACATGGTATAATCAAGATTATCAAAAATCACTGCAATTTTAATGATGTTAAATTTGCATATAATAAGAAAATTATTTATTCTATATATCCAGTTTTATAGTTTGATTATTAGAAGTGTCTCATTAGTCACAGGGACTACAATATAAATCTGGATCAGTTAATAAAACATTAGTTACTTTTTCTTTTTCAAGGGTACCTATTATGTATAAATAATGTATATTTTACATACTTTTGATGAATTTTTATTTTATTTTACTTAATTTTACATGAATAATAAGGAAATTTTCATGTTATACTTTGACTATATATCATATATAGTTATATAGATTCAAGTTTTTATTTGAAATTAATTTTAAGCTTAACTTTTTCTTTCATTCAACAAATGAATAATATTTACAAGATCACTGTATTCATTTTTAACCACTGAAACATGCACAGCGTCAATGTTTGATGTTGAGGATATGGAATATCTTAAAATTAGCAGTGTATTAATATGCAAAATATTAAATGAAGTCATAAGTTTGGAGGGAAAATGTTGGAAGGAGATTAGGGGTAGAATTGAAAGAGGGATAATTATGGGTTTGTTTTTGAACAAGACACATTGTATGCATGCAATTTTCAATTAAAAACCTTTACACAGTATAAAGTGTGGAGGTTTAAATAAACAAACAACAGTTGCTGGCATCCCACATATTATGTTGAAAGCAAACATGTATTCTGCAACTTCCTACAAAAATTATTTTTAAAGCTATTGTTTTATCACACAAAATTGTGGGTTTTTCATTGTAGATTAAACACTTCTTTACCTAAAAATCTTAAAATAATTGCCTTTCTTAGAAAAAAGAGATGAAATTGAAATCTGAACAAATTTTGTTCTGTTAAGGGGTAGTGTATTTTCAATATTTGTGGTGCTTCTCTCATTGGACGGGGAATTGGAATCCTGCATTCAAATCTTGTAAATATGCAATTCATTTCTTAACATTTCCATTCTGTCTTAAGAAATTCATCTGTCTAGTGTTAACCGTTTGGAAACAGAATTCAGACCAAAGAAATATGGCAAATCTAATGTAATCAGAATCCTCAGCTCCATCCTAGCGATTAAAATATCTCTGGAGAATTTAAAATATTCGGCTGCAATAAGAGAACAGGATTTGGTAATTTGCAGTGACTCCCTGAATTCAGGTCTACAAATATTAAAGTTTAAATTGTTTCTCTAGATCTACTATTGGCTGAATCAAGAAAGTTTTGGGAACATATTCCCTATGGGGACCTCTAAGTGACTATATCATCAGTATATGCCTTAGAAAATGAACTGAATTAATATTTCCAGGGTACAGGGAACAACATCTCACCATTTCCCCCATCATTTACAGGTTAGTATGAGAGCACTAATATAAAAAATAATCTAAAATTTTAATTAATTTTATTTTCTTCATAGATGTTTCTTTAGTATATATATGTATACTAAACAAATATATGTAATATGTGTGTGTGTGTGTGTGTGTGTGTGTGTATGTATATATAATCGTGGAGTAAGCAGTAATTTAACAGTTTCTAGAAAATGTAACTAAGAAAAATTCATCGATATCCTAAAGAGGCATGCATGAATTAGCAGATCTTCTGGGATGCCTCAGGATATGGTGTCTTCAGGGCAGCAGACTAGCTAGCAGTCTGTCACAGCTGAAAGAACCAGGTAGAAGTGGCCATTTAAAAATGTGCTAAAAATAAAAATAAATTAAGTAGAATTTGTACACACAGAAGTAAAAATAGGCATCATAGAAATGAAATGTGAAGGTACAACCAAATATGTTCAGAATTATAGATAATATTTGTTGGGTTATGCATAATAGAAAGACACAAAAGTCAAGATGTTTTTAAATGTGAAATTATTAAAACAACTAAATTTTATAAGACACCTATTTATTTCATACTTATTTAAAAATCTTATGTGCTTTGCTGAAAACCACTATAGTTGTATGATATGATCCAGACATGCCAGCGTGTTTCTTAGATTTTAAAATCTTGTCTTTTCTGCTATGCAAGCTTAAGGCTTACATGTGGAATGTTATTTTCTGTTATAGCCAGAAATTTTTATTATTTTTCATTCTCAAGCAAATTCTATTTGTGTTATATCATAGCCTTAATGATTTTGAATTATTCATTTTAAACTAAAATTACTACATATATAATTCATCACCTACTTTATTTCAAGTTTGTAGTGCAAATTTCACTTTTACGCCAAGGTAGAAGCCTTCCCAAACCATTAACAAAAAGAGTGAGTTCAGTAGGAATCTGTGGAAATGTGCACGTGGTGTTAAGGACAGCAACTCAGCATGATTTGAGATACATTCATGGAAGGTCTTTAAGAGCCCAAAGCTAAATATTCTGCTATAAAATGATATTGGAAGTCTAAAGTATTATTCACTTCAGAATATTTAGTGTGTAGAAGATTTTCATTTTCAGAACTTAAAACAATGATGAGCATTATAAGGAAGTACCATATTTTACGAAATATCGATAAGGGGTATCTGGTTAAAATTTATAGGTCCTATAAGTACAATTAAATATATTACTTTTGTTTAGGAGACAGTACTCAGTATAATAAATGGCTGAAAATCACATGATTAATTATGGGAAAATATTCTTAAATTTATCCTTGAATGTCCTTTCTTCCCAAAAAGGGAACAAATTCAGGAATCCATAACACTTGCTTACATAACATCAGATGTATTCTCAACACTTGGCGTAGCAGGTCCTACAGCTACAGTGTACTGTAAAATGTCAGCATTTTATGTATAATGTGAGATTTCTTATTCTCTTTAGGTATCCTTATAGTTGGTATAATAAAGTTACCATATGGGAAATTACCATTGCTAGAGCTTACATATATGCTTTACACTTAGAAATGTTTTAACCTTTTAATTTGATTATATTTCCCAAGAGCTCCAAATTAAGTAACTATTAACTGTGCTTTACAATGTAATATCATAACTTTATTTAGTATGTTTTAAGCTCTCTTTTGAATGCTAATCGTATACTAATTAATTATTTTATTTATAATTGCTGTTCTGTATTAGTAAATATCACTGGAATTTTACAAGGACATTTACCATGAAATTGGTAATGTTAGTGTTTTCTTAATGAAGGTAAAATGATATTCCATTTATCTAATTTTCTGCACACTGTATAAAGAGTATATATGCCTACTATAATGCCTATAAATATGAAAAAGCAACAATTGTTTGAAGAATAGTGACTATATTACAGGTTCTCTGCAAGCATTAGACAGTGCAATCTATTCTAACAGTTCAATCTTCAGCAGTGTAGTGAATTATACATTTAAGATTAAAAGAAAATTAAAATAATAAGAGGAATCATTGCTTAATCCCTGAGATCTTGCTTCTTTTGTTACATACATATTTTTCACTTGAACATTTTGTATTAAAAAACTGAATTCTGTTTAAAGCAAAGCAAATCTAGATGCGCTTTGATGGTTTCAGTTAACATAAAGTTATTCAGCTCTTTGCATGCCTACTCAAGGACCAAAGCACTACTTAAATCACATCAGTGCTCTATTTGCTATCCTGTCCTTAGTGACTCTCAGTATTTTTTGTCCTTGATCTCTGCCAAGATTAGTCTGAACTGGCTATAACCTTGCTAAACTAGTTGTGTCACTGCCTAAAACAAAAAGCAGCCTCTCAAGTTATCCTACATATCTGTGAAAATAAAAATACGTAGTTTAACAATATCCCTAGGAGATTCTTAGGAATATTTACTGTTTTAAAATTTCCCTTAACATCTCAAAAATATACTAGGATGATGGGAGAAGGGAGGCTAGCAAGGCCAGGACTTCCATTTCATTGCGTTAAATAGCATGCCATTGGTTCCAATTGGCTAAGCTGGTTAACTGAATGTCCCTTGTTCTTGAAGTCAGCCCATGATATAACACTCTGTCCAAGATACGTACTCTTCTTCCATTGAGTGGGAATCATCACTGTCTGTTTTTTGTTTATCTATTCCAGGTGATAGAACTCATATAAGCAATTGAGAAACCTTTACATTAATATATTTAGAAGTAGTTACTTTCTATTTCTTAAATTTACTTTATCTTTCTCTTAAGGTTACTATAATGTTTTTTTTGCTTTGAATAAACCTGGCTGAATACACTATGGTCAATGAGAACCATTCCATATTTTATATATATATATGGGAGAGAAAAAGAGAGAGAAAGAGAAAGCATTCTAAACAATATGAGTAAATATATATGATGTGATGAGTGGTATATATTTTAAAGGATTTTAGCTAGATGGAATTTATGACTATTTCTCATTATTTTACTCTTGGTGGAAATGGGTTGAATAAAAGTGATCCCATAGGTCCATAAGAGTGGTAGTATTTGGAAGTGTGGCCTTGTTGGACTAGATGTGGCATTTTGGAAAAAGTGAGTCAGAACCTTAAGCGAGGCCTCCTGCCTCACAGTCTCTTCCTGCTATTTGCAGATCTAGTTGTGGACTTCCGGTTCCTTCTCTACCACCACGTCGGTACCCACAGCTCCATGCTTTGTGCTATGATGATAATGATGGAAACAGCTGAACTTGTAAGCCAGAACCAATTAAATGTTGTCCTTTATAAGCATTGCCTCAGTCATGCTCTATCATCACAGAAATAGAAACCCTAACTAAGAAAGAAGTTGATAGCAGGAACTGAGATACTTCTCTGATAAGCAGACCATTTTGTAGTTGTTGTTGTTGTTGTTGTTGTTGAAGGAATGTGTACTTTTGGACTTTGTGTTAGGAAAGTAGTGAATACTTCATGTTTAGCTTAATAGGCTACCAGGAGGATCATGGAGATAGTGGTGCGGGGCACGATCATGGATGGGCCAAAAGTTTTCAGAGGAGAACAATGTTAGCATGTGGTCAAGAGACTCTTCTTGTGAGATTTTGGTGAATCATGTGCACCTTTCTGCCCTTTTCCAAAAATATGTTGCTGAGGCTAAATTGAAGAGTTTTAGATTCATTGAATTTGCAGAAGAGGTTTCACAATAGTCTAGTGTAGGCTGTGTCTTATGGATATCAGTGGCCGTGTGTATGCAGATCTATATGAAAGGGATCAAGAAAAGTTACAAAAGATAGAATTTGAGAAGAATCAGAGCACCAGAAAGTAGAATGGGGGGTAAATCTAGTGTTCAAGGAATTAAACAGAATACAGAAAATCCTTATGTTGAGTGGAACAGAGGGAGTGGAGATCTCAGAGCAAGATCCCACACAACTAAGGTTCTAACTTGTGAAATGGAATTAACGAAAATCTCAGTGGTGATCCCAGGGCTTAGAAGGTAGCAGCAGGTACATTTCTGAGTTTGAGGCCAGTCTATTCTACAGATCGGTTCTCTGGACAGAAAAGCTTAGGCAGTGAGAGAAATTACTAAGATGAACTAACTTTCTGAAACTGTACACTAGTCCAATTGAGTTGTTTTTTCTTCAAAGAGTTGCTGCGGTCATGGTGTCTATTCACAGCAATAGAAACCCTAACTAAGATAGTGGATAACTAGTTTCTTAGGAAATATTTTGAAGATACCTATTACATAACAGCCCCCTCCTCTTTTAAACAACCTCATTTTCAAAAATCATAGAGAATTCACAAGGATAGAGCAGATAAAATGATCTGGTATTGGGAAAAGGACTGAAGCCCTGAGGGCCAGCAGAAAGAATGGAAACAGGCAACCTCGTGAGGTAGGAGGCTGTGGGGACCCTCCAGAATGCACAAGAGACCTGGGAAGTGAGAGAATCTCAGTACTCAAAGGGAGGGACCTTAGGTGAAAGGCCCAACAGTAGGGAGAGAGAACTTATAGAGCCTACCTCCAGCAGGAAGACAGGGCATCAAATGAGGGAGGGGCTTGCCATCCTACAGTCAAAACTCTGACCCATAATTGTTCCTGTTTGAAAGAACTGCAAGGCTGGAAATGGAGAGGAGCCTGAGGAAAAGGAAGTCCAGCGACAGGCCCAAAGTGGGATCCAGCTCAAGGGGAGATCCCAAGGCCTGACAATTATACTGAGGCTATGGAGCACTCACAAAAAAGGGCGTATCATGACTGCACTCCAGGAGACCCTACACGCAGCCGAAAGAGTCGGATGCAGCTATTTGCACCCAACCAATGGACAAAAGGTGCTGACCCTTGTGGCTGAATTAGGAAAGGCTGGAAGAAGCTGGGGAGGAAGGCGAACCTGTAGAATGATCACCAGTCTCAGTTAACCTGTACCCCTGATCAGGCAGCATACACCAGCTGATATAAAGCCCCCAACACATATACATCAGAGGACTGCGGGGTTTGTGTTCAATCAGAGATGATGCACCTAATCCTCAAGAGACTAGAGGCTGCAGGGAGTTTAGACGTGAGGTGGAGTGGGGCTATCCTTGTGGAGACAAGGAGCCTGGGGAGAAGGTATGTGATGTGGAAGAGTCGGAGGGTGGACCGGGGAGGGGGGCATAGAATCTGAAGTATAAAAAATAAATAAATGATTAAAAAACCAAACGAACAATAAGAAATGATTTTTGTAATATTGAAGCAAGAGAAAGTGAAATAAGGTTAAAACTCACAAAAATAATCCAGGAAATGTTGGTGATGAATCAATGCTACAAACTGCTTTGGTGTAACTTATACATGATAGCAATATGGATAAGGTTCAGGTAAATATTCTTGCTTATAATCCTTAGCAACATTCAGTTTATTATATGTTTTACCTTTAAAGTTCTGTGCTGATCTTTTGTTCTTAGTATGTTCACATTTATCTTTATTTTAAAAAGACTTATACTACTAGAATACATGTTCTTTTTATAAATGTTGTAGAAGGTACTTCTGTCTTATTTTAATCAAATAAACAAAAATATACATAAAAATAATCCCTTCCTTTATATAGTTGTGGAGATGAAGGATACTCAGTAGATTGCTGTAAGTAATCACTGAGTCTTAAGACCTCAACGCTACCGCTAAAACCACCATCTGAATACAGGACAACCACATTTTGTATAGTCAGACAACACTTTGGATTATGATAATATTAATGTGTACTATCATTCTTTCCTGTTTTCCAACTGTTATTCCTTTTTATTTGACGAAATACATTTTAAATAATCAGCAATGTCAGCTTTTTAACTACATTTTATAACAATATATCTTAGCATCTTCAAATAATTTAAGACCCACCAAACTAACATACCCGCTCTTGTCTATAATACAAACCACAATTTCATGCTTGCTGCCCCATCATATGGAAATTTGTTTTGAAGATATAACAAGAATGAAAAGGTCAACTGTTAGATGAAATTGCACCAATTATCTATCTTTTTGGAAAAAAGATTTTCCCTTAGCTTCATTTCTTCCTAGTGGGAAAGTTCAGGAAAGCTGCTAAAACTTTTGCTTGCATTATCGTAAACTTATTTAACAAGAAAATGTACAAACTTTACTAAGAAACTGAGTAAAATAATTCTGAAAACCTCTGTTTCTCAAAAGCTCTACTGATACTACAAAGAATTGCCAGTTAAAGAGAATTTTATGGAAAGTCCAAGCATCTGCATTAAAAAGCAATAGCTCATGATTAACAACATGAATGGTAGTGGTAGAGTGGTGAAGGGAAGGGTACGGTAGGCAGCATACCCCCCACTCAGCACTCCGTTCCTCTGCTCTCCTGAAGAGTGTAGAGTACCTGTGTGACTTCATTCTGCTCACAGCAGGCCCACCATATGCTCTAAGAGCTACATGTAAGAGTAGCAGCTTGCTGCAAAAAAATGGGTGCAAATGCCTTGAAATAATTCTGAAGATGATAAAAATATCTTTAACACAGCCTTGTTTTCCTGTACTCTAAAAGGCAGAGGACTTTCTTTGGCATGAACATCAAGCACTAGTAGAAGTTCTAGTCATTTGGTATATTTTAGCAAGAAAAAGAAAAAAAAAAAAAAACATTTTCTTGGTGGCCTTTTCATTCACAGGTAAATTAAGTGATGGTAAATATTCCAGAAAATAATTTACACATAAAATATTTTAAATTCTTATTTTACAATTAGGTTCTTCATTTTCTATTATTTGAGGTTTAATTGTTCTTTTTTAAATAAAGTATAGCTAGAGAGATGGCTCAGTGGTTAAGAGCACTGGCAGCTCTTCCAGAGGTCCTGAGTTCAATTCCCAGCAACCACATGGTGGCTCACAACCATCGGTAATGGGGTCTGATGCCCTCTTCTGGTGTGTCCAAAGGTAGCAACAATATATTCACATACAAATAATTAATTAATTAATTAATTAATTCTTTAAAAAAATAAACATTGCTGAAATAACGAATAACTAGGTGTCCCTTATTTCTGAAAGAAACTACATAAAAGAGGGCTTTAGCTCAATAAATCTTCATGATTCAGCATCCTCAGTGCTGGAATTATAGTCATACATAATTACTCCTCCAAACCCTTTTTATGTTCAATTCAGTAAATATTATTTTCTATTTTATCCAATTTTTACAAAATAATACATTATAAGTTAATACTAAAAAGAAAGCAAAAACCAAATGAAATAATACTGTTGGCTATAGGGATGTGTTTAAAAACCTGAAAAATTAACATTTATAAAACAAGCATTTTTGAGATAATGGAGTTTTTTCAATAATGTCAGATGCATTAAAGGCCTTCACTAAGATATTCAGGAAGGCTGGGTTATCATAAATTTAAAAATCTGCATGGAACTAACTCTAGAGTATGCTTTGAGAGTAACATTCTATAAAAATATTAAAATGAATACTCACAGATTATTAATTTTCAAATGAAATAATTTCCATTAATATTGCCATAAGGTCCATTGACAATCAGAATATTTATATATCTTCATAATGTACGTTAACTTGTTACCAAGTAAATTCTAACATTTTTCCCATTATTTCACTCAAAAAAGTAATTTATTAAGCAAAACACAAAAGCTTTAGAAATATACGAATAAATTTAATATTATGAATGATGCTGCTTTGATACTATCATAAATGTAATGAAGCATAACAATGAGACAGAAGAGTGAATTGATATATATAACCTATACTTATAGATTTAAATAAGAAAGCATGTTGCTTTGGATTTTTTAAGTTACTGCAAACAAAGTGAGTGCAATTTTTCACATGATAATGGATATAAGAAAGTATCAGGAGAAAAAAGATACAAAAAATAAATATTTATGTAACCACAGCCCAATGCTGACAATTCTCTGTTGT
Organism: Uromys caudimaculatus; assembly: GCA_028551405.1. Taxonomy (NCBI): domain Eukaryota; kingdom Metazoa; phylum Chordata; class Mammalia; order Rodentia; family Muridae; genus Uromys; species Uromys caudimaculatus. The sequence goes on along the minus strand of CM052718.1, from coordinate 49,705,781 downwards.
TTGTATTTCCTATACTAATATATTTTACTTCTAAAATTAACAAATAGAAGTATATAAAAGTCATATATAACCAGACTTTTTGTTATACATTTTCACATCTTCCATTATTTTTGCTTTAAAACTGGTTTAAATTAGAAGTGTTATTTAGTTTCACTAGTTATGACGATGGAAGTCAAGTAGGAGAAAGTAATTTGACTATTAAAATACAATATGTAGTTGTTTATTGAAAATATTAACTTGATAATCAATATTTTGTATATTTTCACTATATTTTGTTATAATTTATAAATTAGACATCCACAGCTTTGAGACATAATAAGAAACAGAATAGTATTTTTTCTTTTGTTATTTTATGTAACAAGATATATAAAAGCAATATCTCTAGGTGTATAATTTAGGGTAAAACTTAAAAGTTATGAAATAAAATTTGTTTTTGCATTGTTCTTATTATTCATCAACTTACAAACTGATTTTACCCATAAAATTATAGTGGATGTCAGAACTTATTCCAAAGACCATCTAAATTATTTTTATTAGTAGTGCATGAGGTTTTAATTTTATTAATGCTATTCTGTTTTAGTTGAAGACAAGTTTTCTGAATGAGTACATACAGTAGTCAGGATGGTCTATGCTGCTTTCTCCATGACAGTCATATAGCTACTGAGTATCACTACCTCCATTACCTTAAGAAATTGTAACTTAGAAGAATGGATTCTATTGTGGTACTCTCATGCTATACTCTTTCTTGGAACACTTCAGTTAGTTGATCCACACTGAATTTTCAGACCATGGTCTAATATGTAGAAGGCTGCTCACTATTAACTATTAATTGGACTCATATATTGATAAAATGCCTGTTCCCTGTTTATTTGAACTCAATCAAATATGTCCTAATGTTATTTTAAGTTGGATAAGATTTCCTTCCAGTCTAGGCTGCCAATTAATTACATTGTCTATGACGGTTTCAGGACAAATATGCCATTTCTTCATACTTTATATCATTCTCCACCTATGGGTTGAACTTCAGATGTGCTAAGTCTTACATCTTTTTCCCTCAAGTGAGGCTCAAATTCAAAATAATGCAGGAGCTCAAAGCATGTCTTAAATTTTCACTTGGTTTTAGCGCATAGCACAGAATATCCATTCTCAGGTTATTATCCCCATAAAAGCTTTTGTTGATTTCCCAAATCAGAAGGACTAACTTATATCACACAGCTCATGTATGATTTCTACACAGCACATTTAAGTATTAGGTCATTAGTCACTCTCTTTTTATGTTTTCTTGTGAGTTTAATCAAAAAGGTCCTTCTCACGTTTCTTCCAACTGTATATTCCACAATTCAAAAGAGGAAAGAATATAATGGAAGGGAGAAAAGAGAGGGAGAGATTATGCAGGGCATTTAAAAAGTAAAGGGAAAGAAAAAAAGATAAAAAAAAAATGAAAAGCCATAGAATAAAAGATTTTCAGACAAAAGTTAAATAAATGAATGACTAATTAAATATACTGGAATATAGTAGTGAAGTAAGTAGAAAAAATAAAAATGTTCCTATCTACCCTCAAGTGTAGTCTGTCCTATGAGAAGACAAAAGATACACTGGAGTTCTAGTTAGACATATTAGGGAATCTAAGGCACAGACATTAGCATTGGGCCCTAAGAAAATGTACACATGACTGATTTCTTACGCACAAGATAAGCACAGAGTAAATCCTTACATTTCTTTCTGAGAGCAATAACCACTCTATTATTGTTTTTTATGATCTCATCACAAAGACAAACACAGGATGATGAATAGGTTCTAAATCAATATGTGATATGATCAGATGGAATGAACAGTTTTAGAATAAAAATGATATCATGTATTATTGAAGGAAATTTTGATATATGTTCAGAATATCCACATTGTCTCTTCCTCAGCTTAATTTTGAACTTGTATTATCTTTCTCCTTGTCAGGTTACCAATTGACTGAGTGTATGTGGGGGGGAGTACGTGGGTGTGTGTATATGTGTGTGGTGTGATGTGTGGGGAGGGCGTTTGTGTTATGTGTCTGTGTGTGAGTGTGTGTATGGTGTAGGTTATGTTATGTGGTGTGTGTGTGTGTGTGTGTGTGTGTGTGTGTGTGTGTGTGTGTGTGTGCCAATGAGTGTGGCCTGGTAAACACTTTCATGTCATAAGTTTCAACAAGTTTTCTAGGAATATTAACCTAGGGTGGAAGCTTTTTATTCTCAGCTATCTAATCACACTCTGCATGAATGCTTTGTCATTTTAAAAATTAGAAATATTCATAAGAACCTGATCTATTATTTAAAAATGTTATAATAGACTTCCTCATAAAATTTTCTCTTAACTTCTTAATACAGACATCAAGACACATGACACGGAACATACACAAAACAGGTCATTCACACTTATCATCATCAATATGTCTCAATTTGTGGATATTTCTTCTTTATAATTGGCAAATACTCTTTCAGTTCCATTTTATCATTGTACCTTTTTTCCTTAAAGATACAGAGGATATCTAATATACATATGATACCATCACATAATTAGCAAGAGTTAAAATTTATAAGAAGTCTCTACTAACTGATTTCTGGAGGGACGTTATTCAGCATCCATCAAAACACAGTTAATGAATCTATAAAGTATATTTTTCTATGTGATGATACCAATGATGTTTAATCCAAAGCAAACCTGAACAACATGCTGTATACTCTTCAAAGACAAAAAACACATAAAAATGCTCTTAATTACCTGAAAATATTAAAATATATTTGCAGGACACCATATAATTCAATGACATGCACATATTTAGCCCCAAAGAGTAATTTCACACAGTAGATATTCTGATATCCTAATGATGTTAGATTAGTATCTGAGCAAAGTTTTTGTATAAGTGAGAGTCCTTTTTCCATATAAACTTATTTATATAAAGTAACTAAGTTTAATAGTCTGGGCCCATAGAGACTGAAAAGGTAGGCAGAGAGCCTGCATGATTCTGAATCTGGTCTTGTGCACATATGTTATGGCTCTTAGATTGGTGTCCTTGTGGAACTCCTAATAGTGAGTGAGAGTGGGTGTGTCTCTGACACTTTTGTCTGCTATTAAGACTCTTTTCCTCCTATTGGGTTGCCTTCTCCATGAGGGCTTTTGTCTTGTATTATTGCATCTACTTTTGTCCTGTTTTACAGATCACTCTTGGAAACCTGATCTTTTCTGAAGAGAAATGGAGGGTGAGTAAATCTGGAGAAGAGGGGAGGTGGGAGGCATCTGAAGGACAAAACAGAAAACTGTAATTAAGACTACTGTTTGAGAGAAGAATTTACTTTCTGAAACCTACAACCTGGTGCTTCAACATTTTATTTGAATATTATTATGTTTGTTGAGATTACTTGGAAAGAATGTTAAAAGTTAAAATTCCTGCTTTTTTTTTTTTTTAATAGAATGGCTGACCTGAATGAACTGTGTTACTGAAATAGGTAGTCTTCTCTTAAATGTAAAATGAATAAGTACTGCTTATTATATAGAAGGTGATTTTTAACCATATTTTCTTTTAAGCTTTAGTTTTAAGTTAGAAATTCAGCTTCCTCTGTGCTACAAAACTGTCATTTTAATCAGAATATAACACCTTTTGGTATGAACACTCATTAAAAATACTGTTAAAGAATTGCTGTGTTCTATAAAACCAACAAAAGTGATGACTAGCAAACCTCATATCACATATTTCCCAGCACACATTGTTTAAGTTTTCTTCTAAAATTTACACTGGGAAGTACAAAAAAGTGTTTAATGGTCATTATATATATTGTACAGGGAACTTTCCAGGTCAATGGATTCAGATGTTTTAATTATAAAAGGTCTGTACAAGTACTAGCAAAGCCAATTAAGAGATGATGTTAATTACCATTTTATGGAAAAACAGATATCATTATGCTATAATCTCTAAGAAAATAAAGTTAAAATAAATCAATTACTATGGAATATATCATGTTTAACTTACTATTACTATGATATGGCAGATCTTTTCTTGTGAAAGAATATATAATGATTTCTATAATCAATTGCTATGATTTTTTTTCTTAATAGAATGCTTTCTAAAATGAAAATTAAATGAATTAACAAGTATGTGTATTACTCAATGCAGATTCTCCTATAGCTTGTCAAAGAAGCTATATATTTTATAAAAATGATAGTGTGATAATATATTACCTGAGATAAAAAAATGAAGAAGCATGCAGACACTGTAAGTTCTATTATATTGCTGCATACATTCTCATTTAGGTCCATTTTTAGTTGTACTTTTTTAGGTACATGATATGGAGTTTTTGGTATTAGAAGTAGTGCTAGGAAGTATTATGCATAAATAAAATGAAATATTTTAAAAATAGATCTTATAGTTAACTCAATTATAATCCATTTTTAGATATGACTACATAAATGTAATTTTAACTACAAATATCTGGATTTTATATATTAAATATTAAAAGTATCCCTTATTTTTAAATTTTTTATGTTAATGTTATTTTACCTCTAAAAATAGCTCTTCAATTTTATTAATTTTTGTTATTGATTTATATTTCTATTCAACAGAATTATCCATTCAAAATATTTTCTATGTTTATTAGTAATTAAACAAAATTTTTACCTTTCAACTTCTATTCAGTTTTTTTAGAGTTAGTTCAAACATAATCCATAGAACATTCTTTGACTTTATTTTCAAACACATAACTTCCTTCTACCTGTTAATGTATATTATAAAAATAGAATTATTAAAATGATTTTTAAAATAAATTTCAGGTCTTTTTACAGATATGTAGACTAGACTACTCAGATACAAGTGGTTGCCTGTGGAAATGAGAAAACAGAAAACTCTTCAAAAGCATGAGGGAAGAAAGTACTTAAGAATGTGGACCATGCAGTGGCAAACTGTACTGATCACACATATCCGTACTTTTCTCTACAATTCCAAGTATGTACAAAAGTCAAGACAAATTTCGTGGATAATAATAGACAAATACTGTGTATTAAATACTTTAGCATGCAATTGTTTTCCTTTCTTTCTTTTCTTTGTTTTTTTAGTCCTCTGAACCTGCATATCTAGTCATTTATTGTGGTAAGTGACCGAAACTGATTATTCAAGATCAGAACCCTAAGCAAGGAGAACAGAATGAGGTCTTAGCCATGTTCTCTGAAACTTAAATTCATCCTATACAGTGGCTTTATGTTACTTATCTTAGTCTGAAAGTTAAATAAATTATGTAGGAAAAATATTGGAAATTCATTCCTAGGGGATAAGGATCCTTAATAAATACATATTATAAGTTTATTCATTATTTTTAAAACTGATATAGAAATGGACATAGTGAGGTAGAAGAACATTTTGCAGATAAAATACACACTGTTAAGCCTTACATGATCAAGTACAAAATGCCATACTGGCTTTCAATTTCTATAGCTTTGTTGTATTTGTGAGTGCTATTTATTTCAAGTAAGATAGCTCAATTTATTTCAGTTACTAAAATGACGTAAAAATAGCTTCTGATGATAAGAAGTGACCAAAATAAAGTAACTCCAATATGAGTACAAAAATGAAAATTAGAAATATGTAGTACAAAATAATATTAATTTATGAACATTCAAGAACCTACACTACAAGAAACTTTCCAGTGTTAATACTTTAGCGGAGAATTAACCTCAGCAAAACAGCATACACTGTACCATATTTGTATCTGTTCAAATTAAGTAGATGAAGTTTATGGCTCATTTCTGTTTAATTAAAGGTTTCTTTTGAGTTTTTTTAGTATGTACAAAGCTCTAATAAGGCATGTTATGTTTATGAATTAAGAATTTATATATAATACAACTAGCAATATAATAGCACAGTTTTATGAGAATATTATTTTATTATGTTTATTTGAATGAAAAAGTTAAAATAGTGATGAAATAAAAGGATATTTTTTTCATTAAAGCTAACCCAGAGATAGGATAATATAGTAAGAAACAGTCATTTAAAATTTTCCTAACTTAAGTGAAACTCCTTGTTAGCTATATTGTGAATAATTATTCCTTGGTTTAACAGATTTTTTAAAAATACATCTATGGGAGCAAAATTACACTGTGAAAAATAAATGCAGCAAGAAGGATCATTATTTCTTTCAATATATTATCCTAGCTCATTCTAAGAATACATAGGATAAGTATTATGGTTGAGACTTTTCTATGTACTTCACAATAGCGAGTTATGATTAGATGGTATAATGATTAAGGGTTATCAGTTTCATATCAAGAATTGAAATTATAATTGTTCAGTTAAAAGGAAGAAAGTACTTCTAAGAATGGCTTGGAAATCATAACCAATCAAAATGCAACCTTGTAGAGCCCAACACCAAAGGATAACTTTCCAAAACAAACTGTCTTCTAAAGCTCAGGGAATATCATGGAAGAAAGACTAGAGTAACCATAGAGCCAGGACAATAAAGAGTGTTCTGTGAGATCATGTCTCCTAAGATTACAGAAGCCATAACTATGAAGGCTCACTAACATGACCACTTAATCATGACCTCAACAAGGACAACTGACAAGCTATCTTGGACAATAAAATGCTCCTGAGGTTCAATCCTACACAAAACAACTAAGAAACACAGGAACAGTGAGAGTAGAAAAATAATTGTGCCTGGAGAAGGCATCCAATTTGTAATTCAGTACTAAAGGCTCATCCCTGAAAAATGTGTATATAAGTAACTTTATACATACTGAGAACCTTGAATTTATGTATTTAGGAATGCATACATACATATATATATGTAAATATATATATACAGTATATAAGCATATAGCATACACATACATATACCATATAGTTTTAGTGCACATATAGTATATATACTACATACTATATATATATTAGTATATATACATAAACTAATCTATGTATACTATATATAGTATATAAATACTATATATTACATATATACTATACACATACATATATACTAAGTATGCATATAATTGGTAAATATGTATGTGTTTATGTATATAACAATTAACAAAAAGAGGTCATGAATTTGAAAAGAGAATTGCTTATGGGACAGTTAGGAGGGTGATAGGGGAAAGTGTAAAATGGTGTAATTATATTGTAATCCTCAACTTAAAATATATAATTAAAATTATTTGAAGAGTAAAAAGAAAAACAGGTTGTGTTAGACAAACATAAAGAAAATACATTTGGAAAATTAAAACTGGATGGAAAGAAGGAAGGAAGGAAGGAAGGAAGGAAGGAAGGAAGGAAGGAAGGAAGGAAGGAAGGAAGGAAGGAAGGAAGGAAGGGAGAAGCTACACTGAGAGTTGTAGGAGATAAATGTGGAGACTGAGGCAATGGCCATATTATAGGCTCCCACAACATCAGTAAAGGTTTCTCAAACAGGATTTGAGGCAAAACCTTTTAGGCAAAACTCTAGGAGATGGAGAATCAAAAGACAATGAAAGAAGTGATTTGTATTGACTTAATTGTTTTAAATGATTCATGAACTCTATAGAACTTGTTTCTTATTCTAAAGAGTTATTATGCAATAAAATATTCTCACAAAACCAGGTTGATTTTCTCTATGAATTCTATTGGTATCAGCCTTTTCAAGGTGGGAGCCATGTAATTCATGGTCCATAAACACTACCCTGTTTTTCAGAAAGCACTCAGATATATAGCATGGACTAAACTAATTTATTTTTAAAGAACATGGCTTTGATATTCACCAAACACCATTTAGTTGTTAGAAATAGTCTTTGAAGAGTGTTTATTGCTAGAAAATGTAGCTATTATTTTAGGGTTTTCAAAACAATATTCAAATATAATAATAGGAGTGCTTTATTCTTAAAGTAATAGACATGGGTAATGTTTGCCTCATCATATTAGTAACTAAGTTCTAAAGATATCAAATATAGTGGACAAATGGAATCAATGGAAGAATTATCAAATACTGGAGCAACAGTAAGATCAACTTTGATTCAATTTAATTTGGTAGAAATCTAACAACTTAATTGGCTGAAAATAATAATGAATATAGTAAATAAATACTTTCTTGTAATCTTTTTTCTATTATGTCAACATAAAATAATGAAGAATATTTCTAAGGCAGAATGTCTCACAGAATAAATAATGTCTAAAATAATTTTAAAATAATATATAGATAAGAAATAAATATTTCAAACTGTACTGAAAGATTCTAAAAGTAGCTGAGACATAGTTGCAGATCTACTGATGGAATTCTCTTGATACTAAAGTTTATATTAATATAGTTACTTTTTAAAGGAAATCAATTTACTATTGCTACTTACTCTAATTTATTTTTTCTATTTTAATTCTGAGTAGTTATTACTCTAATGTCTACAAATTATTGGTTTTAATTCCACTGTTTTTCACAAAAGATGGGAAATTTAAGCAAAACTTAATTTTTATAATATTTTATGAAAGACCTCACAATTCATCTTGTTTCCTGTTTTTGTTTTTGTTTTGTTTTGTTTTTTTTATGATAATCATTGTGGAGTAGTTTGGGACCCCTAGTAATAGGATTTTTTTTAAGTAAATTTAAATGTAATTCTTTTATCTTATTAGTAGTAGTATTTGTAGTAGGATGTCAATAGTGAAGCAAAGGAATGTCAACATACTGCTTTTAAAGAAATTACTAGATGATAAAATTTTACTTCAGGATATATGATTTAAAGAACTATTGCAAGTATTTCCAAGATAAATTAAAGTAGAAATAAACTTCTTTCTGAGACATAGTTTGTTTGATTTTCTTTTCTACTATCTTTTGTCACCAGATCTCAATTTCTATGAATCTATGCTCAAAATCATTTTTAAAAGTTTTGTATATTATGGTCTATGTAAAGTATGCATATCCACACTAATCAGTCATATACGGATTAAAGAACATATGTGAGTCTGAGTAGGAACTGGAATGTGTGTGTTATCAATTCAGAGTGTTCACTAAATTAATGTGCCCAATTATGCGCATTTTGATAGAAGTGAATTCTTTATTTTTTGATACTAGGGAATTTTGTTATCTATATTTAAGTATTTTACCACATAGAAAGACAAAAATCTGATTGCTGTTTTTCCCAACCATTCCAAAGTTACATGCATCAACTGAGTTGAAATTTTTATAATATATTTTCTCTAATAGTAAAATCTAGTTAATTGTTATTTTACTTTTGGATTCATAACATCAACCATAGCTATTATATTTTCAAAATTAAAATAACATATTTGTATAATTATATGATAGGCAATAGTTCATTTAAAATTGAGTTATGAAGGTATTCAAAGAAATCCCTAGATATGATTTCATTCTTCACAAAATATTCAATTTTCTTAATTGTTAATTAATACATTTAAACTTTTTGAAAATACTGGTAATCTTTATATTGCACAGATTCTGTGTGCATGTATGTGCATTTGTTTATAGAAAATGTTGTTTTATTCTGTTATTTTATTTCTTAAAACTCTATGCAATGGTAAGTAATAAGGAGAGGTGTTTAATTCTCATTTGAATTATCTCTTTTAAAAATACTCCGTTAACCTCCCATCTAAATCAATTGCATTGTAGTTTGTTTTCTTTTTAACTTCTCTTCTTCCAATTTATTATAATTTATTTATTCTTATCTGCATTGTTCAGCTACTTCAATCTAAGTTTTTTTTTAAGTTGGCAACAATATAAGCTAAAGAGGAAGGTATCTGAAGGACAAATTATTTCCTTCATTTTCTACACCTTGGCTTTTTTCCAACTCATTTTCTAGTTAGAATCATCACCAACTATAGCTTTGGCTGTAACTAAAGGGACACAAGTAAAATAACATCGATACCTCTATGAGTAACAACTGCAAGTTCTTTAGTTCTTTCTATCTGCTCAGCATTTCGTGGTCTTCTGCTTGTACTTTGTGTATCTGCTTGATGAGGAGAAAGCTGGTCCTCGGATGTGTCGGGATCCAGACCTGAATCACTGAGACTCCTTACTTGCACTCGCTGTTCCTCGGAAAGTCTATGGCTGGTGAGAGCTGTAACACTGGATACAGTAACATCTGCAGGAGTGCTAGCAACAGCAATAGCACCAGTGGCAGTCCTGATATGCTCCTCTAACTCACCAATGGAGGCAGTGAGGGTCAATGGAGAAGAACCTGCGGGACACAGTAGCACTACATGCTAACTTTTTCTTTTAAATTTTATAGCTTTTTGATAAGTTTAATAAATTATATTTTCTACTATCACGTTAAGGATAATAAACATGTTGCGGTAAAACACAAGCACACCACTAAAATGTGAAATACGGCGGACCCCCAGGAGGTTTTTATATCAATCTATGACAAATAAAATAAAACATCCTAACAGAATATATTAAGATCGATGAAGGTAGAAGAAAAAAATTCTTTATGGGTCCCTCAATCAAAATTTTCATCAGATGAATTGGAGCAGATAAAGTTTTGACAGAATAAACAATTATATAATCACACTTTTCTCAAAATTATGCTTTGAATAGTTTGGTTTCATATCAGTTCAAATTTCTGGGAAAATATAAAACTCTTCTATTTTAAAACAAGCAAGGGAAAAAATTGAAATCGAAGCATGAATAAAATAGTGTTGCAAAACTGAGAGTCGAAATTATTATGTTTTAAAGTTCATTCTAATCTCATTTGCCAGGCAAGTATTCAACCTGGTAAAGTATTCAAGGTGATGAGATATTTCTTTGTATGTGTTTACGTGCTCTCTAAAACTAGTCAAATCGGTTAATATCTTTCACATTTGAAGTTAAATTTTTAGGTAACAATTCTTAAATTAAAAAAATTAATTATTTTATTTAGTGAAAACAACCAAGAGCCAATGGAATCATTTGTAGGAACATTATTTTTAACTATATAAATTTCTAAATATTAATAGTTCATTATATGTATATAACTGATTTATAAACACACATTTATATGTGTATGTATCTTATTGCTATTTATTATAATTGTAAATAGTGCACTACCCATTTCTCCTCTTTATTAAATTGATAAAGTTGGACTTTCATTTTCTTTTCACTTGATATCTAGAAGGCCTGTATTTGCTAGATTTGGCATGTTTCTTATGTAATAAGAACAATCTTAGATAGAAGCATGGAATCTATTGAAAATAAAGTTATAGGAATCTTTACATTCTTAACAAGAAAATAATCGTTCAATTTTGTGGCTTGTGATATTAATAAAGACTGAAAGGTTACTCAGAGATGGTATCTGACTATTGTGAAGGGTGTTGTTTCCCTAATTTCTTTCTCAGCCCATTTACCCTTTGAGCCTTACTCTAGTAAGGCTACTGATTTGTTAGAGTTAATTTTATATCCACCCACTATGCTGAAGTTGTTTATCTGGTGGAGGAGTTCTCTGGAAGAATTTTTGGTGTCGCTTATGTAAACTATCATATCATCTACAAATAGTGATATCTTGACTTCCTCCTCCCCAATTTGTATCCCTTTGATCTCTTTGTTGTCTAATCACTCTGGCTAGAACTTCGAGTACTATATTGAATAGATAGGGGGAGAGTGGGCAGCCTTGTCTGGTCCCTGATTTTTAAGGGATTGCTTCAAGTTTCTCTCCATTTGGTTTGATGCTGGCTATTGTTTAAAAAATGTTCTGAGATTTTTAAAGTAAGTGAGTAACATATACTTTACTTTCATATATACTTCTCGATATTTGCATTTTGCCCATTGTGTTTAATTAGACTTTTAATACAAGCAGATACAAGGTTGCTTATCCACTCAAAAGGAGTAAATAGCAACCACTTAAACAGTTCATAGAGTTCTAGCTGTGTTTTTCTTTTCTTATGCTGTCCACAAAGAACTAGGTGTGATGATTTTGCTTGCCTAAAACTCAAAAAGTAAGGTGGTCAAATATGGATCCCTTAATTGCTAGGCACGAAAGAATAAATATAATTGCCATGAACTATTGAAATACAAATTGCTATGTTCATTCTCAAACTCAGTAGAGCTTCACAAAAATTATATAATAATTACACATAGAGGAACTATAGATCAATCATATATGTTAATTAACATATTATATTGAATAATTTATTTTTAGGTGTGTGTGTGTGTGTGTGTGTGTGTGTGTGTGTGTGTGTGTGTGTGAGTGATTGTGTCTTTTCTGGGCAGGGTACCAAGTCATCAGATAGGTGGCAGAGAGACTTCTTAGGTAGGTTCTGGTAACTGAGCTCTGGTTTACTTGATGTGCTTTGCAAGAAGTGCTTGTAACCACTGAGACACCTCTCCAGCTGCAAGGCTTTTGATTTTCAATGAGTAAATTTAACTATAAACCTGTCATACTAAAAGGATGAAAAATCTGTACTCTAAAACATAAGTATCTAAACCTTCTAACAAAGCTGATCTGAATGAATACACCCACAACAAAGCCATCATGATTAATCTGAAAAAGATTGCATTTGGGTAACAATTTTTTGATGATTCTTTATTTTTTAAAACAGGCTTTTATTGTGTCTCTAATTAATCACCAGAAAATTTACTGACCGATTCCAAGAACCACTTTCTTTAATCCCCCAGGACATAGACACTTGTCCAGATTCAACTGGGAGTTTACACATATGTTTGGTATAATTTAGAGAAATGTCCTTTGAGCAAGCTAATTTTGAAGGCTTGAGCCTTAGACTCTATCCCTGTTTGTAGTGATCATTTACTTCTCCATTACCCAAATATAGTAAGATTTAATGATGAAGCTAGAAAAACTTCATTTCTATGAATCCAAAGTCTGTCCAAACATGTGTTTCACCAGATATTTATAAATCAGTTATGTCTCACACATTGCAATCTTTTCCTTTCTTCGACACACTAGAATGCAAGAAAAGCATAGATTTAGGTATTTGGATATTTGCTCATAGCTGTAAACCTATTTGTAGATTCATGTCTAGAACATAGTAGGCACTCCAAATTATTGAAAATAAATATACATGAATGAATGGATTTAATGATCAAGCCTTAATAGGACTATCAATAATAAGTAAGATGACTTAAATGAAATGTGACTATAAATATTTACCACAGAAAATTCATATTTCTCACACTGTCATGGTAAAAAGGAATTGTAATAGGAAACAGGTTAACTGTGACCTATAGTTTCAAAAACATCACTTTGAGAAAGTGTGATATTTGAACATTTAGTAGCAACCCATTAAACATGTTTTTATCCCTTCAGAATGGGATCACATAATCTGTTGGTATGCTGGGTTTACTTGCAATATTGAGATATCTCTAAAGTGAAGAGTAAATATGATTTCATAAAAACACACAAAATAATTACATTTAACAGAGGTAGATATAAAAATCAAAGTGACTACTTCACTAAGGGAAAAAAAACACCCATTATCATTTTATATTTATTGCTATTTACACCAAGCATAAACTAATTCAGAATAATATTATTCATATCTGTTAGGCTGAGAGTATATGAAACATGGGGTTTAATTATGTAAATAGATAATTTAAAAACTTAAATTCATTTAAAATGTTCACACACATAACTCTCATGTGGCAAAGACCAATGATGACAAAATTCTTAGAATGAAGTGCATCAACAAGGCAGAATTAAATATGTAAAATATCTTATCAAATATTAAATCTAATGTTTTTCTTTTTTGAAAACATGAATTATGCTGTACAATTACAAAATCATTGCTTTTAATAGTACAGTAAAACATAACAAGACATACACTCAAATCAAAGGAAAAAATGTACATCCAAAAAAAAAAAATATGTTCATCATGTAAAATAGAATCATATATATAAAATGTGGTTTAACAAAATTAGGTTGCCTTGTAAGTAGTTAAATTGATCTATATTTTATAATACTGTTTACAACATGAAGCATATCTAAAATAAAAATTTATTAACAAGACATTTCCTCATATAACAAAGTAAAAATGAAATGATTTACATATACAAAACATGCTTTTTCAAATCAGGAGTGTGTGTCACATTTCAAATAATGAAAATGGAGAATGACATATGTTACACATGCAAGTTTTAAAATCCAGAAATGGTGTGTACAGTTTCCAATTTGGATTTATGATGCATTTTAATAAAATTTATGGTTGTCAAAGTTTTATAATATTAACAATAAATATGTGAGATAATAAACATAAGCCATTATAAAAGTATAATTTAGAGAATATACAAAATACTATCTTATAAAAAGACTTAATTTGAAATTGTTTTTTATTTTTTCCAATTCAAAGATTATGACACATTGATTTCTAATTATTATCTAATTCATCAAAAAGTTAAAAAATATTGTGCTAAACTTGAGCATAGCTCCTCCAAAAATTAAGAAATAAATACATAAAATGTGTATTAACAGTCAATGAAGATTTTCATAGGTTTTTGTTTGAGCATAGTTTGTGCAGTTTCTCTTTCCTACTCCTGTCATTTCTGTAATTTCATTATTTTATTTGAAGCATGCCAGTGATAGTTTACACAGTAAATAATAATAATGACATGTAGTGTGAAAATGTAGTAAACATTTAAAGTGAAAGCATGCAAAACAAAGATTGCATCCATTTCTATCCAAACTAAAATAACGGCAAAAGGAAATCAAAATACTAATTTTGCAATTATATTCGAGTCATCATTTACATATTCTATTAATTTTTGATCATTTACGTCAATTTGTAGTTTGTTTTTCTCCTTGTTTTGAGCATCATTTACACAGATTTATTTGCAAGGGAAAATTCCAACAGGTGAGAACACTATCAAAGTCATTGAACTTGATGTGTAAAATTATAGGATGCCTCTGCTTTGTTATGTCTGATAGTAGTATTCTCAATAAGCACATTGTAGCTAAGAATTTTACCCCTCAAAGGTAATAATAGTCACAAGTTCATTGTAGCTGAGAATTTTGCATTTCAAGTATAATAATAGTCACAAGTTCAAAGCTGTGTCCACTTGGGTTTAATAGTTTGAATCCATCCAATATGTTTATGTAAAGGTTCGAATCAGAGAACTAGAAACTGAGACAGAAATTCTTTGGAAAGATAGGAAGTTGTGGTTTTAAATCAGCTTCTTTATAGAAAACTGTCACTGTCCAGAAGCATTTAATGTTACTATATAAACAAAATTAGCTAATAAAATAAGTTTAAGAATAATTCTATATAGATCTTAAGAAGTTATTTTTTATATTGAAACATGAAAACAATGTTTAATCTCCATTATAATTTTTAAGTTTAAACTTCCTCAATAAATATGAGTATAATTTATCCTGGTAATTAAACAGCAACATTAAAATTCAAAAGGACTATAACTTGTGTTTAGTTTCTGAAGTGATAAAATGGGGGGAAAATCATGATGCTGAAAATTTTAAAGAACCGATTAATTAAGTAACATGTATCTAATGATATCATGATCTGTAAGAAACATAGGTAAGTACAAACTGATTTAAAATATAATTGAGAGCTTGGAAATAAATATCTTTCTAAATTTATATTGCCAAATGTTCATGTTCCTAAGTTACCCATATCTTTTATGCTTAACAGCAAATATAAATGAATATTAAGTTTTCTATCAGATAGGCTATTGTACATTGAGTACAAACTGTCTCACTGATACATGTCAAAAATGAACAAAAAAACCTTTCTACTAAAAATGAAATTCATAAGAATTTATTAAGCAAATTTAGTGACACATCTATTGAATCAAAACTGTCAATAAAATTATCATAAAACCAATATTAAACATATTATCTGTGTCAAGTTATTTGCCATACAAAATTAATTTCATAACCTAAATTATTTTAAATGGTGATGAATTCACATATCAAGTAACAATGTTTCTATTAAAAATGGTTGGCAGAAATATTATACAACATTCATGAGACCATTGTGTTGATCACAATGAAAAGACTACATTTAACTGCAAATATATGAATAGCATAATAAATAATAAATTTTCTTTAAAAATGTGAAAAAGACTTATTTATAACAATCAAAAATAAAATCAATAAAATGTTTTTGACAATCTTGAGGCTATTACCTTTCTTCTTAAATAATCATTTATTCTTTCACAAAGTTAAGCTGAAATGTCAATAATAAGCACCTCATTACCCTCATGGATTTACATTTTGGAAACGCCAACTACACATCACTTGTAGAAATCCACAAAACGTTAGTTGAAATTTTGTTATTATTAAGCACAGTTCTCTTCCAAGAAGTCATAATGGTGACATTGAAAACCCACTACATAGATCTTTGAAAGGATAACTGCAAACATCCTGTCTTGCTACATTTCCCTACAATGATCTTTTAATCTGATAGTTTAAATCTCATCAGAAACAGATCTTCTCATTCAAATAGAGAAGTATTCAGGGTCAACAGTCATCCCCAAGTACAGAAAATGTAGCATTTACTTTAATATATATATATATATATATATATATATATATATATATATATATATATATGATTCAGAGGTATTATTATAGAAAAATCAATATACCTTCCTCCATTATTGTATATCTGAACCAATACCTTTATAGTCATCCTGTTTCTAGTAAATTATATGAATTAATATTAACTTTAAATCAGAAACTGTATTCTTTATATGCATTTACTCTACTTACCCTTAAAATGTAAGTTTAAATGTTGACCTAATAATGACCAGAAGATAAATATGTAAAAATTAAAAAAATATGTAAAATGTTTAAATACACAATTCTCTTCTTCCTCCAAAATGAGTATTTTATTCTATACTATTTAGAAATTGTATACTATTAAGTGCTTGATTGGTAATGTATAAATATTACTAGAAAATTAAACACACCCAGATATGTCCAAATGATACATGGAGAGATATACCATACAACTGAGTTTATATTTTACATCCAAGAATAGAAGTATAAGGAGAATTTCATATGCTTGTACATAAAAGAGGTTATAAAAAAGAAGGAAGAAACATTTGGTAGTTGGGAATTTTCTCTTGTATAGTTTCTGAACTTGGCTCCATACATCCACTTTCTGTCAATTCATGATACATGTTTCTAAAACCATATATATATATATATATATATATATATATATATATATATATATATATATATATGAAAAATGCAATACACCTTCTTGTAAAATTTATATATAAATTTTTAAGATAAAGGGAGACACTCAGGACTAGCTGAAGTTGAGCTTTGTTCCTATGTTATTAATGCTGGTGAGAAGAAATAAAGAGCCTTTCTCTGACCACTCTCATTGCTCCTGAATTCTGAGGAATATCACTGTCTATAGGTATACCTGTTGTTTTGGTTCCTTCTCCATGTCTGTTCATCTTGAGAAGAAGAGTGCCATAAATTTAAATGTGTCTTTTAGAGTACGCCCTGTGCTATGTTTATATATATTATATGAATTAAAGAAATAAAGCAGCTGACCTTACTTCCACCATTTTCTTTGTGTGTATGAATCCAGATAATTAGATGATATTAAAAGATTTTTTGTAGGTTTAAGTATTTATCACCCAGAATTATTTTCTCTAATATACAGGTACTATAGAAAATGTAGTCTAGATTTTTACCTTGATTTTTGTAATTATTAGTTTTTCCCTAAGTAAAGAAACACTAGGCAAAAATTAGAAGATGTGTTATTTAGAGAGGAATAAGAAGCCATTGGACTGTTTAATGTTATTACTGAGATAAACCTGCTTAACATAAATAATCACTGATCCCACACAATTACTGTATGACCGGAAGATCTAGTCACATTTTTGCAGGTGGGTGCAAGATGGGTATGGGCAGACAGGAATCCGCTAGGCTTCTGGAGGAAAGATTATTATGGGGGTTATTGTGGAAATATTGCTGAGAAACTAGTGAAAATTGTCATAAGTTGAAGTAATGGAGACTAATAAAAATCCGGGCCAGAAAAGTTCTTGTTTTTCTGCAACAGACACTCTGAAAAACATTTGCATATTTTATAATAGGAAGTTATAGTAGGAAAACTTGCTTGAAAGAAAATCATTCTATTAAAGAATAACATGTAAGAAGGATAATACAAATATTAGGATTATAATTATAGTAAGTATTACAATGCTATTTATAAAATATTGTCAATACAATAAACTAATGGCACAGGTCTACATGGCTTATATTTAGTATTAAGTGTACCTGGAATTTTAGATTGAGTATGGAACAGAGAACATGTTATAACTAAAGAATATCTTTAGTTACAACAAAAAGAATTACAGAAAGAAAACTGAATGAGAAAGGTCATAGAAATTATTAATTTTAACACTGTAACATCTGGTCGACCCACTTTGACTCTTAATTGTCTAGGAATACAGAGTTTAATGCTTAGCGTGATATATACCTCAATGTTAATTAATTAGATAGTCTCTCTTTTAAAACCTTTCTGGAGATGAGATAGATAAATTCATGTGCTAATTGCAAAAGATTTCTATATAATAAAAATATAATATATTTGATAAAGCAGAAGATAGAAAGTGAACTGCAGATAAATTTGCAAGCTATCTGTTTATATCTTCATAAATATTACAGAAAATAACTGAGTTTTGCATTAATTTCAGAGAAATCTATGCTACACCTGTGCAAATATTCTTTAGAAAAGAGATTCGTTTTGTCTATCTTTATATTTCCATTTTAAATATTCCAAGTTTAAAATTACTATATTCGTCTTTTTTCTCCCCCTCCTTCCTATACCACAGATACATATTAAGTACCATTTGCAGCACATACACAAATACCATATATATATTGTATATATATGGTATATATTTCATATTGTATTCTCAAGGGAAAATGAATGGAAAACTCTAAACTGTGCTTAAATGAAACATTAAAGCTTTTAAGTGATGGTCATTATTTTTAGGTTTATAATACTACAAGATTATTCCTGTTAGAAAAGGAAGAAATGTTGTTTAGATATAATAATTCAGAAAAATTATATCAAGGGAACTTAAACATATAATCATTATACTGTAAATTACTTGGCATAATAGAAATTGTGAGGAAATGATAGTAGACACTAAACATTAAAAAGTGAAGACATTTCCAGTTTGCTTCAAGAGAAAATGTATCAAAAGAATCTCAAGCAGAAGACGGATGTGACGAGATTGGCATTTTAGAAAGATTGTATCTAATGATAAAATGGACGAGGTGTTAAAGGCATATATGAACTGAGGACAGGATAAATATTTAATGTATGCAGACACGTGGCTATGAAACACTTGAATTAAAATCATAGATTGAGTAAATACAAATATAAAACAGCTAAATTTGAATGTCAGGAGATCTACAACTTGATTTTCCTGATGTTGTTTTGTTTATATTTCTCCTCTATTAAATTTGACCACATGTAAATTATCTGCAATACTTGTGGCATATTTACAATGTAGCATTTGTTATTTGTTTGAATTGACCATGCTGAACACTATATGAAAATTATCATTTTTATCATTTATTGCTAATACTAAAAAATCCCTTGTATATATAGTAAATAAAATTAAGTAAGAAAATATTGATCCTTTGAATGAGAGTGTTTTTGTTGATATTAAGAAAATTCCTGGAGTTTCACAATGTGCATGATGACATCACAGACAAGACTTTTGAAACCTTTTTTTATTAATAAAAAAATAGATAGAAGTCAAGTTTACAATATTTTCAAGGTCCCTTTACTCCATGATACTTACTGCTGCTACATTATGTTAACTATTAAAGTCTTTGCACTTTGTCATATATGACAAAATTGAAGTTCTCCTAAAAATTTAATCCTTAAAATTAATATGCAGGATAAGTGACAACAAATACTGAATATAATTTTCTAATCTGTAATCATGTAGCAAAACATTTTTAGGTTTTTAGTTTTTTTACAGATGATACCATATAGAACGTATAGGATTCAATTCCTTGCCACACTTCTCTCCTCCCTCCCCCCCTCTCTGTCTCTCTGCCTCTTGTCTCTCTTGCTATCTGTCTCTGTCTCTGTCTCTGTCTTTCTCTCACATAAACACACATACACGTAAAAATTACTGACCAGTTATTATGTGCCAGTAGAACATTAGAGAAACAACATTCAATATGTCTATATATGACATGTTCTATAAGTCTTGGTCACTTCTTATAGCATATATAAGATTTCTGAATGTCCTGGCGCTATTCAAACTATAGACTTAAACAATTAAGTGCTTTCTTCCAAGTTTTTCATACAGTTATAAATGACCTTTGGATTTTATGGAATGCAGTGATGACTAAAAGCACAACTTTTTTTTTTCTACTCTGACCCCCCAAACTGCGGGAGTAGTATAACCTCGGAAGGTAGGATGTGGAGGGACCCTCCAAAATGTACCAGAGAACTGGGAGATGAGAGACTCTCAGGACTCAAAGGTAGGGATCTTAGATTAAATGTCCTACAGTGGGGAGGAGGAACTTGTAGAGTCCATCTCCAATAGAAAGACAGGACAGCAAATGGAAAGTTGGGGTTTCCATTCCACAGTTAAAAACTCTGACCCATAATTGTTCCTGTCTGAAAGAACTGCAGGGACAAAAATGGAGAAGGGACTGAGGGAAAGGAGGTCCAGTGACCTGCCCAAATTGGGATCCAGCTCAAGGGGAGGCCCCAAGGCCTGACATTATTACTGATGCTATGGTGTGCTTATAAACAGGGGCCTATCATGACTGCCCTCTGAATGGCCCAACAAGCAGCTGAAGTCAGATGCAGATATTTACAGCAAAACAATGGAGAGAAGCTGGTGACCCCTGTGATTGAATTAGGGAAAAGCTGGAAGAAGCTGAGAAGGAGGGTGACCCTATAGGAAGACCAGAAGTCTCAACTAACCTGGACCACCAGGATCTCTCAGACATTGAGCCACCAACCAGGCAGCATACACTAGCTGATGTAAGGCCCCAACACATAGACAGCAGAGGACTGCCGGGTCTGGACTCAGTTAGAGACAATGCACCTAACCCTCAAGAGACTTGAGGCCCCAGGGAGTGAGGAGGTTTGGTGGGGGCAGGGCATGGGGCCATGCTCTTGGAGATGGTAGGGGGGGGAGGTATGGGACGTGGGACCATCAGAGAGCAGACGTGAGGGGGGGGATAAAGTCTGGACTGTAAAAAAAAAATAAAGAATAATAATTTAAAATAAAAACATGATTCATGCCCTCAAATGTATTTTAATGAAGAACAAAGTTACATTTTCTACACATTTGCATTTACTTTGTAAATGCATATTATAAATTCTTGACTTATGAATACATAAAACATACACAGCAATGCCAAAGTTTGTTCTCTTTCAAATAATTTATTTTCTGACCTCTATTACTACATTTATTTCTTTAATAGTTGCATGCTTTCCTCTTATAAAATCATCTTAGTAATCTAATAGTATCATCTTTTAAAAAAAGTCTTCGGGTCATGAATTAGTAAAATCCATTAATCCTCCTCATGGTTACAGAATATACTTCTGTTTGTTACTGTCTAGCAACATTCAACGTGAACCAAGTATCTGCAAAATTGTATTACATAAACTGTACTTTTATAAAGATGCTTTCAAATTTCATAAAACTTTATGAAATCAATGCTCATTTTCTGTTCCATAATTTTAGGTATTGTGGGAGAAACCTTTATTAATAAAACAAAAAATGAACTTAAGTATATCTTTCTCCAGATTCAAATCCTTTTATATGCGTTACATGATGAATATTGATGACATATTCCATGTAGTTTCTGGTACGAATAACTTTGCTTCGGTCTGCTGGGAGCTTGTTGAATTTCATCTTTCTTATCTTTGGATATGTACTCAGCTGCTTTTGTATGCTCCTGCAACTTTACATGAAAGAGTATTGGATTTTGTCAAGAATGGGTTTTCTGCAGATAATGAGAAAATCATGTGGTTTCTATACTTGAATCTATTTATGTGGTTGATTCTTTTTAGGGATTTACATATGTTGAACCATCCCTGCATTTATGATGCAAAATTAGAGTCTTTGTTTATCAGGAATATTGATCTATATTTCTTTATTTTTGTTGGCTTCTTTTCTGTTTGCTATCAGGTAATGTTGGCTGCATAAACATAATTTTGAACAGTTTTTTTTTTCCTTTTCTATATTATTGCATTATTTGGAGAGTATTGATTTTAGTTTTCGAGGAATGGTAAAATTCTTTGAGCTCCATCTGGCTCTGGACTTTTTTTAGTTGAGAGACTTAATTACTCTTGCTATTTCATTTGTTGTAATGAGTCTATGTAAGTTATGTACTTCTTGTGAGTTTAACTTTTATAGTCCATACATACTTAGAAACTCACATACATTTTATTTTTCATTTAAGTGGACTTGTAAAAATCAAGTGTGTCTTAATAATTCCTTTGGTTAATTTGGCTAAAGCCCTATCAATCTTTTTTTTTTTTTTTTTTTGTGGAGGCAGTTTTTTATTAGACTTATAAATCACAGAAGTAAGAATAGACACTTAGTAAGACAGAAAACACTCTTAGGTAGAATCGCAGAAAGCTTTCTCAGAGAGGAGAGAACACCTGCTGGATAAGAAATGCCTTTGCACACGTTTTTTAACTAATAAAAAATTAATACACTAAGTTTCATTATAGGATCCAGATATCAAAATCCCCAAATAATGTCAAAATAGCAGAGAGATTGTGATCTGAAAGGACAAAGCCAGACTGTCCCTAGTCTGAAATATCAATCTTAATCTTTTCAAATAACTAACAGTTTCACTGCCTCTTTTTAATTTGAGTTATTTTCCATTTTGGATTCAGTTATCTCTTCCCATCTATCATTATCAGCTATATTTTGTTCATCTTGCAAAAGCCATATGGTGAGCATTAACTCATTACGTGGTATGATGGTTTGAATATAAACAGCTCTCATAGACTCATGTGTTTGAATGCTTGCCCAGAAGGAGTGGTACTATTAGAAATTGTCACCTTTTTGGAATAGGTATGGCCTTATTGGAGGAAGTGTGACACAATGTGTATGGGTTTTGTAGTCTCATATGTTCTAGCTCTGTCCAATGTTGTTCACAGTTGCTTCTGATGGCTGCAGATCAAGGTATAGAACTCTTAACTCCTTCTCTACCACATCTGCTGATGAGCCACCATGTTTCTTGCCATGATAATAATAATAGACTAAACCTCTGAAGTGTAAACCAGCCCCAATTAGATGTTTTCTTTATAAGGGAGCTGTCATCATACTGTCTTTTCACAGCAATAGAAACCCTAACTTTAATCACTGGAGTCTCTGAACATTTTTTAATGCACCTAATGCTATAAAGTTGTTTCTCAGTGCTGCCATGATTGTGTTCTACAGATTATTATATGGTGTAGCTTCATTTTCATTTAATTCTAGAAATCAGTTAATTTACTTTTGAATTCTTCCTTGACTCAATAGTGCACTTTTAGACTCTGTGTTTATGTGCTATCTACTGTTTCTATGACGATTGGTGTATAGTTTGTTTTTCCATTTTTCAGGAGGTTACTCCACTTTTCATATACTATTTTTTTTTTACTTTTAGTTTTTGCTTTGTGTCCAGCTGCAAAGTAGATTCTGGATACAGTTACACTAGCTACTGTAAAAATGTGTATTCTTAGGGTTTGAATGTAATTACCTGTTGAAAACTATTATGTATATTTCATTTATAATGCTATTAATACTAATATTTCTTACACATAAACAAAATATGATGTATTTTATTTTTTCATATGCCTTATATATTGGTGAGTGGGCATTTTGGGGCTAAGGTATGAGTTTAAACCTAGTAGGATGTCTTTTATGAAGTTGGATATAATTACATTTACAATGTATATTTAGAAAATTGTAAGATTTTTCTGTTGAATTATTCTTTGGAGATTATAAAGTGACTTTCATTGTCTTTTAGGAATGGTTTTGTTTGAAGTGTAGGTATTTAGATATTTGAGTATCTATGACTGATTGTTTATTCATTCTACTTGCTTAAATACTATTTTCCCCATTCTTTTACCCTAAGGTGGTATCTATTTTATATTATGGGTTTTGTTTCTTTAATACAAGATGGAAATGATAGATCCTATTTTAATGTAATCTTCTGGACTGTCTTTTTATTATGTAATAGAAAGCATTGATACTGAGCATTATAATTGAGATAATGGTATTAATTCCTGTCATTTTGTTGATTTGTTTTTAGACTTCTTTTAGTTGACAACCTGAAATTATTTATTTAGTCCATGTGTACATTTTGCACTGCAGACTAAAGCATCCCCTCCAATATTCTCTGGAGAGTGGGCTTCTTCTCTATTTATTGTGGAAAGTATTCAATTATGCTTCAATTTAAATAGATAATATTGTTGTGTATAAAAGTCTGAGCTGTCATTTGTCTTTCAGAACTTCAAATACGTTTACTCAGGATTTCTGGCTTTAAAAGTTTCAGGATAGCAATGTGACAATAGACAGACCCAAAGAAACTGGGTAATAAGGATCTCCCAAGAACGGATGCAGGAATCTCACTTAGAGTGGAAAACTAAATAGTCACTGAAGGTGGACGGAAGAGGTAATTGGGTAGGAGAGGAGGATAAAAGGAGAATAAGGATGGAGATCAGTTGCAGGGAGAGAAGGTATATGAGGGTGTTGGGAGTGAGTACAGAAATTGGTGAGGCGCATCTATCCTGTCTAGCTGGAGGCCTGGTTGGGTGTTGTATACACAGAGTCTATAGTGGTGAGCCTAGCTGAGCTTACTTCTGGAGGTGGATATAGAGACTGAAGTGGCTACCCCCTATAGCCAGGCAGGACTTCCAGAGGAAGGAGGTGATATTAATCCATTTATAAAACTTCAACCCAAATGTGTCCTTCCTACAATCTGTACAGTGATAAAGATGGAGCGAAGACTGAGGAAAAGGCTAACCAGTGACTGCCCCAACTTGAGACCCATCCCATGTGAGATAGTCAACCCATGTAAATATTAATGTACTCTGCTATGCATGCAGACAGGAACCTAGCATAACTGTCTCCTGAGAGGCTTCATCTAGCAGCAGATGGAGGCGGATGCAGAGACACACAGCTAAATATTATGAAGTCTTGTGGAAGAGTGGAGGATAGAAATGAGCAAGCTGGAGCAATCAAGGGTTCCACAAGAAGACCTATAGAGTCAACTAACCTGGGACTGTGAGGGCTCACAGAGCCTGGGCCACCAACCAGGAAGCATGTAGCAACTGTGCTGTTTGGTCTTTATGTGGATTTCCTAACAAGTGCAGTGCAGTGTGGGTTATCTAGATTTCTGTTCCTTGCCAGTGGATCCGCTTCTGTCAGACTGGACTGCCTGTTTGAGTCTCAGTGAGAGAGGAGGTACCTGTTCTTGATGAGACTAAATGTCCCAAAGGTGGGCTCCCCTTCTCTGAGAAGAGTAGAAGGGGACAGTGGGGAGAAAGAAGGGTAATGGTGGGACTTGGAGGAGAGGAAGGAGGGGCTGTGTTATCGTGATGAAAATGGAATAAAAATGTACAAATAAATTATTGTAAACAAAAGTTTCTGTGACCTTGTCTTTTTCTTTTTAAGTTTCTCATACCATTTTCTGTGCTTCAAATGTTTTAAGTATAATATATATTGAAGAATTTCTTTTCTGTCCCTGACTACTTTCTGTTCTATGTGCTTCTTTTACAAGGATTAGAATCAAGAATAGAATGTGCCCACTCCTCATAATAGTAACTAAATATTGCATAATAAAAATGCAATGAGCTTTCATAATCACACTAAAAAGAGAAACAGATTTGGTGCAAATTTTTGTTCAAGAAAAAACATTTGGGTCCAAGGATAAAGTCACAAGCAGGCTCTATGATAAGGCAAGGCCTTAAAAAATTTTGCTTTGAACTTATAATGAGCATATTATAATGAAACACTGCTTTAAACTTAACATCAACATCCTACTGTAACTCTCATTTTATGTAACATTTTATGTCTGAGGTAATTTTCTAAAAAAATTTTTTGTCTAAGAAGGTATAAAAAAAAAAGACCAGAGAAAAGAAATAAAGTTGTTGGTTGAATGGTTTGTCTTGATGAGACATGCAGCATCCATCCATCCATCCATCCATCCATCCATCCATCCATCCATCCATCCATCCAAATGTGTATGTCTGTTTGTCTATATATATGTGTGTAGGTATATGTATATGTGTAAGCATGCAGAGAATTTGTAAGCATGCAAGAATACTTGTGAAGTTTATTGTGACAGAGGGTCAGGCCAGAGTGCGGGTGCATGAATGTGTATGTGTCTCTGCATAGTTTCCTGTATAAAGAATCTTAATTCTCCTTCTTTCCTTCCTCTCTAGTTCAAACCAGGTTCATTTTTAGTTCATATCATGTATGTAGAAAGAATGTTTAAATCAATAGTGTCAAGAATAAATATCAAATTAATAGCAGTAGTATATCCAATTTGCTTTCATTCTCTAATACATATACACATATGCTAAATTTCTATTCTATTTTAAGCACTTTTATATATGAAGACATAATTGTGAACAAAGGCAATGCTATGATAAAAATAAATAAGAAAAAAACAAATCATATTATGTCATTGAATTAGTTTAAAAGAAGTCATAAATTGTTGCTAATTCTTGACATAAAGAAATACAGTTTAACTCTGCATCACACCAATGGACTATCATCATAACTTTATCCAATAAAATGGGGCTTAAATGATTTTGTGAAAGTTCTAGAATTTGAATATTGGCCTTTAAAATGTTTTCCTGAATCTGCCATACATGAAATATCTCTAAGCTATCAGGAGATCATATTCACAATCAGAAAAGGTGAAATAACAGTTTACAAGACGAACACCAGTTGGGAAGGCCTGTGTTAACCTTCTAACCCAGCAGACCATACGTCTTAAGGCAGCTACTTTTGTTCTCTGAAGCCTCATGTCAGTCACATGAGTGTGGAGAGTAAAGCAGTGTTGCTTAAATGTGGCAGAATGGGAGTGACATTTCACTCTTTCAGTTAAGTGACATACACGGTGAATGGCCAGACTTCAGTACTAAAAGATAACAGAAGCAGAAATGTAGGCAGTGAGTTTAAGAAACAGGTGCTCTGGAAAATGTTATTTCATGTAATATCTAAAAAAAAATAAAGTCTATTCATTCTTTACCTCTCTAGCTTTCTCTCTCTCTCTCTCTCTCTCTCTCTCTCTCTCTCTCTCTCTCTCTCTCTCTCTCTCTCTCTCTCTCTCTCTCTCTCTCTTCCTCTCTCTTTCTCTCCCTCCCTCCCTTCCTCTCTCTCTCTCTCTCTCTCTCTCTCTCTCATATTGGAAGTGGATATTTTTGATAAAATATGCTCTGATTACAGTTTCACCTCCACAAATCCCCTCCCGTGCTTTCTCCCTGTCTCTATTTTCTTGCTTTAGGGTTGTTGTTGTTGTTGTTGCTGTTGTTGTTGTTGTTGTTGTTGTTGTTCGGGGAGCTGTGAGAGGAGGTGTGAACTCATTGCATGGACTATTCTGGAACTCAACTCAGCCACTCCTACACTTACGGTAATCCATCTTTCTCCACAGTCCATGTGTTAGGATTACAAATATGGATGGACAATCCTGAATAGGTGTTTTCAAAAAGAGGGGAACTAGGAAAAGGGTGTCTTATTAAGAGTGCCTTCAAGTCTTTGGCGCAACACTCATTTAGAGAGTGTGGAATGCCGGTGGGAAAGCATCTATGGTAGTCACAAGAACTTAGCTGAGAAGTGTAGGTGAGTGGCAAGAATGATGGTGTGGTACTGCATACCATGATAAGTTCATGAGGAAATGCGTGAACTTGAGTGAAAGCTCACATCCAATACACCCCTTCTCACCGCTCCTCTCCCACTCCCTGTCCCTCTTAACACCATGTGTTTATAAATCAAAGTACCATTGCTATATAATAAATCATCTATATTTATGAAAAACATAAAGATAATTTTAAAAAAAAACATTCCAGACTAAAATATAAAGTTTTAGAATGCTATAGTATTACATGTCTGTAGTCTAATTACTTAGGAACTAAGTCAGCTAGTTGGTTTGACACTAGAGACCCCATACTAAAAACCAAACTATAAAAAAACTAAACAAAACAAAACATAGACTTCAAGTTTTTCCAAATCGTACTTTATAAAGCTTTTCCAAATGGTATTTAAAATGGCTGACTGAGTTACAAATATCTATTGCAGGTAATTAATGTATTTTTCAAGAATGGTAAGATCTTTCAACGTAACTAGGATCTAGAAATTTAATAAGTAGATAGAATATTGCATAGGATTTTCTGGTACATCAGGGGTTCTCCAAGCTCTCTATCATGCCATATGGCCAACGCCAGTCTGTCTGCAAAGATGGTCAGCTGGCATGAATCTTTACGATATGCTATAATTTGGAATGTGTTCTCCAAAACTGCATTCTGTTTTTAGAAAAGATATCTCTGCTATAAAATCCTACTGGTTCTATTCCATTCTAGCTTTACTAACTACAGTAAATACACATTTATATGGGAAAATAATTTCCGGGTTTAATTAAGATGAAGTTTTATATAGTGTTCACTGAAACTAAAATTAAATAATATGGCATTAGGCAGTAAAATAAGCTGATGTTTTCTGTGTGTAAACACAAAATAGGTAGCAAAGAAAATATTATTTAATAAAGGTAAAATTATGTACATAAATGCCATCTGTTGCAATTTGTGCTGTCCCAGGAAACTGATTTACAATAATTAGAAGCCACTTGTGTTGTGGCTACTAAGCATATGCATTTGGCTTTTGCAAATTAAAGTAAGTGGGATAATTTCTAATCATTTTAAAATCAGTTCAAAGATGGATTGTACATTATATGAGAATAAACATTGGCTTGAAATTAATTCTGTGTTTGATACAACCTATGATCAAATTAATAATAAAGCTATGATTAATTTTCTTTATTTCTTTATTTATAATTAGAATTTAGACCATAGTTCAAATTTCTACCTTGAATATGCTTTTGTTGCAGTTCCCTTAAAATTATGTTTGTGAAATCTGTCTTGTTTAATAAACAATGTTAATTTGACAGTAAAAAAAAGAAAGCAGGCTCATTTAGAAAAAATATCAATACTGACCACTAATCAAGAGTTCTACTTCCTATAAAATAACTAATAAATGTTACTTAAATTATAATTCTACAAAAGAATGTAGATAACTTAGCATGTAAGTACCTGTGATAGCTTAATTTTCATTGAATATTTTTTATTCTTAAAATATTAAATCATAAGTGGATTTTCAAAAATCTCAGAAAAGAAGCACTCAGTGGTGACATGCATTTTTTTTCTATAGTCCCTTTTTACAGTCCAGTCTCTATCCCCCTCCAGGTTTGCCTGAACCCCTGAACCCCCACCCCCCAGCACTACCCATCCCATACCTCTTCCTGCCTCCTTGTCTCCAAGTGGATGTCCCCACCCCCAACCCCCCCACCAGACCTCTCAACTCCCTGGAGCCTCAAGTCTCCAGGGAGTACATCTTCTCTCACTGAGGTCAGACCCAGCAGTCCTCTGCTGTATATGTGTCAGGGGGCTTCATATCAGCTGGTATATACTGCCTGGTTGGTGGATACTTGACTCCATCTTGACCAGCAGCTATTATTTGTGAATACCTCCTCAAGTTTTCAGGTTCATGAGTTTCAGTTAATTAGTTGTTAGTCTTAATGCCTATACTACTGTGTTCCTGGTTGGAAAAGTTCCTGCACTGTGGCAATGACTTTGTGTGTATTTTCATTTTGTCCTCAACCATATTCAGGGCATTTAATTTTATGTTCCAGCTTGTGATCAATTTAGAAATTTTTGTAGGATGAGAGATAAGAATACCATTTCATTATCCTACACATACATATAGGCAGTCAGTTTAACAAGAACCATTTGTTTAAAATGCTATTTTTTTCCACCATGTTTAATTCTGGCTTCTTTGTCAAAAATCTGGATGCTATAGGATTGTGGGCTTATGTTTAAGTTCTCGATTCTATCTCATTCATCAGCGTGTATGCTTTTACTTTCTTATCTCTGTTAACAAACTTGAAAGGGTGATACTTGAGCAGAATTTTTTTGATTTTTTTTTTTTATTGTTCATAATGGTTCTGTCTCTGGCATTTCACTATGCAAAGGTGTTCATATAAGTCAGGAAATAACATGAGAAATTAAGAAAACCAATGTGCCTTAATTTAATAAATTACGAGATGAAAGCATGGGCACAGAAGACAAAGATAGTGAACACATGGCTCTTTTTGGTAAAGTTTAGCCTAAGTCATGTCTACTCATTTTATTTAAGGAAAGATATTTTGTGCTGAGTCCTTGATAGTGAAACAAAAGAGCTGCAGGAAGATGTCAGAGCATAAGATTACAGTCTCAATTTACAGCAAATAAAAATCTAAGTTGGCATAGATTGTAATATCAAAAAAGTCTTAGAGTAAATGATAAATCTTAAGAAATTAATGTAAAATTATAAGAACCTTGAATCTTATTTTTATCACTGTTAGTAAACAATGGAGAAGGGAGAGATGAATTAATTGTAAAACAGATTACTTTTCTCTCAATAGATAGAGCCCCTGCTTGCCTGTATTAATGGTCATATACACGTATGTGTTTATTTGTGTACCTACTAATATGCATGCACATGCATGTGTGACAGGAGTTGACAGTAGGGACTGTTGGGCATTCAGAGGAGAAATATGTGACACAGTGACATGTGGAAGCAAAGAAGATTAGCTTTTTTCCCTGAAAGCACCCTAAAGATAAAATAAAAGTACTATTTATAAGTTTCCTGTAGACAAGTATACTTTGGATAATTCCATAAAATAAAAATCAGAATATGAAAAGCCATGAGTGGGATCAAAGACTAAGGAATTATCTAATATGGAAATTATTATACTGAAAACTTATATTCAGTACTGAGATTTTTAAAAATCCAAGCAACTAATTAAAACCAATGCTCCATACCAGACCAATTGATATGAATGAAAAAGCTGAGTTTCACACTCCCTGAAAGAAGCAGATGCTGTGAGCAGCAGGGAGATGCCCGAGTAACTGGCATGAATGTGGCTGTGAATAATATTCTTGCATGACCCAGAGAACTAATCATGTGCATAGGACAGTACACTCCAAACCACATAGGACATTTGCACTTGATCTTAATAAAAAGGGTAAAGATGGCTATCGCTTAGGGTTCAGCAAATGAAAGTACCAGTGTATAGCAGTATACAGTGTTCACTGGAGGTAAATAATGAGATCTACAGTATGACTTGAATCAGATAATAAAACTGGCTGATATATCATAAGGCTGTTTTAGATTTTTATGTGATACACGTAACAAAAGTACTGGAACTCCATCATCCACTCCACTCTATCACACTAAAATGTAAATGACGCATGCACTTAAGTTCTTTTCAGTTGTTTAGAGAGGTAGGGATAGAGTAAAAGATGAAAATGTTCAAATATTACGTGGAGAGTAGCTGATTCTTGGTCAATTAAGGTGACTTAGAGAGGAGTACATGTTTTATGGCTTGAAACACAAGTGAGAAATAGACATGGCCAGATAAATTAAAAATAATTTCCAGATGAATAAAAAATAACAGAAAGAACAAATTGATGTCTTTCCATATACAAGCACATATGTGTGTGTATATATATATATATATATATATATATATATATATATATGAAGAAGATACAAATTGGCATATATGTGTAGTGTGTGTACATGCAACAGCAACTAATGAAAAGGCAGAGGCCAAAAATTTGAAAGATAACTAGGGAAAGAGAAGAAGGGGTAAGGCAAATTATATAGTTATACTATAGAAAAATAAAATTAAAAGGTAATAGTATCCCAAAACTATCTGAATACTGACATGACAGAGCAATAGCAGAGAGAAGTTTGGTAATACATGAAATATTTTAACTGACTATACTAAATAATAAGCTGTACAGATGAATATTTATCATAAATATGCTGAATGGCCGTATTGTGTCTTGACATGGCCTTGGCTTTATCTTTAAAATATCACCTTGGTATTATGTGAATGATGTCTCATAAAGAAGCAACAGAGTCAGGAGACAGCCCTGATATTCAAGGCCAATGACTGTCAAAGTACAGGGATAGTACTTCTTTGAAAAAGAATAGGGATGCTGAGCCAGATAAACCATTCTGTGCCTAAGAGTACATATTGTTCTTTCAGAGACCATATACTTAGCTCCAAGGAATCACATCATGTAGCTCACAACCACTAACTCTAGCTCTAAGAAAGCTACTTAACTCTTATCTCCATCTGTGCCTGAAAGTATGCGATAAACATAAACTCATGGAAGCACGTATATATTCATATAAATTAAAATGAATTATTAAAGCCTTTAAAATAGGGATACTATGTTGATTCACATTGCTCATTAATGATCACAAAGTGATTAAAACAAATATTATTTTATCATATTTCTTTTAAATATCAACTATAGATGTGAGATTAATCTATATATACTTGTCAAGTGACATTGGAATTTAAACAACCAACACACAAAACATCATATTTCTATCAGAGAAGTCAACTCCAGGAATACATACACTTTCAGTTCCTACAACATATAGGCAATTAAGAGTATAACTCAACATTTGTAGGAAAGTCCCAGTAGTCTCTAAAACATAGATTGTTGTCATTATTGTGAACCCTTTTACTGGAGACAACTTACACTTTGGCTGCAGGACATAGAAAAGTCAATTACAAATTTATCAGGAAAATTCTTCCCTGCTAGAGATATTTTCTAGTACCAGAAGTTGATATGGAGGTTGTTGTGGGAAATTTTTTTCATAGCTTTTGGTAACACTTAGAAAAATGATGTATATTTCATTTAAAATTTCATTAGAAAATTGAAAATAACTGAAGAGTTTAAGTACTTAAATTATGAATAATTAAGCTCCCTTAAATAAGAAACTAAAATGATTATAACCGTGTTGCTCTGTTTTAATTCATTGAAGAGGTTTGTGAATTCATGAGGACTAAAGCAGACATAATCAAACGAGTAGGAGAGTCCTTGTCTTTAATCTCAGCATCCTTCATATTTCTCCTGGGATTCTAGCACGGCACCTTGCCCTGTGAAATGTAATTAAGTTACATGGTGCATTTTGTCATCACTAGGAATAGTGGTGTACCTGGCTTGCAATCTGTGTTCTCATCTAGGCTGGGTGAAGCTAGTACTCTTTCTCTGAAGGACAGTGCTATTTAGATTTCACTTTTACACTCAGGTTTAGGATGTACTTCATGAAATCTGTTACAAGAAAATGCTTTTGTTTAACTTCTTTTATATTATTTTATCAATGTCTGTATATTCCCCATGTATAACACAGTATGTATGGACACTATACTTTGACTATATTGTGATAATTAGCAAAATGCTTATTTGTGTAATAACAATAATCTACTTTCTTACTAATTTTAGAAGGATGCACCAATAACAATAATAATCATTATCACACAGTAGACCTTTTAAATTTCCTTTTCTAATAACATATTTTTAAATCATTTTACCAGTTTCCCTAATCTCTACCCAATCTACCTGCAACCAAACACAACTTCATTTTCAACATCTCTGAATTTAACTTTAGAGTTCACATGTAGATACAGTCATGTTCCTTCTATTCTGTATTTGGCTCATTTCATTTAAATATGTTCAGGATGTGTTCATAAACACAAAAGTCACTTTTATATATTTTTTACTGTGAGAAGCAATAAATGAGAGTGCAGGTGTCTCTGAAAAAGAAAATGTGAAATACATGCAACTATGGTTAACACTAAATCATGAAAGAGAACCACATTATATCATCTGTGACACAAAGGGTGAATGTAGAGGTTCCTTATTTTCAGTAAAATGAATCAAATGGAAAGACATTATATGATATCATGTATATATGGGCTTTAAATGTATTTATTTCAGAGAAATAAAATGCAGAATCCAATATGGTGATGGATATATAAAATCGTGATACGTAGAAAGCTAACAAAGGAAGGATCGTGACTTGAGAATATTCTGGGATATGTTCAAAGGATCTCTCAAAAATAACAGAAGAGAGAAGGTGAGAAGCAGAGGGTGGAGAAAATGGGAGGATGGGAAACAATAATGAAAAGGTTGATAAAGTTACTTTGAAGCTAGTGGTGGCCAAAACACAATTAGTTTCTGATCTCTTTAGAGTCTGGATTCATAATGACCACGTAACCTGTCAAAATTTAGTTTATTAATAAGAAACTACATTTATAAGGTATTTATTCTCATACATATTTCACCCATATTTCAAAGTTAAAAGAGTTATAAACTAAATAGATAAACAGTTTCTTATAATTATTGACTTTGTATTTAATTACATAAAAATTGTTGTATGATTAATTTATATCAATTAATGTCAGGTGTTCTTGGCTAGGCAAACTGTAGTTTTCATGATACTTTCATGATACTTTAAAAAATTTCAAAATATAATTATTGATTGAAATTTGAACTAAAGATGGATATTCTATGTGCATAATTGTTTACTTTAATATGAGTTAAAATCATGAGAATAAAATATTAATAAAACAAGATTTTTCTAGGTTTGAGATATTTATCTCTTTACTGAATCTAATTGATATAGACCTGGAAAATAGGTAACCTCTACAAACAAAATTAGTGTGTATTTTAGTGTCACAATACTCACATAAAAATTAAAATAAAATATGTTTTAAATAATATTGTGGCAAAGTATTTAGAATAAGAATTTGATTCATAATTTACCTCTTAGTGTCTCCCTCATGGAGAATTTCCTATGTAAATTACTTCTATTGTCTTATTTTATTCCCTCCTAATATTTGATAGTGTCAATTTTCTTGTTAATTTTCGTTCTATTATACTAAATGACTTTTATGAAATGTTATATTTTTGTAATAGTGAAAGAGTTAATGTTCTTCATAATGAAATCATAGTTTTGAGTTTCAGCGCCACTAACTGAGATAGAGACTTATAGTTGGGCATACATTGGTCTTGTGGGAGGAGACAGAGAGGGTTAGAAACTGAGTAATTAGAAGTCACTGGATATGAGCATGAAAATGCAAAGGAGAAATCTTGTAGAAATATTGTTTCACTTTTCAGTAAGCACTTTTCTGTTTTAGTAAAAATATCGTATGGATGGGTGCTACAGATAAGGAACTATGATACCTGCTTTATTTCAGTTCTTTTATTATTTCATTTTCCATTCAGAGTATCAATTTCTCTTATTCTGTATGCTCATATAAACCAAGAAAATGATAGGTTTTCTAGTTTCAAGATGAGAGGATCAAAAACAGTTTCTAAACATTAGCTTTTCCACCATGAACCTGCCCATGAACCTAGAGGAACATCAAATGCCTATTTTGATAAAGGAATGAGCAATATACTGATCCCTAATGGTGTTCGATAATAATCATAGATTAGTGACATGTTCAGCGATCGTAAGAAAACCTTCCTGTTGCAGCAGATGAGAACACATACAAAGACCCACAAAATTAGCATTGTGCTAAGAATGAGAGACTTTGGAACACTTAACGAGATGTCTCCATCAAATCCCTATCCATGGGACACATAAGACATTGACAAAGACAAGAAGAAACATCATAAGAGATAGTGGAGACGGAAGACACCAAAGAAATAAGGTTTTCTAGGCACAAAAGAAATGACACACTTAGGAACTCATTAAGACTGCAGCAGCATGTATGGGGACTGCATAAATCTGGGCATGGTGTGGTCCCAGTGCTGAAAGGGGAAATGAACACAAGCCTCCAACCCTAACTCAGAAGCTATACCCAATTCTTAACATCCTACAAAGGGAAACTGGTTTTCTCCAACAGACATAAACCACACGCATCATGCCCAGAAGTTGAGGGCAAGCACAAAACTAACTCAGTGATATTTCTAGAAAATTTTCTTTCTTTTTTTTGACTCATAATTCTTTGTCTGGGCCTTTTTGTAAAAAGTTATAGAATACACACACACACACACACACACACACACACACACACACACACACACACACACATATATATATATATATATATATATATATATACTTGCTCACATTTGTTCACATATCAATTATCCTTCTTAGCGAAAAATTTTGAAAGTACTGTGCCCATTTTCACAACCTATCTTTCCTCACTTTACCTTCCTAAGTAAGAAAATTTTCTAGACTGTCCTAAAAAAAAGGTAGAGTGCATTTCAAACCCCTATTACAGTTTCTGAACTAGCCACATACAGTTGTGGAAAAGAATGGAGAAGAAAAGAATGAAGCCAAATAAAATCTGCCTGAGTGACTCAAACTTTTACTCTGGGTATGATGGAACAATTGAAGAGATGAATACTTACTTTATATTTTATATTTTAGGAACATTTTTTATATTGCTATGAGAACAAAGAAGCTGAAGGACGACAGAGAAGAGGGCTTTTAGGAAAAACTGTAATTTTTACATAAAAGTCTTGTGAATAAGCTGGACAGTGGTGAAGCATGCCTTTAATCCCAGCACTTGGGAGGCAGAGGCAGGTGGATTTCTAAGTTCGTGGCCAGCCTGGTCTACAGAGTGAGTTCCAGGACAGCCAGGGCTACACAGAGAAACCCTGTCTCGAAAACACCAAAAAAAAAAAAAATCTTATGAATAGAAATAATGGTCTACCAGGGAAATAGGAGGCTAACCCTATCACAGCCAGGTTGAAGGTATGTCTGAATAACTCTGCTAATATGAGATGAAATACATAGTATGTTTTCATAATTAGATTGAAGGTTTTATGTTTGTGAGTAACTGAAAAGCATTATTTAGTTTTATGAGAAATCCTGGAAAGGTCATATAATAAAATACCAGAAGTTCAGTCATGAAGATAATTACCTGCAGATTCATGGCAAATACCTTAGACCCAGATGTTTATAGGCGCCCTCATATACAGGAATGCGGGACAGTTCAGAAGACATGAACTGGAGCTTCAATATCATGAGCGCTTAGCATAGGAACTCAGGATTTCAAGAGATGATACATCAAAAAGTTGATTATAAGCAGTAATTCAGACCTTAAATCTAAAAATAAAACACTAAAAATGAATTTTAGTAAGGTGTATTACCCCAGAAACAAAAATGTAGAAAACATGGTTCAAGAAATAGGAAAAAAACAAAACAAAAAAGCAAAAAACAAAAACAGTGACAAATCTGCTGGTCTGTTTTAAGTTAAGAACTAAATGTAATTACCTTTATCAATCATGGAGATGAACTCTGATGAGAAGTGTGATATGAAGACAATAGATGCATAAAATGAATATTATAAAAATAACCTACAGTTTCTCATAGAATTCACTGGATAGAATGGAAAGAGAGCAAATTTCACGTTGTTTAAAGAGATCATTTCCTTCTTTGTCATCTGGATTTCAGAAAATGCACTGTCTTAGTTATCCATGTAAATTTCTGTTCCTTTTATGATTTTTTCACATTCTTTTATTTCATGTTCTGGTGGCTAATATTTGGTAAGAACCTTTACCAGAAATTCCTCTAAGGTTGTCTCTCATATTACTCTGAACTTTAGTAGGGAACTCATCAAATCAAAAGAATTTAAATTGATTACAAAGTGAATACAAAAAGTTTAAAGCCCGTACTGAATTTCACATATAGATAGATGTTTTCCATTTTGAAAAGCTTTTTTTCTAATATACAATACAGTCTGTAATCAAAATAGCCTCCATAAATAGAATGTTTTCAAATTTCTGGTTTCCTAATACCTAAAAATTTCCATTTTTAAAGGTTTCTTCTATCAAGTCAATTAAAGACATATCAGAAAATTGTATATAATTTCTTTTTAACACGTTATATCATTACATAACTTCTTTAATTTGTAACATTAAATTTGTTCTCCCTCCATATGAATGATATTAATTACATATATAATATGTAATGTATGTAATATGTGATGTATATAAGTATATACATTATATATATATAAAATCCATGAATTTAATAATTGACCCTCAACACAATGCAATATAGTATTTCTACTTTCTTGTCCTTGTGTCGTGCATTTTTCACATATTGTTTAGTAAATCCTTAAAGATCAAGTGGTATGTTCTTTTCATCGGCTTAAAATACTTTTATGAATCTGACAGTGGACCCTGCTCAGTTTTCCAGTTTACTTTCACTTAGATATATCTTTTCACTTGGGAGGGAGAAGAAAGCAATCACAAGGGGGAGGGAGAGAGGGACATGGGAGGGAAAGTGGACGGGAAGCGGATGGGGAACATGATGTGGTATTGCTCAGGGGAAAAGGACTGAAGCCCTGAGGGTTAGCAAAAAGAAAGGAAACAGGCAACCTCAGGAGGTAGGCAGTTGAGGGGACCCTCCAGAATATACCAGAGTCCTGAGAGGTGAGTGACTCTCAGGAATCAAAACGAGGGACCTTAGGTGAGATGACTTAGAATGGGGAGAGGGAACTTGTAGAGCCCAACTACAGCAGAAAGTCAGGGCATCAAATGAGGGATGGGTTGCCATCCTACACTCAAAACTCTCACCCATAATTGTTCCTGTCTGAAAGAACTGCAGGGATGGAAATGGAGAGGAGCCTGAGGAAAAGAAGGTCCAGCGACCGGCCCAAAGTAGGATCCAGCTCAAGGGGAGACCCCAATGCCTGACAATATTACTAGGCTATGGAGTGATCACAAAAAGCAACCAATCATGACTGTCCTCCGAAAGACCCTCTTTGATACAAGGTCGGGGAGTAGGTACGGGATGTTGAACAGTTGTAGAGTTGACCGGGAGGGGAATAAAATCTGGAGTTTAAAATAAATAAATAAATAAATAAATAAATAAATAAATAAATAAATAAATAAATAAATAAATAAGTAAGTAAATAAATAAGTAAATAAATAAGAAAGAAAAAGATTTTACAAGAAGGGGAAAAATAGTGAATTTAGGAATGCAGATATTTATTGAGATATTTATAAGGAAGAATGCAGAATAAATAACATAATCAGAAAAGTGGAAAATTCTGGCTTTTATATGAAATCAATCTTTTGCTATGCTTATAGTTCAGTCTTGCTCATGTTTTCAAATTAAAATACATAAGAAAATGCATATTTCCACTACATATAAATCCAATTCTAAAAATCATATACATCATGCAAGTATTTCTAAGTGGATCTCTTTAACTTCTGTGGGGACATTGCCTCTGCTATCTATCTATCTATCTATCTATCTATCTATCTATCTATCTATCTATCTATCTTTCTATCTTCCTTTCTATCTATCTAATATCTATCATCTATCAATCTATATATTGTTTTTCAAACTAATAATTCCAGCCAGCTTCAGACAAACACAGAAATAGTTTTGCTGTAAAAGTTAATTAGTTTTTAGATAACCTTGATTTAAAAGGCCCTTGAGTACAGAATTTTTGGCAAAGTTGTGCCTTTTCTTTGAAGAGAACTTTGAGTGCTTTGTAAATGTGTTATTCTCAAATACCAACAATATTACAGGTAATAATTCTCCTGTAGAATATTAAAAATATTGTTTACTTCAGGTTAAAATTGATTTTAGTGTACAGTCCCTATTATCACTTAATTAAATGAAAATGCCTTATGGAGAGGTATTAAGTAAGCTGGATAGCAAAGAAAGACATAAATGTGTCATGAAAATACATTATAATGTATATAAGAAGAATTCTGACAAGAAGATAAGAATATGGAAGGATCCTTTGTGCACAAAGGTATATAGAAAGTATTCAATTGTAAATTAAAGATATGGACTAGGCGACGCCCATTGTGCAGTGTTAAGAAATGTAAAGTGTTGTGTCCTTTATGTGACAATAGAATTTTCACATAAAAGAAACTCGCCTTCTTTCTTTTTCATGCAGTCGATAGTTATAGGATAATCATTCCATTTCAAAGCATTTAACACTACATTAGGAAGAACATTTGTTGGGGTAATTTAATGTCTTAAATCCGTCTAAGCCAATGGAAAGGTTGAATACAAGATTAAATTTGATTAATGCTTCTTATGAATTTATGATTCAGAGTCTTAATTTTTAATAAAATAATTGAAGTATTTCTGGTTGACACATTTAATGAATATTTTAAGATTTTAAAAAATCTATAGTTGGTATACAAGTTTTATAATTTCTCAAAGAACAGGTGGTTTTTGAAATAAAAATGAAAAGGAACAGCACGAAATGAGCTCCCTGCTAGCAAACATCAGAAGATGCCATCCGATACAGTGGTAATATAGCAGAGATGTTGGGGAAGTCAACATTCCAAGTTCCATGCACTTACACATCAACTGCATTTGATTACCTTGTAAAGACAGCAAGAATCATAGCTAAGTAACTAGTAATCAGTACTTCAATTTTGAAAAATATGTGATTCTAATGTAATAAAGAAATGAGCAACTCTCAAAGAAAAAAATAATATTCAATTTGAAATGTGCTAATAAATATAAAAAGTCAGTAGCTTTCAAAATATTTTAGAATACCTACAATGAACTATATACAGTTTATATTTTATACTGCTTATTTAATTTTTATTTACATACGTGTTAAATGAAATTAAGTTAATTGTTTTGGCGTCTTTTAATTTTTTTTTCAAATGGCTACAGGGATATGCAAATTTTATTAATGTATATCACATTGTTCCATTGTTAATGCTTGTGTTAGTTGTTTGTTGAGATCTGTAAGGCCATTAAATAATTAATTAGAAGGTAAGAAATCCTGAAGAATTTCTCAGGAGTGGTCACTGATGATACGTCAGGCTAAAGCTGTGCTGTCTGACAGTAAATTTAGTGACAAAGGGCAGAATGGACTTGAAGTCACAGGAATGATAATATTTAAACAGCAAGGACCTGTCTTTGTGCAGTCTGTGCCAATGTATAAATTTAAGACTGAGTGCTCTTTCCACAATATTTGCATGTAGAAAATACAAGTCTGAGAATCCCCCATTGTCTCTGTATCCCTGTGTTTCTGCATTTGCATTTACCTGAATTTTGCCCTTTCCCCATCAGTAGTTTCTGATTCCATTACCCTACTATTTAAATAGCTTAATTAGGAAAATGCTTACTGAGTTTTTATTATATTGATAAGGTACAAAAATAAGTATCCTTTTGTAAGTCTGACCAATGCATGACCAGAATTTGGAAAAGTTAACATGAGTCATGAACATTCTAAATCATGATTAATTGGTTGTCTGGATGAAGAGAAGATATGTTTCATTGTTATAGGAGTGATTTTATATTAGATAAATAATACATTAAATTTTAGCATTTTCAGAAACATGACATAGATATGACTTCAGTACTCCTCCACTTATTATACTGCTTTCAATTCACACTGTTAGGTTGTACACATCTAAACAAATGAAAGATTTAAAAAGTATGGAACATGTTTTACAAGTGCGCGTGTATGTTCACGGTAACACAAATCAATTGATATCTCACCGAGTTCATTTAAACATCACTTGCTAATTATGTGACAAGAATTACTGAATATAATTTTATCACTATGCCACTATATAGTTACATATGTTCCCTTTTAAAAAATACTCAGCCAAAAATATCTCCTAAAAAAAAAAAAAAACCCATAACATACAATAGAAAATTGAAGCCTCTATTAAGTGCTGTGAGTGTTTTAGTCTGAATCTCAAACGCTGCTTCTCTTACAAGTGATGTTTGAAGGTAACTTTTAGGTAAGTTATAGTCGCACATTAAGAGCAATGACACTGCTGAGGCTGCTATTAGCAACAATAATAACAGCTAACAGTTTCTCTGACTCTTATTCTCAGACAAAGGCCATTTAAAGTGTTTTAGACATGTTATCTAATTTAACAGTGATCATTTTCTGAACATTTCACTTTAATCTCCATATGTGTACACATCTATATATTTGCATTGATAACCTGAGAGCTGCAAGCATTAAAACTCATGTCTGCCACTGCACAGGGTGGCCTAGCACTTAGTGCTTTTTGAGAAGTCTGCTTTTATTTTTATTTATTTATTTATTTTTAAATAGCATCTCAATGAATGACTTCTTCTTTGGACTATACGAGATTTACAGGGACGCATGCAGGCTTTTAATCAGGCCCCACTTTCAACCTTATCATGTGTGCGTGGACAGATCCCATTTATGTAAGTTATCCTAACATCTTTGTGTGCTGTTGAGTAAAATATAGGTGTGAGGATTACATAAAATGAGGCATATGCAGATATTCTACAAATTGTAAGTAATATTATATATGCTTGAATAGCATTTGATAATTTAATAACTACCTACAACAGGAATATTGGGAATCCAACCCCCCCCAGAAGGACAGATTTGTTTCCTCTCTTTCAAACACATTAGATTCCTCTAAATGCCTTCTGAAAACTAAATTTCTATAAAGTCATGATAAAATGAAAGGAAGGATGGGATATAACAATTTTATATGGATCCTTTTCTCTTCTTTTAGACAGAGATTTAAACTGTAAGGCTGTATTAAAAGCATTTGAAAACTTGTGATTACTATAATATCAGAAAACAGCATTCCCTCATCTTACCGTAAGAAGTCTGAGCTCTGTCTTTCTATAAAAACTTTATGGACGGCAAGGGTTAATGACGATGGCACAGCACACATGCCAATACCTAATACACTAACTGCTGCACAACTTACATTTCTTCGGGAATCAATAACTCAAAGAAAAAAAAGTCAACATTTAGATAAGTACCTACATAGCATTTTAGAGGGTAGTAATATATGTTTATCTGGTTGACATTTTATGTCTCATTGAAATTTAAGTCTTGAGCTGCAATAAGATAAAAGCGAACTAACAGGTCACAAGGACTTGCATATAGGGCTTCATGGTTAATAACAAAGATCCATCAGTGATATGGCTTAAAAGAACTTTAGCTAATGTTGAATGCATGGAGTGACCATAGACAACTGAAAAATAGCTCATGAGTTCCATTCATACATCAACAATGCTGCCTCCATGCTATTCATGTACCAATAAGTAAGCACTCTCATAAAACCAGTTTGTTCATGAACAACAACGGTTTATACCAATCACCTGGTTACATTCTACAACTATTAGGAATCACAAGCAATCCTTACATCTGCAAATATTCTGAAAAAGAAAGAAAGAAGTGTTCTAATCTTGAAGACCTGAGTACTCACTTTGAGAAGAGAGTATATATGCAAATGAGTTTTAACTTAAAATTCGGTAATACATGCTGTTTCTAGTATCAGAAGAATTGAATATGTGACAAAAATAAAAGTTTTGCTAAATCATTTATTGGACTTTTGCAATTGATTGACAATTACTACCCTGCAAATTAGTGTAAGTTTGAAAATATTTTCTATTTAACAATTGGCTGTCAGTAGACTATATCTCTGTCACAGTGCTTGGTATATTTTATAAGTAGTAGAAATTGAAATCATGATCTAAACTTTTTAGAAAATCACAAATTCTATGAGATTATAAAGAAAGCTAATATAATTTTATTTTATTTTGAATTTTTAATATCAAAAAGACACATATGCTTATTAAATATTAACATAAAATAACATACAAAGCAAAGTTATATGTTAGTTATGTTGTCATATTTTATGAAAGTAACTATAATATTTCCTACTTAGTTATAAGTCAGTCATATTTATTTTAAAATCGATATTTATTTTGATCAACTCTTATTATTAGAAATTAATGAAAAATCAAACAAAAACCCTATGAAACCTTTAAAAATACTGATTTTTTACTATTATTTTGAATTCATTCATTATTTTCTTGCCTTTTCCTGTTGTGCTTTGCATTTTTAAAATCTTAGTCTAAGTGATCTTTTTATTAGGGTCCCACTAAGTAGACTACTAGGAGTACTTGGGTTCCTTTTTCTAATGCCTATGTTAATATGTGATAGATTAATCCAAAAGCAGAATGAATGTATAATAA
The DNA here is from genome assembly GCA_028551405.1 of Uromys caudimaculatus. Taxonomy (NCBI): domain Eukaryota; kingdom Metazoa; phylum Chordata; class Mammalia; order Rodentia; family Muridae; genus Uromys; species Uromys caudimaculatus. Next base: position 49,661,832 of record CM052718.1, on the reverse strand, counting down.
AACATTTAGATGAGTGGTCATATGGGTCATGATGCTTTGGGAATTGCATATCATATATCCTGCATATCAGATATAAATCATATTATGATTTGTAATAGTAACAGTTATAATTTCAAAATAGCAATGAAATAATTTTGTGGTTGAGGTCATAAAAACATGAGAAACTCTGTTAAAGGGTTGCAACATTAGGAAACTTGAGAATCAGTGATCTAGACTATACTAAAGGAAAAAAAACACTATTAGTTTAACCCCCCAATATATTTCATAACATATATGTATGCATAGATATATATATACACAATATTTGATTTTATATACCATCATCTGCCTTGTCTACTTAATTAATTTATTTAACTGGCACAGATTGCCGGAATGATTTTAAATTTCTAATCCTCATAGTTCTCCTTCTCTGGTGTTTGTATCATGGGTATGTAAATTTCATAATGTATGGGTCATCCTGGGCCTTGTACATGCTAGGAGAGCATTATTCTAGCTATGCTGTGTCCCCAGCCCACGTTATTGCAATTTTATAATAAATTCTTTACTTTTTATTACAACATAATTATATCATTTCACCCTTTCCTCCCCTCTACCCATTCAATATACTCCTCTTTTGTCCCACTCACATCCATAGCCATTTAAAACAGTTAAAGGTTGCCCTGTACACATATGCATATATGTATGCATTATATATACATATACATTTTATGCAACATATTTGTACATAATCTTTATTTTTAGTATTAACATGATGATCAAGCTAAAATAGTTTTCTAGAAATGACTATATTTTATAACACTTGAGAGAAATGGTTTGCTAGATTTGATACTGATGAGAAGGATTTTCTTTTTATTTATTTATATATTTAGGTTTTTCGAGACAGGGTTTCTCTGTGTAGCCCTGGCTGTCCTGGAACTCACTCTGTAGACCAGGCTGGCCTCGAACTCAGAAATCCACCTGCCTCTGCCTCCCAAGTGCTGGGTAATTTTCATAATTTATTATGAAGTTCTTCAGATTGGAAATTTGAAATAAAATAATAATCAGCCATTGTATTGTACTTTACAAATCTATAATTTATTAACAGAATTTTAAGGATTGGAGATCTATGACCACATTGCTAAATAAATTCTCAGAATTATAATTTTCAGAAAAACCAGTGTTTTATTGATAGCACAATAAATAGTTTATTTAAATATATTATTTATTAAAATTTCCTTTCTATACCTAGAAAATAATTACAATGGATATTTCAAGATAAATACATAAATTTTATATGGCTTCCAGTTTTTTAGGACATTATATTTTATATTGGCATGACTATTACCATTTATTTACATCACAGAATAAGTATTATGAGGAAACATTTAGTGTTACTTTAAGCAACATTATAATTATTTATAAAGATCACTTTGAATATAGAAATAACTCAGTTATCTATGCTTTTATGTTTATAATACCAATTAAAAGAATAAATTCCATAGAAAGGAAAAGCAACTAATAGAAAGAATACATATTATCATTCTTGATTTTTTTGTCCTATAATAAAATTACAATAGATAAATTTCCAGGTACAAGTAATTATTCAGTATTGAAAAGATATTTAAGGACAAAAAATAATGTTATCAAAATCAAAAGAAGAGATTGTTAAGCCAATCATAACTGCAGAGAATTACAAGGCAACCCTCAATATATTTATCCTAAAGTTATTTCCTGGACCATAGCGAGCATAGCAGACACTGAGTGTCTGAACAAATACTTTCTGAGGAGTCATTATTATTCAGAGTCATCAGATTACAGGAGGTGTTTTACAATGAGAAATAGGGGATATATTAGCTCCTGATTTTTATTAATAATGGATGTGTATGAATACCATAAAAACATATAGTTAACTTCATCAGTAAAGCAGAAATTAAAATGATAATAATGAAATTTTTTTTAAAAAAACCTACTTTACTTTCATAGAAATGCATTTGGTTTACTTCTACACTTTTTAAATTCCAGTATATATATATATATATATATATATATATATATATATATATATATATATATATATATATATATATATATATATATTTGGGAATATATATAAATATTTTTGGGAAGAAACTACTTTCCAGTTTTACTTACTAGATACCACATTTTCAAAGTTGACTCCAAGAAAAATATTTTTTTTCCTGAAAAGCCGTGGGCACATTTGTTGCAACTGAGTAATAGAAACCTTCTCACTTTTCATTTTTAACTCTGGCTCCAGAAATTAAATATTCAATTCAGTCACAATATTTAAAGCTCTTTCTCTTCTGGCTGGGATGTGTGCTTTTTCATTCATCCTAACTGAAAGATAAGCTCATTCCACCAAAACTTTTCACCCTGGATGTAAAATTTATGTTTTTACTCTAAGAAATCTCAAAATCTTTGTATTTACATAGAAGTAGTGTGTCTCACTACTGTGGTTTGTTTCATTTATGTCGTACCTAGGCTAAAGGAACTCAGACAGTAGGGATTGAATTACACAAGAGGAACCACTATAACAAAATAGTAGAATGAATCAGAATACAAAATATACAAAGAATTAGTATTTAAACTTTATTTTCTACAAATTATCTTCTTTTTGATTTTTATCAGTTTACTTATATATCGTTTTCAGTGGTAGGCAATATTGAAGAAATTAAATTAAATCTTGAAAATACTCTTGAAGGTAATGTAAGATTGAGTGGAAGAACATTGAAGAAAACCAAAGATCTACATCTACTGGCAGTTGGGACATTATCTCATAAAGCAAAACATAAAAACCCAATTTTTAATATGTTTTTATATAAAATTATATTACACTGAAATAAGATACCATTTAATATTGAGATACACTTGATTTTCCCTCACATTTTTAAATGTAAATAAAATGTCAGCTGTTACTTCTATCGGTAAAATAGAAAGCATCCAACTGAAAGACTCCCTGAGTCTAACATAAGAAGATCATCAACGACAAAAGTGAAGAGGTTAAACTTCGAATTTCTGCCACTCTACACGTCTCAATCCACTATAGAGAAGAATCACAACCCTAAAGTCAGAGAGTGGAAAAAAATGTAAAACTTAGAGAGGTGAACCAGAAAGCTCAAGGGTACACAGTAAATATTTCTTAAAAAAAAAAAAAAAAAGTACTTCTGGTTCTGAGATGGTTGATCAAGGAACCAGATAAAATATACTGAGAATTTAAAATGAAACATTGGTTTAATTTGATAATATTAAATGACATGGTTGGATCTCTATATTAATAGAAGCTATGAAAGTAAAAAAAAAAATGCTGTGTATGTTTTTCTTTAAGCTATAGTACTTTTTGATGATTAATATTTTCTGTTATGGGAAATAACAAATGAGATAGTTTTAAAAGCATATTTGTACTCAATGTATATCTTTTTGTTCTACAAAGACATATTTGAAGAATTTCTTTAGGGCTTATTCTATAAATTATTTAAGGTGCTTCATTAGGAATTTTTGTTATAGAAATATCTATTAGTCTATTATGAAAATAAAGGTACAACTCATACTAATCTGTAATACTAATTAGAGAGAAACCTCATTGATCCAACATTTCTAGAAGTCCCTTGCTTTAAAATATTAATTAATTGCGGAAATGTGTACTTAAAAAGACAAGATATGTTCTGATACTATTTTAGTTAATTAATATAAGCTACTAAGAGTCACCATATTAAATTTACAAAATGCTTAAGATTAAAGAATACCAGAGGAAATATCTAAAAAACCAAAAGCAAACAAAAAGAGTAAATGGAATATGTAACCATGACAATGTTCACTAATGCCTGAGCATTCACAAGTGAGAGTGAAATGGCTTACTATCTATTGAGTCTGACATTGTGTCCACCAGGCTATCACAATATTATTGAGTATTGTAGAAACTACATTGTTATTAGTGTTTTGTCTTCCTCCTAAATTTGCTCCGATGAGTTTTCTAAGGTAACGCTTCAAATATTATAGCCTACTCATTTAAAATTATGCCTGTTAATAAAATCTGTAGATAGTAATTCTATTAAGGTTAATTATATTTGCAATAATAGACAAACTATGTATGAAAATGGAATTAAGGTGATGAAGAACGGCTTTACAACTATAGGTTTTCTGCATGATTTTGTAGCATGCTTTCTGCTGAAGCATGTCATTGAAGCCAAATATTGTATCTTCTGGAAAATACATCATAGAAGTCATAACACTTTTTAACTTTGATCACTGTGCTATGGATAAGAATCTATTATCTTTAATATGTAATTTAGTTATGATCACATTATTTTCTTAGAATGAATGACATTCTTTTCTGATGTAAATCACCCTTTATAAATGCTAAGGACATTTTTTTCAGACTACACAATGCAGTTGTGCATACCAAATTATTTTACACATCAAGGGAATCAGAGGTGATCATTAAACATACCTTGATAGGGAGCACTAAATCCACGGTAGCGGTGATTGCTGTCTGTAACAAAATGCAGTCTGAGCCAGTTTTTGTTGCTGATAATTGGTGGTGGTATATTCATTCCAGATAACCTGAATTAAGAAAGACAACAAAATACAAATTTAAAAAGCTTTTGGGAAGTAATTATTCTTACTGACTTGGAATGAAAAGGTAGCTAACTATATACAATATATAAATCATTGAATTTATACTGCCAACTTTTTCTTTAGAAAGTGAAATGTGTATGTATTATAAAATTAATCATAATATAGTAGCATGCTTTTATCCATTCTATTTTGATTAGATTGCATATATTGCTGAAATATACTGTAAAATAACAGCTCTCTAATATTCATTACTTGTTTTAACATAATTATTACACTGATAATAGATTTATAACCTTGATAGGAATAAAGATATTAAACAATTGCTTGGTGGTAATACTCATGGTACTTTTGTGTACATGCTGGTATAATAAATTTGCAAAGTAGAAACTCTTCAAAGAATTTGAGACGCATACATTCAGTATAAGACTGAGTTGTAGTTGTTATCGTTACATCTCTGTTAATCTCCTATTTTCAATATTTCACACATGGTAGCACATTTAATTACATGTTCTAACTATTTAGTACAATTTAATAATGTTTTATGTTTTCATGATTACCTGGGTTATATTCTATAACACCATATCAAGTTACAGAAACTGAAGAATGGGATGCAAAAGCAGATTTATTTGGGTGTAGGACAAGTGGGCTGTGCCAACAGACAGGCATAAGAACTGTTGAGCCTAAGTGAGCTCAAACCTGAGCTTCTGATGCTTCAAAGGGAAACAGGCTGTGGGCTCTCCATTCTGGACTTCTCTGGCTGGCATTCCTTTGGTGCCAAGGCACCCCCAGCAGAGAGGCAGAATGTGGTACCATATTTGTGAGTTACATTTAATATCAATGTAATTGCTGGGAAAGACACCATCCTTGCCTTTAGTCAAATGTTTATAGTGAAATGTTGTAACTATGTTCTAGGAAAATATCAATCATGGTTAAACTATTAAGTAACTTGATTTTATAATCACCAACAACCTCCAAAGAAGTTGTGTTGTTCTAATTTGGTTGAATTAAGGAATGTCTCCTAAATATAGTTCTTCCTTATCACTAACCAAAGTAGCCAATTATCCTAAGTAGACTATTATGTTGTGAAGTAGAATGTAGCATTAAAGCTTCTTGTAAGCAGTCTTTAGTATGTATATACTATTTTTCAACACTATATATTTTATGCCTCAGAAGGAAATACTAAACTCTTGACTTGTGTTTGTGTTCAGGATATAAAGGACCATGACTCTCTGTGTCAATGGTGATGGTAAGAGAAAACCATGACATTGGGGTACAACCTTTAGTGAGGAATATGCTTTGTGGATCAAAGTCCCCCTTCTGACATACATGCCACTCACTTATGAGAACCTACTTTCCTTATAGACTATTGGAGTTTTTCAAGAACTTTTGTGAATGGCCACATATCCTTAGTAGCTTTATTATGCTGCAACATGGTAACATTCATCTTGAAGTAACCAATCTTAGTAAATATACACATCCACCCCCGAAGTGCTTTACTTTGCTATATCATAGTGGCTATTAGTATTCATAATGTTGAATTTCATGTATTTCTCATTTCTATTGTTTCTTTAGATTATTCTCTAATATTTCCTTAGTTATCCACAATTTTCTTTTTTTACAGAGGTAGCTTTTATTATTGGTATAGTTGGCTAAACTTTTTCAGGATTTAATTTATTAAATAAAGGTCCACAGTATTTGTCTAAATAATTTAAACTAATTTCAAATATTTATTTCATTATTGTCAGAAAAAACAGTTTCTGTTTGTTATTATTGATTTGTTTTATTCAAATAACAATACAGTAAATAAATAAGTAAATATGCCTTTACATCATTCACATTTTCAAGAGAGTAGCCTGATTTATACCAGATTTTGATTTACAATTTGTACTGTTAAATTCTTTGATTTTGTGAACATAAATACCTGTGGGGTGAATAATTTAGACAGCCTGTCTACACATTAAATGCAATGAAACTATAGTACATTATTAACTTTACTTTAAATGTACTCAAGAACAAAACATTTGAAAGGAGGCTTTGGCAAAGTTCATTAAATGGAAAGTAAATTCTCAATAATATTTAAAATAAAATAGAAAGGAGCAAGTGATACAAAGATAAAACTTTCCATTATTTTCAAGGAAACTTTAGGAATTTTCTGCAACAGAGATAGTAAATGCAAGTATGTCATTGTACAACTGTGAAACATGAAATGACTTTCTAGAGTGGGGGATGGTAGAGGCAAATAAGATAAGGAGCATTGGACACAACAAGTTATGACGTTTTAGATGGACACAACTAAAAGACAAAGCAATCCTGAGCAAAAAGAACAATGATAGAGAGACTATCATTCCATATTTCAAGATATACAAAAAAGATATATCAATAAAAACTATGTTTCTCCTTCATGCATGTGTGTGCCCTACATGCATGCCAAATGTTTTTAGAAGACATCTTTGGATCCCTTGATGCTGGAATTATAGATGGCTGTGAGCCACTATGTAGACGCTGGGAATTTAAACCCAGTAAACTAAAACAGATAATGTTCTTAACCACTAAGCCATATCCCCATCCCATAAAACAAGTATAAAACACATGTGTAGACAAGTGGAAAAATAGAAGATCCAAACATGAGTACACATAGTTATAAACATACGATATTTGACAACAATGCCAAAAAAATCAACAAAACAAAAAACCTAAACTACCAACCATACACAAGAAAGTATCTTCAATACATAGTTCAGAGAAAACTGTATGGTTACATGTAGAAGAATAAAATTAGACCCACACCTATAGCTGTTCACAAAATTTAACACCTGATGGATCAAAGACATCAATATGAAATACAAAATGTTGAAAGCACTAGGAGAAAACATACGCAGTGCTCTGTAAGATATAGTCATTGAGAAGGACTCTCTGAGTAGATTGTCATCTTTCTAGGAAGTAAGGTAAATAACTAACAGGTGGAACCCCTCATTACCTTAAAAAACTTATAATAACTACAGGAAAAAAATCTAGAAAAAAGCCCACAGATGGGAGAAGATAATTGTCAGCTCTGCATTTGACAGAAGATTAATAGTCAGAAGATATAAATAACTTTTAAAAGCCAATGAAACAAAAACATAATTAAAATGGCTTATGAATCTGAATAGAATCCTAATTATATGTGAAACACATAAGCCTTAATAATGACAGCCATGAGAAAAATATCCCTAAAGGTCTAATATTTGTTAGAGTTTATATTACTGTGATAAAATATTACTCAAAGGAACTTTTGAAAGAAAGGGTTTATTTAAGCTTTTATCTGCTATACACAGTCCATCATAAAGTTAGGGAAGGTACTCAAAGCAGGGCTGTGATAAGAGCTTGAAGAAAAACAATCAGTTCAGGAATACTATTTACTGTCTTGTTCATCATACCTTGTTCATCCTGCTTTCTTATACAACTCAGAACCATCTGCTTAGGCATGCCACCGCCTAAGGTAAACTAGGCCAGATCACATCAATCATAAACCAGGATAATACCATAAAGACTTCCATATATGCCGATTTAATGAAATAATTTTCCATTTAAGGTTCCCTATTATCAGATATATACCTATATCACCTATATCTATATATCTATATCTATATATAGTCCAGTTGACAGTAAATAAACATGCACACTTAACAATATAGCCATCTAAACAGGATCTAAACAATAATAATAAAAGTTACTATGCCATGGTGGAGAAAAATCCACAGGCTTCATATATGAACATATATAGGCAGTTAATAACTGAGAGAAATATGATTAGTCTTCACCAAGAATGAACCCTGCAGCATGTTATTGAATACCAACTGGTACATTAAAATAATATACATATAAGCAAAACTAAATCGATGCAGGATTTTGCATTTATGTATTTATTTGTATATATGTGCTTATCTAAATGTATCAATAATATTTAAAGAAAAAGAAGCCATAAATGTGGGGGGAAGGAACTTAAGGGATTGGTGGGAGGTATGGGGCAGGGTAAATAATATAAATATAGCATACATATATGACATGCAAAATATTAATTTGATTAAAAATAAATTTGCAATTCTATAAAATAAAATGAACTGACCTATCTGTATTTCTTTGTGTTTGGTACTCAGAGAGATAGCCAAGACTACACAGACACATTTTCCCCAGAATCTTGACACCGAGCTGTTGTTGCAGCTTTCCTACTCCCCAATTTGTCTTTCTCGCTCATTCTTACTCTCTTGTTTTTAACCTGGTTTGACTCCCTCTCTTCTCTGTCCCTGAGATAAGATATTTTCCTCAGGCATTTTCTATTCCCATGACCTTGTTAAATGAATTGTTCTGTGTTCAGCCACAATTTGTGCTCTTCTGATTCACTCATTTATCTTATCTTAGGGCACTTTAATGTACTTCATTTTAGGACTGAAATAAATATAATTCAACTTTATTTACTTACTCTTAATCATGGTCAGACAAGCCAGCTTTGAAGTAAGGTTAAACCAGATGCTTAATCTCTTTCTATGTCCCAGCAGAGCACATTGAGATCATGTCCTTTCTTGTGTCATTTCTTATTTTATGTAATAGTAAGTTTTCTATTTTTCACATTATTACAGATATCTTACACCATCTTAAATCCACGATACTTAGTATATTCATTGATTAATAGTACTGAGATGCTAGATTCATTTATTAAAAACAATAATAAGTAGAAATTTGGGGGCATAAAACTTACCGTTAAGTATCTAATTTTTTTCTTTCTCAACAACACATTTTAAATTTCATTTTATGCCGCTATCAAGTATTTTCTAGTTTTACTTTATTTTAAACCAATTTAGAATGCTATATACTTTCAAAGACCTTGACAATGTCTAACTTGGATGTTTTCTGAGACTCAAAATACTTGTTAAAATTGGTAACATTATGTATATTATATTTGACTATATTATGTAATTCTTACACAGTAGTTCTTAACTCAAAATCATCAGGAATACTTCATTTCCCAATCTGCACCTCCACCTACATCTGTGGCATATTGACATGCCTGTTTCCTGACCCCATAGCCCTGCCCGGTCTGCCCTAAGCAGGGACATAGGAGGCTTGCTCTAAGTAGAGACAGCACTGTCTACCAGGAGGCCTCCTCTAACCCAGGTAACATAACTCCATCTGCCTCTGAGGAGGTTTGTTCCAATCTGAGATATCCAGGCTACTTAACACCAGATATAACTGGATGGTGAAAGTCAAGCACAAAAAAACAAAAGCAACAGAAGCCAATGTAATTTGGTGCCATCAGAACTCAGTTAGTTCTCCTACCACAAAAAAAAGGTCTAAATATCTTAACACATTCAAAGAGCAAGATTCTGACTTAAAAGCTTATTTCATGAAGATAATAGAAGCATTTATAAATAATTCTCTTAAAGAAATACAGGAAAACACAGGCAAACAAGCACAAGCACTTAAAGAGGTAACAAATGATTACCTTAAAGAAATACAGGAAAATACAATCAAACAGGTAAACGAATTGAAGAAAAGAGTCCAAGACCTAAAAATAGGAATAAAATAAAGAAATGGAGGCAACACTGGAGATGGACAACCTAGGGATCAGGAGCTATGGATACAAACAACACCAACAGAATACAAGAGATGGGAGAGAGAATCTCAGGTGTAGAAGATACCATAGAAGATATTTGTATAATGGTCAAAGAAAATGAAAAGTATATAAAATTACAAACCCAAAACATCCAGGAAATTTGGGACACAATGAAAAGACCAAACCTAAGAATAATAGATGTAAAAGAGGGTGAAGATTCCCAGTTAAAGAGCCGAAAACATCTTCACAAAAATCATAGAATAAACTTATCTAAGCTAAAGAAACAGAGTCATGTTCACCCTAAAGGACGACAGATGCCATCCTTGACTACTATACCCACCAAAACTCTCAATCATCATAGACAGACAAATCATGATATTCCATGACAAAACCAAATTTAAACTATATCTTTGTACTAATCCAGCCTACAGAGAATACTACAAGGAAAACTCCAACACTAGGAGGGTAAGTAACTACACTTAATAAAACAAAATAAATTAATCATCTCACAACAAACACAAAAGAAGAGAATCACACACACATAATGCCATTTCAAACAACAAAATATCAGGTAATAACAATCATTGGTCATTAGTATCTCTCAGAATCAGCAGACTCAATTCCCCCAATAAAAGGATAGAGTCTAACTGACTATATATGCAAACACGATCCATCATCAGATGCAAACTAGAAACACACCTAAGCAACAAAGACAGTACTACTTCAGAGTGAAAGGCTGAAGAAAGTTTTCTAAGCATGCTGCAGTAGTAAATCTAACGTCCAATAAAATAAACTTTCAACCAAAAGTTATTGAATGAGATGGGGAAGGACATTTCATACTCTTCAAGGAAAAAAAAAAAACCACAAAAATGAAGTCTCAATTCTGAACATCTCTGCCCTACATGCAAAGGTACCCATATTTGTAGATGAAGCTGTACTAAATCTCAAAACACACTTTGAACTGCATACACTTATTGTGGGAGAATTCAACACCCCATTCTCATCAATGGACAGGTCATCGAAACAGAAAATAAACAGAAACATTTTGGAACTAACAGAAATTATGAGTGGAATAGATTGAACAGATTGCAACATTTTCCCCTAAAATAAAAGAATATACCTTCTCAGCAACTCATGGAACCTCTTTCAAAACTGACTGAATAACTTGACACAAAACAAACCTCAACAGATTCAAGAAGATTGAAATAAACCCTTGTATTCTATCAGATCACCATGGTCTAAGACTGGACTTAAATAACAAAAATGACAACAGAATGTTCCCATACTCATGGAAACTGAACAACAGTCTACTCAATGATAACTTGGTCAGGGAAGAAATAGTGAAAGAAATTAAATACTTTCAAGAATTCAATGAAAATGAAGGAACAAGATACTCAAACATATAGTACACAATGAAAGCAGTGTTAAGAGGAAAATTCATAGCACTGCCTTCCTAAAGAAATTAGAGAAATCCTATATTAGCAACTTAACAGCACATCTGAAAGCTCTAGAACAAAAAGAAGCCAACAGACCCAAGTGGATTAGATTGCAGGCAATAGTCTAACTTAGGGATGAAACCAAACAATTAGAAAAAAAAGAGAACAATTCAAAGAATCAACATAAAGAATCAACAAAACCAAGAGCTTGTCTTTGAGAAATTGGACAAGATAGTTAAACTCTTAATCAAACTAATTAAAAGGCTCAGAGACAGTATCCAAATTAACAAAATCCTGAGATTCCATTTTATACCAATCAGAATGGCTAAGATAAAAAATGCATTCGATAGCACATGCTGATGAGGATGTGGAAAAAGAGGAACACTCCTTCATTGCTAGTGAACTGCAATGGTACAACGACTCTGGAAATCAATCTGGTAGTTACTCAGAAAATTGGAAATAGTTCTACCTGAAGACACAGCTATACTGTTCTTGAGCATATACCCAAAAGATGTTCCACCATATCTCAAGGACATGTGCATGACTATGTTCATAGCAGCTTTATTTATAGTATCCAGAAGCAGGAAATAGCCCAAATTTCCCTCACCTAAAGAATTGACATAGAAAATGTGTTTTATTGACACAATGGAATACTACTCATCTATTAAAAAGGAGGACATCAGGAATTTGCAGGCAGTTGAATGGAACTAGAAAATATCATCCTGAATGAGGTAACCCAGATGTAAAAGAGCATACATGTTATGTACTCACTAAAAAGTGAATATTAGCCAGAATACAGAATACCCGTGATACACCCCACAGACCCTAAGTGTTAAAAAAAGAAGAAACACCCAAGTAAGGATGCTTCAATACCATTTAGAGAGGCAATCCAAATAATCATGGGATGCAGAGGAAGAGTGGGACCTGAGTGGGAGTGGGGAGGAGAAAGGTGTCAGAATCATATATGGGGGGAGACAGGAGAGGCACCGGAAGGGACAGGAAAATAAATGGAAATATGTGGATGGAGGATGGGGTTTGGAGGGGAAACCTATAGAATGTCCCCAGAACTTGGGATGTGAGAGGCGCCCAGGAGTCAGTTTGGGTGTCCTTAGCTAAATGCCCAACAGTGTGGAGATGGAACCTGAAGAGACCATGTCCAGTATATAGACAAAGCCCCTACAAGAGGGATGAGGATACCAAACCACCTTCAAAAAATTTAACCCAGAATTGTTCCTGTCTAAAAGAAACGCAGGGGCAAAATTGGAGCAGAGACTGAAGGAAAGGATAACTTGTGATATATCTCACGGGTGGGCACCTAACCCTGATTCTATCACTGATGTTTTGTTGTGCTTCCAGACAGGAGCCTTGCATGGTTGTTCTCTGAGAGGCTCTACTATCAGCTGAGACAGATACAGATACTTAAAGCCAACCACTGGACTGAGGTCAGGGACGCCTATGGAAGAGTTAGGGGAAGGACTGAAGGAACTGAAGGGGATTGCAACTCCATTGGAAGACCAACAGTGTCAACTAACCCAGACACCTGGGAGCTCCCAGAGACTAAGCCACTAATGATAGAGCATACAAAGGCTGGTTCGAGGCTCCCAGGATATACTTAGCAGAGGCCACACTGCTTAGGGCCTCAGTGGGAGTGGATACACCTAGTACTGTAGAGACTTGATACTACAGAGAAGGGGTATGCCCTGGGAGAAGGCACCCTCTCATAGGTGAAAGAGAGGGAGGAAGGAGTGGGTAGCTTTGGAAGTGGGCAACATTTGGAACATAAATCGATAAAACAATTTTTAAAAGAACACCATTTCATTTCACAGATAGGAAAAAGCTAATTAAATAGCCATATCCATGCAAATTTCTCAGAGTATTTTCTGAAATTTTGTAACAAAAATGTCTTTAGAGTTTAGAAAAACTTACTCTTCAGTATCTCTTTGAGTTGTTTTTTTGTAACCATATACTTGTCTTATTGTACTTTTTTATTTTATCTCATAATTTAATAAGTTTATGCAACAAGTTACTCTTGCAAGTCCATGTTATGCAAGCATAGTGAAAGTCCTGCATTATAATATGTATTATAGAAGCCTACCATATATATCATTAGTATTGTTTATCATTCACAGCTAGAGAGGAATTTATATGTAGTCCTAAGAAGTACTACTGTGTTAAATATAATAAAAAAGAACAGTTTTTAATCTTATTTTCTTCTCTAAGTTTCTGTTTGAAAAATATGCTACCTACTTAATTCATGAATTGGATGCTGGTTGAAAATTGTTAATACTCATAAGATTCATGAGGATGCTACAGATGGCAAGAATGAATAGTTTGCATTTTTTGTGACAAATGTGAGACCACTTCTCGGCTAGGAGTGTTAGTTAATATCCATGGTATAGTTGAATGAATTTAGAACAACATAAGAAATTGAGGTTTAAATATCAATATGTTTGTTAACAGTGATTTCATTTTATTTATTTATTTTTCTACATATAATAATGGTAGAATTTTATTTCTATATCTGTGTATATGTATATGCAATATACATATTTCTATTCTTCATTCTTATGCTTTACTTCTTTTTTATTGGTTATTTTATTTATTTACATTTCAAATGTTATCTCCTGTCCCGGTTTCCCCTCTGCACACCCTTTAGCGCATCCTCTCTCCCACCTGCTTCTGTAAGGTTGATCCCCCGTCATGCACCCAATCCTGCCTCACCGAATTAGCATTCCCCTACACTGGGGCATCGAGTCTCCATAGGACCAAGGGCCTTAACTCCCATAGATGCCAGATAAGGTCATCCTCTGCTACATATGCAGCTAGAGCCATGAGTTCCTCCATGTATACTCTTTGGTTGGTGGTTTAGTCCCTGGGAGCTCTGGGGGGGAAGGGGGTAACTGGTTGGTTGATAATGCTGTTCTTCCTATGTGGTTGCAAAGCCCTTCAGCTCCTTCAGTCCTTTCCCTAACTCCTCCATTGGGGTTCCCATGATCAACCCAATGGTTGGCTGCAAGGATTCGCATCTGTATTGGTCAGGCTCTTAGAGACTCTCATGGGACAGCTATACTAGGCTCCTGTCAGCAACCTCTTTTTGGCAACAGCAATAATATCTGAGTTTGGTGTCTGTATATGGGATGGATCCCTAGGTGGGGCAGTCTCTGGATGGCCTTTCACCAGTCTCTGTTCCACTCTTCGTCCCTGCATTTCCTTGAGACAGGAGAAATTCTGGGTTGATATTTTTGAGATGGGTGGGTGACCCCATCCCTTAACCAGTGACTGTTTCTCACCTCTGGATATGATCTCTACAGGTTCTGTCTCACCTTTGTTGGGTATTTTGGCTAATGTCATCCCATTGAGTCCTGGGAGCCTTTTGCTTTCCTAGCATCTCGCACTTTCTAGTGGCTACCCCCAGTTCCCCCCTCCCCACTACACACCTCCATTCAATTTCCTGACCCTCTGTACTTCTCCTCAGTCTCCTTCCACACCTGATCCTGAATTCGTTTATCCTTCCCCATCCTTTCTTCCTCCTAGGTCTCTCCCTCCCTCCCTCTACCTCCAGTGATTCATTTGCTGATTTTAGGTGGAACTAAGAAACTAATGAGGAAAGATTTCTGTGAATGTGGGTAGCAAGCTCCGGTAAACTGGGAGACATATGGGAAATAAAGGTTACAAAACCCAAATTCACAGGATATCAGCATCCTTCTTCCTGGCCCACTATGATTTGAACTCACAGTTCCTCCCCTGAAATGAGTGATGGTGTCCTCTGATGATAATAAACAAAATAAAATTTTCCTTACTTAAAATGTTCCAGTTTTAGGGAATGAATTATGAGCATTTAAAAGTAATATATTGTACAATCAAAATAGATTTAGCTAAAGTCCAAGCAGGCCCTGTGGTTTTAATATGAAGAATAAGATGTTTCAAAGATTATTAAAAACCCAGGTGTCAGAAGAATATGTGAATAAATGAAATGAGGGGCTTTACTCATTTTTTAAAAATCACTTTCTCCCCTCTTCTGTGACTGATATCTCTGGAGTGTGTATTCCATCTGTTTCTACATAGTGGTTTCCCATGTACCACTCACTCCCATTGTCAGTCTTTCCCACAATGTCTTATAATTTCCATTTAGTTATAGTATCTCTGTTCTAAATAGAAGTTGAGAACCAAATAGACTTTGGATTTGTCAAACTCAGATGACATTAATTTACTTGTCTTTGTGTGTATGGGTGAGTGGAGAAAGAGAGGGAGGGAGGGAGGGAGGGAGGGAGTGAGGGAGGGAGGGAGAGAGAGAGAGAGAGAGAGAGGAGAGATACTTTACCTAAAAAGACAATGTAGGTCCTCCCTTACGTCTTGCTTGAATCCGAGTCTCATTTTGTTGTTTACTTTTGCATCCCCTAAGATACTGGGAATTCTAACCCTTCCTTATATTTTGACTTATGAACACTGTGTTTAAAGGAATAAACTACCACTCCTATATTTATATATCTTGTGGAAACTTGAACACAGGTACTTCATCTACACTGCAATTCCTTTCTTACTAAGCCAGAAATAACAGTCTTATCAGAATGAAAATACTACATCTTAAACTGCAGATCCATATTCAAATGAAGAAAAGAAGTATGGTACTTCACGCAAATAGGATAACTATACTTGCTAATATGTTACACGCAATGTGGGTGTGGTGTTTAAAATGGGTATTTCCTACTACAGGCTCTTGTATTTGAATATGTGTTCCCCAATTGCTCACCTTCCTTGGGGAGAGTTTTGTGTCTTTGCTGGAGTACTTATATTAATGGCAGTACACTTTGAGAGCTTAAAGCTTCACCGACCGTACTTCCAATTCATTTTCTCTGATTCATGCTTATAGTTAAAGATGTAAGTTTGTAGCTTCTTCCTACAGGATTCATGTCTGTCTGATACCATACCTCCCAACTTAGATGGACTCTATATCTCTCAAAATGTTAGCCCAAACGATCTTTCCTTTGTTTTATTTGCCTTTGATATAGAGTTCTATCTCTATAATAGAAACTTAACTGTTACTATGGACATATTTAACTATCAGATTTTAAGAGGTCTTAATGATATTATGATGATTAAAATGAAATTGTAATTAAAAGCCTATTAACACATTTGTAGAACCAGATTTTTATATTTTTCCTTCCTTCCACTTTCCTTCCACCCTTCCTTCCTTCCTTCCTTCCTTCCTTCCTTCCTTCCTTCCTTCCTTCCTTCCTTCCTTCCTTCCTTCCTGCCTTCCTTCCTTCCAATCTTCCTTTTTCATTCACTGACCCTGTTTAGGTCATGATGCATGCTGGTGAAGTTCTCTCCTATTCTCATCCTTCTAACTCTTTTAAACAAATAAAAATTGAAAACATACACTTTAGCTCATTTTATGATGTATTAACTTACACAAATAACAAAGACAGCACAAAAGCTTGCAGGATACAGGATAAGCATAAAAATCCCTCTTGAGTCTTTTTTAAAAAAAATATTATTGATATTTTATTTATTTACATTTCAAACGTTATCCCCTTTCCCAGTTTCTCCTCTGAAAATCCCGTATCCCATGCCCCCTCCCCCTACTTCTATGAGTGTGTTCCCCCACCCACCTACCCACTCCTGCCTCCCTGCCCGGGCATTCCCCTACACTGGGGCATCGAGACTTAAAGGACCAATGGCCTCTCCTCCCATTCATGCCCAACAAGGCCATCCTCTGCTACATATGTGGATGGAGCCATGGGCTGCTCCATGTGTACTCTTTGGCTGGTGGTTTAGTCCCTGGGAGTTCTGGGGAAACTGGTTGTTGGATATTGTTGTTCTTCCTGTGTGGTTTCAAACCGCTTCATTTCATTCAGTCCTTTCTCTAACTCCTCCATTGGTGACCCTGTGCTCAGTCCCATGTTTGGTTGTGAGCTTCTGCCTTTGTATTTGTCAGGCTCTGACAGAGCCTCTCAGGAGACAGTTATATCAGACTCCTCTCAACAAGCACTTCTTGGCATCTGCAATAGTGTCTGGGTTTGGTGTCTGTATATGGGATATATCCCCAGTCTCTGGCAGTCTCTGGATGGCGTTTCCTTTAGTCTCTGCTCCACACTTTGTCTCCACATTTCCTCCCATGAATATTTTGTTCCCCCTTCTAAGAAGCACTGAAGCACTCTCACTTTGGTCTTCCTTCTTCTTGAGCCTCATATGGTCTGTGAATTGTATCTTGGGTATTCCAAGCTTTTGGGCTAATACCCACTTAGTGAGTGCATACCATGTGTGTTCTTTTGTGACTGGGTTACCTCACTCAGGAATATACTTTCTAGTTCCATTCAATTTGCCTAAGAATTTCATGAAGTCATTGATTTTTAATAGCTGAGTAGTACTAAATGTATCACAGTTTCTGTATCCTTTCCTCTGTTGGAGGACATCTGGGTTCTTTCCAGCTTCTAGCTATTATAAACAAGGCTGCTATGAACTCAAATACTTAAATATAATCCTACTTAATAATTTATAATGGCTGTAATATGGAAGCTGCAAAAGGAAGAAAATGCTAACTATAAACATTTTTACAGAAAAAGAAGGAAATTAAATGGATATCAAATAAGTTCACAAAGTGAGTGGTACTCATATTATGAAAGTAGGCAATTGTAACATAGGGTCAAAAGACACTTCAGACAAATATACTCCTTAAAAAATATGTATACATATTGATAGACACTTGTGGTTACTATTCTTGATTTTCAACCTATGTATCACATTAACTGAGATCCACAAGTCTGGGTATGCATGTTGGAAGTTTTTTATTAAATCATTTGAGGTGAAATAACCAACTTTTTATCTGAGCCACACAGTTTTGAGGCATTCTATACAAGACATGTGGAAGAAGGAAGAACTTACTTTTTGCCTGCTTGACCTCACTATCACGGGGAAGGTCAATCCTTCATTGATATTAGAATTTACTACTGGACTCTTAAAATATATTGAGGAGCAATTGAGACAAATAGCCTCTTGCACCCATCAGCTATGGGATTCTTTGACTTTCTGTCTAGAAATAGGCATTGTTGTACTACCCAGACCATAGCATGTAAGGCACTCTAGGTATATATGAAATTTACTAGAGAAATATATATTCATTTACCAGATTTATTAGATGAATTTATTAAAATAACACAAGGCTCTATAAATACTTTGCAAAATACAAGCAATTTCTTTTATCTATATTCATTTATAATGTATATTATGTTCAAATACAATGAAAAGTACAGCCAATATTAAATATTGAAGCTAGAAAAAAATCAACCTGAGTTAACCAGAACTGAATAGACAAATACAGTGTCTATTCACTTGTATGTAGATATTAGATATTAAGTTTGAACTTGTCACTAAGCAAGCTACAACCCATATAATCAGAGGCTAGATATAAGTTAAGCAACTGGAGGCACAGATATATCTACCTAGGAAGTAGAAATAGAATAGATGGTTATGGATGAACTGAGGGTAAAAGATTGGGACAAAAGGATCACAGGGCATTGGAGGAAAAGGGAGACTAAGGGAGCAACATGAAGATAGATTGTTAAATTAGGAACATTTGAGGCATTGCATGGAAATGAAAGACAGCAGAAGCTTCATAAATTACTTATATTTATGAAAGGAATCTAAATGGAATCATCAAATAATGGGGGAGACAAACTACAACTGGAAATCTCACAGTACCAAATAAAGCCTCCAGTGCCAAAACTACTTTCTTTTAATTTAGTTGTTGGCCAAAGGGCTCCCATGACAACTACCAAGCAACACAAGCTATTGCTAATGCTATTGTTTGCTCTTCAAAAACTGATAGTAAGTCTTTATTGCTGAATACGACCTATAGATAACTCATTGGATATGAAATGTACAGCAGATGCCTATCTAGAGTCTTCAGTACTACTGACTATTGTTATTGTAAAAGTAACTTCTATTTGACAGATGTAATTGTTATCTCAGAAGCTTATGGTTGAATACGCTCACCCTTTCTAGTTCTTTGTGAACTCTGGCTAGCTGGTTCAACTCAGGTGTTCTGCATCACAGCTTCTCTCCTGATTCTTCTGACTGATTCAAACTGGCTTCTCTCAGCTTCTCACTGAATTATTCTCCTTGGAAAAATGCCTCTGAATTCCACAAACTGAACCACACTGACAGAACTGACTGCATGAACGAAACAGAACTGAATGAAACCTCAGGAACTCAACTGAACTCAACTGCATCCTTAGAGATGATGCCAGCTAAACTTCTCCTCTTCAGCTTTCTGTCAGATGTCTCCTGTCTTGTACAACCTTTCTGTCAGATGTCCTCTGCTTTCTGCAGTTTGGTGCAGTTGAGTTCCCGCAGTTCCATTCAGTTCTGTTCAGTCCATGCAGTCAGTGAAGTTCAGTTTGTGAAATACTGAGGTATTATTTGCCAAGCAGAGCAGCAATTTAGTGAGAAGCTAGTTTGAATTGGTCAGCTTGGAGAGGGGTCTGAGTCAGAACACTTGAGTTGAACCAGCTAGCCAGAGTTCAGAAAGAACTAGAAAGGAGGACTTTATTTTTCAGTAAGCTGCTTAGATGATAATTACATATGGCAAATAAAAGTTACCTTTACAGTTATGGTACTGGAAGATAATATGCACACTTCCAGAGGAGAAAGGTAAACAACATCAGAGCTACAAAAGCTTTGATCTATAGTGATGACCTGTCTGTAAGATATGCCTGTACAATACCGGTACAAACTTTTTTGAAATAGCCAATTACTATATAACTGAATATAAGACTTACTCCATGAGACAGAATCCATTCCCTACATTTCTCAAGTGGCCCAGAACCTGAGACTATTTGATGAGAAATTTGGATGGAAACCAAATACTAATGTTCTGATGAAGGGACATAGCAATAAAATGACTCCTAATTATATTCTCATATACACGCTGGTCAGTGTCTTCCTTAGTCATCACCAGAGATAATTCCTTCTACAGTAGATGAACACACATACAGAGACTTGCAATTGGACAATATTCAGTGAGTGAGAGACTGTGGGACACTCTGTCTTAAATGGGATTTCTCCATCAAATCCTTTCCCTGAGCATTCTAGGAACTTTGTAGGATAAGAGCCTGAAAGATTGCAATAACCGGAGAAAATGGAGAACATCAAGCAAGGGTCTCTAAATACAGAAGGACCAACACTCACATGAACCCACACAGAATGTGGCAGCATGCAGAAGTCCTGCACAGGTATCAGCCAAATGGGATCCCAGCACTAAGATAGGAAGTACGGAAAAGCCTGTATCTATAACCCAGAAACACTTGCCAACTAATAACTTCACACAAAGATAAAAATCAGTTTTCTGTAATTAAGTCTTAATACAAACCACACTTAAGGGAAATACCCACGCACATCAGTAAATGGCTAACACAAAATTAACTCAATGGTAATTTTGAAGGGACTTTTGTCTGGACATGTTTATTTGTATATATTCCTGTATGCTTTCCATTGAGAAAGAGCAGTGGGTGGATTTGCATGGATGCAGAGGTGGGGAGGGTCTGGAAAAGGTTGGGAGAGGGGAATAAATAATCAGAATATATTGTATAAAAATACTTGTGACAAAGAATTTAACTTATTTCATACTGCCAAAGACTTTACAAAATAAGACCAGGCAATGATTGCAATAGATTTAGAAAAGTACTTAAGCACAGTTGGTGTCTACAGAACTTAAGTAGAGTTAGCAAAATAGTAAGATAAAAAAATTAACTTAACCTGAGAAATAGCATCTGAAGGAAAGGTACAGTTTGAATTCCCCTTAATTCCATAAAAATATTAAACATGTCAAACCTCAAGAGGTTCATTCAATACTGAGTTTGAAGATCTTGTTAATCCACTTAAGCAAGAAAAAAAATAAGAGGATATTGATTTTTAAAAGAAAGAATAAAAGTGTCTTTATGCACAAAAGGCATATTTGCCAAGTAGAAAAGCTCTATGAAGCTATACACTGCAAGTACAACTTGTAATTGAATTAATCAAGATCAGAGGAGAGAAAATGAATGTCTAAACATCACTCAGAGTTCTACCTACCATCCACGGACAATTGAAAATTCTAATAAGATATCACTTTTGAAAGTGTCATCAATTGAACATTTAAAATGTTAGATCAAAACATGTATAAATATTGTGTGCTCCAGACTTCAGACACCTAAGAATGAAAATGTTGATACCCTAGCAAGTGGAGAATATGCCTGTCTGTTTACAGAAAGACTTATAAATTATATAATTAGCTAAGATGCTAATTTTTTCCAAGCAATTCATTGTTTCAACCTAATGGTTAAAAGGGACAAGAACATTTTATGCAAATTAACAAGCGTTGACTGGTTTCATATGGAAGTATAAATTGATTGTATATTACCAATATGTAGTCATAAGGACAATATTGGTTTGGTGAGCACAGATACTATCACAGTGAAAGGAACACTTTCCAGACACATCCACCCAAACAACCTGTTTTAACACAATGCTCATAGTAATTCAACAAAAGGGCATGTCCTCTCACTAAATAGCACTGGAACAAGTATATACCGCAGTGGATTGAAGAAACAAATGAAAATTTCTTAACACATGCTATATATTACACAAGAATTAATAAAAAAATGAATTGCAGGCTTGCAATCTTTAATGTAAGAGGGGATGCTGAAACTACTAGAAGAAAATACAAAAATACCCAAAACAAAAACAAACAAACAAAAACCCAAAACAAAAACAAAGAAATCACAAATAAAGCAAAGAAATACTGCACTAAGACATTTTTTAAAAGTCTGTACTGGGAAACATAGAAGAAGCTAGAGGGAGGAAATAGGAAAAGTAATGTAATTATATTTTCTTTATAATTTAAAAACTAAAATCATCATCACATATCAAAATTTTAAAATTGTTTTATATATTTAGTATTCAAAGAAAGTCCTGTAATAAGTGATCAAAACTTTACTTTATATATAATTCTTTGGTTTTCATTATCAAGGTTTGAATTTCTTAAAAATTCCTGAGAGAAATTTTATTTTCTAGTCATTTCCTTGTTTCTTTTCCTATAGTAGTCTAATTAATTTTTCATCCCATACGTTCAATGAATTATTACAAATTATCTCAAGTATCAATTCATTGCTTTTGAAGACTTTATGACATAATTAAGATTTTATTTAGAAAATCAATATATTGAGATGACATTAGATACATGGCTATATTGGATTTTTGCTATTTGTTCATTTTTAATATTATTATTCATTGATATGAATAAAGGCCACAAATTTGAAGAATGTCAAGTTTCTTTGGATTAGGATAACAAGGGAGAATCAAACAATTGCCTTCCTGGAGCAAAATCAAAGCAAAGCACAACAGAAACATGAAAATTATTTTCAATTAATTTTCCAGGAAAACATACCAACTGTGATTGTATATTGCCAATATGTAGTAATAAGGACAATATTGATTTGGTGAGCAGAGATACTCTCACAGTGAAAGGAACACTGTCCAGACTACACAAACAACCTGTATATTGGTAATACACAGTCACAGAGAACTTTTAAGATAATACAGAACAGAGATGTTTATATTGAGTTGTGGGAAAATAAAAGAGAATGCTGAGATATGAAGCACAGTTTCTCTGGGAACGAACTTCATACCTGAAAAAAGTTTACTAGATCAAGTGATCTGAAAATCAAGACTTTAATGGGCTAGAGACCAAGGTAGTCTACAGATAATAATTTGAAATACCAAGCATGGAGGCAAATGAAAACAAAAATAAAAACCCTCAAGTGTTCCCATGTGTGTACTCATTTATTTTCTAATATCAATAATTTGGTATTACCTAATAACAATATAGACAATCCATAATTTGATATAGAATTTAGTCTATGTAGTCTATATAGACAGAAAGATAATATAAAATTACTATTAAAATATAATGGTTATATTAAATTGCTGTTTCTGAAGCTAAGAAACCATTTGTTGAATAATCAAAGGTCTTCTATTCCAAGAACTCTTGATGAGACTATATCAGCAAACCAAACAGAGAACATCCTACTCCATTCCAAGAATCATCATGTAGTTGAGGTTGGCAACATTGTCAGACAAAATAGAAATGCTCGGCATAATAAAATGCAAAAGAGAAAGAGTGCACAGCCTCGCAAGCTCTGAAGCCGCCTTTCGCAGCCAATAAGAAGGAAAATGTTATGACATGGTAAGTGTGCACTTCCTGAACTCTTCTGGACATGTCTGGCTGCACTACCTAGTAGCATTCATTCTGTAAAAAGAAAGAAAGTGTCTGATGAGAGTTCATGCAAGAAACATAGTTCTAAGAGCTATAAAATCCTTCTAACCAACATAAATTTCTCTAGACTTTCAATTATGCGTAAGGCTCCAAGACAGCATTGTTTATATGATTTAGAGTAATAAAATCACTACATTTTCTTTTGAAATATTTTTATTTTCTTCCTATCAAATTATTGTTGTGTTTAATTTCAAAGTGATATTAACATCATAACCTAAGAATGCTCTTTGTGAGATTTTATTTTAGCTGACAGACAATTTTATTATTTGAATGTGATTTCACACATCTTTAAGACAGTATGTATTTCAACTGGATTTGATGGTATAGTATTATATGAAATAACTAAAACTTAGAATTTTCACTGACTTACAACATAATACAAATACATGTTATTTAATTCTATTAGTTACTTTAATGTTTACCAAATGAATAACAGAATAAAATAAATTTAAGAATATTATATTTATTCTATTCTGTTGTTGTTAGCAATTAAGGATCATCTGTATGTTTATAAATTTGAATATAGGCAGCTATATTAGTTTTTATTATAAGTATTCATATTTATATATCTTATGTACCCAGTCCTCGGGCTCTTATAATCAATGCCACTTTGATCAGTGCTCGGAGCATTAATTGCAAGGGTTAAGTTAGAAAGAACTTGTTTCAGACTGAGCACTCCATATTTATTTTATTCTCTTCATTTCGACAAGTTGTAGATCTCTTTACCTGTATTTAATGGAAAAAGAAGCATCATTTGTGAGGTGTGAGAGTTGTTTTTGTCTGTAGTTACAGAAATGTGCATTTAGGAGATAATTTGAAATATAAAATTTTATTACAACAAAGGTAGGTTCTCCTCCAGAGCTGATGACCTTGCCTGTCATGGGGTCTTGGTTAGATTACAGCACCAGGCATGAGTGACTTCAAATTGAGGGTTTTGACTCCAATTAGACAGAATTTGGTTACCCACACAATACAATTGCTTCTGTTATGAGTCATCCTACTGGCCTGAAAATTCTCTTTCAATAGCCATAGCTCTAAAGAAGATAAAGTTGTGAGCTATATAGTTGTCTGATGTGTAGTACATGAAGGGCTTCCAGAAGGACTGGCTGCAGAAGAATGGTAAGCATAGCAATTGTTAGAGCTGATATTTATAGAGACAATTAGATGGAATTTAGAGGACCTTGCATGGTTATTGTAATTACACACTCACTTAAGTGTTAAGCCTGTACAGTATGTGCAATAGAGGAGTCTGATTTGCATCAAGTAAAGATCTGAACTGGTTTGTTGGATAGAGCAGGGTTGTTCTCAAGGGCAGGAGCAAAGAGGTTATTTAAATAATTACATAGTTCTTTCTGGTATAATTTGGAAACAGAGTTAATAGTAGGGAAGATAGAGAAAAAAGGTTGCTTTCTTCTCTCAAATTTTATTGAAAGTCAACAAAATTTGTGAGAGGGAACAGAATCAAGGCCAAAAATGACTAGAAATTTTGCTTCTAAGAACAGAGACCTTAACTGGGTGAGAAGAAGTATTAAACGAGGTGATTGAGAAGAACAGCATGACTTTAGGAAGCAGTGCTAGGGGACTTGAGAACCTTTTAGTGGATTGTGTGGGTTAAACCTTGAATTCCTTTGTGTAATAGAGTGCAGGGCATTTGGACCTGATGTGGGAGAAGGCAATGGGGGAAGGAGATGGTAGAATTCTCCCACAGGACTCACCATGGCCTTGAGATATCAGAGTGCTGTTGCTACAATGGTAGTGATCACATAATTTTGCTGTCCCTTTACTTTTTTAAAGTAACACAGTACTGCCAATTGAGCTTATAGCACGTAGGGTTTCTAAAAAGAAAGGTTACGATAATTATCTTCAAGGAGGGCTTGCTCCACTTTAAATGTAAAAATTTGGAAATACTGTTATCACCTAACATTGAAGCATAGGAATATTTTATTGTTATGAATTGCAATAAAACAATTTTATTAAAAAAAAAAAAAACAACAACAACACTGGATTTCTCTATTTTCTACATCCAATTGTGCTTAGATTTTTTTCTGTTGTAGATTATTTCCCATTCTAGGTATGCTTGCAAATCTTCTTTTAGGTTGATGTTTGTCATGTAGGATCCCATGATTCTTTTAACTCATTTTTGTGTCTCTCTTCTTTCTTAAAACTTGCAAGTTATTCTCCTGTTTTCTTTTTCTTATTTTATCTTGTCTCTACCATTTGAGTTGTTGTTCCTGCCCCAATCACTTGACAAATTGCTACTTACTCCTAATGATTAGTTTAAATGTCACTTGTCTGTGACAGTATACTTTTTCTGGATTTCACGACACTGCACTGCCTCAGTATTGTTAGCAAGGGTTTTCAAATCACAGAAGTGTTTATCTACATGTCTTATACTTCCTTAGAGCTAGAGAAAACAAGCTCGGAAGGCAGTTTTAGAAGTGTCTAAATCTATGTTAAATGAAAAGCTTAAAATAAGTTTTAGAACACTAGATCAATGATATCTGTCACTTGGATGAATAGTTGCTATGTTATCCTAATATAGATATTCAATTTTTCTTTATATAGCTTTTTCTGTAGTTTCAAAGTCTTGAGTAATTTTTATACTCATATGTGTGAATCTACATATGTATTCCATGATCATTTAATTATCTTCTAGTCTACATTATTAAATTTCAAGTCATTGCTTGCAGTTCTCAAATTCAAAGAAAAATATAAAAGATTTTAATATTGAATAAGACAGCTATCAATATTTAAAAAAAAATCTATGATACATGGTGAAGAAGTGACCTGTCAAACTGAAGTAGAATCCAAGGTTATTTTGAGAATACATACCTCTGGTGACTTGAAAAAATCATGACTGTTTGTGTGGTGTTCTTCATGTTTAAATGTATTACTAGAATTTTATATATCTCATGATATTGACTATACCATTTTCCTTTCAAATAGAAGTACAGTAGAGGAAAGAACACAAATATGAAACATCGCCTTTCACTGCATGCCCTGAACCATGCGGACAAGACAAAATACGGGATTCATGACCTTTTGGGGTTTAGCTCAAACATCTGAAAAAATTATAAATGATATTTTTTGTTTGTGCTTGCCATTAATGACATAATTTGACTTCCAATGATTAATAAACTAACTGATTTTATCTTGAAATATTTCCAGGAAAGGCATTTTTGGATCCTCAGAATTTTTGGTTGATTCATACCATCTGAAAGCATTCCCACCAGTCTCAGAATTTACTTCTGTTTCAATCGTTTTTTCCAGATACAGTTGTCTCAGGTCAGTCCTCATGAAGCCATTTGGGGAGTTATGCTTAGGAGAACTAAATCCCTCTTCCACAGAGGGCAGCATCCACAGGGAAGTTTGCCATAAACCTTAGAACAAAGGCCAGTGTGTGGTCAGGACTTCCTGGAGTCACCTTTTTAATCCTTTATAGGACCTGTCATCAAATTAACTTTAAAAAAAAAAAAAAAAAAGGAGTCTGCCCACACAAAGGTATCTAAGTGAAGTATTTGAGCTCTTTGAATCTAACACCTCTTGCTTTCCTATGATCGAACCAATCCCAAGTAACTCTACATTAGACATAGTGTGGCTTCCAGTTGGCAATTTGTCAATCTATTTTGCAAAAGAACACCCAGTACCAATTCACATACCACTATATTTGGTTGGCTTGTCCTCTGGTGGAATCCTTATCACTATAAACTGGGAAAATATTTAGACCCAGTGACATATCACCTGTATTTATTGATGAAAGAATCAAGCTCACTCACTAGGGTGATAAGGGATTTGGGATGTGCAAAATCCCAGAAGCAGAAATGTGTGGGATCTTTAAGTTCTTTTTCACATAATTTAGCCAAAGCTTGCAGAGCTGAAGGGGAGGCTGTTCATGTGTAAAACTGGGGCTGGAAGATAGTGTGTTATTGATAGATTTAAGAAGCACTTCTTTCTTGCCATGTTTCTTCAAATTTGTGTCAGCAAACTAAGGTTTGATGAGTAAGCTGAATTAATTCTCCTTAACTTTTTCAACTTTTTCAGAATAAATTTTTCAGATATATTAAGAAATATTTCAGAAATAGTCAGAAATATTATATTCTGCTTAGAACAAGGTAACAATTGGCACCTAATATTTACAAGTATCTAACTGATATCATGTCCTCCCTGATTTCAGAACCAGCCTGAATTCTCCACATGTGTCATGTATTCTAAAAATAGCAAGTTAAGAGCCCTGGAGTCTGTATGTAAGGTTCTTCTGACAACTAAGTGCACTCTGATTTTTCTCTGCCCCATTTTAAAAAAAATTGTGAGAACTTTCCAATATGCAATCTGTTTTGAGATATTAATAACAATCTATCCATTGCTCAACACAGAACTGTCTTCTGTCTTATACAATACTGATAAATCAAATGGTGTTAATTAGCTTCTATAATAACAGGAAACACAATAGAACACATGAATTAAAAGCAGAGCAACAAAAATGAAGATTTTAGAAAAAGAACAGAGTATATATTAAAGTACCTCCACATACCCTGATTTTGGTTGACACTTCCATTTGTACAAAGATTCTGTAATAAACAAGTTTTTGGGCCAATATATAATTAAGTGAGCATGGTCAGGAATGCAAAAAATTAGGAGAAGCAATTTAGAATATTACTTTTTCATTTGTATTCAAATTTACAAATTGTGATCACAAAATGCTTTTATAGTTTGGTTAGATTAATGATAGGTCCATGACATAATACTATGCATAATTTAGAAAGATCAAGATGATTTCATGCAGCAGAATATAATAGCAAAGGTTTTCGCACATCTCATTTTATAAAAAGTAAAATAAATATATAAAATAACATTATCAGATACTTTGCCTGTTCATAGATAAATGCACCTAGTTGTCTCTTGTGGAAAGGAAAATATAGTTCCTTCATGAAAAACCTGAATTCAATTTTCTTCAAGTAAAAGTTGAAATAGACCTTTGTAAGAATAATAATTCTAAAATGAAAGACAAGTTTTTGATATCTTAGAAGTCAAACATCTCAGGAAAAATATATACATCTCATCTGTATGCCTATGCATAATTGATATATATTTATATATTTTATTATACATTTGCAATGTGATATAAAGGAATGATAAAGCAATGATAAGAAGACAACTTGGTTTATATTATAAACCTGTCATTTAAGAAAATGAGAAAGAAGGTTGAAATCCTATTTATTTTCACTGATTATTCAGCTACCTACAGAAATAAATTATGCATGGTATTGATCTGATTTATAAGTTTGCCAGCAGAGTGCAGACACAATCTAAAACAAAAAGACTATCATCTATTAAATAAGAAAATGACATGAAATAATTATGCTACCATTTCAGTGATACAAACTCATATATGTCAAAACCAGAATGTTCTTATGAAGTTTTAAAGAGAAGTGCTGAAAATTAAATAAATCTTTAAAAATACAAAAGTGTACTTCTCTACAAATTCATTTCAAGCTTGTGAAAATAGAATGTTTTGACGTTTGCTATTACTTTTCAGATGTGATTCTGAAATTCTGAATGTAAATGTCTTATCAATCCTGTTTAAATGCATTCACAAATTTACTTTAAAATAAAGGCATTAAGCATGACAATGGAAACAAACATAAAAGTATTTTTCTATAGATTCAATACTACTTATTACTTGAGCTTGTGGCTTGGGAAGGAATAATTCTCATTTTGTAGCAGCTGAAAATTCTGCATATGCATGAAGCTTCTAAACCTAGCAACTGTGATGTAACATTTGACAGGAAAAATGAAGTGAGAAAAAGGGGCACATGATTTAGGATCATTTTGAAATTGTCATCTTGCAATTTCCTTTCAACACTTTCGAAAAGAATTCAACATGAAAAGTGAAAAATACTCTAAAAATTCTTTACAGTATATTGGTAAAATATGGTAATTCTCTTCAAAGTGATGTTTTGTTAAGTGTATGCCGTTTTTCTGTCTCCCATTGGAAGACACGCTGTTGGTTCCATTGCTTGGAAAGGCCATCCAAGATTCCTGTCATTCTCATTGTAGCTTCCAAAGGGACAGCATTGGTTCTTAATAAATAGTTGCCTCTTTAACCCAGAACTCCCAATTAGGCAGATCTTTTCTATCGAATGTATATTTCTCCAAAAGAGATATAGTTTATTTGTCAAGAAAACAAACATAATCATTTTTTATTATGTTTAAATTAAGATCCTCTACAGTAAAATTAATCTTTTATCATGTTAAAAAATTAAGTGAATTTCTTTCCTGCAGAGTTCTATTTAAAATTTCTTAAATTTTCTTGTTTCCAATCTTTATAATTATTAATCTTCTTTATATATACATGTTTGAGGCAGAAGGATTTTTTAAAAATTTTGCATACATATGTATGTGTGGTATGCATTGAGTGTGCACATATTCCATGTGTGTGCACACGTGTGTGAATAGTTGAGTGTAGGTGTACTTTCATGCACTAGAATTTCTGGTGTCTTTCTTGATGACTGTCTACACAGTTTAGGTAGGATTTTTATACTGAACCCCTCACTCATTAATTCAGGAAGTTAGGTAACCAACTTGCATGGAGGATCCTTTGTCTCTGCCTCTGAAGCACCTAGATAAGATCTGGTCTGCCACAGTAACCTAGCAGATACTTAGGTGCTAATGACTTAAATTCCCACCCTCACACTTGTGAAGCAAGCACTTCAATGACAGTGACATCTCCCAGCTCCTATGCATAGACACTTTAAAAGAATGACAACTTATCAGGTAAACACTCACTTAAAGCTTTTAAGTTATAAATATAGTAATTTTAGTGAAAAAATGTTCTAGTTGTGATAAACACTACCAAATATTTAGGGTACTCAACTGTTTTTTTAAGTTTCTAAAGGCTAGGCCTTCATTTGAAATTTATCACCTGGTTATAGCATGAGGGCATAACAGGTGCTCAGCAAATGTGGGATGAGCTGCATTAAATGTCAACACCTAACCTTCAAGAAAAAGCCATCACTTTTTTCCATCAAAGCAAAGAGCAAATGTGACAAGATGATATGTCAATAACAAGTGATGGTAAAGGAGGTTTTTCAGGACTTCACTCTAAATTTATCTCCACTTTTTAGACTGTAATAAATTTAGGATTTCTTTCTCATAACTTGTCTGTGTGCATTCCACTTACCTATTAGTAGCAGTTAGATGTCATGATCTTGAAAATAGTTACATATTCCTAGCAAAGCCATAACGGGTACTTACATCACAATTGTTATTACTAAATCAAATAGGCATTTTAACTTATATTATTCCTGAGTTTAAGCGTACATTCTTTTTCCTACTACAGATGAGAATTTGATTTTGCTGGAAATTCTATGCAAAAAAAAATGTAAAACTATGTTAGCTGCTTAAGTTAAACTGAGGATAATACCTTCTATTGAACTAAGTAAATGAGATTTTCCTCTAGCTTATGTTTTTGAGACAGATTCTCACAATAGTAAGCACAAACTGAGCTCAAATTCACTGTATATCCTAACAAAGCCTCAACACAATGGCGGTCTTCCCATCTAATCCTCCTCAGTACTGAGATTATTGGTGTCTGCTACAAGCCTGATTTATGCCTACCATTAAACCTAAAAAGCCATATGTCTTATGGGAAAATAAGAGGCAGGTATGAAAACACAGTATTCAGAAAGTCTTATATTCTGCCTGAAACAAGATATTTTATAAATACACTTTTTGTAAATTAATAAAGATAATATTAACCAAGATAATATTGCAGTGGTGATTTATGTTGTTGATGTTATAATTAAAGAATTTTAACATATAGACAGAAAAACAGAAAAAGAATTTCATATCATATATATATATTATATATATATTATATATTATATATATAATATATATATATATAATATATATATATTATATATATATATAACTTGATGCTGGACTGTAGCGATAGATCAGGCTAAGCTCACACTATTCTGAAAGAAGACCTTAGCTTGATACCCAAAGGCCACATCAAGGGGCTCAAAAAAAAAAAAAACCTGTAAGTAAAACTCTAGGGGTATCTGACACTTTTAGCCTCTGTGAGCACTGACATTAAATCTATACACCTACAAACAAAAAGTGTGATTATTTTTTCCTGTATCGAATGTATAGAAATATGCCACAGTGTGGGGTAAATGGCAGGAGGGAACCTCTAGAAAGTACCAGACACCAGGGATATGAGATGTTCCCTGGATCCAGTGGTGATAACTTTAGCTGTAATGCCCAAGCAATGGGGAGATGGAACCTAAAGAGGCAACCTCTAGTAGATAGACACAGCCTCCATCTGAGACAAGGGGCCACCCACACTTCTTCAAATTTCTTGACCAAGAATTGATCCCATCTAAAGGAAATACAGGGACAAAATGGAGGAAAGACTGAAGGACAGACTATCCAAAGACCAGCCTAAATTGATATCCATCCCATGCAAAGGCACCAAACCCTGACACTATTACTGATGTCATGTTGTGCTTGCAGACAGGAGCCTAGCATAGCTGTCCTCCGAGGGTCTCTACCAGTAGCGGATGGAGACAGATACCTATAACCAACCTTTGGATGTCTGGGAACCCTATGGAAGAGGAAGGAGAAGAATTGAAGGAGATGAGGGGAATTGTAACCTCATAGGAGGAACAATTCTATCAACTCACCCAGACCCCTCAGAGCTCTTAGAGGTTAAGCTACCGATCAAAGAGCATACATGGGCTGGTCTGTGGCCCCAGCTACATATGTGCAGAAGACTGCCTTGTCTGGTCTCAGTGGGAAAGGATGCATTTACTCCTGTAGAAATTTGATGTTCCAGGGGTGGGGATTTTAGTGGGGTGAGGTGGGAGTGGGGGAGTAAATGGGGGAAGCACACTTTCAGGAGCAAAGTAGAGGGGAAATGGAGTGAAGAACTCATGGAGGGAGGACTAGGAAGGGGGACAAACATTTTAATGTAAATAAATAAAATAACAAAATAAAATATTGCATGACTATATACATAAAGGATAGTTCTGATGCTCTGGTCAGGAATCTGCATTTATACCCTGAAAGTCCTGTTTTCCAATTGGTTCTCGATTGATCACTAAAGATGCTAGTGGCTAATGAGCTGAGTGGAACAGGCAGGACTTCCAGTTTTCCTGCAGACAGACTAGCAGACACAAGAGAAGGAAAGAGATTTGCCATGCTTCAGAGGGAGAAAGAGCCACCAGCCATGTTGTCTAGTGTGGAATGGGCATTAGCCTCTTTGCCAATTGGGCCTGGGGTAGCAGGCAGGAGATTAGAGACCAACCAATTTAGAGTGCTGACCTAGGACTAAAGCAACTACAGTTGAGGGCAGATTTAGAATGCTGAGATGGGAATGAAAGAAGTGTGTGATAGCTGAAGAAGGCTTAGAAGAACCTGGCCATTGAGCTAAAGCTTATTAAAAATAAGTTAATGTGTGTGTGTGTGTGGGTGTGGGTGTGTGTGTGTGGGTGTCAGGGGGGTGTATGCCCATGTGTGTGTTTCATCCTTTGATCTAAGGGAACTTGGGTAGGGTTGGTAGTATGGTCTACCCAGAGCTTAAAGCAGGGTAGTAGGAACTACATACTACATATATATACACACTTAAAAGTATGAAAAGTGCAATTAAAAAGCAAATCTTGATTTCTCTAATAATTGGCAGTTCTTTGTTTGTTTGTTTGTTTGTTTGTTTTGTTTTTGTTTTTGTTTTTTTGTTTTTCGAGACAAGGTTTCTCTGTGCAACCCTGACTTTTCTGGAACTCACTCTGTAGAACAGGCTGGCCTTGAACTCAGAAATCCACCTGCCTCTGCCTCCCAAGTGTGGGATTAAAGGGGTGCACCACCACTGCCCGGCAATTGGTAGTTCTTGTTATTTGTATGAAGTGACTACAAATGGGAAACAATGACCTTAGAGACGATGGTCTTACTACTATTTCCTAAGTATAGTTTTTCTTAAATTTCTCTTTCCATAGAGGACTCAAGACATTTCACCTTATTTTGTACATTGAAAACCTTCATTCTTTATGTTGGAAAGTGGCAATTACCAAATATAAATCAATGAGTGACAAGTGAGAGGAGAACATAAAATCAGTGGCCATAGTGTAGGCAGAATATGATATGGCCAGAGAATACATCAAGTAGATACCCATAGTCCTGAAAGTCATAAGCACCTCTGACTATTTTACATGTGTTAATTTCAGAACAGGATATGGTTCTTGAAAAAGCACATAGTTGACATTAAGAAGCCCATAGCTAGCAGTTGATAACTCACAGAGGCGGCAGCAGCAAACAAAGGACATGTATAGGTTTTCACTAGGTCCTCTGCACTTATCATATGGCTGTTAGCTTGATGTAGTTGGGAGACTCTTAACAGTGGGAGCAAGCAGATCTCTGACTCTTTCGCCTGCTTTTGAGACTTCTTTCGTCCTATTGAGTTGCCTTGATATGAGGACTTTTACTTTGTCTTCTTATATGTTATTTTGTCCTCTCTGGCTGCTGTCTCTTGGAGTCCTGATCTTTTCTGAAGATAAAATAAAGGAGAAGTGGTTCTGGGAGTGAGGGTAGGTTGGTGGAGCTAGAGAAGTAGATGTAAGAGAAGCAGTGTTTGGAACGTAGTCTATGACAGAACCTATTTTCAATAAAATAAACAAACTGAACCTGATAGAATAGAAAGGGAAAAATAGCACAGAATTCATTGGCACAGGAAAAGACTTTCTGAAACAAACACCATTAACACTGGCACTAAGATTAATAATTAATTAATATGACCTAATGAAACTTCGAAATTTTTGTAAGTAAAAGGACATCATCATTTGGACAAAATGAAAGAATACAGAATGTAAAAAAAAAAAAAAAAAAAGATTTTATCAACTACATATCTAGTAGATGGTTAATATTCAAAATAAATAAAATCATAAAACTAAAATCAAGAAACAAATAACTCATCTCATAAATGGAGTACATATCTTTACAGAATTGTCAAAAATGAAAACTCAAATAGATGAGAAACACTTAAAGAAATGTTCATTTTATCCTAAATAATCAGGTAAATGAAAATCAAAATTATTTTTAGATTTCATCTTAAACTTTTAAGAATGGCTAGGATTAATAAAGCAAGTGACAGCTTAGGCCTGAGAGCACATGATACAAGGTTTCATTGCTTAGTGATGTTGCAAATTTATACAGTCAGTATGGAAATAATGTAGTGGGTTCCTCAGGAAGATGAGTTTCCATCTACCTAAGACCCAGCTACACCATTCTCAGAAATACAACCAAAGGACACTTCATGCTTTCAGAAACACACTTGCCCAGCCATGCTCATTGCCTCTCTTTTCATAATTGCCAGTAATTGGAAACAAAAACGAAAGTGTGGTATATTTACACAGTGGAGCACTATTCAGTTATTTATAGAGCAAAATCACTAATTTCATTGGTAAATAGATGGAACTAGAAAATATTTATTGTGAGTGAGATAACAAAAACCCAGAGGACAAATATGGTATGCATTTGAATATTTGTGGATAATAGCTGTTAAGTCAATAACAAAAAGCTACAATCTATAGAGTCACTGAGGTTAGAAATATAGGACTGAGGGAGGTAGGGGCAGGGGCAGATAGGTCTCCCTAGGAAATCAAAATAGAGAAATAATGAAGTGGAGAGTCAGGAAGAAGGGGATCAAGTAGGGAGAAGTGGGGCAAGAAGGGAGACAACCTTGGAGTTAGAAAACCTAGGAAAGGGATCAGGAGTTATAGATGCAAGCATCACCAACAGAATACAAGAGATAGAAGAGATAATCTCAGGGGCAGAAGATACTATAGAAAGCATTGACACAATGCTCAAAGAAAATGCAAAATGCAAAGCAGTCCTAACTCAAAACATCCAGGAAATCTAGGATACAATGAGAAGACCAAAGCTAGGGATAAAAGGTATAGAAGAGAGTGCAGATTTTCAACTTAACAGACCAGTAAATATCTTCAATAAAATTCTAGAAGAAAACTTCCCTAATGATGTCCATGAAAATACAAGAAGCCTACAAAACTCCAAATAGACCGAACCAGAAAAGAATTCCACCTTTCATATAACAATCAAAACACCAAATGCACAAACCAAGAAAGAATATTAAAAGCAGTAATAGAAAAAGTTCAAGCAACATAGAAAGGCAGACCTATCAGAATTACAAAAGACTTCTCACCAGAGACTATAAAAGCCAGAAGATATTGGGCAGATGTCATACAGACCCTACGAGAACATAAATGCCAGCCCATACTACTATACCCAGCAAAACTCTCAATTAACATAGATGGAGAAATCAAGATATTATATGACTAAAACAAATTTATATAATATCTTTCCATGAAACCAGCCCTACAAAGGAAAATAGATGGAAAACTCCAACACAAGAAGGGAAAATACACCCTATAAAAAATAATAATCTTCTTTCAAAAAAAGCCAAACGAAGATAGCCACACAAATATAGATTCACCTCCAACAACAAAAATAATGGGAAGCAACTATCACTTTTCATTAATATCTATTAATATGAATGGACTCAATTCCCCAATAAAAAGACATAGACTAACTAACAGACTGGATACACAAATAGGATCCAGCATTTTGCTGCATACAGGAAAAACACCTCAGTGACAAAGACAGACACTACCTCAGAGTTAAAGGCTGGAAAAAAAAAATTCCAAGCAAATGGCCACAAAAAATAAGCTAGAGTAGCCATCTCATTATTAGATAAAATTGACTTTCAACCAAAAGTTATCAAAAAAGAAAAAGAAGGATACTTCATACTCGTCAAAGCAAAAACCTAACAAGATAAACTCTCAATTCTGAACAACTATGCTCCAAATGCAAGGGCACCCATATTCAAAAAAAAAAAAAAAGAAAAGAAAGAAAGGAAAAGAAGAAAACACCTTTACTAAAGCTCAAAGCACACCTTGCACTTCACACAATAATAGTGAGAAACTTCAAAACCTGACTCTTAACCATGACCCACACCTTACTCTCACCAATGGAGATATCATGGAAACAGAACCTAAACAGAGACACAGGGAAACAAACAGAAGTTATGAACCACATGGATTTAACAGATATCTATAGAACATTTCATCCTAAAACAAAATAATACAGTCCCACAAAGTACCTTCTCCAAAACTGACTATATATTTCATCACAAAACAGGCCTCAACAGATACAAGAAGACTGAAATAATACTATGCATCCTACAAGATCACCATGGACAAAGGCAGGTCTTCGATAACAACAAAAAGCTCAAATACACATGGAAGCTGAACAATGCTCAACTCAATGATACCTTGGTCAAGGAAGAAATAAAGAAATAAAAGACATTTTAGAGTTTGATGAACGTGAAGGCACAACATACCCAAACATATGGGATACAATGAATGAAGCGCTAAGAGGCAAACTCATAGCTCTGAGCGCCTCTAAAAAGAAACTGGAGAGAGCAGACACTAACAGCTTGACAGCACACCTGAAATCTCTAGAACAAAAAGAAGCAAATACACCCAAGAGGAGTAGGCAGCAGCAAATAATCAAACTCAGGGCAGAAATCAAAAATAAAATGAACTATACAAAGAATTCATTTGGGGTAACAAAAACCCAGGATAGCAAAAACTATTCAGACAAAGAAAGGAAATTCTGGGGGAATCACCATCCCTGACATCAAGTTGTATTAGAGAGCAATAGTGATTAAAAACTGTATGATATTTGTACAGAGACAGGCAAATAGATCAAAATAGTATTGAAGACCCAGAAATGAACCCACACACCTATGATCACATGATCTTTGACCAAGGAGCTAAAATCGTCTAGTGGAAAAAATATAGCATTTTACCAAATGGTGCTCATTCAACTGGTGTTCAGCATGTAGAAGAATACGCATCAATCCATTCTTATCTCCTTGCACAAAGCTCAAGACCAAGTGGATCAAGGACCTCCACATAAAATCAGATACACGGAAACTAATAGAAGAGACACATGGGCACAGGGGAAACTTTCCTGAACAGAACACTTATACTCTTATACTCTAAGATCAAAAATTGAAATTTTTTGCAAACCTTCTGTATGGCAAAGGACACTCAGAATAGGACAAAATGGTAACCAACAGATTGGGAAAAGATCTTTAACAATCCTATATCTGATAAAGGGCTAATATCCAATATATACAAAGAACTCAAGAAATTAGACTCCATAGAACCAAATAACCCTATTAAAAAATGGGGTACAGAGCTAAACAAAGAATTGTCGACTGAGGACTACTGAATAGCCAAGAAGCACCTTTAGAAAGGTTCAACATCCTCAGTCATCAGGGAAATGCAAATCAAAACAACCATGAGATTCTACCTTACACCAGTCAGAATGGCTAAGATCAAAAACTCAGGTGACAGCAGATGCTGGCGAGGGTGTGGAGAAAGAAGAATACTCCTCCATTGTTTGTGGGATTACAAGCTGATAGAACCACTCCGGAAATCAGTCTGTTTTTTCCTCAGAAAATTGGATATCGTATTATTACCTGAGGACTCAGCTATACCACTACTGGGCATATACCCAAAACATGCTCCAACATATAACAAGGACACGTGTTCCAGTATGTCAAAGCAGCCTTATTTATAATAGCCAGATACTGGAAAGAAGCCAGATGTTCTTAAACAGAAGAATGGATACAGAAAATGTGGTACATTTACACAATGTAGTACTACTTAGCCATTAAAAACAATGAGTTCATGAAATTCTTATGCAAATGGATGGAACTAGAAAATATCATCTTGAGCGAGGCAACCCATTACAAAAGAACACACATGGTATGCACTCACTGATAAGTGGATATTAGCCCCAAAGCTTGGAATACCCAAGATACAACTCTAGGCCACATGAAGCTCAAGAAGAAGGAAGACCAAAGTGTGATGATTCAGTCTTTCTTAGGAGGGGGAACAAAATACTCATTGGAGGAAATACAGAGACAAGTGTGGAGCAGAGACTGAAAGAAATGTCATCCAGAGACTGCCCCACCTAGGAATCCATTCTGTCTTAGGTTTTATATTCTTGGACAAAACATCATGACTGAAAAGCAACTTTGGGAGGAAAGGGTTTATTCACCTTACATTTCCACATTGCTGTTCATCACCAAAGGAAATCAGGACTGGAACTAAGCAAGTCAGAAAGCAGGAGCTAATGCAGAGACCATGGAAGGATGTTACTTTCAGGCTTGTTTCTCCTGGCTTGCTCAGCTTGCTTTCTTATAGAACCCCAAACTACCAGGTTCCCCCCCCCCCAATCACTAATTGAAAAAATGCCGAACAGCTGGATCTCATGGAGGCATTTCCACAATGGAAGCTCCTTTCTTTGTGATAACTTCAGCTTGTGTCAAGTTCACACAAAATCAGCCAGTACACATCCCATATACAGTCACCAAACCCAGACACTCTTAAGGATGCCAAGAAGTGCGTGCTGATAGAAGCCTGATAAAGCTGTCTCCTGACTGACTCTGCCAGAGCCTGAGGAATACAAAGGCAGATGCCGCAACCAAACATGGGGCTGAACACAGGGTCACCAATGGAGGAGTTAAAGGACTGAAGAGGCTGAAGTGGTTTTCCACCCCATAGGAAGAACAACAATATCAACCAACCGGACACCCGAGAGCTCCCAGCGTCTAAACCACCAACTAAAGAATACACATGGAGCAACTTATGGCTCCTGCTGCATATGTAGCAGAGAATGGCCTTGTCAGGCATCAATGGAAGGAGAGGCCCTTGGTCCTGTGAAGGCTCAATCCCCCAGTGTAGGGGAATGTTAAGGCAGGGTGGCAGCAGTGTGTGTGTGTGTATGTGTGTGTGTGTGTGTGTGTGTGTGTGTGAGAGAGAGAGAGAGAGAGAGAGAGCACTCTCACAGAAACAGGGTGAGGGAGAATGGGATAGGAGTTTTGCAGAGTGGAAACTAGGAAAGGGATTAACATTTGAAATGTAAATAAATAAAATATTCAATAAAAAAAGGTCACAAAATATTGAGCAGTTCATCAATAGTACCAAGTGTTCTTCACTGCTGAGCCATCACCATTTCAGGAAGCTTTGATTGTAAATCTGCCCTCCTCTCTATAATGCAATTAGTTTCAAAAGAACTTCTATATATATAAGCTAAAGAATAGATAGAATTTGTCATTCAAAATTGGATGAGTGTAATGTGAAGTTGCACACACACACACACACACATACACAGAGGGAGAGAGAGAGAGAGAGAGAGAGAGAGAGAGAGAGAGAGAGAGAGAGAGAGAGCACACAGAAGAAGTACCTAGCAGAGGATAGGTAACATATTAACAAGAACAGAGTAAAAATTAATATATTTTGTTTGGTTTCCTAAAATGGGATAATGAAAAAACAGTAAACCTTTTTATCTAGGATGCAGAATATTTAATGACATGAAAGTATTTTAAAATTATATTTAGGGTTTGTAATTTGAATTTTAAATATAGACAGGATGTTTTATATTTTAATTTTTGATGTTTATAGAATACATTATAAAACATCAGGATTTTGAGCCAAAATTATTTTATTAAAATTGAAACCTTGTAAAATAAATTTCAGATTTCTCATTGTGATATTTTATATGTTACATATTAATGTTTCACTCTACTGTTTTTCAGATTTTTTGTAGAGAAATATATCAATTAAAATACTAACATCTGTGAGTTAAAATGTCCTTTTCAATATATCTTACTATGTATTTTTTTTAAAAAGTTTAAAATGTGTTCATCTAATTCTCTTTGTTTATATTATTTATTTTAACCAAGAGGTTATTTTATTCCTTAAATAAAATATCTTGTTTCACAAGATAGGATTTCTCCAAAAAAGCTCAAAATACCTATAATATAACTTACTGACTATATCAAACTTAAGAAGGGATGTCCAAAATGGATACCTCAATGCCTCTAAGAAGGGGAAACAAAATAATCATGGGAGACAGAAGGAGGCAGGGACCTGGGTAGGAGAGGGGAAGAGGAGGAGGGAAAAGGGGAGGCAAGAACATGTATGGGGGAAACAGAAGAGAAGCCAAGAGTGCCAGGAGAATGAATAGAAATATGCAACAGTGTGGAATGTAGGGCAGGGGTAAACTCTAGAAAGTCCCAGACACCAGGAATGTGAGAGGCTCCCAGGACCCAATGAAAATGACCTTAGCCCAAATGCCCATCAGTGGGGAGATGGACGGTAAAGAGAACACCTAGAATAGATAGACATGGCCCCCATTTGAGGGATGGGGCCAACCTCTTAACTTCAAATTTTTTGAACTAAAATTGTTCCTATCTAAAAGAATTGCAGGGACATAAATGGAGGAGAGACTGAAGGAAAAGCCATCCAGAGACCATCCCAAATTGGGATCCAGCCCATGTGCAGGCTCCAAATCCTGGCACTATTACTGACACCATGTTGTGCTTGCAGACAAGAGCCTAGCATGGCTGTTTTCTGAAAGGCTCTACCAGCAGCTGACAAGAGACAGGGGACGATACTTACAGCCAACCATTGGACAGAGGTCGGTACCCCTATAGAAGAGTTAGGGGAAGGACTGAAGGAGCTGAAAGGGATGGCAACCCTACAGGAAGTACAACAGTATCAACTAATCTAGAATCCTCAGAGCTCCCAGAGACTAAGTCACCAACCAAAGAGCATATATGAGTTGCTCTCTGGCTCCATGTACATATGTAGCAGAGGACTTCCTTGTCTGGCCTCAGTGGGAAAGGATTCACTTAATCCTTGTCTTAGTCAGGGTTTCTATTCCTGCACAAACATCCTGACCAAGAAGCAAGTTGGTGAGGGAAGGGTTTATTGAGCTTACACTTCCATGCTGCTGTTCATCATGAAAGGAAGTCAGGACTGGAACTCAAGCAGGTCAAGGAGCAGGAGCTGATGCAGAGGCTATGGAGGGATGCTCCTTACTGACTTGCTTGCTTCTCATGGCTTGCTCAGCCTGCTTTCTTATAGAGCCCAAGACTACCAGCCCACAGATGATACCACCCACAAGAGGCCCTCCCCCCTTGATCACTAATTGAGAAAATGCCTCACCTCTGGATCTCATGGAGGCATTTCCTCAACTGAAACTCCTTTCTCTGTGAAAACTTCAGCTTGTGTCAAGTTGACACACAAAACTACCCAGTACAATCCTCTAGAAACATGATGCCCCAAGGAAGGGGGATGTTAGTGGGATGAAGTGGGAGTAGGTGAATGGATGGGAGAGCACCCACTCAGAATCAAAATGGAGGGGGTGGGGTAAAGAACTTGTGGAGCAGAGACCAGGAAAGGGGTACATTTGGAATGTAAAAAAAGAATAAGTAAAAAAACAAGACAGGATTTCTTTGTAGAGGTTGTCTCTTCTAGACCAGACTGACTTTGAACTCAGAAATATGCATGCCTATGCCTCCTCATTGCTGGGATTAAATGTGTCACAAAGACCAGATATTCCTTATATTAAATATTACATATCAAAAATTATGGTGTAATCTACATTATGGCCTAATGTTTAAATATTTTCAGTTTGAGTTAAACATTGTATCTGTAATTTTAAAAATTAATACTATGATTGTATAATTTTACCCTAAAATATTAAAAACATTATTTTTCCCTGAGGCTTTTGTCTTTGTGTGTGTATGTGTGTATATATATATATATATATATATATATATATATAATTTAAGCTATCATCAGGGATGATATAGAGAAATGTGGGAAACAGCCATTGAATTAAGTTCAAATTTATGTAATACTGACATATTTTATGAATAAGAATGTTTGCTTATATTTCAGGTCTGTTAAAACATTTATAACAAAAAGATACATCTAAAGATGCTGAGTTAATAATAAGAACACAGTGATATTTATATTGCAATTGCTGTAGATAAACGGTCCCTTAGGCACTGTTTATGCTTTAATTAAAGCTATTTCATAAATATAGAGAAGAAATTTCCCTAGTGATACCTGTAACCCAGCACTTTCTAGTATATTTTCTTATTTCAAAATGCTGAAAGAGCTGCAATTATAATTTTGCTTTGTGCTTAGCTTTTAATTAAAAGTTTAGTTTTACCTACTTAAACAGACCTACACCATCACATTAAATGTAAGTGTATATTACAGAATATGTGGGTATCTACAAATAGCCTGTGATTGCTTCTGACAAATAGTCAAAACCATCACATTATAACGAGCATGGAAAAGGTAATCCAACCCCGAGTTAGTAAGCTTAGTCAAGAAATTATGTAAGACAACTTTAGTGCCTCACAATACACATCACAGAGTCTGCTCATGACTCCCTAAAGACACTGGTGATGGGGAGAATCTAAATAGTTGAAAAAATGACATAAAACTGTGTCCAAATATTCATCTCTGTAGCCATCTCAAAGCAATTTGGATGGTTTTGTTTTGTTAGATTTGGGTTACATAATACCAATGGTACATTTTCTTCACTGCATGAAACAAAGCCTATTAGATTTGTGTTTGGTGATACAAGTTTAGCACCTGGAAAATGAAAAAGGACAGATCTATCCCTAATATTCTCAGCCTTCCTTTGGAGCTGCTCATGCACAGTGCCTTGGTAATAGGCACCTTCATTTTCCCTCTTATACTTTAGATATTGTGTTTGATGCAAGGTAAGAAAGGCTAACACATCAATCACATATGATTTCCATTCCTACCTTTCTAGCTATATATTCAAAAACAAAATCTGTTTTGCTTACAACTTCTTTGTGTCTATAACACTGCAAATAAGCTGAAGTTATAACTGTATTTAAAATGAAGCTGGTCTTTTCTAAGTACATTGAGTTTCGAATTCTGAATGACTTTAAAATTATTATCAATATAGTATTATGCAATTTGCTCTAGTTGTTCAAAGCAGAAAGAGATGGGAAGTCTGAGATAGAGAAAACATCTTTGCTGTTGATTTTTGTTGGAGATAGCCCTGTAAATTGTGGTTGAACTTCAGAGAAGAATATAAGCAGTGGGTCCTGAGTACAGGACAGAGACAAGAACAGCACCTTTTCATTTTAATATCATAGGCAAGTTAATCAAAGGGGATTAGCTTAGCAGTAAGTAAGGAGTAGTTCAGGGCTCTGATATAATGCCAAGGTCTAGGAGGAATGCTACAGAACTGTGGATCTTTGAAACCCATAATATAACTTAATTAATGACAAAACAACCACAGAGATGAAAGCAGCAAAGCAGTAAGCTTTTATTCTTACTTTTTGCTATCTTCCTCTCTTCCTCCCCTTTTTGGTTTTCTGATAATCTATAGTGCTCATATATTTAATCATAAGTATTCTACATTTAAAATCTATTAATACATTTAAAAACATTTTAAACATATTTTAAGGAAAGACAAGTAGGTTGTATAGTAATACATTGCAGAAACTGTGAATCTGCTATAGACTAACCAAAGTCAATTGAAATGCAGAGTAAAGTGTAAAACTCAGAATCTCCAGCTCCATCAGCTGAAGTTTGAGAAATAGCAAGTGACGTTTCACCACACGATATTTAAAAATAAGTAATTGTCTCTGTCATTGCCAAGGGATAATAGTATTCTTGGAATATGGCCTCTGTAACCTAGCCCTGCTTTTTTTCTATATAATTATTTCCTCCAGTCAATCTGATCTGACTTTAAGTTGAAGCACTGCTTTGAGATCTGGCTGGAAACTTAATGTTACAAGCCAGCTGGGGATTTTGATAAAAGTTTTCAAAGGGTCTCATCTGACCTTCCAGAGCCTACTCACTTTTCTCCCCCAAGACCTATCGGTGTGAATTTCATTTGTATTTTATCAGGTCTTGTAGGGTCATGCATTTCTCTGTTCCTTGTTGCTGTTTGGAATTTCAAGTTCATCGC
Organism: Uromys caudimaculatus; assembly: GCA_028551405.1. Taxonomy (NCBI): domain Eukaryota; kingdom Metazoa; phylum Chordata; class Mammalia; order Rodentia; family Muridae; genus Uromys; species Uromys caudimaculatus. Next base: position 49,617,017 of record CM052718.1, on the reverse strand, counting down.
TCTTGTGTTTTAGACTTGCATACTTTGTGGGAAAATATTTGTAGCTTCAAAGACTATGTTACATAGAGCTTAGATATCAGTTTCTGTATAAAATAGACCTTATTATGGGAGTTAGAAGATGTACCCATATGACATACTGCCATCCATGGCAATTCTTCAAATATAACAAATACATAGATTTGTGAATTAGTTTCTATGTCAGGTCATGGGTAGTGAGCTGAGTAACTGACCAACTATGAATTGCTTAGGTTTTTCTATTTTGGAATCTTTATGACAGAGAAATGTGCATATTTTACTCTTCATATATTTTAATTGAACCTTCATCACAATGTTGTTTTGGTTTATATCTGGATCAGTTCTACATAGTTTGGTATTCGGGACTCCTAACAGTAGGAGAGGGGTCTGACTCTGACTTGTTCATCTCCTTTTGGGTTGTTTTTCTCCTACTGTGTTGTCTAATCTAGCCTCAATGTGAGGGTAAGTGCCTAGTCTTATTGTAACTTTCTATGCCATGTTTGGTTGACATCCCAGGAAGGCCTGTTCTTTTCTGAAGGGAAATAAGGAAGAGTGAATCTTGGGCAGCTGGGAAGTGGGTTGGACTTCCTGGGACTGGGAGAACCAAAGGGAAGGGAAGCTTGATTAAGATAAAATATATGAAAGAAGAATAAATAAATAAATTAAGTAAGTAAAAATTAATGTCAAAAAGAAAAAAGATGTTTTATTCAAATTAAATGTAATTATTCCAATTATAATTATTTTATTGTTACTTCTTCATATGTAACTAATGCCTCTCTTTTTGCAATTTTAAGATAATTAAATAATGAATATATAAACACCTATTAAGAAAGTTCAGAGTTTAAAGTTCTTAAATTTTTCATTTGTATTTATGATGATTATTATATTATTTTCTATTATGATTCATTCTCTATTTAAGGCAATCTACACTTAATAAAAATTTTTCGTGATCCATTAAGTTTTCTTTGAGCATTCACGCAACTGACTTGGACTAAACACTTTCTGGTCTTATTCATTGACATTGCATTATTTGCATATATGTATATGAACATATATGTAACAGGCACAAAAACTTTGGATTACATATAAAACTGACTTTGAGTAAAAGTAAAATTAAATTGCAGGAAATAAAATTACTTAATAAACTACAGTGAATTCTAATGACTCACTTTACTAAAAAAAGTATCTCAATGAGTTTTATCAATGATATAAAAAGTAACCCTTTAATCTAAAAGGTTGATTAACTATGGGATTCCTAAAAGAATATTTCTATTCTATTTGCTTGTTTATACAATTGAAATTGGTTTTTTTTCTGTTGAACATGAGATGTACACACGTGAAGGAAGCTGTATATATCAAGAATCATCTAATGAAACTTATCACTCCCTTTACAAATCATGAAAGTATATCCATTGATGAAATAGAGTGTGCTGTGAAAATATTGGATACTTGCTTAATACATAAACATGTCTTATTTTGCAAAAAATATGTAAAACTGCTGAACAGCCAGCATGAACAAAATGAAAACCTTTTCCTTATGACAGCAACTGGTGTAATTTATTTCAATTGTGAATTGTACCAAGGAAAGTGGGAAAATGAACACTGTAAGGAAGCCCATTTTCACTGAGCCCTGTCAGTACACTATCTTACTAGTGGAAAACTATTTGCCTTGGATTAGATCATTGAGAAATACATATTTTAGATACATACACCGTAAGACTATAGAGTATATTGTCATCCATACTCTACAGTGTGTTAACTTAAGAAAGCTCATTTTTCATCACAGGATGTCTTTGTTTTCAGACTGAAATATAACAAATAACATAATGAAAAGATTGTGTTGCCTCTTTTAAAACTGCATATCTAATTGTCTTATTTGTAAGTTTAGTAAACACTCTACTCTAGAAATGTGATTTAGACTGCTGCAGACATTATCTTTTGCTCATATGACAGCACATCAAAGGGTTTCCAGCCCATATGTATTGTTCATATGAGCATAAAAAGAATTGCACATACAGGTTTATTTCTTGGTTCATATTGACATATTGACATAATTAGATGAATTAATGGCTATTGTGTAATATTTGAAATATGTATAAATTATGTACTGATTTCTGACTCTTGTTTGGTTGGTTAAAATAAGAGTGAATTTCCTAATTTTTGAGGTTTTATATAAATATTTTCCTTTTTCAAAAAAAAAAAAAACTCAAAAGAGAGAAATCCAAATCAATTCTATAAAAATTTAAATTTAAATTTTTCCTTAATATTAAGGCCAAAAGTTAAAACAAGGGAAATAAAAGCAATGCAAAGGTATTTAAACTAATGAAATTAAGATTCTTGCTTAGGTTCTCAGATATCCCTTTTAATCTATATAGTAACAAGGTAACTTTGGTTTAACATGTTCTGTTCAGCTAACACAGAAACATTGACTGAAGTAGTTCCTTATTCAATGTATATCGTAACTTTAGAAATTTTGTTTGGACACCAAAAAACCAAACATATCAAACAAAAAAGAGGGGGAGGTATAGAACTAAACAGAGAATTCACAACAGAGAAATCTCAAATGGCTGAGAAGCACCTAAATAAATGTTCAAAGTCCTTAGTGATCCGAGAAATGCACATCAAAAGGACCCGAGATTCCTCCTTACACCAATCAGAATAGCTAAGATCAAAACCTGAGGTGCCAACACATGTTAGTGAGGATGTGGAGAAAGAAGAACACTCCTCCATTGATGGTAAGATTGTCAAATGGTAGAACCACTCTGGAAATCAATCTGGAAGTTCCTCAGAAAATTGGAAATAGATCTACCTGAAAACCCAGCAACACCACTCTTGGTGATGTACCCAAAAGATGCCCTACCATGCCACAGGGGCACATGTCCACTCTGTTCATAGCAGCCTTGTTTGTGATATCCAGAAACTGGAAACAATCCAGATGCCCCACAACAGAAGAGTGGATACAGAAAATGTGGTTCATTTACACAATGGAATACTACTCCGCTCTTAAGAACAAGGACATCCTGAGTTTTGCAGGCAAATGGATGGAGGTAGAAAATATCATCCTGAGTGAGGTAAGCTGAAGGACCAAATTGAGGACGCCTCAATCCCACTTGGGAGGGAGAAGAAAGCAATCACAAGGGGGCGGAATGAAGAAACCTGGGAGACAGAGGTAGGGGAAGAGGGGAAATTGATCTGATATTGGGTGAGGGAAAAGGACTGAAGCCCTGAGGGCAAGCAGAAAGAATGGAAACAGGCAACTTTGGGAGGTAGAGGTTGGGCGGACTTTCCAGAATGCACCAGAGACCTGGGAGGTGAGAGACTCTCAAGACTCAAAGGGAGGGACCTTAGATGAAATGCCCAACAGTAGGGAGAGGGAACATATAGAGCCCACCTCCAGCAGGAAGACAGGGCTTCAAGTGAGTGAGGGGGTTGCCATACCACGGTCAAAACTCTGACCCATAATCATTCCTGTCTTAAAGAACTGCAGGGATGGAAATGGAGAGGAGCCTAAGGAAGAGAAGGTCCAGCTACAGGCCCAAAGTGGGAGCCTGCTCAAGGGAAGGTCCCAAGGCTGGACACTATTACTGAAGCTCACAAAAATGGACCTATCATGACTGCTCTCTGAAAGACCCAACAAGCAGCTGAAAGAGTCAGATGCAGATTCGCTCCCAATCAATGGACCGAAGCTGCTGACCCCTGTGGTTGAATTAGGGAAAGGCTGAAAGAAGCTGAGGAGGTCAACACTGTAGGAAGACCAGCAGTCTCAATTTACCTGGACCCCTGAGATCTCTCAAACACTGAACTACCAACCAGGCAGCATACACCAGCTGATATGAGGCCCCAACTCATATACAGCAGGGGACTGTCCGGTCTGGGTTCAGTCAGAGAAGATGCACCTAACCCTCAGGAGACTGGAGGCCCCAGGGAGTTTAGAGGTCTGGAGAGGTGGGAAGTGGGGATGGGCATGGGTACATACTGATGGCGACAAGGGGGTGGGGAAGAGGTAGGGGAAGTGGAACAGTCGGAGAATGGACGGGGAGGGGAATAAAATCTGGAATGTAACTAAATAAATATAAGATTAAAAAATTGTCAAAATAAATATAAGTAAAGCAAGTGAAAAAAAAATTGTACACTATATTGATTTAGAATGGATACTGTAATTACAATAAAAATAACATGCTCAATATTTAGTATTTGATAAATTTACTGCTTTATTAGGCATATGCTTAATTTGTTGGTGTAATAGCAACTCAGTCTTTGATGAACTTACTATGCCCACACTTCATTTCCATTTGAAAATTGAAATCCTGACCTAGAAAATAAGTACATTGTTTAGGGACACCATTTTATCAATTTGTTTGTTAGCTACCTGCTAGTCTCAATAAGTCAGTTTGCAAACTACTGATCCACATCATAACATCTCACTTCTGTTTGTTAAAAGTGTGGCTACAAACCAAACATTGTTCTGTTCAGCTTGTTCAGCTGAAGATTTAATTCTATAAATGAAGTTTAACTTACAGATATTTAATAAAAGTATATGACACTAAATATTATCTTATAATACACTTGATTTTCATATAATACATTAACTAGGTGATTAAACACTGCTCAACTTTTTAGTATTTTAAATAAATTTCAACTTTTAACATTAAATTCCTAAATGATGTTACACATTCTAGTTACAATGGCAAAAGATTCATTTCGTCATTATGTTTTGTCTCATGATAATTTATGTCATACCTCTTATTTATTGTAGTCTCAGAAATTGCTGGATACCTTATCTATTTACATAAATTTATCACATCTTTAAATTGGAGTATTAGAAAATATAAATTCATGAAAATTATTAGAATTAATCAATAAAGCAACCTAAGTCAATGAATAATCTACTATGAATCTTGGTTAAAACTTGCTTCAAAATATCAAGCACATTTATGGCAATAAATTAGCACCTGTTCTTATTACTGATTCTAAAAGCAAAGACAAACAAATCAATGAAGAAAATTAACTTGTTTGTAGGTATCCAATAAAATTCTAGATTACCTAACTAAGGAAATAGAGCCCAGAGCTGGATCATCTACTTCTAGTTGGTTAAAGTTATCATACAGGCTGTCCTTTAGAAAAAATGTTTTGATCCTTATATATATTTCCATATATCAGGAAGGAAATGAGATAGTTACCATATAGCTAAATTTGAATGAATGAAAAATATTTATAATACAAGCCACATTAGGTTTCTATTAATACAAGACTGATATTTGCTCTTTCTGGAAATACCAAGAAATATGAATTCTATTGTCTGTTTTCAGTTTGAACTCTAGATGCTCATCTAGGAAAAACAAGGTCTATGAAAAATGGTGATGGAAACCTTTTAGTATTTTTATGGTTATTTATTCCCAGGATATAGTTTCCCCATAATTAACCAGTCTATATGGACTCATTAATCTCTGTCTCAATGGGAATTCTAAATGTTACTCGCATGAGGAAACTCATTGCTTTTTCAGTGATGGGCAGCAAGGGAGAAAAGAAGCCATTTCAAAATTATGCTGATAAAGACAGAGACCATAACATGACCATCATGGAGCACAGAGAGGTCCAAAAGACTCCCTAAGAATTTATAAACATCTGACAGTTGCTATAGGAGAAATGTATTCCCTTTCAGTAGTGTATATGCCCATAAGCTGCCCCCCTTCCCTTAAGTAACTTCAATTAAACTCACTGGGAATAATGAAAAAATAAATAAAAAAGGATTGCAGATATGGAAGGCATTCCAAAATAGATTTGGAAGTGCATGTTTCAGTCTGGCATTTAGTTAAGTGCCTTTTATAGCTAAGTGACTTTTGCAGGTCAATGAATTAAGTGCCTTTTATAGTTCCAATTTAATCTAGTTGAAATCTTCTATGGCCCTTTAATTTATTAAAACAGAAAACTAGATAGGCCAACTGACTTGTTCATAATTATACAGTTAAATATCCAGGAAAAAGTGTTTCAACCTGAGTCTGTAAGTGTACATTTAAACACACACACACAACACACACACACACACACAAACACAACAAACCTGCATAGTAAATATTATTCAGAAACTAAATATACTATTAATAATAGTATTAATATTTATAGTAAATATTATTCAAAAACTGCCTTAGTCTTTTGTAAATACTTCAGCTAATTTTACATGGCATCTTAATTACATAAAATTTCTTAAACTTAATTGCTGATTTTACTTGAAATTTATGGATTTATTTGTATTTTATTAAAGCTACAATTAATTAATCAATTTAGATAAAAGTATACAATTTTATATTAAATTATGATATTTAATATTTGCAATATACATTTATATTTATAAATAAAAACAGATATTTATGTTAGTACATGAACAAATATATATCCATGAATGTTTGACTATGGATGCATTTTAGCTGATCATTCTAAACTCTAAATATGCTAATGAGCGTATGTCACCTTATATATTTTTTTAACTGTGCTGAATGTAATACAATTCTATATCATGAAATTCTGGAGAAATTTTCTCAATGGCAACTAAGAGGAGGTTGAGGTATTACAAAAATATATATTTATGCTCCTGTGAGATTTCAATTTTACAAATATTTCTGTTTTCCAAGTAATATTGAGAATTAGCTTTAGAATTTGCAGAAATCTGAGTGCATCTCAAATAATAACTAATACATTTGATGAGGAGAGACAGTAGTATAGACGGTGAAATCATTGATATACTGTTGTAATTGTGAAAAGGCAATTAAAGAAAGGAAAACAGTAATTCTGTAACACAAAGTTAATAGGAGCCTGTAACACAAAGGTATAGGAATATAAGGCAAGTTAACCCAATATTGAATTTTAAGGCAATAATTGAATGAAAAAGATGCATGATTTTTGAAAACTAGATTATAAATAAAAATACTAATTAAGAAATTAGGAGTTCAATTATATATAATTTAACTTTCAGAAAATGAATATATATATCAATATAGCTATATATGAATACACACACACCAACACACCACACACACACATGTGTGTGTGTAAGTAGTCTCTACTTACAACATCATAATACACACTACATATACATATCCAGGTATCTGTATCTATTTGAAGTCTAAAAGTAACTTTTATTCACCATATGTAGTCTTGGAGCCTTACTGTTCAATAAGTTCACCCTTTCCACTTCTTTTTGAACTCTGGCTGGCTGGTTCAAATTAGTCATTCTGGCCCAGAATCCTCTCCAATCCGACTGATTCAAACTGTCTTCTCTCAACTTCTGACAGAATTTCTTTGCTTGTCTTCAACTTAACTCTATGTTTTCTAATCTTCTGGGTTCTTCTCATTCTCTGTCTCATTCTATTCTCATTTATTCAGTCCTCAGCTGTGTCTAGTCTAGCTTGTTCTCTCTGCAACCTGTCTCTGTAAAACTGAAATGGTAAAACTCCCATATCCCCTCCCTCTCTCTCATAGCCTCTGTGTTCTTGTGAAAGTTAGGCATATTCTATTTCTGACTCATTCTCTCAAATCTTTCTCTGATTCATCACTTTGTCAGAGCAGTCATGTAGCTGAAATAAAACTCCTCTACAATGAAGTGTGTACATGTGTATATGTTTGTGTATGTACAGATGTAAATGTGTCACAAAGAATGTATGTGAAGGTAAGGAGATAACTTTTTATATTCCATTCTTTCCTTACACATTTGCATTAGTTCCAAATATTCAAATTATTATCACTAGATTATATATATATATATATATATATATATATATATATATATATATATATATGTATATGTATATATGTGTGGGTGTGGGTGTCTGTGTGTATAAATGGGTATGGGTATGTATCTATATATGTGCATATATGTATGTGTGTGAGTGTGTAAATTAAATATAGCATACTGCAGAATTATTGAGTTATTATCTACAATTTAACAAATGATCCTCAGAAAAAGTTACAAGTTATGATTAGCAACAATTTCTAAAAAAGAAATATTTAATGCTAGTTCAAAACATAGAAAATAATTAAGTCATAGAAAAGGCGAAAATTATCTTATTGCTAGGATGAGTTATTGAACAAGCAAGGGTTTTCACTTACTCTCTGAGGGAAAATATTTTCATTGATTGTTTCACCAAGAGTATTCAGGCAGGAAAAAAATATTATCTTAAAATTTAGTGGTCTAACCTGCAAAAGACTTAAGACTCCAGGGAGTGGGGAGGCCTGCCAGGGGGCAGGGATATCCTTTTGGAGACAGGATGGAGGAGGAATAAGATGAGGAATTGTGGGAGGGCAGGCCAGGAGGTGGTAAGAACTGGACTGTAAAAATTAGTTATAGTAATAAATAAAACATTCAGCAGTCTATACATTTTGTGCTACCATAGGGGGGGAAAGCGATTTGAATGTCAACCAAAAAATGCTGAGAACCAAGGGATTTATAGCCTTCTTATTAGCCTGAGTGAAGCCATTTTGTGTTAAAGTTAGGCTTGGAAATAACAGTAGGCCAAGGGTGCTATTTTTTGAGCTTCAGGATTTTGTTTAGGTTCTGTCTCTCAAGAGATGGCTTCTTTCCTGACTCCCTTGAGGTTAGGTGGCTGGCAGAATACGGGTGGTTGCCTTGGTAATATGTCCATGTCCTTGTGACTAGGAGTCTGTAACTCCTTGGATTTTTCCCATCCCTGTTGCTTTGTCTAAATCTTGGCTATATTGTTTAAAGTTCCTTTATCTTTTTATTATAAATTGATGGTGAGAATTAAAATTTTTGGAGTTCGATCAGAGGGATTCTGACCTACTTCCAGGTATCTCTGTCTTTTGTCTCTTTTATCCATCAGTTCCCTCCTCAGGACCATGCTGAATACCCCACAGGCTGGGGCAAAAATATCTTAAAATTTGCATTATTAAATTCTCAGACATAAACTCTTTAGAGGTGAATATCAACATATAATTTATATGTTATACATTATAATTAAATAACAGTTTATAAGGAATTGACTGAAAGTTAGGATAAACTATGCAAATTTATTTGAAAAGAAGATCCAGTCTCCTAGATGAAGTTCTGAAATTTATTTGACTTAAAGGTTGATATATATGCAGGGTATCTTAGTTGAAAGCACATAGCACAAAACAAATTAAACTGGATAATGAAATACTTTTAAGTAGACAGAAAAGTTTTTAGCAGGAAGAAAGCCTTGCTGTGACCTAACTTTTACAGTCCCATAAAGTACTATGCAAGCTGTCATATGAGATATACATTTAATAGCTCTATTCAGCTGTGTGTGATGCCTGCACCTGTAGCCATGACCAACATGTTAAGATATCCCTGAAGATAGAATAGTGGCACTCCCATCTTGGTGCTACATAATAGTTGTCTAATTGGACTTAAGTTCCACTCAATGAAATGCAACTCATGTCTAGTAGTAGAATCCTAGGCAACTACATGGGGCTAACATGGTCCAAGATCTTAAGAAAACCTAGTATCATTCCTTTACTAGAGCAACTTAATGACTCAATGTATTCAAAAACCTGTCCTTATACCCACAGATAAATGGGCCTCGGACTCCTCATGAGAGAAGCATGGTTAACAACAAAAGGAGCTTATTGCATAATATCACATTCAGTCATAATGAAGAGATCAATGAGTAATGTTAAGACCAGCCATAATAGATACAATTAAAACAGAATTCCTGCACCAGAAGCTCAGGGAACATCATGGTAGAGGGGGAAAATAAATTATAAAGCCAGTGAAGTAGGAAATCCGATTTGAGATTATATCCCCTAGAAAGGACACACCCATTTTACCTCAACAATATGGCTGTCTATACATTAACTGAACAATGACAATATAAACAGACATGCTAATGCAGAAGTGGCAAATCCTTGCAGATTCTGCCCTTATTCAAAGTTTACAGTCCCTAAAGACTGCAGAGAGAAAGGGATAGAGACACATAAACAGAGGACACACACACACAAACACACACACACAAAGAGAAAGAGGGAGAGAAAGAGAGAGAGAGAGAGGTCCTACTTGGTTGTCTAATACAAAGTGTTCAGCTCTGAAAACCTAAATATAAAAGCCACACTAAACAGACTCAAGTGTGTGTGTGTGTGTGTGTGTGTGTGTGTGTGTGTGTGTGTGTGTGTGTGAAATAAGCAAAATATACTTTTAATGTGAGATACATCCATCTTTTTAAAATAGTTAATTTGGTTCTTTTCCTTGAAGATAATAAATGGCATGACTGAAATCTCCTTGGCTGTTTCCTAAAATCACCAGGGCAGCATTCTGCTCCAGTGGCTTAAATATGTCATGGTGTTTTGAAATATAATTCCACATTCCTGGCACCTAATTGAATAGAAGGCATTAATTTTATTACTGATCAGTGTGGTGTTTCAGTGTGTTAAAACAAACTGTTCAAGAGAAATCATGATTTAGGGAAAAAAGGTGAAAAATGTTAAGATACATTCTGTAAAACACCTTGATTTTGCAGTGGAGTAAGCTAAAAATGGGTAGGGGGTTTGAACTTTTGGTAATATACAATTATTGATAGGTGAAATCCACTGTAATGTAAACCAGGACTGTCAAAACTACCAAAAAGATAGCTGGGCAATTCAAACATCTAAAATAAGAGCAAAAATAAAGAAAGCATTGCAATGTACTAAGGATGAAAAGTGAGCCCATAGGAAAATCTCCATTATTCAAACTCATATTCCTACACAGTGAAATTCCTACACTAATTTTAAAGTGTTGGAAACTTCAATAAAGAAAAGGTAAGTTTTTCAAGCCAGCACAGTAGAAAATGACAGCATTGTATAAATCAAAGAAAGGTCATCTGGCTTGGGTATTTTAACCTTTACAGTATTAACAAAACCAGGAACAAAACATTGACATAATAAAAATGACAATCTTTTGCTTACTGTACACTAACTTGTCTAAACATTTTGCATTTTTCCTTTCTTTTCATGATATTTCTTCTAATCTATACATGTAGTCTTTCTCTAGGCTTTTAAACTTTGCTATGGAAGATAGATATATTTTCCCATATACAATAATTTAAAAATAATTATATAATAACTAATAAATAGAATGCACACTCTGTCCCAACCTATTCAATATAGTATTCAAAGTCCTAGCCAGAGCAATAAGACAAAAAAGGAGGTCAAAGGGATACAAATTGGAAAGGAAGAATTTGAAATATAAATATTTTCAGACAATAAGATAGTATACTTAAGTGACCCCAAAAATTCCACCAGAGAACTCATAAACCTGATAAACAACTTCAACAAAGTGGCCGGATATAAAATTAACTTAAACAAATCAGTAGCCTTCCTCTACTCCAAGGATAAACAGGCTGAGAAAGAAATTAGAGAACCGACACCTTTCACAATAGTCACAAATAATATAAAATACTTGGTGTGACTCTAACCAAACAAGTGAAAGATCTGTCTGACAAGAATTTCAAGTCCCTGATAAAAGAAATCGATGAAGCTCTCAGAAGATGGAAAGATCTCCCATGCTCATGGAATGACAGAATTATTATAGTAAAAATGGCCATCTTGCCAAAAGCAAACTACAGATTCAATGCAATCCCCATCAAAATTCCAACTCAGTTCTTCATAGAGTTAGAAAAAGCAATTTGCAAATTCATTTGAAATAACAAAAAGCACAGGATAGTGAAAACTATTATCAACAATAAAAGAACTGGTGGAATCACCATCCCTGTATTACAGAGCAATCATGATAAAAACTGGCAGGTAGATCAATGGAATAGCATTGGAGACCCAGAAGTTAATCCATACACCTACAGTCACTTGATCTTTGACAAAGGAACTAAAACTATCCAGTGGAAAAAAGATAGCCTTTTCAACAAACGGTCCTGGTTAAACTGGTAGTCAGCATGTAGAAGAATGCAAATCGATCCATTCTTATCCCATTGTACAAATTTCAAGTCCAAGTGAATCAATGACCTCCACATAAAACCAGATACACAGAAACTAATAGAAGAGAAAGTGGGGAAGTGCCTTGAACACATGGGAACAGGGGAAATTTTCACGAACAAAACACTGATGGCTTATGCTCTAAGATCAACAATCAACAAATGGAACCTCATAAAATTGGAAATCTTCTGTAAGACAAAGCACACTCTCAATAGGACAAAACAGCAACAACAGATTGGGAAAAGATTTTCACCAATCCCACATCTTATAGAGGTCTAATATCCAATATACACAAAGAACTCAACAAGTTAGACGCCAGAGAAACAAATAACCCTATTAAAAAATAGGGTACAGAGCTAAACAAAGAACTGTCAACTGAGGAATATTGAATGGCCAAGAAGCACTTAAAGAAAAATGTTCAACATCCTTAGTCATCAGAGAAATCCAAATCAAAACAAACCTTAGATTCTACCTCACAGCAGTCAGAATGGCTAAGATCAAAAACTCAGGTGACAACAGATGTTGGGGTGAGGATTTGGAAAAAGAGGAACACTCCTCCATTGTTGGTGGGATTGCAAGCTGGTACAACCACTCTGTAAATCAGTCTGGTGGTTCCTCAGAAAATTGGATATAGTACAACCTGAGGAATATACCATTACTGGGTATATACCCAAAACATACTCCACAATGGTCATAGCAGTCTTATTTATAATATCCAGAAACTGGAAAGAACCCAGATGTTCTTAAACAAAGGAATGGATACAGAAAATGTGGTATGTTTACACAGTGGAGTACTATTCAGCTATTAAAATCATTGACTTCATGAAATTTGCAAGCAAATGGATGGAACTAAAAATATTTTCCTGAGTGAGGTAACCCGATCACAAAAGAGCACACATGGCATGCACTCACTGATAAGTAGTTATTAGCCCAAAAGCTCGGAATACCCAATATACAATTCACAGACTGTATGAAGCTCAAGAAGAAGGAAGACCAAAATATGGATGTTTCAGTCCTTCTTAGAAAGGGGAACAAAATACTCAAGGGAGGTAGAGGGTGGGAGGTTCTTGGAAGAAGAGAGAAGAGGGAGGGGAAAGGGGGGACATGATAAGGTATGAGAGGAGACAGAGATGATAGACAGAGGGTCATGAATTTGAACAGAAGTGTGTAGCAATAGGAGGTGGGGAAGTGGGGATAGCCACCACCTCCCATATGCTAGGCAAGCAAGAGGCCCCCAGGACCCAAAAGGGATGAGATTAGCTGAAATGCCCAACAAAGGGGAGGGAGAAACTATAGAGACCATATCCAGAGGCTAGGCGAGGACCCAGTTGGAGAATGGGGCCACCCACTTATCTCCAAATTCTTAACCCAGAAGGGCTCCTGTCTAAAGGAAGTATGGTGACAAAGTGTGGAGCAGAGACTGAAGGAAAGGCCATCCAGAGACTACCCCACCTGGGGTTATATCCTATATATTCAGACACCAAAACCAGATGCTATTGCTGATGCCAAGAAGCCCTTCCTGACAGGAGCCTGTTATAGTTGTCTCCCAAGAGTCTCTGCCAGAGCTTCACAAATACAGAGATGGATGCTTGCAGCTAACCATTGGACTTAGCACAGAGTCCCCAATGGTGGAATTAGTGAAAGGACTGAAGGAGCTGAAGGGGTTTGCAACCCCATAGAAAGAACAACAATATCAACCAACCAGACCCCCCAGAACTCCTAGGGACTATACCACTGACCAACGAATACATGTGGAGGGATCCATGGCTCTAGGTGCATACATAGCAGAGGATGGCATTGTCTGGCATCAATTGCAGGAGAAGCAATTGTGCCTGTGAAGGCTCATTCCCCCAGTGTAAGAGAATGTCAGGGTGGTGAGGTGGGGTGGGTGTATGGGAAGGGGAACATCCCCACAGAAGCAGGGGGAGGAGGGATGCTACAATTGAGATATAAAGTAAATAAATTGATGAATAAATTAAAAAGAAACAAATTATACCCATTAACACATACAATTATTGCCAACAAATACACATCAGCTAATATATATTTGGCCAATCAGAATCAGTTTTCACTCTTGATATGCTCAACTTTTAAAATTATATATATAATAGTATTTTCTTCTTAACAATAAATAAAAGAGAAAGCACAGAAGACAAATATTGTTTCATATATAAACTTCCTACTCTCTTGGAAAAAGGTAAGTTAAATTATACTGTTTCCCAATTCTCAGCAGAGAATATATTATTTCTGAAATATAAACTAGGCCTTTCTAAAGTTTCTTTGGGAAGTTTTCTGACGTAATAGTGAAATAGAAATATCAGAGTATGGATACCTTTTGTGTTCCCACCTTGTGCAAGTTTCGAACAGCATACCCTTCTCTATTTCAATGTCTAATCAATTCTGATGCTACCTTTTTAAATAAACTTCCCTACTTATTTTAACTCTTATGAAAGTAAATCAATCTCTCTCTCTCTCTCTCTCTCTCTCTCTCTCTCTCTCTTCCCCCCCTCCTCTCCTCTCCTCTCTCCCCTCTTTGTGTATCATTTTCTAGATGTGTACATGTTCTATGTTTTCTATATGTGAGTACAGGTATGCTTTACCATGCAGGTACATATAAAAAGCAGGGATTCAGCATCCAGATTTCTTTCTCAATTGTTGATTTATTTATTTAGTGCGTGTTTATATCACTTAACATGTAGATTACTATGTAGTCTAGACTGGCTTGCCAGCAAGATTTGGGGATCTACTCATTTCTGTCTTGCAGTGGCTAGGATTAAATAATATATCCTTGGGGTAGAAGAGCCCAATCAGTAGTTAAGGGCACTGTTAATTATTTTGCACACTACCCAGATTCTGCCCACATCTGGCAGATCTAAATTACTGTAACTTCTCATTTATACTATGATACTATGTAACTCACTCTTCTAACCTCTGCAGGTACATACATATACATAATACACACACACACACACACACACACACACACACACACACACACACACACACACTGATTTAATATGGTACAACTGCTCAAAATGTCCTAGGGAGTGCACTAGTGTGTCTTTCCATGTCTTTCTCTTCTTAAGAACATTGTACACTGATTTTCTGCTCCTTGCAGCTAAGTACATTTATAAGACTAGTTAGCACCAAATACTAAGAGTGGAAGACATGCACCACTTTCAAGCTATGGTCTGACAAGAACCTTTATGACCCCCAGGGTTTGTTTTCTGTTTTCCTGAGTTAAAGTATTGTGTTGCAGTTGTACATACAAGAAAGCTATACACTGTGTCCCGAGTCATTGCTTACAACATAATAGTCTGAGAGAGGAGTTGATTCTATAACTGACTTGACCCTGTGAGAACCAGCCTTTGTTTATTTAAGCCGCTGAAATAGTCTGTGTAATTCTATTTCCCAGGCCCTTCTTGGTATGTGATTATATCTTTTTCATTCTTGTAATAAGTATGTTGGTACCCTTCTGGTGTCAATACCACACTTCATACAAGAAGATGGTAGGTAAGAGAAGGAAGCAGAAATAGCTTAAGGAACTTTAGTCTTATTTACTTTTATAAACAGCCCTCTCAGTATGCCCTCTGAGCCTCAGAGCAAATTTGATACTGGAAGAGAAGGTTGCCTGGCCCTGCTCCAGCCTGGACCCCAGGTTCAGACAGAGGTGCTGAGCCCCATGTCAAGTAGTTCAATGTTTTTGTTCTGTAGCGTTTTCCCACTCCTCTTTAATGACATTTACAAAAGAAAGCAAGCTGCTTGGAAGGTCTGGATGTGAGGGAAAGAGCATGCAGACAAGGCTAATGGTGGGGAGTGCTAGAGGCTTGGGTTACCTGGTACCCCTGGATGGGATCCCAGAGTCTCCTTAAAGGGCCCCTAGGTTCTTCCCAGTTCCCACCCTCTCCTCCAGCCATGGTGATGACAGAGGCATAAGAAAACTTTGAGCCCAGTTCTCACAGGAAAGGAAAACTCCCATGGGCTTTGCAGAGAAGGTTCCACCTTACGCTCATACATTGTGTTTACCATGTGCTAGGATATCACATCAACAGGACAAAAAAATGTAAAATACTTGAATGAGCTTGTATTATAACATTAATATTATTGAGAGGGTCTGCTTCCCAGGCTGAAGTGATTCATTCATTATTCTGGTCCTGCTCTAGTCCTTTGTAATTGGTGGTAATTATGATGCCTTTCTTTTTAATACAAAAAAAAATGTATAAAAATATAAACTTGAAAAGGCAAAAAAAAAAGAATGCAAATAATCAATAATATACTTATTTCATTGTGCAGATATTTCATAGTAGGAGAATTTTTCTTTTCTAAACTATTTGTTTAATTTGTTTAATCCACAATGTTACAAAAGTTGTGATCATAATAATGGGCTACTTATTTTAATTCTGGCCCTAAGTTAAAGAATGGCATTATCTTTTATTTTTGAGATTATTATTAATTATAATAGTTTTGTCTCTCCTTTTTGCTTTGTATTCTTTCTCATTTACTTTACACTATCCTTCAAATTTATGACCTCCTTTGCTAGGATTCAATATTGCAAAAAGCATAGAATTTTAAACTCCTGCCCCCGATATTATGAAATCTCTACATTCCCCCTATAATACCAATGGGTATTACAACAGCCTAGAAAGGAAGACAACTCTCAGAAAAGCTTATGCAAAAAAATCATGTTAAGGAGATCTGAGAAATTATTACTCCCTTAACAAAGTATATGCTTGCTATAGAAGTCGATTCTTATGTGCAATTGTTACAAATCCTCACTGCTAATGTCCTGCTCTTCTGAGTTCCAAGTAAAAAAGCATACATTTAATGGCTCATGCTTCTTTCTTGCAGTTAGGTACATTTATAAGAATAGTTACTACCAAATACTAAGAGTGGAAGACATGTACTGCAACCCCAAAGCTTTTCCCCTGTTATGTCTCAAGTGTCCTTTTGTCCATACCCTATCCTTTGCAGGCTTTATTTTTATTCTTTTGGTCTTTCTAGTTTTTAAAAGGCTTTATTTACATTTATGCTGTACAATACAATAAAATACAATACAATATGTCCATCCATACATAAATACAGACCCACACAAACACATACATGCACATATATGCAAGTACAAACACACAAACACACAGAGACACACACCGTAGTTAATAATTTCAGTTTTTGTCTTTCTAAATTTTGATTGCAGTGTTTAATATTTCTAGACATATCCATTTTTTCAAAAATTTCACTTTACTTAGTAAAGTTATAGATGGATAACACACACACATATATACACATACATACACACACACATATAAATATAATAGAGTTATAGTGTACTATTATGGTTCAGTCATCTGTTAATGGGCATCTAGGCTGGTAAATTCACTCCTGATTTTCATACCATTAACCTATCTTTTCTCTCATGGAATATGCTGAGATTTTTCAGCCTGTCTTCATTTTATTTTGGCTTTTCTTCACAATCTCCAATAAAATTGTGTTCTAGCATCTTTTTGGTTTGCTTTTAAACCTTTTTGCTTAAGAGAGGACTGGATTACTGGATTACTGGCTCAGCAGGAAAGTGCACTTGTTGCTTTTGCAGAGGACCTGGGTTTGATTCCAGCACACACATAACCTAACCAGCTCAAAGCCACCTAAAACTCCAAAGGGGAGGCTATGATTCTCTTTTATAAGTTCCCACAGCTACAGGAATGCATGTAGTACACACACATCCATGTGTCATATTATTCACCCATCAAAAATAAATCTAAAATAGTAATAAGACTAAGAGCCTGCAAAATGGAGCTGGATTTCATTATGAAACTATTAGATTATAGCAGAAGCAGCTTCTGCTATCTTCCTGTTCTCCTCTCCCGGAAGAGCAGCTACAAGTCCTCCCAGTTTGCATCATCTTGCTAAGTATTGTGGCTATTTTTGACAGTGCGTGATATGTAGAAGATACATGTAAAAGCATGGCTCACCCTTAAAGAAATTACTGATATACATTTTGTGCATTTTCAAAATACAACTTAAAGCTCACATGCATGTACCGAAAGAGAATGAGACTCAGGTGTGTACACAGAAAGATAGAATAAGGGAGAGAGAGAGAGAGAGAGAGAGAGAGAGAGAGAGAGAGAGAGAGAGAGAGAGAGAGAGATTTGGTCTGTCATTGCTTGGATCTTTTTCATACATGAACCAACATTTTATTCTCACTGATTCTCTCTCTGAAATTGCAATGCATTATTAATTCTATCTTCTTAAGCAAGTTGCCTGTAATTATAATTGTCTTTCTAAAAAAGAAAATGCAACAGCTGCACCTACTCTGAAAATGGATCCTTGGAGATTGTAATTAAGTTATTTCAATTTGGAAACTGAATATTATCAAGAGCTATGGGATGTATAACCTTAAGGCAGACCTTTCTACCAGGTTTTTAATAGTATGTCATTTGCAGAAACCTAGATAACTAGAAAATTAGAATGTAAATTTTTGCATGTTCCAATCAGAACTTTACTAAACAGAATTATGTTACATAATTTTACATACTATAGTTAGAACATTTAGTAGACAACTGAACTAAGGAAGCTAAAGCCATATGTTGACTACCTTTGTGATACTCCATATATCTTTATTTACTCTGTTCTGGGGGCATGGATTTCTCACTGTAACTTCCAACAAATAATTTTTTCTTAAATCGCACTTATGCAAAAAGGAAGCACTTATAAATGTGTGCTCTCAATATAAAGATTAATTCTAATAATGTAAAAGCTATTTTCTATAGGTCATGTTTGCATATATATATATATATATATATATATATATATATATATATATATATATATATATATGAAAATAATCATCTTGTGATTCAAAATTATATCTAAGGGATACTTAAATATTCTTTATTAGTATGTTTAGACACTTTAAAAAGCATGCTAAAACTGACTTTTCAAGTAATTACTGCATATTATTTGTTATAATTTTACTTGAATAATCACCTACATTGCACTAATTTAAACAAACAACAGGGAAGTTATGTGAATTTAAGATAAACCAATCTGGTTAACACATTAACCAGGCATTTCCTAAATGGTTAGCATGTGCATGCACAGAATTTAGCAAAATTCCACACTGTAAAGATCAAAAAGACAGACATTTTTCACTATTTCAGTTACTCCTTGGATACTTACTCAGACTTACAGAAGAGTCGACCTTTACAGAAAACCACCTCTGAAAGGTTACCTAGTTTACAATTATCCACGTGACACAAAGTTCAGTGGTATCAGCAAGGGCAAATACAATTACTGAAAGACTAAGTTCCCTAATGTCTGTTGCTACTCATTTCAGACGACTGATATTAAATGATTATCTGAAGATTAGAAAATAATTTATTTATGGTTTACCTGGTGAATGATACTATGTTTAACATCATTGCACATTGTATGTCCATAGGCACTCTCGCATTGAAAGAGGGATAGCTCATGAATGCTCAACCCAAGACAAGAAAACCAGGATCCTGAGAAATACTGAGATCAGAAGAAATAGTCTTCTCAAGGGAAGATCACACCAACTGGATAGACAGTACCAGTCCAGAAAGCATATATATCCATGTAATATTTACCATTATACATACAATATTTTTTTAAAAGACATGAATTTGAAATACAGCAATGGGGAAGGAAAGTACATAGGAATGTTTGGAGGGAGAAAGAGGGAAGGGTAAAATGATGGAATTATGATTTCAAAAAATAAAATTATAAATTATATTAAAATGAGTTGAACAAAGAAAACAATGGACATGCTAACGTGGAAGGAGAAAAAATATGGGTACTCTAACTTACACAAAGAACTATAGGCAGCTAAGAAAAGTTGGTGGAGAAGGGAGAAAAATACACTAATTGGTTATGTAATACCAAAAGGGCCTGAAATCAAACATACAAGTAACATTATACAAACTGAGCAGTGTTTATTTAGAAATATTTTTGATTATAAAACTTTATAGAATGTATGTGATTATAGAAATTAGAAAAGTATATGTAATTATATATACATAATTATACATATATATATAATATATATGTATTTTATATCTGCATGTAACAACAATGAACAGATGGCAATGAATTTTAAAGACATTAGGAAAGATTATATGAGAAGGTTCTAATGTAGGAAAGAAAAGAGGAAAATATTATAATTATATTAAAATATAAATGTTAAAATAAAGTAATTGAAAATATAAATATAACCTACACATTTGGATACAATTGGGGGGAAAATATAATACACAGTACCAATGGTAGAATAGCTGTTATTAATGTAATTCAGCTTTAGAGTTGAGAGGATACGTGATAAAATATAAAAATTAAAAAGTAATCATAAATTGATTTGTATACAATAGGAAAAGGCAATAACTAGATTTCCTGGAAAATAGACAAATAATTGTATAATATCAAATAAATGTTTATAAGAAAGAGAGTCACATAGAAGGAGTTGGGTAGTGTTCCTTCTGTTTCTATTTTGTGGAATAGATTGAAGAGTATTGGTATTAGGTCTTCTTTGAAGGTCTGATAGAATTCTGCAGTGAACCCATCTGGACCTGGGCTTTTTTTGGTTGGAAGACTTTT
>CM052718.1:49579827-49595958 GCA_028551405.1 Uromys caudimaculatus | reverse complement strand
AAGGAGTTGAGGGAGTTCGCAACCCCATGGAGGGAGCAACATCACCAATGGGCCTGACCCCCCCCCCGGTCATCCTGAAGTTTGGACCACCAACCAAAGAATACACATCTATGGACCCATGGTTCGGACCACATATATGGCAGAGGACGACCTCGATGGCCATCAGGGAGAGAGGAGAGCCCTTGGGCCTGAGGGTGTTAGAGGCCCCAGTAAAGGGGAATGTCAAGGTGGGAATAGGAGGATGGGTGGGCGGGTGGGTGGGAGGTGGAATTCCCTCATAGAGGTAGGGATGGGGAGGGGATAGGGGGCTTCCAAAGCGGAGACCCAGAAAAGGGGAAACATTGGAAATGTAAATAAAGTATGAAAAAAAAAAAAAAAACTCAGGTGAGAGCAGATGCTGGCAAGGATGTGGAGAAAGAGGAGCACTCCTCCATTGTTGGTGAGATTGCAAGCTGGTACAACCACTCTGGAAATTAGTCTGGAGGTTTCTCAGAAAATTTAACATAGTACTACCTGAGGACCCAGGTATACCACTCCTGGGCATATACACAAAAGATGCTTCACCGTATAACAAGGACTCATGCTCCATTATGTTCATAGCAGCCTTATTTATAATAGCCAGAAGCGGCCGGGCAGTGGTGGCGCATGCCTTTAATCCCAGCACTTGGGAGGCAGAGACAGGTGGATTTCTGAGTTCAAGGCTAGCCTGGTCTACAGAGTGAGTTCCAGGACAGCCAGGGCTACACAGAGAAACCCTGTCTCGAAAAAGCCCAAAAAAAAAAAAATAGCAAGAAGCTGAAAACAACCCAGATGTCCCTCAACAGAGGAATGGAAATGTGGTACCATTTACACAATGGAGTACTACTCAGCTATTAAAAACAATGACTTCATGAAATCCGCAGGCAAATGGATAGAAATAGAAAATATCCTGAGTGAGATAACTCAGTTACAAAAGAACACACATGGTATGCACTCACTGATAAGCGGATATTAGGCAAAAAGGTCAGAATACCAATGATACAACTCACAGACCCTATGAAGCTCAAAAAGAAGGAGGACCAAAGTGTGGATGCTTCAGTATTTCATAGAAGGGGGAAAACACTCAAGGAAGGAAATACGGAGACAAGGTGTGGAGCAGAGACTGAAGGAAAGGCCATGCAGAGAGGGGAGACAGGATAGGGGGTTTGCAGAGGGGAAACCAGGAAAGGGGATAACTTGTAAAAATGATTAAAAGGTGGAGAAAGAGAGAGAGAGAGAGAGAGAGAGAGAGAGAGAGAGAGAGAGAGAGAGAGAGAGAGAGAGAGAGAGAGAAGTATAAGTTTGGTATGAATCAACTGGAGTTAAATTTTTCAGAAAATGTTCCATGAAAATAAAAGAATTTACCATAGTTCATAGTTGTTTAGGATATATACAACAACAGATCTATCATTAAATCTTAATTTCCTTATATTTTAGAGAATTTTACTATTTTTGTTTAGCTTACTTTTACAAAATAGGGTTTCAGGAACAAGTATATTATATTAACTCATAGACAGATAAACTATATAGACAAACTTCAGTATATTTAGAGGTGACACACTCCATTTGAATTCCCTTCTTTCTATATCCTGTCTATGCTCTCTGGATAACCTCAGTTTCATCTTCATTGTTGTATCACATAGCCATTCCTAACCTTTGCCTTCACAACTAAGTTTGTAGTACATATGTCATCAACCTCCCAAAATGCTGCTATTGAAATTGCCCGGTGCCTAATCTCAATATGGATTCATAATACTGAAGCGGTTTCTTCCCATCTTCAGTTGTCCTTTTCTTGACTAAATCCTGGACTCTAACAGAATCTTATAATCTCTCATTTTTATAACAATGTGCTTTTTGTGCTTTTCTTTATATTGAAACAGAAACTGCCAGAAAGGATGTGACAATGTGAAAGTAAAATCTCACACGCACCAGGTCTTTATCCTTTCTTCTTACCAAAATGGTCATAGTTTCTTCTGTCTTAACTAAAAGCCAGTCACCATTGGAGGGAATTGAATAATTAAAGCACTGTGCTTCACGATTACATTTGGGGGAAATGCTTAGATGAAGATAATATAAAGAATAGTAAAGATTAGAATTTCAGATTGTAGAGGCTCCAGAGAATATTGATGAGTGTTTTAAGAAAGTGGAGAACTGATGGTGCACGGGGTTTAGGGTTTTGTACATGGGACCCTCCCCCTAGTGATCACGATTATACACAGGTTTGATAAATGCATATTGGCTAATTAAGGCCACAATGTGAACATACCATTTATATATAATCACATGATATATTAGGTATATTTCTCATCACTGTGCAACGATACCTAAAACAAGTAACTAAGAGATGGAAGATTTACTTTGATTAATAGTATGAAATGGAGAAGTCCACATGATATATTTGTGGTGGCTGATCTACTGGGAGCATAGCATGCCTTGATCACATCTCAGGGGTTCAGGAAAAAGAGATAGATTTGTTGTTGTTGTTGTTTTCTTTCTTTCTTTCTTTCTTTCTTTCTTTCTTTCTTTCTTTCTTTCTTTCTTTCTTTCTTTCTTTCTTTCTCTTCCTTCCTTCCTTCCTTCCTTCCTTCCTTCCTTCCTTCCTTCCTTACTTTCTTTCTTTCTTTCTTTCTTTCTTTCTTTCTTTCTCTTCCTTCCTTCCTTCCTTCCTTCCTTCCTTCCTTCCTTCCTTCCTTCCTTCCTTCCTTTCTTTCTTTCTTTCTTTCTTTCTTTCTTTCTTTCTTTCTTTCTTTCTTAATTTTTTTTTTTGTAACTGTGGAAACCAACTACTCCAAATGGATGCAAGATCCCATTGTTTCCACAGGCTCTTCTAGTAGTTGAGGAAAACATACTGAAAACAGCCAGTAATAAATAAGTCTAATAAAACCACAACAGATGTACACATATTTTACCCTTGAAATTTAAATGTATCGTTGGATAAAATATGTTCCAATTGAATATTTCATATAGGTACAATTTTTCTTTACTTTTATGGATCTAATTAGTATTCAGAACTGCACTGTAGTCCATGGAAATCCAACAGTATATTTAAGATATAATTGTTTCTATGTAAACGGAATCTGACTACACAGCACAGACTGATCTTGATATTTTGATCTAGTCTCTATTTTCCAGAGGGATAGGACTATAGGATGTGCCACTGTACAGAATTCAAGCTCTAAATTTAGGAGTGAAAATAACTAAATTTTTTTCATTACCATACTAGTAATTGGAGAACTATGCACTTTAACAAATATGCAGGAAAACATTGTAAAATTTTACTAATGTTTATTTCCACAAAAGATACAAGGTATAGTTTTCTATAACAAATATTTGTATTTAAAAGAAAATGATAAAATTTCACATTTATATGGCTCTGACTTTGCTGTAAAATTTGAAATTACCTTTTTCCTTGTTTGCCTGATATTTGTTCATTTTAATTTCATGCATATGTAAAACTCTCCTCATTGCTGAAGCAGCCTTAATAAATTGAAAATTGTCTTTGCTACACAGAAAAATAAATTTTCTTTAGAACAAAGAAAATACATAGATATAATACAATAGTATATTAGTTATATTGATTATGTCAGCTTAGAGAATCTCTCTTTGATGGAAAGGTAAAATTATGTATTAACACAAATTGTAGTAGGTACTTATAGCTATATGCTATTTTTAAAAATATCAGTATGTAATATGTTTTATATCAACATTGATTTTATTAATTTTTCTGACTTTAAATATGGGAGTAAAAACACAGAAACACAGAAACACACACACACACACACACACACACACACACACATACATACACATTTGAAAGTACCAAATTGTTCATAGCGAAAGTTGATATGCAGAAAAGATAAACTCTAAAAGGCATTGAGAGACTAGTATTTGAATTAGAGCGGAAGAGAAGTGCTCAGCACTTAAAAGTATAGTTGCTCTTGTTGAAGAAGCAGCTTCACTTCCCCAACCCCTCTGCCTTATTTACAATTCTCCAGTTCCAAGGAACTCAATGCACCGTTCTAGCCTTTAGGGGGCACTAAAACACACATGCTGCACAGACATACATGGCTGCAAAATATGCATACACATAAAGGCTATAGTTCCAATACTTTAAAATTAATAAAATTGATTATAATCTTGAGTTAGTGAGAGGATTTAGTTGGTAAAGTGTTCCTTGTGTAAGCATCAGGAATGAGTTCTACTCCCAATACCCACGTAAAAAAAAAAGATAGGTATATCAGTGTGCCTCTTGCAACATTAATGCTGGAAGAAAAGAGACCTAGACATCTCATGGCAGGAACTTCTGGTTGGTAAGTCTTGCTAGATTTATGGTAAACTCCAGATAAGTAAGAGATGCTTTAAAAAACAAACAAACAAACAAACAAAAGGATGAAGAGTTATTGACTAAGACAATGTCAAATTCAGGGAGATGGATGGGAAAGGGTAGGTGGAGGGAAAAGAGGAGGGAAAGGGAGAAGGGAGGGGTGAGAGAGAAACTGTAATCCACTGTGCATTTCCTTCTTCCTTTTCTAAGGAGGAAACTGGGCAGAAGGATTTTGATAAACTCTTCAACCTCTTATATTCTTTCATTTTGTTAAAAAACCTATTAGACTCATACGCAAGTGGATCAAGGGAGAATTTCATGAGTGCCTTTTTGCCTTTTCTTTCGCTGTCATTCTGAATGTCTAGGCTATAAACTTAGTAGTGCAATCTTGAAACATGATCTTGGTAATAATGACAGCCTACAAACACAACAATAACATGAATGCATCATGTGTATTTGATATTGGGGTCCTAGATTAAATGCTTATTCAGTCCTCTTCAGAATGTGTATTGTGTCAAAGCATTGTGTCATTCCATGCATTTGTAAATTTTCTATTTTTTCTGCTTATCTAATCAATACTAGTGAATGTTGCTTCAATCAAATATAACAAAAAAAAATCAGGAAAAATCAGACTTTCAACATTTCTATTTTGTAAGACAACAAAATCACTTATAAATTTCACAATCAAGCCTAATCAACTTAAGACATAAATGTATGCAGTTCTAAGAATTATGTATAGCTTAAGATTAAAGCTTTAAGATTTCGTTCGTTACATAAATATATGGACAAAATGAACAAGAGAGCGAATGGTTATTAACAAAACTGAAAAATTGGAGAATAATAAAGAGTAAATAAAGAGCAATTTCCAAATAAAAATACAAGTGACAACTAGTGAAAAAAGTACAAGACAAGGGATGAACAAAAAAGCAGAGACTTCAATGGGTTCAGAAAAGCTGGGGGAAAAATAATACCTACAAAATTCAGAAAAGATATAGTCAGAAAATAATGAACAAAAGTCTCCAATGTCACAGGGCTGATAGGATCAAATGTTGCAGATAAATCAAATTCAGATAATTATTAAATAAGGAACTGAAAGGTTGTTGGCCATTTTGTAAAATACATTTAAAGAGAAATAATGGGAATAAATTCAGTTATGTTTATTTGAAGATTGATCGTTCATACAGTAAAATTTGATGCATCGAGAATATTAAGAAAATCAAAAGCATGATCCTGAGTAGGTGAGAAAGAAATGGGTTTGATGTATAACTGAAAGCAATGTCAGGAGATAGTAACCAGTCTTGATTGAAAGTCTACAAGTGTAAATTTATCAGCATATAACTGAATGTTAAGCTTATTTTAACAAAATGTAAATGTTGAAATAATTCAGGTTAATCAAAATATATTACATAAATTGCTTCATTCTTAATATAAATAATATTAATATACACTTTTCTCTGGTAAAATATGAATGCTCTTTTTCTATTACTGTCTGATCTTGATAATTATAGTCATTAAGTGCCAGACAGCATTTAAGTTTTATCAACGTATGAACTGTTATTCCAGTTTTAAACTCCTTATCATAATTCAGTCACACATTCATAAAATTGAGGCATATGCTTATGAAATCTGGGTCAAATTAATATTTACTCAACATCTTAACTGGAATCCAATTTTTTTCTTCTGATCTTAATGTGTTAAGAAGTTTTTCTACTTTTCATTAATAGCAGCTCTTCGGTCATCAAATCTAAAAGCATCATTATAGAACCCTTCCCTATGAGTTCTGATTTTTAGTCAAATGATCTATCAGTCTTCCCTTTCTTTCCCCCCTAATTTTCCTGTTACTGTGATATTCTACTTTACTTCAAAAATATGTCTTTAAAATAAAGATTAAACTCACTATTACTACTAATTTTTTACCTTGTTAAAATGATTGCCCTAGCTCATCCTATTATCTTGTCTTGTTTACTCTCTAATGAGTCATTTACTTTACGTTGAAAAATCATAGCCTTAATTCTAACAGCTAAGAAAGAACAGAGCGAACAAATTTAATAAAAATATTTTAGGAGACTGGAGATCAGCAGTTAAGAGTTGCCTTTGTAAAAATCCACCACACACATGGCAGCGTAGAACAATCCATAGGTCCAGTTTTTTGATGTTTGATGATCTTTCCTGACTTCCCCGAACACTAGGTAAGTACATGGCACATATACATTCATGCAGACAAATATTATATATTTAAGATAAAGATGCAAAAAGAGTTTAAAAATATTTTTCAAGATCAGTCCATGCATTTCCCATTTCTTTGTATATCTTTCTTACAAAATTCCCTGATAGCTTATTTTATGTGGACTTTCCATCACAACTTCACTTTGTTTATCTTCATACAACTCCAATTAAATTCACCCATAGAACTGATTCATAAAAACTACCACATCCTACGACAACCTATCCCTAAAGCAATGAGCAGTTGGAAAACTTATTTTATTAGCTAATAATCCACATTTGATGATCCATTAGAGGCATATGGTATTTTGTGAGTTGAAAGCCACCCTAGTCTCAAACAAAGAAATATACTTATGAGACACAACTGAGCAGAAGCTTGATGGTTTCTTTAACTGACATTGCGAACATTTTATTAGGCTACTTTCATTCCATTTTTCTCAGGTTAAATATCCTTTACTTAGCATCTCAATTTTCACAATTTTTGTTGGTGAAATGCGCTAGCGTTTATTCTTTTCTTAATTTAGTACTCTATTCTACTTTTAAAGGGAGCAGTAACTTCCTTTGAATTGTTAGATTCTGATCTACAGCTTGCAACCTTCATGCTGATCTAAAATATGTCCTGCTCCTGCACACAAAAGTTACCTACTTATATGTCAGCTATGTCAAAATCATTCCACAAAAATGTCTTCTCAGTACTCTTCATGTCACTAATGTGTATTGAATTTACACTATCATTAAAGCTAAAAATTGCCTTTATTAGAAATTCTAATGATGCTTTCATATCCATTTTGATAGTGTTGCTAATAAATATTGTTAGTTTTAACCCATATCATAAATATTGACAATAGACTTTTTCCTATAGTTTATTTTCTGCAGAGCAGACAGAATAAAATGCTTTTGTCTAAATGACAAATTTCACAATGTCACCATGATTCCCAAACAATGAAAGGCTTAACATCTCGCCATTACTAATGTCAGCAATGAGTCCTGTCATAGGCATCACCATTTCTTTTTTTCTCTGTAATTTTCACACAT
Source organism: Uromys caudimaculatus (assembly GCA_028551405.1). Classification (NCBI taxonomy): domain Eukaryota; kingdom Metazoa; phylum Chordata; class Mammalia; order Rodentia; family Muridae; genus Uromys; species Uromys caudimaculatus. Next base: position 49,588,358 of record CM052718.1, on the reverse strand, counting down.
GGCTGCCCTTCAGTTAGCAGAGCAGCCTAGCACCGTGAAGACCCATGTGTTATATGTATGTTTCTCTGCTAAGAATTTCACCTGAAATTCTTATTTCTGCGATCTGTTAGGTATCCTTCCTTACTTGAAGACAATCTCAGATCCCCTGATCTCAGCTCAATAGACTGCCAGCACATCAGTACATCCCTGCTCTTCTCTCTCATGCCTCTAAGTCTTTTCCATGTGTTCATTATTTTGATTATGTTGGTTTATATTCACTATATGATGTGAAAAGTTTCAACAGATATTTTCAGTTAAATAGATTACATATTTAACCATATTCGCCATATAAACTACCCTATTTTTTATATGATAATGTTTATTATGCAGGGTATCTACATATATATTTGGCGACATATAGGTGAGAGAAAGCTCACACACTCATCCACATTTGCTATCATTTTTTGTTTTGTTTGTTTGCTAGTCCTCCTTACAGAGTTGAAATAAATTATACATATATTTTTATTTTAATTTTCCTGATTGCTAATTACATGAAACTTCTAGTTATATGTATCTTAACCATTTTTCTTTATTAATACATTTTAAAATACATTTAATAAATTGCCATGTTCTTTGGAAATTTCATACATGCATAAAATGCATTCTGGTTTCTCTTTTGCCCAGGACCTCTTCTCTCTCTTATAGCCCTGAAAGGTTTTTTTCAGATGCCTGTACCCTGAACTACATCAGAGTGCATTCCTCTAATGTTTTCAGCCCTTCAAGCCTTCTCTTAAGGCATTCGACACAGTTTGATTTGGGTTGGGTATAATATTAGAGAGATAAATTTTTAGTTTCATTATTCTATATGTGGATATCTAGGTTTCTAAGCATTGTGTTTTGGAGATGCTGAATTTTGTCTCTTACGTTATGTTAGCTTTTCAGTGAAAGCTCAGTAATCAAAGCTATGCGGATTTATTTCATGTTGCTGTACTCTATTATAGCATTTAACTGTCTGGTGTATGTGTAGGAAGAAGGGAGCATATTCTCTTTATTCATATGGCCCTTTAATACTATTTGAAATAATATATCGTGATATTTTCTTATTCTTTCCTTTTGCTCAACATTACTTTGGCCTTTCATGATTTGTGGTTCTATATGAATTTTTGATGGTTTCCCATTACTGTCAGTTTTATTTGAGTTTTCATTAGAATCCAGAGATCACTTGGTCATATAGACATTTTCTGCTTTATACTTTTATTATTTAAAATAACTTTAGAAATATATTTTGATTATATTCTTCCTATCTCCCAGGTTCTTTTAAATACTCTCCCAATTCCTAAGCACACAACTTTAAGTTTTTTCTCAAAAGCAAACAAACAAAAACCTAATTCAACAACAAAGTCAATAAAACACCCCTCTCCCTCAAATTAATACAGATTAGAAGAACAATGACAAACTTATCAAACTGTAACCAAATAAAAGCGCACGCGCGCGCGCGCACACACACACACACACACACACCACCACCACCACCACCACCACCAACAACAACAACAACAACAACCTGTGGAATCCATTATATGTTTGTGAACTACTTCTAAACATGAGGCCTGCCTTAGAGTATGAGATTTTGAGAAAACTGATTCATCCTCTCCCAGAAGATATAAGTGACAGTTAAATTTTTATCCTTCCCATAGTGGCTAGGTTTTCATTCAGTTGTTTATTCATTTATTCACTCATTCACTTTTTGAAAAATATAACCCTATAAAATAAGTTAAAACAAGCTGCTGTATCAAAGTTGTACAAGATAAACCACTAGATGTAAGAGTGCCTAAGAAAAGGCACAAGAATCAGATTCCTACTTGTTCATAATCTTGGGAATCCTGTAAAAGCACTAAACTAGAAACTATAACATAAACGCAGGGCCCCTGATACAGACATGAACAGTGTCTGTTCATACTACTTCAGACTGTGATTTTCTATGAGATTTGTTCACGTACTCTATGGTTCCTTGTTTTCTTGGTGTCCTCCTCCCTCTCTGGTTCTTATATTCTTTCTGCTTCCTCTTCAACAGGGTTCTTTGAGCTTTGAGGAGAGAGATCTGACAGAAACATCTCTCAAGTTCTCTCACTCTCTGCATAATGTCTGGCTGTGGTTTCTATATTTGTTGCCATCTTCTACAGTGTCCCTCCAATACTAGGAGCCTTTGTTAGAGTTAGTCTTATAGGTTCTTTGTTGTTTCCATTACAAAAGATTTCTAACCACAAGGTTTTTACCTCAAAATGCTGCCTAATTATAGTAAATTATTCCAGTATTTTCTTCCTCACCCAAATCTTATCCTTTCCCCAACTCTAACTCCAGCCATCTCCAGTCTACCTGGAAAATGGTTATATGTCCCCTTTCCGGAGAGATCCTTATACCCACTGAAGCCCTTCTTATGTCTATGTCATTGATTTGTTTCTGTTGATCAGCATATCTGATTTATGTCAATACCAAGCCAGGTTTTCTTTGTTATTATTATGACAGCTTTTTTTTATAAGAACAACATAATTTGATTTTACCCCAGGTCACTGGTCTATAGTCTCAGTTTCTTGGTCACATAAGCCATGTCCTGGATGGGTTCCATCTCATGGAGTGTGCTTTAAGTCAAAATGGATTTATTGGTTGGTTATTCCATAAGCTTCACTCCACCAGTGCCCTAGCATATCTTGCAGGTAGTACACCACTGTAGATAATTGATTTCTGAGTGGGTTGGTGATTTTCTCCTTTGATAGAGTGCAGAGCATTTTCCTATATTTGAGATGGTGGAAAATAGGGGTCAAAGGTCTCTATGTAGGTACCTGATGGACATTAGAATGTTCAGTGAATTGTGTATGTGTTGCTTTTAACAATAGGGTGTTACTGTCCTATTATGGAAAAAAAATGTCCTGGCAACAGCCTCAGTAAATTTGGATTCTTGTAGAATCCCATTGGCTAACAACTCAAATAGATGTAACTCAATCCCAGCACTAGAAGCTTCATTTGGTGACAAGAGATAGTCAGTTGGGGCCCTGCCTGTCTCACACTATGTTTTGTGATTTCCTTTAGAGCACTTTCATATATTCATATATTTTAAGAATTCTGTTAATTGTACTTTAGGAGAAAAAATGTAGGAATAAAGTTTTTTATGAGCTTAATATCTGTACAATATAATTTATAAAACATCAAAGAAAAATTGAAAGCACTAGAAGAATCAGAGATAGCCCATTTCCAAGGCTGAATAAAATTAGCAGCATAAAAATGGTAATACACCACTTTAATTACAGATGATATGATAATATACATAAGTGAACCAAAAAATTCCATACGGAAGGACTTTTAGTTAATTAATACTTTCAACAAAGCAGCTGCATGCAAAATTAAGTCACAAAAATCAGTAGTTCCCTTATATACAAACAACAAAGGGTTGGAGAAAAAAATCAGCAAAAACTGGCTTTTTTATTGGATATGTTATTTATTTACATTTCAAATATTATTGCCTTTCCTGGGTGGCAGCAATAATATAAAATTTCTTAGATTATCTCTATACAAGCAATTGAAAGATTTATATGATAAAAACTAAGACATTGAAAAACTGGCATAGCTGGGTTGTTAGGTAATACTACTATGTCCAGTTTTCTGAGGAATCACCCAGACTGATTTCCAGAGTGGTTGTACCAGCTTGCAATCCCACCAGCAATGGAGGAGTGTTCCTCTATTTCCACATCCTCACCAGCATCTGCTGTTACCTGAGTTTGTGATCTTAGCCATTCTGACTGGTGTGAGGTGGAATCTCAGGGTCATTTTCATTTGCATTTCTGATGACTAAGAATGTTTAGCATTTCTTTAGGTGCTTCTTGGCCATTCAATATTCCTAAGTTGAAGAATCTCCTTTTAGCTCTGTACCCCATTTTTTAATAGGGTTATTTGGTTCTCTGGAGTCTAATTTCTTGAGTTCTTTGTACATATTGGATATTAGCCCTCTAGCAAATGTAGAGTTGGTAAGATCTTTTCCCAATCTGTAAGTTCTGCTTTGTCTTATTGATAATTTCCTTTGCCTTACAGAGCTTTTTCACTTATGAGATCCCATTTGTCTATAGTTGATCTTAGAGCCTGAACCATTGATGTTCTGTTCAGGAAACTTTCCCTTGTGCAGATGTATTCAAGACTCCTTCCCACTTTCTCTTCTATTCAATCTAGCGTATATAGTTTTATATGGAGGTCCTTGATCCATTTAGACTTAAGCTTTGTACAAGGAGGTAAGAATGGATCAGTTTGCATTCTTCTACATGCTGACTGCCACTTGAACCAGCACCATTTATTGAATATGCTGTCTTTTTTCCACTGAATGATTTTGGCTTCTTGTCAAAGATCAGGTGACCATAGGTGTGTGGGTTTATTTCTGGGTCCTTAATTCTATTCCGTTGATTTACCTGTCTGTCTCTTTCAGACACTACTGTTCATGCCAAGAAGTGCATGCTGACAGAGGTCTGGTATAGCTGTCCCCTGAGAGGCTCTGCTAGAGCCTGACAAATACAGATGAGGATGCTCACAGCCAAGCATTGGCCTGAGCACAGGGAGTTAGTTAGGGGAAGGACTGATGGAGCTGAAGGGGTTTGGAACTCCATAGGAAGAACAACAATATTAACCAATCAGATCCCCCAGAGCTCCCAGGGACTAAACCGCCAATCAGAGTACACATGGAGAGACCCATTGCTCCAGCTGCATATGTAGCACAGAACTGCATTATTGGGCATCAAAGGGAGTAGAGGCCCTTGGTCCTGTGGATGCTCAATGTCGCAGCATAGGAAGATATTAGGATGGTGAAGGGAGAGTGGGTAGGTGGGTGTGGGAGCACCCTCATTGAAGCAGGGGTTGGGAGTTGGGATAGGGGATTTCAGACGGGAAACTGGGAAGGGGGACAACATTTGAAATATAAATAAATAAAATAACCAATAAATAAAGACATTGAAGACGATATTAGAAGATGGAAATATCTCTCATGCTAATGGTCAGTAAGATTAACATAGTCAAAAGCAATGTACATACTCAATATGATCCCCATCAAAATTCTAACACAATTCTTCAGAGATCTTGCAAGAAAACTCCTCAGCTTCACATAGAAATGCATACACACACACACACACACACACACATGTACACACACACACACATACACACACACAACAGGGTAGCAAAAATATTTCTGAATAACAATAGAGCTGCTTTGAGATATCACTATCCATCAACTCAAATTTTACTACAAAGCTACAGTAATAGAACACCATAATAGTGGCTCAAAAAGAGACCTGCTGATCAACAGATCACACTTCAGTTCCAAATATAAATTCACACAACCATAGCAAACTGATATTTGATAAAGAGAACAGAAATATACATTGAAAATAGGACAGCATCCTCCAACAAAACAAAACAAAACAAAAAATCATTGGGCAAACTGGATAGCTCAATGCAGAAGAATCCTACAAGATTCATTTTTAAGAGGCTGCACAAAACTCAACTCTAAGTGGATCAAAGATAGCAGCAGCAACAACAAAACCAAAAACAAAATAACAGACAAAAATAAATACATAAATTCAACCTGTTGGCACAAAAGAAGTCTTACTAAATATAACAATGTTAGCACAGATAGATTAACAATTAGCATATTTGATGGACCTCTTGAAACTGAGAAACTTCATTCTTTGAACAAAGTTGCAGTCTATAAGATAAGAAAAGACTTTTAGCAACTGCATATGCAATAAATGGACAATATTCAAATATACAAAAAACTGAAGAAGATAGATAGCAAGAAAACATATAAATGGGGTACAGATCTAAATAGACGATTATCAACAGGGGAAACTCATGGCTGAATGACCCTTAAAGTAATGTAAACAAGGAAGTCATCAATTATTTGTTCCTGCTGTACCCATCAAAACAGACAATGTGACAAACATATGGCAGAATAAAGAGAATCTCAGAAAGTTACTGATATGAAATAAAAGACATAAAGAATTAATGCTATATCTAATCATAACGTATGAGTCTGTGACTTTCTTGTTGAATCAGGTGAGGTTACTTGAGTTTTGAAATAATCCAGAGCCTAAAGATTTAGCATATTGAACCTGGAAACAACTCAAAGACTGCTAATATCATTTGTGGCATGAATGATGGGTTGCCTCAACCTCCTACTCATACTTCAGAATGAAGTTTAAAAGCATATGAAGGAATAGAAAGTTCTGTGTCTCTGAATGAGATATCTGAAGTCAAAGAAATTCTTGTAATTCAATCAGAACAATATCAGTGTTTCATTATTTTCCTTTTCTTCCCTTTGACCTCTTTAATGAACTGAGAATGTTATGAATACATAGCTATAGTGGGAGAGTCCTAACAACCTTGCCACCTGAAAGAAAATGTGCCATTCTCATGGTCTTATCTTCATAAAAGCCAGAAAATATTTATTTTGTATGGTTTAAGGGCTAGGGTTTGGTTTAACAGTATTAATTGTCTGCAAGTAATTTTATACAGTGATTTCATAAGTAATACCACTTAAAAGGAATGTTATTCATGATATTTAATTGGCTAAGTAAAATAACTCCTTAATAGTACTATTTGTTTAAATTTTCATTAGTGGAAATAGACTATAATTTGCATGTAGCATGTCAAGTTACCTAATTTTTGAGTCAGAGTCATCATATAGTAGAAGTCTGGACTTGTCTGAATGTACTACAATAACCTAAGAGAGATTAAATATGTATTACTTCCTAAGCAAGAGGAAATACTATAGCTTAATGATATTTAAAACAGAAAATAGACAGGAGAGAACCTTGTGATTCTCACCAAGTTAATCAAAAAACTGTTACTGTCTTATTCCTCATATTGTTAAAACACACAAATCAGTACTAAAAAGTGTGAAGGTAGTACAAAGAAGTGTCTTTATCAAGGCAAATAGGAATGTAATGGTTTAGACCATATAAGGATTCGATTTAGGTTATAGAGTTCAGTGGAAACAAGAGTGATTACTATAAGAATATTTCCATTTTCTTCATTATAACAAGTACATGAGTGCTTTGCAAGCATCAGTGGGATCACCTCATAGTAAATACTAAAAATTATTAGAACATCTATTGTGTCATTATCTAGCTTTACATGAATTAAATATGAACCATTTTACAATAGTAACTTCTAAAATAATTTTCTTTTTCTTTTTCTTTTTCTTTTTCCTTTTTGTTTTTTGTTTTTTGTATTTTTTGAGATAGGGTTTCTCTGTATAGCCCTGGCTGTCCTGGAACTAAAATAATTTTCTTTAAATCCTTTAATGATTTAAAGCAGGATTAGCCATGTTTCATTGTAGTTTCATATGAAATTATTGTGAATGAGGATAAATCGGGTCTATCAAGGTCCCGAAAGTAGAGATATAAAACATGGGTATGAGTAGATGAGCTCTCTTTGTTCTCTATTCAATTGTAGGATTTCTGATGGAGATTCATTCCAAATTACTGGAAACTTGGCTATCTGTGACTTTTCAAAGCACCTGTCTAATGTTCTTACCTCTTCAGGCCGCAATGGGTATACTTCCCGCTTCACGTTCTGCCTGCTGTCTTTGTGCTATGTCTCCTTCTCTAACATGTCCTCCTCTCCTACTTCTTTGCATGCACATGCTTAGTCTTCATTACAAGGTTATCCTCTCAAGTTCAGGCAGTACTGCAGATCTCCAGATTCACTCTAGGACTACCATATCCATTCTTTCTGTGCCGCTAGTCATGCACTTCTTTCAATGCTGATGAAGTGAACTAAATAGCACTGTTACATGTCTTTTTGAAATCTGATTCATGCAGTTAAATGTCAGATGGCTTCAAAGATATGTCTTTTTTTTTTTTTTTGATACTTTATTTACATTTTCAATGTTTCCCCCTTTCTAGGTCTCCTCTTTGGAAACCACCTATCCCCTCCCACTCCCCACCTCTATGAGGGAATTCCGCCTCCCACCCACCCACCCACCCACTCCCATATTCCCACCTTGACATTCCCCTTTACTGGGGCCTCTAACACCCTCAGGCCCAAGGGCCTCTCCTCCCCGTGATGGTCAACAAGGCCCTCCTCTACCACATATGTGGTCCAAACCATGGGTCCCTCCACGTGTATTCTTTGATTGGTAGTCCAGCATCCATGAGGACCAGGGAGGTCAGGCCAGTTGACACTGTTGCTCCCTCCATGGGGCTGCAGACCCCCTCAGTTCCTTCAGTCCCTTCTCCCACTCCTCCATCTGGGACCTCACTCTCAGTCCAGCCGTTACTGTAAAGTGAGACTTGGGTATTCTGAACCTTTGGGCTAATATCCACTTATCAGTGAGTACATACCATGTTCATTCTTTTGTGACTGAGTTACCTCGCTCAGGATGATATTTTCAAGTTCCATCCATTTGCCTGCAAATTTCATTAAATCATTGTTTTTAATAGCTGAGTAGTACTCCATTGTGTAAATGTACCACATTTTCTGTATCCATTCCTCTGATGAGGGACATCTGGGTT
>CM052718.1:49551217-49579327 GCA_028551405.1 Uromys caudimaculatus | reverse complement strand
TCTGGAAATCAGTATGGCGGACCCTCAGAAAAATGGACATAATACTACCTGAGGACCCAGCTATACCTCTCCTGGGTATATACCCAGAAGATGCCCCAACATGTAACAAAGATACGTGCTCCACTATGTTCATAGCAGACATTACCATTCTTAACCAGTTACTTAATCATTTTCACTTTAATTTTAACATATCTGCCAATATCTTTCACCCGTCTATCTCTTAATAGCACCATAATACTAGCAACTGTGCTCTCCTGTGGGATTTCTGCAATCAACTCTAAGTTATATTTTTATAGCAAATCATGGCACACTTAAAATCATTTTTTACACTTCATAATCACAGTTGTTTGACATTTCAGACCTTTGAATTTAACTGTTGCAGATATTGCCATGCTCTGAGACAAGCTTTCCATGACTTCAGAAGTTTTTTGATCTAGTGTTTCCCTATGTCTTCACTTCACCATTGATTCCTTACTTTTCATTCAGTTAAAAATATTCAGTGCTGTAGGTGACAAGAGACACAGACTTTATTTCCTTGTCATAAATAGTGATTATCCTTACTGATCCTATGACATAAGTACTGATGCAAAGTTGACTAATTCAAAATTCTATTGTCACTCTAATACCTCAATTCATGAAAGAGTCTCCCAGTTCTGACAGTGCTTCTTTATAGGTTTGCAAAAAGGTTCCATATCCTTTCAACGCCCATATCATACAGCTTCCTGTTCCCTACTTTGCTTCAAACAATGGCATCAATACAAGTTTAATTAAGTTATCCACTTACCATATCGTAGGTGGCTCAGAACCTTCTATTTCTAGGTAATCATATTTTTCTTCCATTTGGAAATCTGTAAATATCAGTGAAATTGTGTCCCCTGGCTCTGCTACAATGGTCCACGTGCAGTCTGCATTGTTATGGTATTCGTTAGGAAAACCCGGACTGGATATGATGCCGGTAGATCCTCGCATTGTTCCCCCACAAGCATCTTCAGCTGTTAAAATCAATGAGAATGTATTAAAATCTAATTATTAAGGCAAATCTTACTGAGCAAATTCAGTATTAAAATAACAATCCACATGTGGTGATAGCTAATCAGTCTGGGAGAAATCTTTCTGTTTCATGTATAAATATAAACCACATCTTCACAATTTATAACCAGTGTGTGAAATAGAAATGAACATAAGAAAAAAAAGGGGTACACTCCAAAATTAGAACTCAGTATAATAAAATGTAGGACTTTGTCATGTTTAAGTGAAGAAGCAAGTAATATGTCAAAAAATGTGTTTCTTAAAGTTACCAATGAGAAACATGTAATCATTTCACATACTTTTGTTGGTTGTGGAATGTCTTCATTTTTAATGTATTTATTCAGAACGATATGATTGAGAAGACAATATGATATAGTTTGCCAAAATAATCTCTCAAAAGCAACTGAACAATGTTGTAGGGACACAATTGAAATTAAGCTATGTATCACATACCCAGAATATTTTAATTAAATGGAAATTATATGCCTCCTATATAATATATAAATATATAATTCAGTGTACATATTTTACTACACATGTGAATATGCATATGTATATTCATTCATATACACACAGATGTACACTACATATAATTTTTCAACTAAATTTAAATTTTGAGCTATATTTCTGATTTAGAAATAAAACTTCATGGAGATTCTATGCTTACACTGATAGTGTATACTAGGAGAGTGTTTACATGACCAGCTGTGTTAATAAGAGATTGTAAGAGCAAAGGTTGCTTTTCCTAAAGGAATTGAAGTTAGAATATTTGCCTATCCTGGCAGTGTTTAGGTCAATCAAGTTAAGAGGGTACAAATTCGCTTGTGTAATAAATTGCATCATGATTTATGTCGCTGCTTTGAACAGCTCAGAGAACTCCTTTAATATAAGTCATTTGAAGAAATGTTTGCTTCAATAATAACCAATTATAAGTTGATGAGATGGAGCATCCTCAGAACATCAATGAACATAGAAGAAAAGTGGTTTTACTTAACTCCATAATGGACAGAAAGTCACATCTTATTGTTAATGGGAAGAACATCATTGCTATCTTGTAGGAATGAAATTGCATTGACATTTTCTGCCTTGTTATGCTGCCTAAATACTTGAATATTGAGCAGCATAATTTATAACCTGAAGCATAAATACATCTTACAAAAGACACATTTAGCTTATTTCGCACACACTTGCATTATTTCATAGTGTCTCTAGTTCTTATTTGTTGTTATTTTTATAGATTATAATTTCATAGTTGCCTCTTCCTATTCTCTCCTCCTAAACGCCTCACACTCCCCTCCAATGAGAAAGAATTAGAGGTCTTGTCTACTCCTGTGTCATATTGCTCTATGTGCTTCCTTACCAAAACATATATGAAAAATATGGGAAACATATGCAACAAAATATATGAAAAAAACTCCATGATTTTGAAAAGAAGCAAGGATACATATATTGGAAGATTTGGTTGAAGGGAACAGGGAAATGATGTAATTATTGTATAAACCACCCCCAAAAACATATTAAAAAGGTGATGCATAGAACCATTTCTTCAGAAACTCTAGATGGTCAGGAAGTTGAATTTTATTTGTAAAACAATTTATATGAAATTTAACACATTGGTCGTGTGTTTGAAATATTCACTGCTATTTACTAAACTCTAGGAGGAAGAATTCTCTATGCAAGAATTTGCACCTATAATACTGATCAAGTCACTACCAGCCTCGGTCTCTTGCTTTAATCCATCTTGTGAAAAGGTAAGTACAAATGAAATAAAAACTTCTGTATTATTTTTCTGCAAATAATGATAGTAATAGTAATAGTAGTAGTAATAATAATAGTAGTGAATTTTCCTAATTTCCTGCTTGCTAAAGATAAACTATCTCTGTGCATTACGGTACATTGAAATATCGGAATCTCTGTATTTTCAAAAGATGAGTTTGACATTTATAGCCATGTTGGAAGAAATGTTATCAAAGCAAATTAGAATAGTCTCAGGAAATTGTTACCATGGTGGTAATGGCTCAATTTGTTCTAACTCTACTAGTCATAATTTTTAATGTAGATTAAACTTTTATGTATGCAATATATTTATACATGCACTCAAATATGTATGAGCCACAGGTGGGAAAACACCATATTAAGTATCTCTTCAAAATATGTGATGTAGAAAGTGGAGAAAATATCAATTCAGCCATTGGAATTAACTAAAGCAATGCAGACTGTAAAAAAAAAAAAAAAGAAAGAAAAACAAGATTATTTTTAATTGTGGATTTGTGGCCATCCCAATTATCTGAAAAAAACGTTTCTAATTACTATTAATTAAAGGATTAAATTGTCATTTTCATTTGATTCTACTATTATAATATAAATCTGTTTTCAAAGAACACTTATTTCAACACTATTTGACAAAGTTTATGTTTGTGAATTTTTGTTAAGAATATAAATCTCAATATGCTGAGCAGGGTGAAAGGCACCTAAAAATTAGTTACAATTTAAAAGACAGGTATACAATTTATTTTCCTATGTTTTTTCTAGTGGACTTTTAACTGAAATTAAATTTTTATTTGTTTTTAATCTCTGCAACATTCATTTTGATACTGAAAATTAGTGAACATGGATTTTTCTTCTTTTGCATGATACCACACAGTTCACTTATGATAATACAAATCCTAGCTTCTCAGAAGCATTGCTATAAAGAAAAGAAATCACTTTCAAAATCACCAGGAACAGTTATATGTAACACACCTTTTCAGACAACAGCCTCAGACTGCGTTCCGCCCTGCTATTAGTTCCTTCTGAAATTGCTTATGGTGGGGAGTATGTTACAGGAAATCGGAGTGCTTGTTTCTGAAGAGAAATGAACTGTGGATTGAAGGAGATGCTGCGTCTACATGGCCAATTTCAGATGCTAAGCAAACAATTCAGCATTAGACTTTACCATGAGATACAGTTCTGCAACTCTCCCTTGCTAAATCACAAACGCCCATTAGCAATCAAGTGTAACTGACATCAGGAAGCCTTTTGGTTTCTCCCTATGATAGGCACCTCTGCTGTGTGTCTCTTAATTAGATTACTGAGGCATAAGCAATTATATACAGAAAATAGGAGCTGATTTTGTTACAATAATACTTGTAATTGATAAGTTAAACTATATGAATCCTTTGTTTAAAGAGAAATCATTCATACTACTAAGTGACATATACCTTCTAGATTGTTAGTTTTATATTCTATAAATTATAATAAAATATTTTCCAATTTTTAAAAAAACATAATTTTAAAACACTGGGGGAAAATTAAGATTCACACAATTTCTCTTTTTCAATACTTCTATGAGATAAGTTAATTTTTAATAACTGGGTTATGTGCACATTGAGGTACAGTATTACACATTGTCCAGACAAGCCTCTTATAACAAGATCTATACTCATCATTCTCTTATTTTCTGTCTTTTATGGCTTTGAGGAAACTCCTAAGGCTATACATTGAATATAGAAGTATTTAAAATAGGGTTACTATTTACAATAGCTGCATTTTCCTAGACTGTAGATTCTGCAAATGTGAAGATAGAATGTTGATTTTTCTTGATGTTGCTGTTTTAAGATGCTGTCATTTTAATAAGGGCTGAATATAGCAGGGGTCTACAAGTATTTGTTGAGCAAAGTTTGTAATGATTAAGACATGTGATTATAAATTGACCAGCACAATGTATCGTGGTTTCTGAACTACCCATGGAACTGAGCTAAGCAAGAATCTCAAAAATTCTTAACCATTTAAAAATATGAATCTAAAAGTGCTTTGATGTTAAATTTCTCATCTCTAAAATTGCAAGACCTAACTGTGTAAATTGAAAAACAGTACAAATACAAAAATTAAAAATGCTATGCAAACTAATTATAACATAGCCACAACAGATGCAGATAATGTTCTAAGTAAAGAGGGTATTCTGCTATAGCATGAGCATAGCAGTCATAAACTAAGCTTCTGCCATTATTTACAAAACACTTTAGCTAGTGATTAGGGAAAAAAATAAGCAAGAAAATAAAACTGACAGTGACCAACAGCTGAGGTATCAGTCATCCTTTCTTCCTGTCTTAGCTTCATATGGGTTTTAAATGGTGCTAGGGTATGTAGAAGATAGTACTTTGATGATCAGGAAATTTTATTGAAGCAGCTTTTAAGTAATTCACTCATGCTAGGAAACTGTTAGCTGATGTAACTGACAAAAAAAGTCATACACATTCCCAAAACATTGGTTCAAAATAGTTAAGATAAAGGAAATCCTGTCTTTGGTCTGTCACTATCCACTATCTGAGGATGTGAAGATTCTGGTAGTAACTATATTACGAAGGATAAACTTTAAAGAATCAGAATAGTGTCCTCATATCAAGAAACACATGGGAACCATTCACTTCTCTCAGCTGATGAAGGTGTGGGATGGAGAGTCAGACTATGGACTTCAATCTTTTCCTTTATATCTGCTTAAAACATCCCATAACAAAGACATTAGAAGGGGAGGAAAATAAAATGCAATCTTGAAAATAATCAACCCTGTCCTGAAATAAACCATAAGTGGGTCATTCTGGTAAGGATTCAGGGAGAAAGAAATAGCACTAAAGATAAAGCCTCTATTTTAAAGAGTAAGCATCCAGAGTGGAATGTTGGTAGACATAAGGAGAGCAAACACCACTTCCATGAAAACTCATGGGATAAGGAGAAGAGTATTAGAAATAGAATCATAATAATAAAAGCAACATGGTCCTGGCACACAAACAGACATGTATACTTTTGCAATAAAATTGATAAACTGTACATGAGTGGATTTAGTCATTTAATATTTGACAATGACCCAATGTGTAAGATGAAAATAAGATGGCATCTTCAAAAATAGTACCAAGAAAACTAGGTATCAAAATGTAGAATAATGAAATTTGACCCATGTCTACTCCTCTGTACAAAACTAACTGCTAAAAGATCAAGGACCTCAATACAAAACTTGAAACACTGAAACTGCTAGAAGAAGACATGGGCATCACCATATATGGCACAGGTGTAGAAAAAGATTTTCTGACTAGAAATTTATTTGCACAAGAATTGAGGCCAAAAATTGCCATGTGAGATGTCATAAAACTAGTAAGCTTCTTATCAGTGATCTGAACAGAGTTCTCAAAAGAAGAAATAAAAATGATGAAGAGATATTTCAAAGATATTCAGCATTCTTAAAAATTATGGAAATGAAAATAAAAACAACCTTGAGACTTCATCTCAACCCTAGTCATTAAGACAAATATCAACAGAATAACCAAAGCAAAATAGTGGGTCTATGGGAAAATGAGAAACTGTTATTCACTGTTTGGATTGTAAACTGGCATAGCTATTTGTATGCCAGTGGGAAGAATCAACAACAACAAAAAAATAAGGTAAGAGGAAATCTACAATTTGACTCAGGTATAGCACTCCTGGAATACGCCTGAAGGATTTGATACCCTACTCCTCAGATGCTGGTTCCGCCATGTTCATTTGTTGTATATTCTCTGTAGACAGAAAATAGAAACACAACATATCATATTGTGTGAGCTATGATCCGGAAAGACAAATGTCACGGATTCTTTCCCATCTGAGGTTTCTAGCTCCAAATCATCTGATGTCTGTATATAACCCTGAATAAATGCAAAATCCAGGGAAGTAAAAAGGGGAAATCGGGTGTGTCAGGGTAGATAGTGGGAAAAATAAGAGAATAGCAGGGTAGGAGTGACGTGAGCAGGAGAACTGGGAATTGGGAGGCTTTCGTTAGGGAAGAAGGGGGAGATGAATACAGAAAAATAAGGAAAGGGCTTAAAATACCAATAAGGATAAATGAAATATTTATAAATAGTCTCTAAAATTGTATGTGTATAAACATATGTATACAGTATAAAATAAAATTTTAGCATTTGGTCTGACAATATTCCCTTCTACACTTCATACAATCTCTGCCAATAACTTCAACATCAAACATGATAAAGGCTCTTTTAAACTGTTGATCAGGATTCTCCAAGAGCCTCCCAAACATTGTGGGGTGTTGCTGTTGCCCTTGGCTGCCTCTCAGGAGTAGGCTATTTCAGTGGAAGGTAAGTCTTGATTGAGAAAGATACCAGGCACTAACACCCATGACCCAAAGGACCTGAGGTAGATAAGAACTAAAAGGCTTCTCCCTAAACACCAGCTTTCATGATAACAGACAGTAACATGTAAGCTACAAAAAGAGAGAAGCAACCAATAATCATATATGGGCATGATAGCTATGAATGACAAAAATAACCACAATGATGTAATAACCCTAAGGGTACAGTGGTTACATACATACCTTAGCAGTAGTCAACAGGACTGCCCCACTCAACAAGAATGAAAATTTTGCGCTCTACAGAGAACTAAGCCATTTACCCAGGGCTAGTGTTCACCCATCTTACTAAACCATCATAATCAAGGACTACATTCTAAATATGTATCTATATACACACAGATATGTGTAATTCTCCTGCTTCATCTTCTTTACTAAACTTTGGATCAGACGGGCATCATTACATAAAACAACAAAGATCAAAATTGAGAGGTATAAAGTCCAATCCCAACTGATATCTACAAAACAAATTATGCACATGGGGTCAGGGATTTGGAGAGCCAGAGGAACAGAAAGTTTGTTGTCATATTGGGCTAACAAAAAAATGTCAGGGAGCTGCATTGGTTACCTAAACATGACCTAAAGGAGTATACTAACGGGCATGTTACATGTTACATGTTCCTGTGGCATCAATCATAGATGAAGAATTACAATCAACTATGAATTCTGAGAGCAGGAGGGATTATACAGGAAAACCAGACAAATTGGTTTTCAAGCGCCAAAGGGTAAGCCCAGAAAATATTACCCATAAAAATCACAATACATGGACTGAGAAGGTTGTAGAGATACAGATTTGTATACATGTATTTAACAATAATTAAAGGAAAATGTGCCTTGATTTGAAAGACAGAGAATGGAATTTATATAAGAGGAGTTGGAGGGAGGAAACAAAGGGGGTAAAGCACATAATTAAATTATAATATAGAAAATATAATTTAAAATATATTTACACTAAAAAGAGAAAAGTAAACTAGAACACTAATCATTATTTTTTAATATAGTATACTATATTTTTTCATTTCTCTTCATATTTATTTGATTCCCTGTTTGCTGAATAAAGAAAAGTGATATTTAACTCAGATTCTTTCAACAACACAAAAAATTCTAGATTTATTATTTATGTTTATAAGAATAACTGCACAGCTTTATGCAAGATTTCACCATACACAAAGTACATGTACGTTTTGAAATAAGAATGGGAGATAGAATATCCCTTAGCTGTGAGGAAAGTGGGAACAAGTGAGTGTCCATCATTTATCCGGAATTCCCCAGACTGTGATAGAGATAGTTTAGAATCCCTTTCTCTGATCTTTCTTCCCAGTCCTCTTCCTGTTACCTCTTTACCCAGCCATGTTAGTAGAAGAGACCTATTTCACTTGGAAACAGACTGGAGACCAGGATCCTAAGGAGAAACTCAAAGTCTTCTGCTCACATTGGATTCTGCTGTGCATATTTCATCTTCAACCCTTTAGATTTCTTTAATCAAGATGTTCTTTCTCTCATGAACTTAAGATAAACATGGAAATGCAATCACAGTGGAAATGCTTAATGTGCATGTCCACTTAGACATGAGTTACTTGGGGACATCTCTCCTGATCTCTACACTTTACAAATCCAGCCATCTTCTTCCATACAGAAACACATTCTGTCAAATTCCCATTTTGAATTCTACGATAGAAACCTCATTGCAACAGATTTCCACATTTAGAGACCTGTCTGAGACTACCCATCATTCTTTGTAAGTCTCTCAGCTACTCTAATTACTAGATGTTTAGTGACTTTTATTCCTTCAAGGAACAAATGAAGCAAGATACCTAGCTGCCAAATAAGAGCTCAGATCATAGGCTTCTGACAGCAGCAAATCTTAATACAAATATTATTAGATCTTTGGCATCCAACATTATCAATGCCTTGTTCCTATAGATCTCTTCTCCATTATCTGATGATGGAAAAATGAATCATTAACTTCTGTTTCTCTCCCAATTAGCAAAGTTTTTCTAGAAAAATTACTGAAGGTGATGATAACTTTCTTTGCCTACGTATTTTTTTCTTTCTTGCCCCTGTTGCTGACAGCATATGTGCCTCCTTTGAACGTACTATATCTGTACTTCTTATTTATTTATGCAGCATCAGCTCTCATTTCAGCACATGGGTTTTTTGTTTTTTGTTTTGTTTTATTATTATTATTATTATTAATTTTTTTCTACAGCCCAGTCTTTTAGTCTTTCCTCCACTGTTCCTCATCCCATTCCTCCTTGTCTCCAAGAGAATGTACTCTCCCAGCCATGTCTCCCCACCCCCTGGGGCCTCAAGTCTCTCCAGGGTTGGGCAGTCCTCTGCTGTATAGCTGTGAGTTGCCTTGGAACAGCTCTTGTATGCTGCCTGGTTGGTGGCTCGGTGTCTGAGAGATCTCAGGGATCCGGGTTCATTGAGACTGCTGGTCTTCCTGTGGGAACACCCTCCTCCTTAACTTCTTCCAGCCTTTCCCTAAGTCAACCACAGCAGTTCCCAACTTCACTCCAATGGTTGGGTAGAAAATTTTTAATGATAATTTTGGTTTTGGTCATCTTAAAGAGCCAGTCATTGCTTTATTAATTTTTATGAAGTCCTACTATACATTGTAGAATTTGAAAATAATTGAAATCCTGTGAATCTGATAATCTACTATGTAAAAGAACTAGATCATTTACATTTAAAAACAAAAACCACATGAACAGAACTAATCATCCTTTCCACTGTTTGATGTACTATTTAGAAATAGTCAAGCAACTCAGAACTGTGATTTTTATAGCCAACATCTTTCTTAAGTGATGTTGAATTGAAGAGTTTTAGAGATTATCAGAGATTTGTATATGTACATAAATTATTTCTTAGAAAGTTATAGTCTCTCCCGTTCCTATCATGCTTATTGAGCATGGGGCTTGCCTCATGCACTAGTCTGCCTAGCCAGTGAGCCTCAGGGATTTGTCTTTTTTCATATTCTTGGATATGGAATTACAGGCATGTACTACCATATTGACTATTTGAAGGTGCTGGGGATAAAATCTAAGTCCTTGTGTCCATGTGGCAAGTGTTTTAATGACTGAAATCTCTCTTTAGCCCCTTGCCATGTTCTTAAATAATATCAATTCATAGAGTTTCAGTAAATTCAATCTACAAAGCTTGTTTTCTTTTTCACTTTTTAAATGACTGAGAATTTTGTACTTGTATACAATATGTTTTTTTACTCAACTTTACTACCGCTTCCACCCCTCCAATTCCTTGATCAAGCCTTCTACCATTTTTCACTGCCAATTTCATATAGCCTCTATTCAAACCCACTGGTCAACTTCCTCAGACCCATGTATCCATGAATATAAGGCCATCCACTAGAGCCTGAGCAGCCTATTAAAAAACCTCATCAATGATGAACACAATTCTTCCATAACAGCTGTCAATAGCTAATGTATCCTTTATTCTTCCATTTTCCCACCCCATGCTGCCTCTTTGACTGGCTTGATTTATGCATGTCATATAAATGTTGCTATAATGACAGTGAGTCAGGCATTGTCAAGAAAACCTTGTTTTGCATCAATCATTCACTTTCTCTGCTCTTACAATTTTTCTGCCTTTCCTTTGCAATGATCCTTGAGCCATTAGGGAAAGTGTGACAGGGATTCAGTAAGAGCTAAGCATTCCAAAGTTCGTGGTCACTGCATGTTGCCTAGTTGCGAATCTATATTAATCACTACTGAAAAAAGAATCCTCTGAGGATTGAAAATTACACTAGTCTATGGATATAATGATAAGTATTTGGAGGAATGTATAAACTATGTCAAAATAGCAGAATAACCATAGTAGCTTCTCTCCTAGAGTCTATATTTACTCAACAGATTTTGGGCTCAAATAATAATATCCGACATTCATTCACTCTTGAAAATTTAGCTGTATAACAAAGAAGACCTAGAAAGTATCAGATAGATAAGGAAAGCAAAAATGAGGTCCCTGAGCTGGAGACTTGGAGTTCTGGAAAACATTGTGACAAGAACTTGTAGAAAAGTAGGCGAGCACATTTCTTAACAGAGAAAAAGGTGGGAAAGACCCAGAAGCACAATAAAATATGCAATCCAGCATTTGTTTGATGGACTTTCAAATGGAGTCCTCTCCCATTGCAAAGGAATAAAAATGCTACTTTCCCTTTTACTGTGACCTGTTCTTTTTCCCTGATAGTTCAATTATTTGTACCTGCTAGAAAACAAACACAATGAACATATATACAACCACCAGCAGCTCTGATACCCTGTGTGATTTGAGTAACCATAGAAGTCAGGTGATTCAAAGGGAGGAAGGATAGTACATAAATTAGGATTGTGTAAAAGGGTAAAATGGAATAGGATGACTAACTGAATTAAGGAATGGGAGAACAAGATAAAGGGGACAATATGGAAAGGATAACTAACACTAAATATCTTCTCAGTGCCACACAGGACACACACACACACACACACACACACACACACACACACACACACACACACACACACACATCTTGTCACTGGAGGACAATGATACTTCCACAAAATAAAATCTAACAAAAATAAGTGAAACCTCATGAAACTGGAAAGCATCTGTAAAACAAAAGGCACAGCCTATAAGACAAATCAGCAACCTAGATTGGGAAAAAAATCTTCACTAATCCCACATCTGATAGAGGGCAAATATCCAAATTATATAAAGAACTCAATAAGCTAACCACCAAAAAAAACCCAAACAACCTAATAAAAAATTCTCAGTTCAGAACTAAACTGAGAATTCACAACAGAAGAATCTCAAATGGCTGAGAAACACCTAAAGAAATGTTCAAAGTTTTTAGTGATCAAAGAACTGCAAATCAAAACGACCCTGAGATTCCAACTTACAACAATCAGAATGGCTAAGATCAAAACCACAGGAGAGCTTCAGGCTTCCATCTGTGGCAGGAGACCTCTGCCTGGACCACAGGGCTCCATTTCCAAATAGTGCTGGGAGAAAGCTAGACTCCCAGGAGTGTGGAAAAGCCCCTGAGAGGGGGTAAGACCAGCAACACTAATCAGCGGGTCTTGCCTGGAATCCTTGGGATACAGGGACTGAGGAACAGCTGGGGAAAGGAGCCTTCTGGTTTCCATCTGTGACAGGAGAACTCTGCCTGGACCACCAGGGCTCCATAGCCAAATAGAGCTGGGAGAAAGCTAGCCTCCAGGAGTGCGGGCAAGCCTGTCTGCTCAGAGGGACCCACCTGGAATGCCCAGGACACAGGGATTGAAGAGTGGTCTTCGGGTTTCTTTCAGTGGCCAGAGAGCAGATCCTGTGACACAGGGCTCCATACTCAAATAGTGCCAGGAAAGAGCTGGTATCCCAGGAGTGCTGACACACCTTCAAGCACAGGCAAGACCACCACTTCTATTCAAATTCACTGCATCAAGAGGGACCCTTGCAGGGCCATCAGGACACAGAAACCAAGGAACAGCTGGGGACAAGATCCTTCTGGTTTCTGTCCACACCCCAGAACTGAACCTGTACCACAGATCTCCAAACAAAAATTCTTCTCAGAGAGAACTAGTCTTCAAGGAGTATTAACAACAAGGCTTGCAGGAGGGACAAGCCACAGCCAGAGAAAGTAAAACCAGTTAGCAACAGAGATAACTAGATGGTGAAAGGCAAGGGTAAGAACATAAGGAACAGAAACCAAGGCTACTTGACATCATCAGAATCCAGCTCTCCCACCACAGCAAGCCCTGGATACTCCAACACACCAGAAAAGCATGACTCTGATTTAAAATCATATCTCATGATGATGATAGAAAATTTTAAGAAAGAAATAAATAACACCCTTAAAGAAATACAAGATAACAGAGATAAACTAGAAGTGCTTAAAGAGGAAACACAAAAATCCCTTAAATAATTACAGGAAAACCCAATCAAACAGGCAGAATTATAGGAAAACACAATCAAACAGACAAAGGAAATGAACAAAACCATTCAGGAAATAAAAATAGAAATAGAAACAATAAAGATATCACAAAGGGAGACAACCCTGGAGTTACAAAACCTAGGAAAGAGATCAGGAGTCATAGATGCAAGCATCACCAACAGAATACAAGAGATAGAAGAGAGAATCTCAGGTGCAGAAGATACCATAGATGACATTGACACAACAGTCAAAGAAAACGTGAAATGCAAAAAGCTCCTAACCCAAAACATCCAGGATATCCAGGATACAATGAGAAGACAGAACCTAAGGATAATAGGTATAGAAGAGAGTGAAGATTCCTAACTTAAAGGACCAGTAAATATATTCAACAACATTATAGAAGAAAACTTCCCTAACTTAAAGAAAGAGATGAACATAACATACAAGAAGCCTATAGAACTCGAAATAGAATGGACCAGAAAAGAAATTCATCCAGCCACATTATACTGAAAACACCAAATACACAAAATAAGGAAAGAATATTAAAAGCAGTAAAGGAAAAAGGTCAAGTAAGATATAAAGGCAGACCTATCAGAATTACACCAGACTTCTCACCAGAGACTATGAATGCTAGAAGATCCTGGGCAGATGTCATATAGACCCTAAGAGAACACAAATGCCAGCACAAGCTGCTATAAACAGAAAAACTATCAATTAGCATAGATGGTGAAACCAAAATATTCTATGATGAAACCAAATTTACACAATATGTTTCCACAAATCCAGCCCTACAAAGGATGATAGATGGAAAACGCCAACTCAAGGAGGGAAACTACACCCTAGAAAAAGCAAGAAAGTAATCTTTCAAAAAACTCAAAAGAAGATCGCCATACAAACATAAAAATAACATCAAAAATAACAGGGAGCAACAATCACTATTCCTTAATATCTCTTAACATCAATGGACTCAATTCCCCAATAAAAAGACATAGACTGACAGACTGGATACATAAACAGGACCCAGCATTTTGCTGCATCCAGAAAATGCACCTCCATGTTAAAGACAAACACTACCTCAGGGCTGGAAAGGGCTGGAAAAACAGTTTTCCAGGCAAATGGCTCCAAGAAACAGGCCATTTCTAGAATGGAGTAGCCATTCTAATATCAGATAAAATCGACTTTCAATCGAAAGTCATCAAAAAAAGTTAAGGAAGGACACTTCATACTCACCAAAGGAAAAAACTACCAAGAACTCTCAATTCTGAACACCTGTGCCCCAAATGCAAGGGCACCCAAATTCATAAAACAAACATTACTAAAGCTCAAAGCACTCATTGCTCCTCACATAATAATAGTGGGAAACTTCAACACCCCACTATCATTAATGGACAGATCTTGGAAACACAAACTAAACAGAGAAACAGTGAAACTAACAGATGTTATGAACCAAATGAATTTAACAGATATCTATAGAACATTTATTTCATCCTAAATCAAAAGAATATACCTTCTTCTCAGCACCTCATGGTACCTTCTCCAAAACTGATCATATAGTTGGTCACAAAACAAACCTCAATAGATATAAGAAGATTGAAATAATCCCATGCCTCCTATCAGATCACTATGGATTAAGGCTGATCTTCAATGGCAACAACAACAACAATAGAAGCCCACGTACACATGGAAGCTGAACAATGCTCTACTCAATGATAACTTGGTCAAGGAAGAAAGAAAGAAAGAAATTAAAGACTTCCTAGAATTTAAGGAAAATGAAAGTACTACATACTCAAACCTATGGGACACAATGAAAGCAATGTTAAGAAGAAAACTCATAACTCTGAATGCCTCCTAAAAGTAACTAGAGAGAGCATATACGAGCAGCTTAACAGCATACATGAAATCTCTAGAACAAAAAGAAACTAATACACCCAAGATGAGGAGAAGGAAAGAAATAATCAAATTAAGGGCTGAAGTCAACCAAGTAGAAACTAAAATATCTATGCAAAGAATCAACAAAACCAGGAGCTGGTTCTTTGAGAAAATCAACAAGATACATAAACCCTTAGCCTAACTAACCAGAGAGACAGTATCCAAATTAACAAAATTAGAAATGAAAAGGGAGATATAACAACAGATTCTGAGGAAATTCAAAAAATTATCAGATCCTACTACAAAAGCCTATACTCAATAAAAATTGAAAATCTGGATGAAATGGACAAGTTTTAGACAGACAGCAAATACCAAAGTTAAGTCAGGATCAGATAAACCATCTAAACAGACCCATAACCCCTTAAAGAAATAGAAGCAGTCATTAAAAGTTTCCCAACCAAAAAAAGTCCAATACCAGATGGGTTTAGTGCAGAATTCTATCAAATCTTCAAAGAAAACCTAATACCAATACTCTTCAATCTATGCCACAAAATAGAAACAGAAGGAACACTACCCAATTCCTTCTATGAGGCCACAGTTACACTGATACTAAAATCTCACAAGGATCCAACAATAAAAGAAAACTTCAGACCAATTTCCCTTATGAATATCGATGAGAAAATACTGTAATAAAATTCTCGCAAACTGAATCCAAGAACACATCAAAACAATCATTTACCATGATCAAGTAGGCTTCCTCCCAGGGATGGATGGATAGTTCAATACCTGCAAATCCATCAATGTAATCCACTACATAAACAAACTCAAAGAAAAAAGCCACATAGTCATTTTATTAGATGCTGAAAAAGCATTTGACAAAATTCAACATCCCTTCATGATAAAAGTCTTGGAAAGATCAGGAATTCAAGGATCATACCTAAACATAGTAAAAGCAATATACAGCAAACCAGTGGCCAACATCAAATTAAATGGAGAGAAACTTGAAGCAATCCCACAAAAATCAGGAACTAGACAAGGTTGCCCACTCTCTCCTTATCTATTCAGTATAGTACTTGAAGTTCTAGCTAGAGCAATTAGACAACAAAAGGAGGTCAAAAGGATACAAATTGGGAAGAAAGAAATCAAAATATCACTACTTGCAGATGATATGATCATATACTTAAGTGACCCGAAAAACTCCACCAGTGAACTGCTGCAGCCGATAAACAAATTAAGCAAAATGACCGGATACAAAATTAACTCAAACAAGTCAGTAGCCATCCTATACTCGAAGGATAAACAGATTGAGAAAGAAGTTAGGAAATGACACCCTTCACAATTGTCACAAACAAGATAAAATATCTTGGTGTGACTCTAACCAAACAAGTGAACTGTATGACAAGAACTTCATGTCTCTGAAGAAAGAAATTGAAGAAGACCCCAGAAGATGGAAATATCTCCCATGCTCATGGATTAGCAGGAATAATGTAGTTAAAATGGCCATCCTGCTGAAAGGAATCTACATATTCAATGCAATTCCCATCAAAATTCCAACTCAATTCTTCATAGACTTAGAAAGAGCAATTCTCAAATTCATTTGGAATAACAAAAAACCGAGGATAGCAAAAACTATTCTCAACAATAAAAGGACTTCTGGGGGAATCAGCATTCCTGACCTCAAGCTGTACTACAGAGCAGTAGTGATAAAAACTGCATGATATTGGTACAGTGACAGGCAGGTAGATCAACGGAATAGAATTGAGGACCTAGATTTGAATCGACATATTTAAGGTCACTTGATCTTTGACCAAGGAGCTAAAACCATCCAGTGGAAAAAAGACAGCATTTTCAACAAATGGTGTTGGTTATAACTGGTAGTCTACATGTAGAAGAATGAGAATTGATCCGTTCCTATCTCCCTGTACAAAGCTCAAGTCCAAGTGGATCAAGGACCTCCACTTAAAACCAGATACACTGAATCTAATAATAGAAGAGAAAGTGGGGAAAAGTCTCAAACACATGGGCACAGAGGAAAAGTTCCTGAACAGAACACCAATGGTTTATGGTCTAAGATCAAGAATTGACAAATGGGACCTCATGAAATTACAAAGCTTCTGTAAGGCAACAGACACTGTCAATAGGACAAAATGGCAACTAACAGATTGGAAAAAGATCTTTATCAATCCTACGTCCAATAGAGGGCTAATATACAATATATACAAAGAACTCAAGAAGTTAGACTCCAGAGAACCAAATAACCCTATCAAAAAATGGGGAACAGAGCTAAACAGAGAATTCTCAACTGAGGAAATTTGCAGGGCTGAGAAGCACCTAAAGAAATGTTCACCATCCTTAGTCATCAGGGAAATGCAAATCAAAACAACCCTGAGATTCCACCTCACATCAGTCAGAATGGCTAAGATCAAAACTCAGGTAACAGCAGATGCTGACAAGGATGTGGAGAAAGAGGAACATTCCTCCATTGCTAGTAGGATTGCAAGCTGGTACAACCACTCTGGAAATCAGTTTGGCAGATCCTCAGAAAAATGAACATGAGGACCCAGGTATTCCACTCCTGGACATATACCCAGAAGATGATCCAACATGTAATATAGACACATTCTCTACTATGTTCATAGCAGCCATATTTATAATAGCCAGAAGCTGGAAACAACCCAGATGTCCCTCAACAGAGGAATGGATACAGAAAATGTGGTATATTTACACAGTGGAATACTATTCAGCTATTAAAAACAATGACTTCATGAAATTCACAGGCAAATGGATGGAACTTGAAAATATCATCCTGAGTGAGGTAACTCAGTCACAAAAGAATGAACACAGCATGTACTCACTGATAAGTGGTTATTAGCCCAAAAGTTTGGAATACCCAAGATTCACTTTACAGCACCCATTGTGCTGAGTGTGAGGTACCAGATGGAGGAGTTGGAGAAGGAACTGAAGGAGCTGAGTGAGTTTGCAACCCCATGGAGGGAGTAACAGTGTCACCTGGCCTGACCTCTGATGTTCCTGGAGACGGGGTCATCATCAAAGAATACACATTGAGGGACCCATGGTGCTGGCCACATATGTGGCAGAGGAGGGCCTTGCTAGCCATCAGGGGGAGGAGAGGCCCTTGGGCCTGAGGGTGTTAGATGCCTCAGTATAGGGGAATGCCAAGGAGGGAAGACAAGAGTGGGTAGTTGGGTGGGTGGGGGACCACCCTCATAGAAGCAGGGAGAGGCAGAGGAGACAGGGGGTTTCCAAAGGGGAGATCTGGAAAGGGGAAAATATTTGAAATGTAAATGAAGTATCAAAATAAATAAATAAATAAATAAATAAATAAATAAATAAATAAATAAATAAATAAAAAACTCAGGAGACAGCACAGGTCAGAGAAGATGTGGAGATAGAGGAACACTCCTCTATTGCTGGTAGAATTGCAAACTGGTACAATCACTCATTAAATCAACCTGGGGGTTCCTCAGAAAACCCGAAATAGATCTACCTGAAGACCCATCAATACCACTCTTGCAAATATATCCAAAAGATGCCCCACCATGCCACAGGGGCACATGTTCCACTATGTTCATAGAGGCCTTATTTGTGATAGCCAGAAGCTGGAATCAACCCAAATGCTCCATGACAGAAGAGTAGATACTGAAAATGTGGTACATTTACACAATGGAATACTGCTCAGCTATTAGAAATGAGGACATCCTGAGTTTTGCAGGCAAATGGATGGAATTAGAAAATATCATCCTGCGTAAGGTAACTCCGACCCAACAGAACATGCATGGTATGTACTCACCAATAAGTGGATATTAGGAAAAAAAAAAAAAAAAAAAAAGGACAGAATACTCAAGATATAGTCCACAGAACTCATAAAGGCCAACAAGCTGAAGGGCACAAGTGAAAACGCCTCAATCCCACTTGAGAGGGAGAAGAAAGCAATCACAAGGAGGGGGGGGGAGAAAAGGACCTGGGAGGGAAAGTGGACAGGGGCGTAGGGGAGAAGATCATGATGTGGTATTGGGTAGGGGGAAAAGACTGAAGCCCTGAGGGCCAGCAGAAAGAATGGAAACAGGCAACCTCGGGAGGTAGGAGGTTGGAGGTACCCTCCAGAAAGTATCAGACACCTGGGAGGTGAGAGACTCTCAGGAATCAAAGGGAGGGACCTTAAATGAGATGCCCTACAGTGGAGAGCGGGAACTTGTAGAGCCCAACTCCAACAGAGAGTCAGGGCTTCAAGTGAAGGATGGAGTTGCCATCCCACAGTCAAAACTCTGACCCATAATTCTTTCTGTCTGAAAGAACTGCGGGGATGGAAATGGAGAGGAGCCTGAGGAGAAGAAGGTCCAGTGACAGGCCCAAAGTAGGATCCAGTACAATGGGAGGCCCCAATGCCGGACACTTGTTACTGAGGCTATGGAGCGCCCACAAAAAGGGACCTATCATGATTGTCCCCCACAAGACCCAACAAGCAGCTGAAAGAGTCAGATGCAGATACTTGCACCCAACCAATGGACAGAAGCTGCTGACTCTTGTGGTTGAATTAAAGAAAAACTGGAAGAAGCTGAGGAGGACGGTGACCTTGTATGAGTACCAGCAGTATCAATTAATCTGGATCCCTGAGATCTTTAAAACATCGGACCACCAACCAGGCAGCATACATCAGCTGATATGAGGTCCCCAACACTTATACAGCAGAGGACAGCTGGGTCTGGGTTTAGTCAGAGAAGATGTACCTAACTCTCTAGAGACTAGAGGCCCCAGGGAGTTTATAGGTTTGGTGGGGTAGGGAGTGGTAGTTGGGGGTGGGGAGGAGGTATGGGGTGTGGGACACTTGGAGGGTGGACTGGGAGGAGAATAAAATCTAGAGTGTAAAATAAATAAATAAATAAATAAATAAATAAATAAATAAATAAATAAATAATATTATAAAATAATAAATAAAATTTTTAAAAGAGCAACACCATGAATGGGTTACCCTTCGGTGAGTTGTTTTTCCACAGAATCTCATAGACCACCAAACACTACAGAAAATTACAATTGCTTTTGATTATTCTTTTGAAAGAAGCCATTTTCTTGTATCACAGAACATGGAAAATTCAAGATGGTAATGATTTCGAAGCTTCAGCACTACTTTGTAGCTTTTAAAATGCTAGAAGATGGTATGCATGCTTCTAGGAGAAAAAAGTAATCAACACTCTTACACATCTGTAAACTTTGCAAGCTAGAATAACCACTGGCCTGGCAAGGTGTGCCCAGCGGTATTATAGTGTATGAAAGTTATGAATCAATCAATAATTGTTTTACAGGAACTTATTGTTGTTACTTACTTATGTTTAACAAAGTTCCTTTCAACTTTGTGCCTTGTTCAGTCCTTCTTGCTTCTTCCTTAATGTACTTTCAAGATATAATGTAACTCATCATGCCTCTTGACACAGTCTACCTTGACAAATAATTTTTCATGTAAAATAATCTTTGTCTGTCTCTATAACAATAACATCACATTTTCTTCAATCAATCTATCATTATCTATTAGTGTATTTTATTTCTAATGTTTTATCATTTATCATTGATGTATAAACACTAGAGGAAACCAGAATATTAATGCCTAAGTATAAAAATAATCATGGTTTTACCTTAAGGCTCTAGAACAAAGTTAATATATATAGAGAGATATATAGATATAGATATAGATATAGATATAGATATAGATATAGATATAGATATAGATATAGAGATAGAGATAGAGATAGAGATAGAGATAGAGATAGAGATAGATATAGATATATTATTTGAATAATTCTTTGAATTTTCAATATGCTTATAAAATTTGAATGTCGCTAGAAGTTATATGTAAAAATTGGTTTCCTAGAACAATAAAATCTACTATTTCTTATATTTATCACCTGGAACTTCTGGATTGGTTTCTGGCTTTTCAAATCATCCTTATTTGATTGTGAAAGTTTATTTGACTTAAATTTTACCAGCAGTTTCTTAGTTGCACATTTTTGTCTTGTAGGCATTACAGAAATTTTATTTTTGTTGGTGCAAAGAGTTTCCTCTGAAGTGTTGACACAATTGACTTGTTACTCCCTCTGGCAAAATTGTCCCAGCAGGGGATGGTTATGGTAGTGTCAGCCTCCTACATTTCATTTCTCCTTGCCATCTATACCAGTTAAATGACAGGTTCACTGCTGCTGCTTGTTTCTCATTTTCTGCTACAAAATAGAGTAGTAAGAAGATAATAGAGAGGGAGAAAAAGAAGTAACAAATCCTTGTCCATGAGAGGCCCCGTGAGAGACACCAAATATTTGGAAACTGACAGTATAATTTGAAGAATTCTACAGTGCCTGCTTGCTCAAATGTTGGTGTCTCCTCAGTCTGTTTCAGAAATTTGTATTTTTAAGTCTCGGTTTGTATGGGGGAACACTTTTTGTCCCAGTGAAATCCAGAAGAAATTATATTGCTACATAATATTGGGAATGATGATGAACGCTAAAATATGCCACTCCAAGTTATTAAAAGAGAACATCAAAATAGGCTACAGATGCTGATTTCTCAAATGTGGATCAAGATACAATGTCTAAAATATGTTCAAATATAACCTTATAGACTAAAATTATGCAAAATCTTTAGACATTAAGCTAAGCTGAAAAATGAAAGATATCATCAAATTCAATATAGAAATAGCTTTAAGAGAAGAGCATCCTAAAATAAGACAAACACTTTTTCTTATTTCACAGGAAAGAAAACTGAGAGAAAGAACAGCTAAAAAAATTGTTTAATGTATCAAATTAAAAGAATGTCAGAGAATAACTGAAATCGTAGAGCACACTACAGCTAGGTATTTTAAAAGTGAGAAAAACTCAAGAAAAAGGCGCATACTCAACTGGAAAGATGGCAAGTACAAAAGAAAATACAAAGTAATACAGCGGATCAAGAACATAGAGAAATCAGATGTGTTTTGTGATTTTTTTCCAAAGTTCCTTCAGACTAGATCAAAACCTACAATCTAATAAATACAAGTATTATTGCAAATTTCTAGCCAAAGGGTTGTTTTTTGTATTTTTATTAGAATTACACATTACATTTCAAATTTGTTCTATTAGTAGATTATACTAAAGCCAATGACTTACAAAACTACAGTATTCCTATTGATTTCTTATATTATTGCAAATTTTGTATTGGGAAATGGATATTAAAGAAGATAATTTAAATGTTCATTTCTTACTTAATAATTTACTTAAGATATTCAAAGTGCTACCTAAGCAAAATACTTTTACTAATATTTTAAATGAATAATTGAGAAAACACCCATCTAAAATTATAATATAAAGGCTGAGGTCGTAGCTCAGTCTGTAAAACGTTGTCTTGAAATAATGAGGACCTGTATTTTACTCTAGAGCAATCATGTGAGAAGCCAGATATCCAGACAGGTAGCTTGGTGTTGCAATCTCATTCATGCAGGGCACAGACAAGTATACATACTTGGACGTTCTGCCGTCCTGGGCTACTGTATAGGAGCACTCTAAACTAATGAGAGGGCTTGCCTCAGAGTCTCAGAACAGTAAGTAGATATTAACTTAGCATTCCATCCATCCCATCCACAGCTGTCATCTCATTTCCACGTGCCTTTCACACATGTACCTGTACAGATCACTTTAGCTCCACAGACATACATACACACATTAAGAGACAAACTTTATAATATGAAATACCTTTCAGACATACCCTACAAAGTGAGTTTAGGAGAATCAGCTTATAGTGGATTCATTTTGTTTGTGTGTATTAAAGCTTCTCAGTACAGCAGGAACTAATTCATAAGCTCAATAAGAGTTCAATGCTAGGATTAAAAGATGGTAGTCTGATCAGTTCTCAAGAAGATAACTCTATCAACCTATTTAATGCCCAGGAACTTCATGTAAAGGCAGTGTAGGGAAAGCAAGAGACAGAGGTATGAAACACAAAGATATCTTCTGGTATTCAATACCTATTGCGATCGTAAATCACTGCCAACTCTGTAAAAGTGGGATCTACAATATTTAACTATGCGTGAAGGAAGAAAACTTGAGTCTCCCATTACCCTTGAGAATATCCAATGGGAGTTAATCATTTCTGAGTATGCCATCATTTTAGTCAGTGGTGGAACCACAGATATGTCCAGTACCGCCTATCAAAGCGTACATAAGCAACTCGAATGAATTTCAATGGGTTAGAAAGGAAGACTTAGCTGGGCAGTGGTGGCGCACGCCTTTAATCCCAGCACTCGGGAGGCAGAGACAGGCGGATTTCTGAATTCGAGGCCAGCCTGGTCTACAGAGTGAGTTCCGGGACTGCCAGGGCTACACAGAGAAACCCTGTCTCGAAAAAACCAAAAAAAAAAAAAAAAAAAAAAAAAAAAGAAAGGGAGACTTACTAGGAAAAATAAGGATTTCAGTGAGGGAGGGTGAGGGATAGAAGAAGTACTGGGGGATTAAAAGGACCCAAAATTCAATATCTATTTTAAAACTCTTAAATAAAGGAAATGGAATTGTGCACAAAAAGATATAAAAACTGCAGTCTTGAAAATTCAGCATTGTCAAGAGAGGCAAGCCACCAAGAGTATGAACCTTCTTTTTTGTATACATTTTATTGGTTATTTTGTTCATTTACATTTCAAATGTTATCCCTCTTCCCGGTTTCCCCTCCAGAAACCTGTCTGCCCCCTTTCCCGCCTCCACAAGGGCGCTCACCCACCCGCCCACCCACTCCTGCTTCTTTCCTTCACTTCCGCCTTTGCGCAGGAGAGATTCATAACAAAACTTGCTGTATCCAAAACACACTTATCAAAAGCTGTCGCTAATCAGTGGCCCAGTTTTAAACTCTGGGTTGCCTGTGGTTCATGCAGGATGCTGCCACCCAGAATTTATCTGGGTCACCTTTTTAGATAGCATGTGCACAGGGAATGCAAACTAATCTTTATGGAGCCCAGAGCCAATTATACTGAGAAAGGAAACCCAAAGCCAAATGTAAATGGGTTCTGGAGAATTGGCCCTTGTGTCTAATGTGTCCTGTTGGCATGATGAATGAAACTTTGGCTGCATGGTTATGTTAAAAATGAACAGGGATAAAGAACACCCACAATTACATTTGGATTTTCAGAAGCCGCAATGCTGAAGGTTTTCTAAATGGTAAATTTTAGCATTCATCCAAATGTCAGTGAGATAGTTAGTGAGGTGAAACTACACTTTAAATGATGTCCAAAGGCTTTTTATATATATACAGTGTTAGCATTTGCATAAAACCTGCCATTCTGTGCCTTATGTTTCCAAATCAATTTCACTTTGTGTGCTAATATTTTACTAGAGCCCTGGAGATAAAGAGGCATTCAGGTCAGCCATGTGTGCCGCTTAATCCCCAAAGGAAACCTTCACACTAACAGGCAAAAGATTGACACCAGACAAGATTAGCAAAAGAATTAGTTATGCACAATCGACTGTGTTAAAGATTGAGAAGTATATGTGCATCTGCTAGTCCTATGCTTCAAGAAAAGCCTGTCTGGATGGAGTGTTAATACTGCCAGCATTTTACTATGTGCATCTGAGTGTGCTATTCTTTAATGTGATAGATTTATTAGCTGTGACTATCATTATTACAATACATGCTAGTAAGAAGGTGAGCATGTAAGCATGCAATGATCCTCGCTATTTAATTTATAATTTAAAGAGAAAAATGTTATTTAAGCCTGTCTCAATCTCTCAGTATGTAGTTAACTAGGTTTATAGTCTAACCTTGAAAATGATAGATGGTACTGAAAATTTTCAATCCAAGCAAATAACAAGCAAAACCATTCATATAATAAATATTTTCCTTAAAAGATTTACTATATGAAATTGCTGATTTAAAATGTAGCATAGGTTTGTTACTCAAGCTTGTAGTCCCAGGCCATGGAAAATCAAAGAAAGGAGATCAAGGCCAGTCTGGGGTCAGCTGCATGGTGAGTGCCAAAGCTTATTGTGGCTACAGAAAACACCACGGTCTCAAGTAATGTAGAATTTTTTTTTAATCATTTATGTTAGTCAAAAACCTTCTAAAAATGTAGAGATCATTATAGCTCAGTTTGGAGGAAAAGATGAAATTATTCAAAGTTTTAAAGTGCATTTTAATCACACAAAATTTTTGCCCTTAAAAACAGAATTACCATAGGGGGATGTTGGAGTGGTGGGGCAAGAGTGGGTGGATGTGTGGGTGAGCACCCTCATAGAGGCAAAGGGGAGGGGAAGGGTGGGTGGGATGGGGAGTGTTGTGGCTGGTAACCTGGAAGGGAGATATCATTTGAGATGTAAGCGAATGGAATGGTTTAAAAAGAACAGAATTACAGCCAGACCTCATGTGAAGAGTCTAAGTTGGAGGGCTCCATAGTTTGCTCAGGGAGCCCCACAAAAGAAGGGAAGGAAGATTGTAGGAGCCAAAGGTGATTGAGGACACCAGGGGAACAACACCTGTCTTAGTCAGGGTTTCTATTCTTGCACACACATCATGACCAAGATGCAAGTTGGGGAGGAAGGGTTTATTGAGTTTACATTTTCATGCTAATGTTCATCACCAAAGGAAGTCAGGACTGGAACTGAAGCAGGTCAGGAAGCAGGAGCTGATGCAGAGGCCATGGAGGGATGTAACTTACTGGCTTGCTTGCTTCTCCTGGCTTGCTCAGCTGGCTTTCTTATAGAACCCAAGACTACCAGCCTACAGATGGTACCACTCACAAGGGGCCCTCCCCTCTTGATCACTAGTTGAGAAAATGCCTTATCGCTGGATCTCATGGAGGCATTTTCTCAATTGAAACTCCTTTCTCTGTGATAACTCCAACTTGTGTCAAGTTGACACACAAAACTAGCCAGTACACCACCACTGAATCAACTAAGCAGGGCTCAAATGACTTAAAGAATCAGCGAGCCTAGAGTCTGCATAGGTCTGGATCGGATCAGGTCCTTTGTGTATGTCTTAGGGCTGATAGCGTCATGTTTCTGTGGAACTCCTAACAGCGAGAATGAGGACTTACTCTTCTCCTTGATCTTGGGAGTATTTTTCTCTTATTGGGTTGTCTTGTCTTATTTTAATTTGTGTAAAGTTTTGCTGATAACTTTTGGAAGCTTTCTCTTTTCTAAAGGGAAAGAGAGAGTGTGGAGCTGGGGAGAGAGGTGGTGGTAGGGAGCTATGAGGAAAGGAGGGAGGGAAACCTGTCGTCAGGATATTATATAGGGGGAGAATTTATTTTCATTTTTAAAAGGAGGGACAAAAAGAGGAAAAACTTATAAGAATTCAATGTTATTATTACTTTTTCATATACCTCTAATGTCATTTGATATTTCAAATTTGAACCTGGGTTATTTGTTAGTTTGTGCTATTATTAAAACATAATAAATGAACAGGTAATACAAATACAAAGAGAGATTAGTCATTTTGTACTTAGGACATCTCATTCCATTCTTAGATCCACAAGGAAGCAAATCATTCCAGCAGAGATACTTATGCCAATTATGTGATTTCCTCCTTGAGACATCATTTCCTTCTCCACTTGAAGTCCACAGGCACCAAATTAATTGCAGCATACACTGCCTCTAGCAGCTTCATTGATTGAGTATATACCCTACACGAATGTTAGAAACTGTATTCTCACTTTCTAATTTTAGTCTTATCCACTACTTCATAATTCAGCAATCCCTAGTGCACCACAATAAATTCTTAAATGAAGATTCAGCTCAATTGTGTAACAATGTATGACTTCCAATGTATTGTCTTACTCCAAAGACATTATCCGTAGAATCTCATGAATGTTTTACTTTAACTGTCAAAAGATAATTAAGCCTAAAAATGCAATTATAGTTGATAATCAGCTGTTGCAATTAAGGATTCTGATGAGCTAATGATGAGACAATCTTCAAGTATTCCAGTCTAACCACACAAATCCTAAAAATGAAAAAAGAAGTAAGAGATGGAGAGACAGAGGCAGAAAGATGAAGTACTTTTTGGGTATGAATATAAAAGAAAGGGTGAAACACTAAGAAACTGAAATCAGCCTCTAGACACAAGAAAAGGAAAGAGTAGAGTTTAATTACAACAGAGCCCAATAGGACCCCAGTTCTTAGCACTGCAATCACAGGGCAATAAGACCTGCAACAAGCACCTGCCCTACAAAGTCGTAACATAAACTTCATTGTTTTAAAAAAACTACATCTGTGGTCACTTATAAAAGTGGCAATGTAAAGTTAATTTAAAAAGTTTTTAGCAACAATTACTAATATCTGAAAAACTTTTAAATCTCAACATTGTTAATCAGTAGGGAGACCTGGCAGTTTTCTTAGAGTTCGTTGCTTCATAGCCCATACATAGGCTTCCTGACAATCACTTACAATAATTATTGAGCCAGATTGAGCCTTACTTAGTGAAGTTTCATGTTACTTATATAGGAAATGCAAATGTATAGTTGAAAGAATAATGACAATGTTATAATTAGTAGAATTTATAGGTACTAGCAAGATTTATATCTAGTTAAGTAATATTGTATAAAGTCAACTTTAAATATGTAACTTCTTTCTTCTTTAATAAAATATTTACCATAAGTTCAACATATGCATAGACAATGGTTATGTATTTTCATTTTACATTCTTATGATAATTATTATCTTAATGATTATGACAATAATACTTAATATCAAATTAGTAAATATTCTGACAATTTGCCTATGGGCCACACTTGGTCTTTTGCTGTTTATTATGAATAAAGCATTATTAGAATTTGGCCATATCACTTACTATGTGCTGATTTCGAACTGCATGTTGAAAATTTTACAGATTTTATACACTTTAAGGTTTACAAATATACAGTAGTTAACACCTGGACCTTTACAAAAAATAACTGTCACTAAGTGAATGACAGTAAGCATATTGAATTCATATTCAGTTTTAAAGATATTAAAGTGAGGTGGGTCCAAGTGCTTCTACATATATATTCCTAAATTAATTATATGAATTCACATTTATGTAAGGCATAGTATCAAGATTCCTTTCCTCTTCATTTTTTTTTTTTTTTTTTTTTTTTTTTTTTTTTTTTTTTTTTTTTTTTTTTTTTTTTTTT
>CM052718.1:49469963-49551117 GCA_028551405.1 Uromys caudimaculatus | reverse complement strand
TTTCACTTCCTGTTTCATTTGATAGAGACTTTTCCTGACTTGTTATGAATCCCAATCTGCCCCGTACACTCACATTCATTTTGATAACAATGTACAAAAGTATTTCTCTACTCGTACCAACATCACCTTACTTTTATGAAAACCTGCCTTATGAGCAATTTCACCCCATTTTTAATGCAGTAATATTCCAGGCTGGACAGTCTCCATTGGTGTGTGACAAGCATGTCAAAAACTCACCCTTGAGGAAAGAGACAAAATAAAACTGGATCAGCGTTAACACCTCTCTTTCTTTTCTGTGACTCTGTAACAATATGAAGTGGCCCTTATTTTCCTACATAGTCACATGTTAGTTTCCTGTGTACATTCATAATATAATAATGAAATTTGTAAGCTGAAACAAGTAAAAAAATAGTAAGTAATGCAGTAATGGGTAAGACTGATATATAAATACATGCTCCAATGTCTGTTTTCATTTGCCAAGTGAGATTCAAATATAATAATCATCTTAAAGCAAGAAACATATTCGCTTTAAATTCTTTATAGAATAAGACACACAGGCACAAATACTTCTTTTATTACTATAAGAATATTTGATTCTTAGAACTCACTGTACAATAACAAAAGTATTGTATAAAACTCTCCGAGACTGTTCCTTATCATATCCTACACATAAATTTGTTGACTACAGTAACCAGACTGGTTTTATCATGGTGATCATGGTAATTAAATCTCCTCCAAGAATCTTTTTTTCTCCATTATTGCCATTTTATCTTCAACGGGACATTTAATAAAAGAGAGATTAAGTATTAGAAATCACAGTCCTTTGAAAGCAAATAGACTGCAAACATGTCATATAACACGTGGATAGCAGTGACCAGCAAGACTGGTAGTCCATTGCCATTGTGAAGAAGTTTAACAAGCCCACCTGCTTGAGCAGATACCATTTCACATCAGGACGTTGTCTTATTTGCCATCTCTAGTTTCTCTTTGCACCTCTACACTCCCATGTTATTTCTCTTTTCTCACTGCTGGAGATAACAGATACCTCTGTCAAAACTGTTTTCACTGAAGTTATTTTATGAATCTACAGTAAGTTATATTTCTAAAGTACACATTTGATATTACTATTATCTTTAAAGGTGTTTAGTTTAAAAGTCAAAACTGTTTTCTCCTTATGGTTCATAAATTTTCTCATTTTTCCTAGAAGTTCTAACTTTATAATCTACCCCTGCATGAGACATACTTAATTCTAGGTGGGCTATAAGCCCTATGGGAGAACCTACAGCTATTATACTGATGAATAGGCATTGTATTAAACAACCTGTTATTCATTTAAACCCAATATTTGTATCATACTTAATCTCTCATCAGAGAAGCTTATTTTTGCATTAGATAAAAATTAATACAAAGACTATTATAGAGAGAGTAGATGATGGTGGGGTTCTAAGCTCTAAAGGGGACCTCTGTGTTACACCAAATTCTCTTGGGATCATCAGGCAGAAAGGGACCAAAGACGATATGGGCTACAGATACTGGAAGGGTGTTGCAAAATGTTTACTTGACATGGCACTGCTGTTTCACACAAGGATTTATAGCAGCTCTGACAGCATGCACAAAAGCTACACAAGATCTAACCTGCAGAATCTTAGCATAAAGCCAGGGAGAGGTCAAGAAGACCCTCACCTAGCAGTAGAACTATTGTCCACTGATGGCTTCTGAGATAGGAAGAGTCAGGGTGTGAAGTTCCAAAGGGACTACCCATGTGTTTTAGTCAGGGTTTCTATTCCTGCACAAACATCATGACCAAGAAGCAAGTTGGGAAGGAAAGGTTTATTCGGTTTACAATTCCAATTGCTGTTCATCAATAAGTCAGGACTGGAACTCAAGCAGGGCAGGAAGCAGGAGCTGATGCAGAGGCCATGGAGGGATGCTGCTTACTGGCTTGCTTCCTTCTCCTGGCTTGCTCAGCTGGCTTTCTTATAGAGCCCAAGACTACCAGCCCACAGATGGTACCACCCACAGGGGCCCTCCCCCCTTGATCACTAATTGAGAAAATGCCTTACAGCTGAATCTCATGGAGGCATTTTTCTCTACTGAAACTCCTTTCTCTGTGATAACTCCAGCTTGTGTCAAGTTGACCCAAAACCAGCCAGGACACCATGTGTAGTAGATGCCTTTACACTCATTCTCATAGTGACATCACAGAGTGAATGCAACGAGGTTAAAGAAAGATCACATAGGACTAGAGAGACAGTTCAGCAATTAAGAGCACTTGGCTACTCTTGAAATGTGCCTGGGTTCCATTCCAAAGGTCCCCATAGTGATTGGGAACAATCTGTACAGAGTAGTCATTTCCCTTTTCTGGCCTCTGAGGGCACCATGCATATATGCAGTGTATACATGTAAATTCAGGAAAGATACTTAATCACATAAAATAAAAGTAAACACGTCTAAAAGAATTTTAAAAGAGAAGGTGAATTTACAGGGAAGTGTGGCAAGAATTGAAAAGATAGAATTATTTGTGTCATGGATCCTATCATTTGGAGGGAAAAATGAATGCTTTGTCTCACTCCTAAAAGAGGAAATAGGGGATGATTTAATCAAACTATATATAAATGTATAATGTTCTTAAACAATAAGTATTAAATACTAATTAATTTTGTGGAAATAATGTGAATTTGGCTTGATTTTAGTATTTTTGTCTTTTATTATTTGCTTGTGTGCGGTTTCTTTTCTTCATGATGGTACTAAGTATTGAATTCAGAGACTCACATAGAATAACAGGAGCTCTTATACTGTACCTCAAATTTTTTGAAATTATTGAAATATGTCATTGAAATGATTTACATATACTATTCAAGGAAAGACTTGGGATTTCTGATAAAATTTTGAGTACCATGAAGATGAATTTAGTATCAAATGTGCTTGTATTTAACTGATCATATTTTATGTGAGATGGACATAAAAGAGTAGAGAAGAGGTGGAAAAAGAAGGCACACAGAGAAAGAGGGAAAGCGCAAACCAGTGAGGAGACCAGGACTCTATGGCATTCTAAGACCCACCAAAAAGTGAAATTATGCTAGGTCTTATAAAAATCCTTTAACCAAAATTAAAAAAAGAAAACTGTGAGCCAGGCAGTGGTGGCTCACACCTTTAATCCCAGCACTCGGGAGGCAGAGGCAGGTGGATTTCTGAGTTCAAGGCCAGCCTGGTCTACAGAGTGAGTTCCAGGACAGCCAGGGCTACGCAGAGAAACCCTGTCTCGAAAAACCAAAAAAAAAAAAAAAAAAAAAAAAAAGAAAACTGTTTTGCCATGAAGATATAGATGTGAATATTTGTTTGGTGAGAAAGTTTGGAGAACTGGCTTCTAAATGAAACACCTTTATCAAGCCACATCCGTCGAGACTCAGGTATCTATTCTGAAGAGGGAATGGGAACACTGGAAGATGCAGAGATGATGCGTGACTCTGAGAAAACAGTTCTTCTAGACAGAGCAGGACTGATGTACCCATAAACTCTCAGAGACTTTGGCAGAATTCACAAGACCTACATAGGTTCAAGTCAGAACGAACCCCAGCTTTGAGAGGGAAAATAGACACAGGAGCTTACTCCTAAGAAATTATTTTAAATAAATAATTAAATAAATGGAAAGTCAGATATTGCCAATGAAGTCTCCCTGGGTATGTTAAACTGTTAAATATACATAAGGAAAGGCACTATACCTAGAATTGGTTGTCCAATGCATGTGTCTGTGTGTGTGTGTGTGCATGCACAGAGAGAGAGAGAGAGAGAGAGAGAGAGAGAGAGAGAGAGAGAGAAAGAGAGAGAGAGGGAGAGAGAGAGAGAGAGAGAGAGAGAGAGAGAGAAAGAGAGAGAGAGGGAGAGAGAGAGAGAGAGAGAGAGAGAAGAGAGAAAAATCTAACATGACATTTTTTTGTTTTGTTTTTGAATTGTTTTACCATTCTTGGTCTTAATAGGTTTTCAAATGTTTTTATTTTCTTTTTTATAGTTTGTGTTTTGTGTATCATATAGACATAGGTTTTGTTTAAGATCAAAAAGTTGGGTGGGAAGAGAGGATAGGAATACCTAGAAGGAGTAATGGGAGATAAAAAAGAATGCTCAAAATGCATTATATAGTATGTTTTTCCAATGATAAAATAGAAAAATACCCATTTCACTATTGGAAAAAACAATTAAAAGACTGGATAATGAGGATTTGATTTTTAAAAAAGAGAAATTGAGTGAAAGAATGATAGCAATTCAACTTAAACAATATAGAAAATAATTAGAAACTGGACATGTTGGGATGAGTGTAGAAGAGGAGGTTTGATGATCAGCATTATAAGATTAGTCCATTATGGTGGTGTGTGTGAAGGTGTGAATGTGAGCATGTGCTGTGAAGAAATCCAGAAGAAACATTTGATTAAATAAATAAATTAATTAATAAATAAATAGATTCAGTATTGACCTATGGTTTTGGCTATTTATTATGTACAGATACATTGACAGACAAAAGTATGGATGTATGACATAATCTCTTTAAATGTATCAAGATTTTTCACAGTTCTTTAACCAAATCTGTGAATGCCAGTGAATTTACTTCACTACTTCAGCTAACAATAAATCTAGGCTTCACATCCAAGAATATGCATCCAGAATCTCATACTATAAAAACAGAATTAGGTTTGGAGAAATGTCTCAGGGGGTAAAATTCTTCGAACATTCCTGAGGACATGAGTAAGTATGCTGTAACCATGTTAAGATGGTCATGATAGTTTACGTCTATAAATCTAGCATAGATACGAAAAGGGAGGCAGAAAAAGGAAGATCCCTGGAAGTCTACATGCTGCTACCCTGGATCATGCATGCAAGGCCTTTGTTTCAATAAGGTAGACTATGAGGACTAACAAACCTAAGGCTTCACACTCACACCCACATAAATGGTAAAGGAAGTACATACATGCGCACACACACACACACACACACAAGCACATACATGCATGTATGCACACAGATACACAAATACACAAAGGAAAAAGAAGTAACAATAAGAAATGTATAATTAAAAATGGAAAGAAAGACTGAAAATTTCTTCTGATGATTTCAGTTTGCTGGCTGAAAAACACTGAATAATATTTGAATCACCTACATACACAAAATAAGCATATGTTCAAATGAGAAAAATGATTAATTTATATTTCTAAATATATATAAAGTACTTCTATCTTTGAAAAAACACCTTAAACGTAAATAAATGTTACAAGATTGGTACTAAAAGAATAAAAATAAAAAGCTAATTCTTTCGTTGGGATTAATAAATGATGCTTTGCCAAGAAAAGTAGCTGTGAGATAAAGTGTGCAGGAAATAATTGGGGAGTATAAAAGGAGTCAGGAGATCAGAAGAGGAAAGGAAAGAGCATCAGATGAGCTAGAGCAATCTCTTTATCACATTCCAGCCTGTTGTCATTAGTTGACCACTTCACAAAGCAAAAGATCTCTGTTGGGTTGGAAGGACCCAGTCCATTCTGGACCACCACCCTCCCACTTTACCTTCATCAAGTCAATCCAGCAGCCTTCTCCTGCCATCCTTACCAGTGATTACCACATTTTTCCTTCTAGATAACTATTTCCCTATCTGGCACCTTCTTCACAAACAGAATTGTTAATATTTTCTAACAGTAATTTCTCAGTTACTGTTTCTCCTGAGAATACCTTTCTGACTTTTGTAGGCAAAGTGACAGTTCCCCTCAGGTGTTTGGCCAGCAATGTAGCACTGTGTGTCACCAATGTATTGATTATCTGCACCTTCAGGACACTGTGGACCATGCTGGACTCTACCTCTGTTCCTTTTACACTGAGAGAGCACAGGGCTTCTAGAAAGTAATTGTCATATGAGGAAAACAGATTGTTGCATGAAGAAAGACTGATATATTAGAAATCAGACTCAAAAAACTGTGTATCAAATGCCTCTAACGTCCACCTGATACCTCAGATGTATTTTAAGCTTAATATTAAGAAAACATTATATGCTTATTTTCATTTATACTTCCTTTTATTAATTAACTACTCACAAAATTAGCATCTGTTCAGTAATTACTGAGTACCCAGTTATGTTGCAGACCTTGGGTAATAGCATTACCATCAAACTTTGCTTATGTTGAACTCTGTATTTCTACATTTCCATACACGGATTCCCTGCACATGGTTCACTAGTATGTCATGTTTATGTTATATCTGTGGAATACTGTCAACTTCTCCACCTCACGAAATTGACTCCATCACCAAATTCACTCCATTGTTCCACAATGTCATTGTACTACTGTATCCTTCTTTTTGCGTGTATCTTAGCAAAGTGTTGATCTCTTTTTGACCCAGAATCCCAGGCAACAGAAAAACTGTTATCTTAAAGTAAAATTCAGAACATAGTATCATCTTTCTCCAGTGTTTCAACAGTGTCTTTATTACTTCTGGCCAATCTCGAGGCCTGCCCCATTAGGCCCTCTAATTGTTCCCTAGCATTGTTTTGTCAGCTTTAACCTAACTATAATTGCCTTCTTCAATGTATGAGACACTACACTGGGCCTAGCACTAAAATATTAGCTTTGGCTGGCTTTCTTTTTCCTTTAGTCTGGTAGTCACTTGGGATATTCTCTCTTATCCCTCAGAGTTTAGTTTAACAGTCACACAAGAAGAAGTCTTATTGCCCACTTTATTTGAAACAGTTCTATTTTCTCTTACCACATCTTTTTATTTCTAGTATGAAATAATTTTCTTTGTATATCACTCGTGATTTTGCATTGTTTTGTCTTTTATGATGAAAGTAGGCACTAAGAAAGTATAGAGTCCATGGCATGTAATTGAGGTTTTTATCACATAGTAAAAGATGAAAAGAATATGTCAGAGCAACTTTATTAACACAACAATCAGATAGAGAATTGTTATGGAATATCCATCCATTTAAAAATTATTTACTAATCACCTGTATGTATGGTGTTATTTATTAAGGATAGAGAAATTAATGAAAAATGTT
This sequence comes from Uromys caudimaculatus, assembly GCA_028551405.1. Lineage (NCBI taxonomy): Eukaryota > Metazoa > Chordata > Mammalia > Rodentia > Muridae > Uromys > Uromys caudimaculatus. The sequence continues at coordinate 49,544,087 of CM052718.1, read as the reverse complement.
ACTTTCAAGTATTTCTATGACAATTAAGAAATTCTAAATTCTACATAAAAAGATACAGAACAATGTGCAAACAATAAAATTATGGCATATATCCATGAAGATAGGCACCAGGAAGTAGTGCATATGTGTACATTATTAAGACTTGAAGACAAAGTTAACTTAATGAACATAGGGAATGTAGTGTGCTGGAAGACATAAGAAAAGTAGAGTTGAAACTAAGGCTCTAATTGGGGAATGTAATAAGTGCCTGACATGAGTTTTCACCAATGCTAGAGATATGCATCAAAAGTGAATATTGAACATAGGACGGAATATGGAATCTGATATTGGGGTGTGAGTTTATCAACTCAGGAACAAGAGGATTTACATATCCAGTAATCCCATGTGTTTTTACTTTATATTTTTTGGGGTGTCTGACATTTTGAAATTAGAACTCCCTAATGGATAGACACTATATTATTTTTGTAATGTTATTAGTCACATTTCTTATTAAACTTCATGTATAGTTATTATATTTTTATCTTATTGGTACTATATTAGTAAAGCCTTCATGGAATTTACATAGGAGAAAGGTTAACTAACAAGAATGGTAGTCTAACCTTCATGTCCCTTTTCTTGATAATTGTTTTGCCTTCTATTTCCAAAAGCACTAAGACTGTATAATGGATTAACCACATTACTATTAAATATTGATTACTTTCCATCATCCTGAAGCCTGCTTGACTTTGTACATCCCAGATCATTACTATCCTGTTCCATAGTTTTGTCTAACATATTATTGCAGTGATAAGTGGCATAAGAAAAAGCAGGCATGCCTATGGAAAAATTATTATGTGACACTAATCTTTTATCTAAATGATTTCATTTATAGCTGAAGTATTATTAAATGAAGGAAAGCTTAATGATTATTACTATTATAGGAAAGTTAGTATATATTATATAAATATATATTACATATTTCATAAAGTTTCATATTTGATGATGTGAACAGAGAACACCAGCTAAATTTTTTAAGTTATCTTTACTAGCTTTCACATATACCCTACCATTTTATCTTTACTGCTGTCCTGGAGAAGTTTATATTTTGATTTATACTATAACTATACAAACATGAATTTTACTGAAGTACGTATTTTTAAGAATAATTACAGTATCACACTGTCTTGGTATCTGCACTAGTTAGTTTTGGTCAACTTGATGGAGGCTATAGTCAACTTGAAAGAGGAACCCTCAGTTGAAACTTGCGTCCATCAGTTTGGCCTGAATGTAAGTGTAAGGGAACATTACCTGATTAGTGATGTTAGAGGGTCCTGCCCACTGTGTGAGGTAACGTTCATGGTAAACAGCCTTGGGTTATATAAGAAAGCACATCAAGCAATTCATTGGGAGCTAGCTGCTTGCATAATTCACCAGAGTTTCTGCTATACTTCCTGCCTTCAGTTTCTTGTCATGACTTCCTTCATGGTGGACTATAATCAGAATATGTAAGCCAAATAAACACTTTCCTTGCCACAATAGTTTTGTCACACAGTGTTTTCTCACAGCAAGATAAAGAACCCAGTACATTATGTACCTCATAAAAAAATGGCATTTCTGTGAACAATTTTTAACAGAACTTTTCAAAACAAATTAAGCCCCAAATATTGTACATTTATTTATAAATGTTCTACTGGCTACAAAGAAAAGTTCTAGGCTATAAAGAACTTACTTATTACTTTTCTTTTAGGATCTTCTTTTTTAAATATAGTTTTACAATTGCCAAAAGTAAATAAATATTTTAAGAAATTATGTAAATGAAAGTCTGTCCTAATCTTACTGATAGTAAATTTGACTATCAAAAACATTAAGTGGCTATTTCATGTCAGACAAATATACTTAGTAATTCTGATTACAGGCATAGCATATTGATAATAATGGGTCACTCTTCCATTACAAAATGCATTTATTAGTTTATAGCAAGTCTTTATTTGCATGGGCCAAATGTTTAATCCTATTATGAATATGGCCTAATTTTCTATGAAGAGACATGCTGTTTTTAGTTTTCATCAAAGGTAACTGGAAAGGTAAATATGCTAATATATTCTTATTCAGATTGTTTGAAATATAATTGAATATCTATAAACATAAATCAAAATTTCATCAATATGACAAGGAATGAACTAAAAAGACTTAACTCAGAATATAAACACTAGAAAAATTGCTGTCAGTCTTAGGAGCCTAATGTGAATAATTCATAAAATCGGATTCATAGTCTTAAATTTCTGAAAGAAAAAGAAGCAAATGGATTAGTAAAGAAAAAAGATAAAATCAAAAGTAGAGAAAGTCTTAGATCCAAATGAACAAATTAGTGTTATAAAATAACACAAAGAGCTAGAAAAGATGATTAAGACATTAAATACACTTTTCAGCAAGTGAACTGATAGGATTTATACATAGTACCCAGATAAAGGGCACATATCTTAGTAACATGAAAAAAATGTTAGTTTAATGAAGTACTAGCAAGAATCATGCAAAATATAACTATAATAAAATATCTAAATATTCAAAATGTCTTTAGTCTTAAGGTCTAATGAATGTTCCATGCTGGATGGTACAAAGAACTCGACACATAATGAAAGCACTAAGGGCCAGAATCACTGTGTATTTGAAAGCTACATAGGCGACATTATATATATAAACTATCTAAGTAAGTCACACAGCTCTCACATAAAAGAGAATGAGAGATAGTTAATTTTGGAACAAAATGTATGCAAACACAGTCTGGTTAACCATTTTCTAGGAACCAGATATATGGTACATTTGACTTCCATTTCCAGCATGATAACATTTCACTAAGTTTAAATAATAACAAAATAAAGAAAACCATTTATCAAGATAGTCTACAAATAATTAGCAGAAATATCAGGTAAGCTTGTGAGAGCAAAGCCAGTTAACCTCTGCTATAGCCTTCAGATATTATATGATAACATTCATAGTTTCTGAATTGGTGGAGCTAGGTGAAATTTCATATATTCCAAAGGATTTACCTAATAATTACAAGAATGTTAAGCCACATTACAGAAGTAGACATTATTGTATATACATATAGTATACACACACACACACACACACACACACACACACACACACATACATACACACACACACAGGCTAATAGTAGCCCAAGATAATTTGATTCTAGATTGGCAGCATTACATCTAAATCATTGAAGGTATATACAATCAAAAGACTTTGTAGGTGTAACTAAATTTTTAGGAATTTGTATTCAGATAATTAAAAATGAGAATTGTTTAAAGAATGCTTTGAAAATATTTTGCATAATCTATTTTTTCTATACAAAAGTCAGTTTATCAGTTCACAAATGCCAAGGTTTTAATAGAAAATGCTTCTTCCTATGGGGTTGCAAACTCGTTCAGCTCCTTCAGTCCTTTCTCTAACTCCTCCATTGGGGACTCCATGCTCAGTTCAATGGTTGGCTGCGAGCACCCACCTCTGTATTGGTCAGGCTGTGGCAAAGCCTCTCCAGAGACAGCTATATCAGGCCCCTGTCAGCATATTGTCATCCACAATAGTTTCTGGGTTTGGTGACTGTATATTGGATAGATCTCCACGTGGGGCAGTCTCTGGATGGCCTTTCCTTCAGTCTCTGCTCTACACTTTGTCTCTCTCCCTATTTTCTCCTGTGAGTATTTTGTTCCTCTTTCTAAGAAGGACGAAAGCACCCACACTTTGGTCTTCCTTCTTCTTAAGCTTCATGTGGTCTGTGAATTGTATCTTGGGTATTCTGAGCTTTTGGGCTAATATTCACTTATCAGTGAGTACATGCCATGTGTCTCCTTTTGTGATTGGGTTACCTCACTCAGGATGATACCTTCTACTTCCATCCATTTGCCTAAGAATTTCATCATTTTTAATAGCTGAGTAGTACTCCATTGTGCAAATGTACCACATTTTCTGTATCCATTCCTCTGTTGAAGGACATCTGGGTTCTTTCCAGCTTCTTATAAATAAGGCTGCTGTGAACATAGTGGAGCATGTGTCTTTGTTATAAGTTGGGGAATCTTATATGTATGCCCAGGAGTGGTATAGCTGGGTCCTCAGGTAATACTGTTCCCCCAGAGCTCCCAGGGACTAAACCACCAACCAAAGAGTATACATGGAGGGAGCCATGGCTCCAGTCGCATATGTAGCAGAGGATGGCCTTGTTGGGCATCAATGGAAGGATAGGCCCTTGGTCCTCTGAAGGCTTGATGCCCCAATGTAGAGCTGGGAGGCAGAGGTGAGTGGGGAGGTGGGTGGGGGAAAACCCTCATAGAAGCAAGGGGAGGGGCAGTGGTATAGGGAGTATCGGGGGAGACTGGGAAAGGGGATAACATTTGAAATGTAAATAAAGAAAATATCCAATAAAAAAGAAAAGTCATCATGAATTCTGCCCCCCCCAAAATGGAAAGAAAATACTTCTATTTTAAGATTCATTATATTACTTTTAGTTACTGTTATTTATGTGTCTGTGGATCTTCAAATTGTTCATACATTGGATCACCCAACACTGTAGGTCTTCATGAGCATGACACTTTGAATGGGGACATCAATGAACTACTCTCATTTCACATTTCATTATCCTCCTAAAGCGATATTTCCAGATTATACTTTGCTGTTACTTTAACTTAGTGATGTTTTTCTTTTGTGTATGTGTGTCTGTGTGTGTGTCTGTGTGTGTATTGTGTTTGTTTTGTATTCTTATCCCTTAGATATCTTAGTTTTCTCACAATTCATACATGCTAAAAACATCTTTTCTAATTCAAACATTTTTATTAAATTATTTCATTTATCTACATTCCAAATGTTGCCCCCTTCCTATTCCTCCTGCCCAGAGTTCTTCACCCCATCCCCTCCTCCCCTTTACCTCCAATTCAAACATTTTCTTTCTTCCAACATTTCTTATCTCAGTCATTTTTTTTTTATCATCTGTGTTCTCTGCCCACGTAATTCTTCATCATTCATGTACAACACCTGTGGATAATAAGTGTCTAATTCTGCTAATTTTCTTCTCAAAGATAACTCAACCTTAGGATACTTCTGTTAATCAGTTTAGTACATAGAACTGCACTGAGAAAAGAAAAATAACACTCCTTTTAGGTATGATCTCTATGCTGGTTAACACCCCTTTTAGGTAAGACCTTTGTGCTGGTTTAAGTGAGAATGACAACCTTAGGCTAATATGTTGGAAAGCTTCCTACTCAATTGGTATAACTGTCTGGTTAGAAATGTGGCTTTATTTAAGGAAATGTGTTCTTATTGGAAAAGGTGTGCCACTCAGGGTGAGTCTCTAAGTTCAAAATCCTGTGGCATTCCTGTTAGCACTCCTTCCATCTGCCTTTGCTTGTGCATCAAATGTAAGCTCTCATTCTTGTCCCAGCACCATGGCTGACTGCCTGCTGCCATGCGTTCCCTTCCATGGTAATTGTGGCCTCTAACACTTTGTAATTCCGAGCCCTAAATTAAATGCTTTTTTTCAAAAATAGGTCCCCTTGTCCATGGTGTCACTAATGCAACTTCTATATCAAAAAGAACAAAACAGAATCAGGTAGGAATTTTTGCCTGAACCACTACAGCCTCCTTGCAGCCCACACTCTGCTGCATCAAGGCTTCAGACTCTTCCTCAAAATGCAGATACGACCTGGCTACTTATTATCAATGCATCTCTTCTTTTGCTCTTTAGTAGTTTATTTGTATTCATTGAATAAAATTGAAATCAGAGATGTTCGCAGCCGTATCATATGGCCATTTCTTTGAACAATTTAGCCTCCTAAGCTACAAACCCATAACCTCATTGGTACTATGATCCAAATGGTCCAACTTTTTATATTTTGTATTTTTGTATTCTTCCTCTTATTTTGACCATATCATTTTTTGTCTAATTCAAATACCTTCTATACCTTTCTATATGTCTTCCTCATATGTATTAGCTCTCTTAGATTTGTTTGTTTGTTTTCTTCAAGACTACAAATATCACTGAATGGCCTTTCTGTACCTCTAGGTACCATATCTGTGCATTATTATACAGTTCCATGTACTTTGCTTCATTCTGTAACTGGGTTTCTGTGAAAGATTTTATTTAAATACAATCAGTCACTTTTATAGATCAAGAAACTTTTTGAGGGAAAAAGATGTATCTTTTGGGTTTCTAATGACCAGACATTTCCACTAGTAACTGGTGACCCTAAAGTTGAGTACTGTGAAAGTACTCCATAAACATAGACTGAGTTAAGTCAGCAACAAGTAAATACAGATGTTCCCCAATAGCACCTTCATAAAGCCAAGTCAGCTTTGCTTTACTCAAGTGTGACACATCTTTCCTAATGTGTGCAGAATTCTTGCTGGTTTCTTTTTACATATGAAAATAACAGATTTGGACTTGAAACAATACCACAAATACCAACATATTTTTGTAAAACAGAATTAAAATCGAGTACAGAACTCTTATAGTATCCATAATTATTTAAAGTCTTTCATAGTTTTTAAAAGATTTCTAAAAGTCCAATAAGTGACTACATATGTTTATATACTTAAAGTAAGTAAATCATGTCTGATAACCATGGTGCAAAATCCTAAAGAGTATAGTTTATGAATCAACATGGAAATATTATAGGTACAAAACAGCATATCAGAGTTTGATTGAATGGCTAAATTATGAAAATTATGCAGAATTCTAAAAATTAACACAGAATTTAATCTCATGTAAATCTTCCTCTAAGATCACATTGCTTATAGAAAATATTCAAATCATTACTCAAAATAGCGTTAAGCAAATCCAAGGTCTGTATTTTGAAACACAGCACATTAAGTTGGTTTTCTTAAAATGTATGAAATTCCTCACATTTCCATATATTTCTGAGTAATGGCTTAAATATTTCAACCAAACCTGATTACTCATTATCAAAGAGTTTCAACTCTTATGCCTATATCTGGTATAATCCCAGAATCATGTTTATCTGGGAATATATTTTCCTGAAGCCTAAATCCACCACTTAGAAGGGGGAGGGGGACTCACTTCTTTGGAAATAACTTGAGCATTAACATATGTTTTCCCTCAAAGATTGAGTCTCCAAGGGGTAACAGCTGGGAAGCCATCTGCAAGCTGAATGAAGTTCCAATAGCAAATGCATGTCAGTTATACAGAACAGAGCCACAAAGTTCAGATTAGGTCAGGACTAATTAGTAGAATTTCACTACCTTCATAGAAACTAGGTTAGTTATCAGTAGCTACTCTGCAAATAATAATGTGGGAAAGATTTAATAGCACATATTGTATATACGAAATGACAAAATTAACTCTCTATGATGAGGTACATTCCTGCATGTTTCTATTCATTGATTCATTGATTCATTCATTCAGCAGGTATTTAGTGATTGAACCATGATAGACAACAAGCAAGATAGAGGTTACTGTCTTTTCAGAATACTCTTTAGGCATGTACATTTCCGTACTCTGTAAGTTAGGACACAGTCTATACATGTGATAGATTACTGCTCCTATAAGATTGCTATCCAACATGCTTTTGTGGATATGATCATCAACTAACTTTTAATTAATCAGAGAGTTAATCTTGTTGGGGCTGTCTGATCTGTCCGGGTGATGTCTTAAAATAATCTAGATTATTTTCATTGATGTTAATGAAACTAAGTGATGTAACAATAAATGTCCTATGACAGAAAATCAAATAACCTTTAGAACTTCATTTCAGACTATATATCTAGCAATGAGTAATCGTGGAAGATGGTTGCCTAGTTAATCTTGGTAAGACTACAAACAGAGGATTTCATTAATCCATGCCCATGTCAGAACAGAACTGGGTAAGACAGATGAGTAATAAATTTAAATAATACTGGTATGAACTCTGATTAGACATCTCGGTCCCACCTGTATATATTTGTGATAAATTAAACTTCTATTACCAGTGTAAACCATGAGATCAGCACAATTCTTAGAACAAAATTTAAAAGAAACTTTAAATAAGTATTTGTATTAATTTTTTGGTTGCATAGTAATACAATTTCTGGGAAAAAAATAAAAATTAAATATTTTTGACAATTAAAATAACATTCAGGTTTTTAAATATTAGGTAAGTAGTTATTTATGATGACCATTTTGGAAATGCATTAAAGTGGATTTTCCTTTAGAGGGCACACAAAAGTTGTGGGTAAAAGCTTCTATTGTCAATGCTCACAGCCCATATTCACAGCTCTGCTCCAGGCAAGAGCAATCTTCTGTTCCATTATTATGTAAAACATCTTCATAAATATTCTAGTCATTTCTTTCTGGTGTTTTTAAATTTTATTCTTCAATTTATAGAGTTTTAGAGATACTTATATATCCATTTTTACTTAACCTTAAAATTGTGTTGATGTCTTTTACCAAACCTTTGGAAGATCTTTGCATAAACAACTATGTTTTATGTCAAAATAAAAGAAGTAAAAATTTAATGTACATGGTAGCCTATGAATAGTAAAAATGACAAATTACTAGAACGTGAAAACTGGTAGACAACTAATATGCCTAATTTTAAAATATAGATTTAACAGGAATCCTCATCAATTCGAGGAATTTAATTTCACAAGAGGCACTATTTTGATAGAAGAGAATAAATAGAATTGATGTATCCACTTTGATTCATCAAAACAATCAAGTTCAAATCAAAGTTAAAACTGTCAAAATCTAAATTGTTCTTTTGGAATGTACAATATTATCTTAATAGAATACTTTACTCCTTTGGAAAATATTAGAGCTTTGATTATGTCTACTTTGTCAGGATACAATAGTAACTCAATGCATGCCCTGAGGGAATATACCAAGGTGGGACCAGGTCTGGGATAACTCAGATATGAATATAGATGGAGAACACATTTATAACTATGAAGCAATACTTCCACATTTGATTTCACATCCTCATAACCTTTTGAAACAGGAAGACTTGTGTGTTTGGAATGCAACTCAACAGTAAGGCATCTGCCTAGCAAGTACAAGGTCCTGTGTTCAACCTCGGTGCAAAGAGCAAACAAATAAATCACAGCAGAGGAAAGCCAAAATAAAAATTAGGTGTCTCGAAGTTATATGTGTTAAGATATTATTTTCTAATAAGGTGTTGTTAGCCTGCAAATGTCAAGCAAAATGCTCAGAGTGGCCAGTTCCATGTGAAACTATACAGCATGTTGTTAGATCTATTTGAAAAAGACTTTGGAAAAATATTTCTGTATTTGCCTCACTGTCAGAGAATCTGACTCCGTCTGTCTCTTAACATTTATTTTGAAATTTTCACTAATGTGTCTTGGCTTGAACCTTCTCTGAAGCCCAGCTGTGTCTTGCTCTTTCAATCTTCTTACCTTGTTTCCTGAGTAGTGAGGATTAAGGTCCATACCACTACACACTATGCACCTCAACTAAAATGCATCACATTAAATCACCTAGGATCCGGGTTAGAATTTAAAGAGCAAGGCTTACATTCAGAAGCACTGATTTCATAGTACAGGACTTCCTCCAACACATATTCTTTGGGATGATTTTTTTAGCGAACCTCTGGTATTCATTTTATTTCTCTAGATATTTCTTGAATGACAACTATAGGATAAAGCCTAAGCATACAAAATCTAAGCAAAAGAATCCCGAGATATGCTAGCAGCACTGCCTCTGTAAATAAATATTTATACTCAGTTAAACAGAAGACTGAATACAAGGAATGGCAGAAGTAAATACTGAACACTGTACTTGTATGAAGAGATTAATAGACAGGGAGCAGAGAAAGGAAAGAAACCTGGTAAGGCAGTAAGTACTTCAAAGCTTTGGTTCAGGATGAAGTGAGATAAGGCACATTTCAAGTAAGCTGTATAGAGTCTGCTGTGCTTGATAGATGGAGGAATGTTTGCATGGTCAATATTTTTCACTTTCTTCTCTTCTAGTCCTATCATTAGCAGGTATGATCTCCTTCCTTGTGGCTTCTAGTATTAACTTAAAAAAAACAGAATTGTCTATTTTGCATCCAGGGACCACGCCATGTTCCTCAACTAGTTAAAGTCAATGTGAATTCCTTTCCTCTGAAAAAAATAAGTTTGATGAAGGGCTTTGAATAGACAAATGGCAAATAAATATAAAGAGTCATAGTACCTGACACTAAGCAAAAGTAAAGTTAAAGATACAACATTCACAATTATGCAGAAGCAACATGTGGAGTGTAAAAGGTAGCTCTGTACCTTCCATATTAGGTGCAGATTACACTTATCTAAAGAGAAGAAGAATCCAGAAACTATGAACTTGAGGTTCAAGTAGAAATTCCTTAATTTTATGACCTTGTTGGGAAATGAGGATTCAGGAACCCTCCCCAATATTTCTATAAGAAATAAAGTTGACCATGAAGACATACAAGTGTAAACACAGCAAGACCATCCAAAGCCCAAAACAGGCTGGTTAGAAAATGCTCAGTAGATACAATTGCTCAATTTAGTATCTGTCACTTTGTTGTTTTTCAATGAAGTAAACTAGTTTATGACATTAATTCACACAATGTAATCTGTTGATGATGGAAGAAACCACACGTACAGACAGTGAAGAAGCATATTTTGTGAAGGCACACAGTTCAGTATACACAGAACTGAATAAAGAGAGAAAGGTGGTTGGGTAGATGCAGAAGTGTACAAGAAAGTTCAGGAATATTGTTTCTGAAGTTGAGTCCAAGTGAACAATTAAAGAAAGTTTATAATTTTTATAGCACCTTAGTTATATTAGAAATGCAGAAAATTGAATAAATAGGTAGGAGTAGTGAATGAGGAACTGGGGATAGTCACTGGAGGGTCCCAGATGTCAGGGACATGAGAGGCTCTCAGGGACCAATAGGGATAACTTTAGCTGAAATGCACAGAGAAGGGGAGACAGAACCTGTAAACAGTACCTCCAGTAAATAGACATGGCGCCAGTCGAGGAATGGGGCCACTCACCAATCTCAAAAATTTTAACCCAGAAATGTTCCTATCCAAAGAAAGGATAGGGACAAAAAATGGAGCAGAGACTAAAGGAAGGGCCACCTGGGAGGGGACCACCTGTCTGCAGACACCAAACCCTGACACTGTTGCTGTTCCCAAGGGGCGCTTCCTGACAGGAACCTGGTGTGGCTGTTTCCTGGGAGGTTCTGCCAGCACCTGACCAATGCAGGTGCTGATGATCAGAGCCCACCACCAGACTGAGCTCTGGGACTCCCGGTGGGGAAGCTGGCAGAAGGACTGGAGGAGCAGAGGGGGTTGAAACTCCATAGAAAGAACAATGTTGGCTGGCCAGACCACCCAGTGCTCCCAGGAACTAGACCACCAACCAAGGAGTGTACAGGGTGGAATCCATGGCTCCAGATACATATGTAGCAGAGGATGGCCTTGTCTGACATAAATGGGAGGGGGGCCCTTGGTCCCGTGGACGTCTGATGCCCTAGCATAGGGGGATGCTGGAGGAGTGGGGAAGGAGTGGATGGGGGGGGCGTTCTCATAGAGACAAAGGGGAGGGAGGAGAGGGATGTTGTGGGATGGGGGGCTTGTTGAAAGGTAACCGGGAAAGGGGATATATCATTTGAGATGTAAATGAATGGAATGATTAATAAAAAAACATGCATAAGTAAGATCATAGTATTATTTCAGAATGCAGGCTATATATATATATATATATATATATATATATATATATATATATATATATATATATATATATATATTCCTGAAATATATAGTGTGAAATTTAGTTCTGATATATTCAATATGTATGTGCATACAATATTTAGAATTTTCAATCATCCAACTAATTGGGAAACACATAAATAATCAAATAACAACTGTGGGATGGAGGAGGATAGAAACCTTTTCAGCTACTGTGGTTTTCTAAGATGAGCTTCTAGTTATGCTCATTCTAGAATGGAGATCTTGATTTAGAATGGAGGTTGTGACAGTCCCCCACTTTCCTGATAGTTTAGGTACTTTACAACGGGCAGAAGGCCAACTTTGAGCATCTTGAGCTTTGCAGAAAAAAAGGAGCTGAAATTAAAAGGAAAAAAAATCTAACAAAGATGCATTAATTTATTAACTTAAAATTTCAACATATATGTGAATAATCTTTGTATTCAGATTTCTTGGTGTGTCACAGAAATGAGTATGTCAATGAATTGTACACAATTGCAATGTTTCAACAGAAGCTATGATTTTATGAAAAATCATTGGCGACTTCTCTGCCAAACAGTGAGGACATTTAAATTGTAAGTTGTTTTATGTGCAGACATTTTCACATTTTTTCACCTGTAATATATTTTATGTATGATTATATCCTTTGCTTTCTGTACTAGCTTGTTATAGTAAGACAGTATAGAGCAGTAAGGACTGTGTTGGCTTTGGTTCATATCTGTATTCCCTGTGTCCAGTGTGCAAAGAAAACACAACAATGAATTGGCTGAACTTATTGTGCATTCTTTGCCCTTTTTAAATCATTTCTTTTATATTTTAAGATTATAACATACTTGCATCATTTTGCCCTTTCCTTTCCTTCCTCCAAACATTCCCATATACTATTTCTTACTATCTTTCAAATTCATAGTCTCATTTTTTCCATGAATTCTCCATATATGTGCATATTTCCCCTAAATAGATAAGTACAACCATCTCAGTGCATACAATGCTAATTTTATATGAATTTTAAGGGCTGACCAGCTTGTATTAGATAACAAATTGGAGGGCTCCTAACTCAGGAAAGGATATTTTTACACTCTCAGAATTTTTTAGTTGTTTTTAGCTCCTGTTACCCTCATGCTTTTAATCTACCAAACTCCAAAAATCAGTTGCTATTTTCTGCAAGACATTAAAGGATAATGACAGCTTTTATCATATATACATAGAGATAATGAATGACCTCACAGTCATTAGTGCTCTATTAAAATTGAAAGTTCATAAGATAGGAAAATAAGACATATGTGCACTGTCAGTAAGAAAATGAAATAACATGATTCATCCAAGGAGGAATTTGTTCAAAATGTAAAAGTAGTAGAGAACTGGATTTACAGAATGCAGGGCTCCTCAGCTATGGCTCAGACGCTGTTAAGAAATCCATTCTGTCTTGCTGTGCCCCATAGGCAATGCGTACTATTAGAACTGATCGGATGGTGAAGTGCAGGTGAGGTTTAGAACGTTGATTAACCAAGTCCTTTGTCTTTGACCTGGAAGACTCCTGTGTCTTTTAATCCTCTATTATACAGTGGAAGGCTCACTTGCAAGCTTCTTTGGAGGGCAAAATCACATATATTTTGGTAGTGGCCTATTTTTTATTCTTTTTGATAACTATAAAGCTTATGGAAATTGGGAAGTTTCTATAGAGTACAGTCTTTCACGTACACAGTTCACTAGTACAAAACCCTATATTTTTAAACATCATTATGCATTGTTAATGCTTGAAGGTCCTACCATTACTTAAAACTTATTTACATTACATTAATATATTAAACTATGGTAGAGTTGCAGAACAGAGTATTTCCTTTCATACCAATTATATATTTGCACTCCGCATTTCAGAAATAGATACTGAAAATGCAGAGGTAGTTAAATGTTCGGAACCTCACATGTATATTATAAGCACAGCTCTCTGGATGTACAACTTCTCCATGCTGAATCTAAATCTAATTTGGTGATAGCTGTAAATGTGGCTACCTCATAAACAAAAGTAAAGAAATCAAATTGATGCTGTTCTCTGATAAGTTGTAGTGATAAAAAAAGCACTGTTGTGAATGTAAAGCCACAATGCTTCTGCTTCTTGTAAGATTTTCAGGAAAATGAAAATCTTTAAAATGTATTTACAAATCACCTTTCACAGTGAATATATTTAAAATCATTTTCACCTACAGATGAATATGAAAAGAAAAAGTTTATTTATAAACATCTAAAACAGAGGACAAAATATTACAATAACCACTAAATATACTGAAAATACAGTTAAATTAGTGTGTATGGACAGAACTTACATGAGGTCAACATATTCAGAAAAGACTAACTAAATAAAAAAAAAATGAAAAGTAAACTGCACAGTAGATATAAGCAAAAGGGAAGGCTGGAATCTCTCCATCACATATTGATTCTGCCATGACTATAAGAAATGGGGCTCAATGCTGAAACATTTGTAAAACTGTAGATAACTTGAATACAAAAGAAGATTCACTCAGAGGTTGTTTCTGCCTTTTGTATTTTATTTGAAAGCAAGACAACATAATAAAACAGATTTGAATATTATTACTTGAATGGGTCACATTCAAAAGCCTATCATTTAAAAATTCAAGTTATGCAGTTCTATTCTTGGAACAAATTGAAAAGGGTAGTGAGATTTTCTTTCATTCTTTCAAAAGTCAGAGGGATCTGTTTCTGAGTATGAAAACATACCCACACACTTAAAGGTATTTATAACATCTACTAGGGAATAGCATGTGAAATATTATACTTTGAAAAAATGCAGTATCAGGATATATTCTGGAATATGTATATATATATATATATATATATATATATATATATATATATATATATATATGAATATAATTATATCTTATATATGAACATACATACATATGCATATGTAGAACTTTAAATGACTATATTGGAAAACAAATAAGAGTATTAAATTCTGATAAAACAGAACAATGTTTCATTTTTTTTCCTTTCATGACATTTAGGGGAAGATAAAAGAGTTTTTAAAAATATAGTTATGCCAAATGTTCTTTAAATGTTGAGAAGGCTTTCTCCAGACTTTTCCCATTTACACAGACATCTTTATGATCTCTTAGCCTGTGAGGCAATATCTATGTGTTTTGTTTTTTTTAACCAATGTGGTCCAATATTGGTAATATCATAGTAGACACTCACTTCGGTAAACCTAAAGATCAACAATATAAAATTTTAAAACTTTTAATATAAAAGTTTAACATTATAAGCTTCTTTTTTTAAGATCCTTTATTTATTTTAAACTCCAGATTTTATTCTCCTCCTGGTCCACCCTTCAAGTGTTTCACATCCCATACCTCCTCCCTAACCCCTCTCTCCACGAGGATGTCCCCACTACCCAACCCCCACCCCACCAGGCCTCTAAACTCCCTGGAACCTCCAGTCTCTTGAGAATTAGGTGCACCTTCTCTGACAGAACCCTTTTAACCCAAAGGTGAACTCCCAAGGTAACAAGTAGGTAGACAGCGGTACCACACTTCTCCTATTGGCCCCTCTCCCTGCTATATCCAATACTTCAAGTCTCATTCTCAGTTCTGTAGTAGAAAATATTCTGTGGTCTACCTTTCCTCTCTGACCCTATCCAAAATGGATCACCAAGATCTCCCACAACCTTCCCCCTCAAGTCATCTCATTTTCTCAGCTTCCAAGACCCTGGAAACACATCAGTTGGGCAGGACAAAAACAGGCCATAGAAATTTTTCTACCAGACAGCACAAAACTACTATTCTCCTAAATAATAGGGAGGAAGCAAAAATCAAGGAACAAAACACTCAGTGAACTGAGACAGAACAAGATAATATCACTCACACTTATAATCACCCCAAACCCAGAAGAATCTTCTAGTATGAGGACACAACCAACAACCAGGACAATCTTTCTCTACTGAAGCCATACCCTACCACAGTAGCACTGAATACTCCAACATAGGCGAAGCCCCTTCCCCCCAAATAAAGCAGCAAGAGCGTCATTGGCCCGACCCTCCCCCTGGTCGTCCTCTAGTTCAGACCACTAACCAAAGAATACACATCTATTGACCCATGATTTGGACTACATATGAGGCAGAAGAATCACCTCGATGGCCACCAGGGAGAAATGAGAGGACTCTGGGCCTGAGGATGCTAGTGGCCCCAGTAAAAGGGAATGTCAAGGTGGGAATATGGGAATGGGTGGGCGGGTGGGTGGGAGGAGGAATTCCCTCTCAGAGGCGGGGAGGGGGAGGGGACACGGGGTTTCCAAAGAAAAGGGGAATCATCGGAAATGTAAATAAAAAAATAAATAAATAAATAAATAAATAAATAAATAAAAAAGCAGCCTGTCTGAAGATGATAGAGGCCCTTAAAGAGAAAATGAATAAATCCCTCAATGAAATCCAGGAAAATACAAACAAAAACAGTGAAAGGAGATGTAGTGTCTTGAATAAGATTGGCCCAGGGAGTGGCACTATTAGAAGATGTGGCCTTGTTGGAGTACATATGGCCTTGTTGGAGAAAGTGGGTCATTGTAGGTGTGGGCTTTAAGACAATCATCTTAGCTCCCTGAATACTCTCCTTTTTGCCTTCAGAACAAGATGTAGAACTCTCAGCTCTTCCTACATCCTGCTTGCCTTGGAGCTGCCATGCTCCTGCCTTGATGATAATGGGCTGATCCTCTGAACCTGTAAGCTAGCCCAAATTTAATGTTGTTTTTATAAGAGTTCCCTTGGTCATGGTGTCTGTTCACAGAAGTAAAACTCTAACTAAGTCAAGAAATAAATAAAATAAATAAAACTGTACAAAACTAAAGATAGAAATAGAATTAATTTTAAAAGGTACACAAAGTGAGAAAATTTTGATAATGAAAAATTTGGGATTTCAAACTGGAACTATATGAACAAGCTTCCCTAACACTGTATAGGAAATGGAAGAAAGAATATCAGGCTTTAAAGATATAATTGAAAAAATTGGTTACAGTAGTCAAAGAAAACGATAAATCTAGAAAAGTCCTGACAAAAAATGTCCAGGAAATCTGGGACAGAATGAAAAGTCCAAACAAACCTAAGAATAATAGGAATGGGGAAAGAAAAGACCCAGCTTAAAGACCCAAGAATTATTTTTTTAAAAATTCATAGAAAAGAAGTCCCTAACCTAAACAAAGAGATGCCTGTAAAGATACAAGGAGCATACAGGACACCAAATAGAATGAAACATAAATGAAAACCCGCTAGCCACATAATAATCAAAACATTAAATATGCAAAACAAAGAAGAAATATTAAAAGCTGCAATAAAGAAAGACAAAGTAATATAAAAAGACCGACCTATTACAATTACCCCTGATTTCTCAGTGGAAACTTTAGAAGGCAGAAGGGCATGTACAGATGTGCTACAGACTCTAAGTGACCACAGATGGCAGTCCAGACTACCATACTTATCAAAATATTCTATCAACACAGATGGAAAAAGTAAGATATTTTATGATAAAGCCAAATTTAAAGAATATCTATCTAAAAAAAAAAAATCTAGCACTACAGAAAGTGCTAGAAGCAAAGCTGCTAAGTAGGTTAATGACACTCATGAAAAAATAGAGAATAAGTTACTATAGACCAGAAAAATCAAAAGAAGGAAAGTGCACACATACACCACAACCACCACCACCATCATTGACGACAATGAAAATAAAAACAACAAAGTAACAGAAATCAGCAAGCATGGTTAAGTAATTTCTCTCAATAACAATGGCCCCAATTCCTCAATAAAAAGACAGAGTAACAGAAGAGATACAAACCAGAACTGCATAATAGATACACACTTCAAAATTAAAGATAGATATCACCTAAGGGTCAAGAGTTGGAAAAATATATCTCAAGCACCTGTGTCTAAGAAGCAAGCTGGCATAGCCATTTGAAATATCTAGCAATATAGGCTTCAAGCCAAAACTAATCAGAAGAGATAAGTAAGGGCAATACATACTCATCAAAGGATAAACCTACCAAGATGACATTTCAATTCTTAACATCTACACCCCAAACACAAGGGAGCCCATGTGCATAAAAGAAATGTTGCAATAGCTATTGATCCTCACAAACTGATAGTCCAAGACTTCTACATCCATTCTCAGCAATAGATCATCCAAGCAAAAAATGGAAAAAGAGATGTTAGATCTAACAGATGTCATAAACCAAATGAACTTCTACAAAATATTTCACCCAAGCACAAAAGAATATACCTTCTTCTCTGAACCTCATTGAACTTTCTTTATAATTGACCACATAATCTAATGAAAAGCAAGTCTCAACAAATACAAAAAAGATTGAAATAACTCTTTGCATGCCAGAAGAGAGCTACAGATTAAAGCTGGATATCAATAACAGAAACAACAGATGCCTTACAATCTCATGGAAACATAAGAAGTCTGTGCTGAATGAAAAATTGGTCAAATCAGCAATAAAGAAATAAATCAGTGACTTTCTAGCATTCAATGAAAGTGAGCACAGATCATACCCAAACTCACAGGACATGATGAAAATGGTTCTAAGAGGCAAGTTTTTGGCCCTAAGTGGCAACATACAAAAACTGGAGAGATCCTACACTAGAAACTTCATTGTATACCAAAAATCTCTAGAACAAAAAGAAAAAATTACAGCCAAGAAGAGTAAATGGCAAGAAATAATGTAACTGGGATCTACAATCAATAAAATAAAAATGAAGAGATCAATGAAAAGGATCAATGAAACAAAGAGTCCGTTTTTTGTTTGTTTGTTTGTTTTCTTTTTTTGAGAAAATAAAAACAAAAGGAAACCCTTATTCAAACAAACTAAAAGGCATAGAAAGAATATTCAAATTAACAAAATCAGAAATGCAATCAGGACATAACAAGAGTCAGAGAGGAAGTCCAGATAATCATAAGTGCGTAATTTAAAAACATGTTCTCCACCAAACTGGAAAACTAAAAGAAATTGCTTATTTTCTCAATCGATAACACTTAATGAAATTAAATCAAATTATATAATAAGCATTTTAAATATACCTATAAACCCTAATGAAAAAGAAGCAGAGAAGCAGTCATTAAATGTATTGCAACAGGAAAAAAATCCTAGGGCCAGATGGTTTTAGTGCAGATTTCTACAAGATTTTGAAGGAAGCATGATAGCCAATACACCTCAACTTATTCTGAAAAACAGAATCAGAGAGAACATTGCCCAATTCATTCTGTGAGGACAAGGTAACCTGATATCCAAATCTCACAAAGATCCAACTAAGAAAAAAAGTACAGAGCAACTTCCCTTATGGACATATATGCAAAAATACTCAATAAAATATATTCAAACCAAATCCATGAACATATAATAAGACCATGACCATGTAGGCTTCATTCCAGAGAACCACAGATAGTCCAGTACACAAAAATCAGTAAATATAATTTATAGAAAATACAAAAAGAAATAATAACACTTATCTCATTAGATGCAAAAAAAAGCTTTTGACAAAGTCAAACATCCCTTCAGGATAAAGGCATATTACAGTGAACACAGTTTTAGCTCCAACTTAAATGGAGAAAAATTCAAAGCAATTCAACTAAAGTAAGGAAGAAGACAATATTCACTCTGTCCATATTTATTTCATATAGTACTTGAAGTTTTAGCTAGACAATAAGACAACTGGAGGAGTTCAAGGGGATATAAATTATAGAGGAAGAAGTGAAAGTATTGTCATTTGCAGATACACAAAACATTTCACCAGTGTACTCCTCCAGCTGGTAAACACTTTAAGCATAGTAGCTGGGTACAAAGTTAACTCACAAAGATCAGTAGCCTTTCTATATACAAATGACAATCAGACTGAGAGAGAATCCAAGAAAAGACCTTTCATAATACCTTCAAATAATATAAAATACATTGTGTTAAATCTAACCAAGCAAGGGAAAGACTTGTGTGATAAAAATTTCAAGTGTTTGATATATTGAAGAAGATATCAGAAGGTGGGAATATCTCTTAATGCTCATGGATTGTTAAAATTAACATGGTAAAATTGGTCATCCTACCTAAAGCAATCTACACATTCAATCCAGTCACCATCAAAATTCCTACACATTTCTTCACAGATATTGAAAGCATAATTCTCAACTTCATATGGAAACACACACACACACACACACACACACACACACACACACACACACACAGAAACACACACGGAAAAATATCTACGGTAACAAAAACAATCCTGAACAATGAAAGAACTGCTTTACCGTTACTGACCTCAAATAATAGTACAAAGAAGTAATAATAAAATCAGCATGATGTTGGCATAAAAATATACAAGTTGATCAGTAGAATCAATTTGAAGATACAGACATAAACCCACACACCCATAATTAAGCCCATATCTTTTTTATAAAGAACCCAGAAATATACAATGGAAAAAAGAAAGCATCTTCAATAAAGATTGCTGGTCAAACTGGCTATATCTAGAAGCATTCAAATAGATCTATGTCTATCAAATGCATAAAATTCAATCTCAAATGGATCAAAAGCCTCTACATAAACACATAATCTGAAAGAAGAGAAAGGGGATATTCTTGAACTCATTGACAGAGTAGACTTCCTGAACAGAATACATTAGCACAGGCATTAGATATACAATTAATAAATAGTACTTCAAGAAACTGAGAAGCTTCTGTATATCAAGGGACACTGTCATTTGGACAAAGTAGCAGCCTATAGAATGGGAAAAGATTTTTTATATCAACTCTACATTTAATAGATGGCTAATATCCAATATAAATTCCTCAAGAGACTTGATTTCCAAAAACCAACCAAACCAATTTAAAAAAATGGGAAATAGATCTAAACAGAGACTTCCAATAGAGGATCTCAAATGGCTGAGAAACACTTAAAGCAATGCTCAACATCCTTAGCCATCAGGGAAATTCAAACCAAAACTACTTTGAGATTCCATCTTACACCTGTCGGAATGATCACTAATACAAGTGACAGCTCATTATGGCAAGGATGTGGAACAAGAGGAACACTCCTCCATTGCTGGTGAGAGTGCAAACTTGTGCAGCCCCTAGGTGGGAATTTATTTACCTCAAGATCTGAGTATATCAAAATTGGGCATATAGCCAAGGAAAGCTTCAGTATGCTACAGAGACTCTTGCTCAGCCATTTTTCTGCTCTATTCCTAAAATCCAGAAACTGGATTTGAACTAGATATCCCTCAACTGAAGAATAGATAAAGAAATGTGGTACATTGGCTGAGTCCTCTGAGCAGATCAGACTCTTCTTGTTCACACATCTTACTTGGCTCCTTCTGGAAACTATGTCTGACAAACCAGATATGGCTTAGACTGAGAAATGAAATATGCTGAAATTGAAGACAGAAATGCAAGAGAAAAATTGTCTGCATTCAAAATAAATTATTGAAGGAGAAAAGCAAGCTGGCAGATGATAGGGAGGCTAGAGCTGCCAATATGCACTACACATTCTACAAGCATTACATTCTTATTTTACTTCTTTTGTAAGAGACAAAGAAGTTGATACAAAAAACCTCAGAATTACTGACAAGTAACACTTCTCCTGCCTCTCCTGCCTCTCCTGCCTACCTCTCCTGCCTCTCCTGCCTCCCCTGCCTCTCATGCTTCTCCTGCCTCTCCTGCCTCTCCTACTTGTCCTGCTTCTCCCTCTTCTCTACAGGTCTTTCTGCCAGGGAAAGAAAAGAACTTGCATGTTGTTGATGGAAAAATCTATACGGGAGGTGGTGAAATATAAGGTAAAATTCAAGATTTGTTCAATGTATCCTGCAGGATGTAAAATTAAGTTAAATCAGAGTGTCAATGTGTTATTGTTTAAATTACTTTAATTATTGTAATGCACAATTTTTAAGATGCAAATAAAAAGTTTTAAAACCTGAAAAACAAATGACACCGTGAAATTTTCAGGCAAATGAATGGGAATAGGAAAAAAAATTAACATGTGTAAGGTTGAAACAGAAAGATAAATATGGTATATATTCACTTATATCTGGATATTAGCCATTAAGTGATGGTAACAAAGCTACAATCTGTATACCTGGAGATGTTTGGTATAGAGGTTATGAGTAGGTGGGACACATGGACCAGGGATCTGGACATAAAATAAATTTTATGGGTATACTGGAATGAGATTGGGGTGAGAAAGGGAGGGACAGGTAGGAAGAGAGAGGGAGGAAGGGACTCAAGGAGGGAAGGAGGGGAGAGACAGAATTAAATAGCATTTGAGAAGGATTTGACGGGTGGTATGTAATCCTACTGCAATGAAAACTTCCGTAATATACAAAGCTGACCCTAGTATTATTTGCAAATAATGGGTGAGGCGAAACCCATACAAAACATATAGTGTCACCAAAGAAATCTCTCAGTGACAGTACAGAGTGTTGGCCTATAGGGTCCCATGGAAAATCACAAACTACCCAGAGCGTTACCAAGACACTGGGTAGCTTTCCACAACCTGACCACAAGTCCCTGTGGCAAAGCATCACACACACAAAGCAACACACACACACAACTCGTTGAACATGGGAAATACAGCTAGTGCCTACACTGAACTTTCATTCCCATAGTTTAGTACTCTGTGAGAAAGAAAGGGACTCTTCAGAGTACCAGAAGAGATGAATAAACAGCAATCCAATCACATAACTTTGATCTACAATCTGCCTTGCCTGCAAAATATACTAGAGCAGTGGTGGCTGAAACTTGTGGACATTACCACAGGTAACTCCAATCAGTGTCTGATTTACGCGAAGGGACTCTCTGAGTCTGGATTGCACAGAGACCTCGGGTAAAATGAAACACTACTGGTCTAGAAAAGGAACAATAAAATGACTACTAATGAGAGTTTGCAGTACTTATAGTTAGGTGACTTATACAGCCATTATCAGAAAGGTTGTCTTCTGCAGCAAATGGGAATAAATAGAGAAACCCACAGCCAGAAAATATGCTAAGATAGAAACCTCGGAACATACAGTTCTAAATAAGACATCTCTATCATATGCCTTCCCTCAGAGATCAGGGCAACCAACGGAAGAGGAAGCAAAAGGAGTTTGGGAGACTGGTCGTTCAGAGGATACCAATAAACAAGGCCCTGTATCAACTCAGCAAAGCTCACATGGGCTCACTGAGACTAAAGCAGAAATCAGGGGTCCCATAGTGAGTACTTTTGAGGGTAAGGGTAAATGTGTAAATAAGTGGGTCTCTGATTCCTGTGTCTTTTCTTGGGCTTTTCTATTTTTCTGTTCGTGTAACTTGTCCAACTTCATTAAGATATTTTTCATTTTATCTTTTTATACTTTATTTTGTTATTTTAAAATAATCATGATTCAGAATGAAGTTCTTATTAAATAATTGAGTACTCTTCACTAGTAATTTATTCTAACAAAATAATAGAAAAGTACTTAAGGGTTATTTGATTAACTCAGAGCAACATGAATAGATTGCATTGCTGATAGCTACAGGAAAACAATAAAATGTTCTGCTAACTTTTTTGAAATATCATAAAATACACAAGGAAACTTTCACCACCAATAAGCTATTCCGAAAACCCATACTAAGGAATGTTGCAAGAGAACACGTGCTAGATTGAAATTGAAAACTTTGTAAATGACATTTACAAAGGTAGGTGATGTCATTGTGTTTTGTCCTCTGAAAATATTAAGCTGATAAAAAGGTAATATATAGCCTTTAAAATCATGAACTCAAATAGTATCATTTGTTCTCTCTAATGAAAATGATAATGAGATTTAAGGGTAGTACATTTGAAAATCCAAGCACAGATTGAGAAGTTATCTTACTAAACTTTCTTCAACATTAACCCTGAAACAAACTCAGCAAAGTTAGTTCACATTAAAATCTATAATTAATTTTATGAACTGCAAGTTTTACCAAGCAAGATTTAATGATAATCATAGATTGTACTGGTAGATTGAAGATGTAGTAATTGAGAGTATGTATTGGAAAAAATTATCATGATCAGAAATTTTGGGATGTTCTGGGTTATTACAAAGATGTTACAGAGAAAGGCTTCGACATAGCAGGCTTTAATTTAAAATATTTTGTGAAACTGGCAGGAATTTTAATGTTCACTCACTACAGCTTTATCATCTGTGAAGAAGATAACCATAGTACTAAGTGACCATGTTTAATTAATGTAAACAGAGGTGTTGTTACATTTTTAGATTGCTGGTCAGACTGTGGACTTCATAAATATTATTGCTCTGGCATTGCTTTTCTAATGTAAAATAGGTTTTCTCTCTACTAATTACAAAGTTTTGGGTTTGTGTACATATTGGGTGGACACAAATTCTTTCCTGGTGGTCTTTCCTTCATGATGGGCACATGAACATGAAGAGGCTACTTCATTATCAATAGCACTTCACAAGAGTTCAAATATATACTGACTCATATAGAGCTAGAGAAAAAATTCCAAACTCTTTAGTATGGGGTTTCAAACTGTTCAAATATAATACAAATAATAGCATCAAAGTTGTCAGTGAGATGTCTTCATTCCTAAAGCTCAATAAACTTATATGGCCTTATACACATAATATGTGACCTTTGTTCCTGACCCCCAAAAGTGCTTCAAATGTTTTCTCTGAAATGTGTAAAGGTTGTGAAATTGATTGATAAAGAGAGAAGAAAGAAGCAAATACTCTTGTTATAAATATGTAGTTTAAATGAAACAGAGGAACAGCACAGCTTAAAGATGTTGTTTATTGTAAAATTTGTATGTATGATTGTGTAACTTGTTAGGTGTTATTTGAAAAGAAGGTTTAGATACTTCCAAGGGGTAAGATTAAAGAAAACTGGAGTAAGTATTATCAAGACTAAGATAATGGAACTGGAAACTAAATTCTTGAATCTAAATTGGGGCTATTCCTTTGTAAGCGTGACATCTTGGAAACTTTGAAAAATTCCTGTGCTCTACTTTCTGCATCACTTAAGTGCCCTTTGTGCTATTTATTGCAACAACGTGAGAACAAAGATTAAATGTATTATTCTATGTAAAAGGTTTCGAACTGTCTATGGCCCAAAGAAAAGCCTTGAATATAAGTTGGGGAGATGCTTCAGTAGTTAAAATGCTTGTTACTTACGCTAAAGCAGGGTAATTCCAGAATTACTATTGCTATATAGTACTTCCCGGTTGTAATTATGTTCTAAATATGAACAGAAATGATAATGACTTTATGTTTGTTAATGAAATGTTATAAATTTTTGGTATGTAAAACATCTAGAAACAATAGTCATTTTAGAAGGAAGTACAAGAAACATAATCACACAAAATTCAGAAAGATTGAATTCTAATATGCAAATAATAATGTATTAATAAACAAAATAGCTACACACCAAACGGAAGTATAGCTTAGATGTTAATTATGTAATAATAGAATTAAGCAAATAACTTTATGCCTTTAAACTACAATAATGGACTTTCTCTTCAAATCTAGAAATATTTTTAAATTAATTTATTTTAAATTTATTAAGATCTTTTGAATGATAAGATATAAAAAAATAGGAGAACATTAATGTAGATGCATTATCTTTACGGTTATATTTTTAGATGATTAATTTCCACGCCAGATTCCAGACACACACGCTAACAAAACATTTTTTTTAAATATAGAAAAATGGGGCAAAAATAAATTTAGAGAGCTGGTTTGTAGAGCATTTGACTTGGCTCATGGCATTTGGCATGTGTGTTTTGATTTATATTGTTCTCTAAATATAGTCCTTTATCATCTTCTCAGTGCCAAGATCTATTTGTGTACCATTAAGAAGTTATAGTACTATTTTGGGAAGCTCATTCCCTAAGCTTATATAACTGATATCATAAATGAACATCATGAAATTATGCTGTGATTTCTATATGATGTTTTACAAGAGACATTACTCATATTGCCTTCTTTTAATTTGATAGATTATAGCTTAATTATGTTTTTTAGATGTGTTTATACTGTCAGTGAGTAAATGCTAGATTGAATGCTGGCTCCAAGGATGTAAGAATTCAGAACTTGACTTTCAAATATTAAATTTGTTTTTCAATTCATCTAATTTTCTTGCTATTTTTTCTTATTTTAGTTTGCCTCATTTGAATTTATGTTATATTTCCACATGTATTACAGTTCCCACTTTTCAACCAGTTTTAAAAATAGATAAAAATTAAATGTAAGTATGCAATAAGTAGCCTTGATGTTTTAAACTATGCTGATTACTTTGGTAACTACTCTCATAGAAAATTAAGAGAAAATTGCCCCAGCCATAGCAATTAATATGCAGAAAAGGAAAAAAAAATGGGCAAAACCAACAAAAAGTAGTTACATTTCACGAAACCTTTAGAATTTAAAGTGTTTAATAACCAATGATTAAAAGAATATTATTCGTATTTTCTGTCAGGTGCAGAGTATGTGAAGCTTAAGGAACATGAAATGATGATTGCGTTTTGCTATGCTTGATAGATTGTATCGTTCCACAAATGATGATGATGTAAATGACCTTTGAGATTTGTAAAATTTTCCTTGTGAACATAAATCCTGAAACCTTATTGGCAATCCTTGAAGTTATAGTAGATACCTGTATTAAATTTTTGTGCTCTTAACTTGGATCTTGGAATGACTCTTCATTAATAGTGCTTCCAAATATTTATGTATTCCAGACACGATAAACATAAAGAGGTAAGAGCAATTATGGAGAATAAAATAGACATCGTAGATGGATGGGGGAAAAGAACCAGACAGAGGGGTTAGGGATGGAAAGAGGAGTGTTCAGGTGGGAGGAAGACAAAGGGAGTAGGTACTAGGAGAGGTGACTGGAATGGGGTCTAGAAACCTAGAGCTATGGAAATTCCCCGGAGTCTATGATGGCAAGCTTAGTTAAGACTCCTAGTAGTGAAGGATATGGGGCCTGAACTGGTAAGCTCCTATAACTAAGCAATACTACCAACGGAGGAACTGAGACATCAAAACCTTCAACCTACAAGATATCCTTCTGCCTACAAGATATACATGGGTAAAGATGGAGCTTAAATTGAGGGAGTGGCCAATCAACGAGAGGTTCAACTTGAGCCCCATGCCATGACCCACCCCTGCTATTGTTAGTGATATTCTGTTATACTTGTAGACAGGGGTCTAGCATAAGCATCATGAGAGGACATCACCCAGCAACTAATAGAAACTGATGCAGAGAACCACAGCTGAACATTTGTGCTTAGGGAATCTGGGCGGGGGGGGGGGGATTGTAGGGGCCAAAGAGGTCAAGGATGCCACAAGGGAACTTACAGAATCAACTAACCCAGCCCCATAGAGGCCCAGAGAAACTGAATCTCCAACCAAGGAGTATGCATAGGACTGAACTAGGGCCCCTGCACATGTGTTATGCAGCTTGGTCTTCTTGAGGGACTCCTAAGAACAGAAGCAGAGGCTGTCTCTCACTCTGTGCCTGCCTTTAGGACCCTTCCCCCTTTTGGGCTAGTCTCAATACTCTTATTGCAACTTGATATGCCGGGACCTATTAATATCCATGAGAGGTCCCCTCTTTCCTGAAGAGAAAGAGAGGAGGAGAAGGGGGCTGGGGGGGGAGGGGAGAGGAGCTGGAAGGACTGGAAAAAGAGGAGGGAGAGGAAGTTGTGGTTGAGATATAAAATTAATTGATTAATTATTAGGATAAAAAGAGCAATTATGGAACAGAAAGGTTAAATGTTATAGAGTATAGGATAGGAGAACAAGGTAGGGGAAGAAATACAGAGAGGAGTAACTAACAACACCAACCATTTTTGAAAATTCATATAGAAACCTACTATTAAATCTCCTAAAACATGCACATATGTATATGTGTATGTGTGTATACACATATATACATATATATGTATATATGGTATGTAATATTTGTATATGTGTGTACATGTATGTATGTATGTGATGTATATGATATATAGATAGATACATACATAACACACACATGCACATGAGCACACACACACACACACACACACACACACACACACACACACACGTGTGTTGTTATAGCACAGCTTAGTTTCTAATTTCTGTGAACAATTCTGCTACAAGTCCCAGAATTCTGGCTGACAAAAAAAAGTTACAATGTCAAGACCTCCTTCCTTTATTTTTTTTGTTATTTTTTTATTTACATTTCAAATAGTATTTCCATTTCGGTATCCCCTCCTCAAACCCCATATCCCATTCCCCCCTCTCCTTGCTTCTATGAGGATGCTCTCCTGCCCACCTACCCACTCCTGCCTTACCACCCTAGTATTCCTCTATGCTGGTCCTTGAGCCTCTGCAAGACCAAGGGACTCCCCTCTCACTGGCTTCCATTATATTTTAAATGTAGCAGCTGTGAATTGTACTAATTGACTGTATCCCAGCTACTTAGGAATATCATACCTTTTCCAATAGGATGTCATTTATCACTTCAAAACTGTTTGTAAAATAAAAAATTTCCTGACTACAAATTTTAAAGCACAAAGTTACAACAAAGACAAACTCTTCCTGAATGCCTCCCAAAAGAATATAGTTTTATATTTCAAATAGCAACTTTCTTTTGTGTTTGTGTAATTAAAGTGAAACAAATATGTGATGATTTTTTTGTGTTTATCTCAATAAAGTACTGTGTATCTTTCATGTTAAAAAATTTTAATACAGGTTTCATCATCCATATCTATTAAGTTGGTCTTATGTTTTTAATATTACAACTCAGTATTTATGTATAAGTATAGTAATTTGCATATTATATTTTGGATAAATGGAATTTTAATTTTCAAATGATTTGGAGGTGGCTTATGAGAGATTAGCCATATAAATACAATAAATCACATCATGTGAGAAAAATTACTACTTCAAGAGGAAGATGTTTGCTCTAATTTCCTACTATTTATACTTCTCCAACTACCATGTTTCACAACAAATAACAATTCTATATTTGGCCTTACATTTTTGCCTCGGATCACTTAAAAGTTCTGTCAAGAAAATGGTATATGCACCAAAGCAATCTGCCGTTGTTTCTCCATTAGTCATTTTCTTATCATATTTGGGGTGAATGTATTCCTATATTTAGGTAAATAATGGAAAACCTTTCCACCCATAATTATCAGTTTAGCTAGTTGAAATGTATTTCACTTTGTCCATATAATGCCTTCCCTATAAGCCTTTTCATGTTTGTGATATTCAAATATTCAGTGACAATCACATTTCACCAATTGCCTGGATCACAACTGCATTACTAATGTCACATCTGTTCCAACAGGATGCCATCAGATAAAAAGCAGCTCCATCAGTGCTTCATGAGCTTACACCGTTTACCTCATCACCCCTTTCCATGAACTTCTATATAAAATCTTAACTTTCAGAGTTTAGACATAAAGATGGTCCAATAACTTTTAAAAACTATCTAGTTAATCCAAATTTCAATAATTCCCGATAAAATGGTAGTTATTATATCATGTATGTCATTCATTATATCTTAGTACGTTGATCTCTCTAATATATTTTTAAATATGAAAAAGGGGAAAGATGCAGGTGAAACCCTCCAATTCCCGAATGTCTGCGATAGTGATTTTTTTGGAGTATATGTATCTAAATGCTTCTCTGAACCTAGATTCCAATTACAAATTTGAGAAGTTTCAGCTAGGATTCTATATTCATTCTCCATAATGCAAAACTGCTCTTAGTTGTTACAAAGTGTTGGGAACACTAGGTTGAGAAGGGCTCTTAGGCTAAATGAAACCTCCGTGGAGATAGAGTTCACAGAAGTGTCTGTCAAAGGAAAGGGTTACAGAAAAATTAAGTGCCCCAGGTATGAAAACAGGCATTAAGTTTCTTTAGTCTTCTGTTTAGCAGGAACTTAACTGCCTTTTTCAAATTCTAGCAAATGTTGCTGACAAAATGGATCCTGCTTTTCAACATAAAAATGCTCGCTCCATGCCCTCAAGGTTGATATGACATTTGTTTCTTTCTTAATTAAACTATCATGGCTAGGAAGCAGGAAAGAGCTTTCAAAGCAAAGGTTTCATCAAGGTAAGACTTTGTGTAAACGCCATGGGAAGCAAAAGGGAGATCATTACAGAATTATCAGCCCCCTGCACAGTTATAAATTAAGGAATCAGTATGGTATCAAGTGACAAGAGCAAAAGACAGAGGCACGGATTAAACCATGCTCTGTATTCCCCTTTGAACAGGATCACAATGACATACTCTGAAAAGACATTAGTTCTCCATTCTTTAAGTTTTAATAAAAGTTAGTTGGTGTGAGATAAAGTTAAGCAGGGAAAATTAGATCATGTGCTCTATGAAGTACGACAGAGACTCTACGCTTAGCCAGTGAATATTAGTAACACATGAGAACTATGTTTAAGGCTGAAAAGGAAAATTTGTACTTTCTACATGAATTATTACCTCATTTAAAATGAGCGTGCTTTATATAGTTCATATTTTTAGTAATCTTCTGTGAAACTGGCTCTTAAATTTCTGTCCCCAGATGAACTTCCATCCCCTCAACTGGGAGACACTAATGCTTTCCTCATAAAGGTGCCCAACTTTCCTACAGATCCTACCATTAAATCAATTATCACACATTATTGTAATTGCTTGATTACATTACAGTCTGCCCCATTGGACCACAAGCTCTTAAAGCCAAGAGTTGTTTCTTCATCAATCTTTGGTTCCTTGGCATATAAAATGCTGCTTTTCACAGGGTAGGTTTTTAATGAATACATTTAAATGAGTAAATGCATTCATTAGTTTTAGTAGCTGCGAAAAGAAAAGGTGAGCTTGGCCAACTGAAGTTAAGCAGGCAACATTTACAAACATAGAGGGTGCCACTTTTGATAAATTAGAACTCACAGAGGTTATGGTGAAAGTCAAAGTAACTGTGCCTGCAGGGTCTTGGAAGGCAGGAGGAAAGGAATAGGGTGTATACTCAGGCAAAGAATTTAACCTTGGAATAGAAAGGATTCTCAACAAAATGAGAGAAGAATGAAAGGGGAAGATATGGTAAGAGTTGCAAAGTGGAATAATTGAGCTAGATGCACCTGCTTTCGTGATTGCATTAAACTCTAAGATGCAAGGGGTCTGAGATAGAACTTTACATGAACATTAACTCAATTGTGACTTTGGTCTTTCTGCCTCTGTATCTCCACTATTCTATTACTAAAGCAGTGGTTTCCCAGTACACTAAGTATGTATGTCTCTCAGATGATCGAATCATTAGGGAAAACAAAGAGTATTTAGACTAGAGTAACTTTTTTTTTTTTAATTCCAAACTCCGTTATCTGAATTGAAATGGGTGAAGAATCCTGCATTAGAGATTAATATAAAATAATGTTGATGATGATCTACTTGAAGTAAACACTTGAAGTATTTCTTGGTTTTATTTCGGTCCCTTTTTTAAAACCTCCATTTTAAATGTTTATAAAATATTTTAGTGAATAAAATGTGTACCTCTTTAAAAATATATTTTTTTATATATGATATATATGTGACTCTATTTCTGCTTACTATGAAATCAGTTATTCTTTTCTAGGTGTAATTTAATTATTTGAAGTTTCAGTGTATGGTAATTGGACTGTCAAATCTCATACTTTAGAATACTGAAAGTGATTCAAGCTTGGTTTTTCTACTAACCCCCTTAAATCCTGAGACATTTTTCAACTGGCACTTTTATAGGTCTGCACATCTTTTGAACATATCTCAATTGACCTTTGTGTCAGACTATTTTTTCACAGACATCTGTTTACAAAACAGTCTCATGTCTTCCAACAGTGCTGAGGACAAAATTTGCTTATAGCCTTGGAAGAGACAGATAGTGGCTCCCCAGAGATCAAATAAGGGAACACTGCCACTCGAACAATCCAGGTTCACACTCAGAGGGCTTGCTTCCTAGGATACGAGTAGATATCTCATACCTTTGTATCATTCTGTAGAATGGGAAATTGACTGTTGTGTATTGTGATATGATATGTTGAATCTTGGCTTTACAGTTCATAAAAAAGAAACTGTCATTTATTTTTAATGTAAGAACAACATGGTTTTTCATGGCTACTCATAAAATTGAAAAGGAGAACTTGTCCATTTTCAATTTGATTAAATTCTCAGACCTTCATATGCTTGATATTTGACTAACCTTGACCAATTATCTTTTTTTTAATATATAGTGTTTAATTTTCTATTTTTCATTTAAAAATACAATGTTTCTGGATGCTATAGTGGTTTGCAATGTTTGGCATAAAACTGACAATAGTAATCATAGCAAGAGAAGGAACAGCAGAGGCACCAAACAGCAATACTGGAAAATGCCAACACAGAAACTAGCGTGGACAGAATGTGGGTATTCCACATACAACAATAAACAGCATGTAGAGTATGTTTAGTTTTGGTAGAATAACAACAGTTTTGTTTTTTTTTTTTCATCTCATTGTCCAGAGAAAAAATGAAATCAAATTGTTCATGTGATGGTCCTGAGACCAATCATATTCTGATTGACACAGCTGGCAAAAGATATTAGTTGTGTGTAAGTTATGAACAAAAATATTCAGAAGGCAGTTTGTCAGTCATAACATGTCTATTTGGTAAAATTATAGTAATGGCTTCCCTAGTTGGGTCCATGAATTCCCCAATATGGATTTTTAAAAAGTTTTTCAGTACCAACTGTGATTTTTCCATTTGGCTCAAACTTCAAAATGTAATCAGAAAACTATTAGGAACACCCAAAATAATCGTGCCACTATTGTGACAATCTATGCATCCTGCCTGATTTGAAAGTTGTGTAGCTGCTATGGTCTTATCCAAGTACTGAGAATAAGCACTGTTGAGCATACAGCTCTGAGTAGGACATTTATAACATGTACTCAACGGGAACACCATATGAGAGCACAGGAAGAATATAAATGAAGTTGGATGGGAGGAATACTGTGGAATGCTGTCTCCAGGGCAGGACAGGGATGGTCAACTCATGAACACATAGCAGCTGTGGTTAACTGCAGAAGATTGGATTTGTTCATATTTATTAACAAGTGGGAGATGATGTTACTAGGCCTCCCTTAATATTGAGAATCTATTGGCAGTTAATGGTTAATGGCAGTTCATGGTGTGGAAAGGAGAGGAGTCTTCTGTACTCGTGTAGACACTGGTATGTTTCCCATGTTCTAGAAAATAAGGTCCATCATTTGACTAAAAATAATTAAATGGGTGGATTTCACAAACACATACAAACACCTGAAAGTAGAAGAAGGCATATTTGGGGAAAATATAGGTTTCTATGTAACAGAGAAAAGATAAGGGAGTGAGGTTGAATACAATAAGAAAACAATAATATTCACATATAAAGTTGTAAAAAATACATAAAAGTAAGAAGTTATCTGTGGCTGATTACATTGGTTACTATGCTTTTTGTCTACAGGCACATGCTTGAGGAAAAGTATGTTACATGTGTAGTTGCACACTCTTACCTAACACTGGTCAGTGAGGAATTCGAGAAACACAGCTCAATAGAATGTTGAGATACACCATAATAGGAAAGAAAGTGCAGACTGAACAATGTTGATTTCCTGAATTTCTGCGGTCAAGACTAGTGCAGATTATGAATAGTTACGCTTTATATTTTCTTACATTTAATAGTCTTTCATTATATTCCACACTAGATAGATAGATAGATAGATAGATAGATAGATAGATAGATAGATATAGATATAGATGTAGATATAGATAAAGATATAGTATATGAATGTGTTTGTTCATTGATTTTTACCTCTGCAGATGGGAACAGGGAAATCCCAAGAAGCTGTATTAACTGAACTGGCGATGCAGGTAAGTTGAGGATGGCCATCAAGGATGTACCCAGTTACACAGCTGTAGCGGATCTTGTCCCCCACATCAAACCTCGTACCAGAGAGTACACCTTTGGGTGGAACTCCTGGATTTCCACAGGAGCTACTCTGTAACTCTGTAGTAAAGAAAGAATAAAAGAGAAGTTAGAGCCATTTAAATATATTTAATTTTTTATTATTATAAAGTTACATCTAGGTTTTATTATTATTTTCCTGCAGAGAAATGTCAGACTGAAAACTTAGCATTTTCTCATTCAGTACAGAAAAGATTAATTTTGGCAATGTGACTAAATTTTACTGCATCAGAAATGGCATTACTTTTGCTAAAAGTTTTAGATGCCTAACATAATTTAGTCTTCATGACAAGCTTTAAAAATACTATCATATTTTACAGGGTTTTAAAAATGAGTTCAATATAATTTATATAGTTTCTTTAAAGTAACATTTTAATGACAGAATGATGTTTGTTTCCACATATGCTAAACTTTACATAGAAAACACGCTCATTTTGAATAAAGATCTTTTTATTTAAATAATAAAAATACACTTGTATAAAATGAACATATTTTTTAATGTAAGTAAATTGATTACATTTCAGCTCATTTATTTGTTTTAATTTGGATTAATAATAATTATAATAATAATAATAACAAATGTATAGACCTATGACATTTTAAATGGGTCAATATAAAAAAACTTGGGTATTAATTACATAAATTTAGAAAAAATTCAATTTTATTCTGAGTTAAATTGAAGACTTAGATACATTAGAAACTGTAGAGCAATGAGGCTAGGAATTAAATATATTTACATTGGTTTTTATAACATACATATGTTTTAAACATATATGTGGTTTATTATATGAAATTAGTATTGTAAACATCAATCAATTAAACTAAAATTAACTAATAGGGAAAAAGTAGTTTAGCAATTTGAGTAAATTGTTCAGCTACTGGTGCTACATAAATGTTAATTTCCCAGAAGGGATAATTTTACTATAGTTCAGAGGCAATTAAATGTTAGGTGAGTTAATTAAATATATATGGAAATAACTATACTTGCAAAATTTCAAAAAGGCTAAAAATATAGTTGTGAAATAAAAGTGAATCATGTTCCTATTTTATAAAGATATTGATTCCATGTCAAGCATCAGTAAGTTCCTGGCAAAATAATTATGTCAAACAAAATCATTCTAAATTGCATTAACCTTGAAATTATCAAAATGAAAAAATCATGTAAAATAATAGCTGAAATGTTATAAAACCAGAATATGTATAAATATAGGTTTATAAATTTTTTATAACTTGCTTCTAGTAAGTGTGATTTTTTTTCTTTATGTTCTGTTTTCTCTTGTGCTGTATGCATGTGTGTGTGTGTGTGTGTGTGTGTGTGTGTGTGTGTGTGTGTATGTGTGTGTGTGTAGTGCATTACATAAATGAAAATTTAAAAATGGCCATGTATGTGCCTATGGACCCCAGAGCTTGTGGTTGCCAGAGCAGACTAGATATCTTTCCCTACTATTCTATTTTGCTTATTGCCTTGAAACACACTTTCACTGAACTAGAAGCTAATAATTTTGGCAATGCTTTCTGGGCAGTGGCTGGATTTATTGTCACAGGCAACCATGATCAAGTTTTTATAAGGGTTTCAAACTTGAGCCATAAATTTTGAAGAGAAAATAACTTTACTCACTCTGTCACTCCCGTGAATCTGGTAGCATTTCTACCATTCTATTAATTTGTCTTATAATTTTTAATGCTTGTGGAAGAACTCACTGATTAATTTAAAGTATAAGGTCAATGTACTTGATTAACAAATGCAATAAGAATGGACGTTGAACTAATGATTTGTTTTAGAGGTAAAATATTTACTCTTAGTTTATAATAGTTATTTTAGATTCCACAAACAGAAGAAATAAAAGAACTTGACTATCATTTACTGAATATCAAGGGTTTATATGAATAGTAGGTCATCATTATAAGCTAATATTTAAAATATCAATAGTCAAGGTTAATTATTCCTAAAATTTTACTTTAATCCCTCATATATTTTTTACTATAGTGTTAAATATTATTGAAAGATACAGTCTATATATGGGGTTCCAAAAACACTTCAAATAGATTTATTGTCTGTGGATTTGAGCAATTAGAAAGTATTCAGACTGGAGAGACAGATGGCTCATTGCTAAGAATGCTGGCTACTTAGCAAGAGGGAAGGAGTTTGGGTGCCCTGCACCCATGTGAATACCAACGTGTAGCCATAAACCTCTGCAACCCCAACACTGTTCGTGTGGTAATATAGGACAGGAGAAAATTCATGGCTCTTACTGACTTCCAGTTCAGCAAAACTATTGCAACCTCCATATGGAGAGAGAGAGAGAGAGAGAGAGAGAGAGAGAGAGAGAGAGAGAGAGAGAGAGAGAGAGGGAGAGGAGAGAGAGAGGGAGAGAGAGGGAGAGAGAAAGAGAACAAGTGTGTGTATACACACATGTACAACCCAACTCACACAGCATGTTTTACATGTAACAACAATGGTTTTTTTAATATTTAATTTGCGGAAATTTTATATAAATAATATGTGCTACAATAGATGCTAAGGTTAATAAGTTTTGATAAATGAACTGAGAACTCAGTCCTTTGAGTAGAGTAATAACAAAGGAATACTTTAAATGAAACGACCACTTTTGACCTTATAATCAAAACACTTTCTCTCCCTTACACACACTAAAATTAATTAAGGTCAGGACTTCAATTATCTTAAAGCTATATATCTGGGAGGAAAGGAGGTTTCATATGCTTTCACAGGAAATGGTTTGGGAGGCAAATAAAATGAAAGATAGGAAAGTTTATTTTATACCTTTTATACTTAGTTTCAACTTATATTTAAACCAAGAGTAAATAGTGCATTGATGAATAACGAAAAGGGGAAACAGGACATATCCCACAGATGAAGTCAATGAATAAAAGAACAATAGAATCATCACAGATGATGTAACTTCTGGTCTGTGACTGAATAACATTCAAACCAAGAGACCCTTAAAATGTATGTTTTATCAAAGAAAAGGAATGAATATAATTCTGTAGCATGTCTTGTCTTTATCCTCTAGAAGACAACAGTGTTGTATGGTCTTGTTCATTATTTACTAAATATGAGACCATCTACCGATAACCATCTGTGGACTGAATTTTTCACAAAACTATGTAAAATATTTCACATTAAAGTTGTATATATTGTTGCTCTATAGATGTTGCTTATGGTTATATACATTTTCCTTTTTCAACCTTTAATAATTTCCCTCTAAGCTCTCTAGGATTAACTTAAAATGAACAAATGAGAAGGCTAGGTCATTAATTGATCAGTTATATGATCTTCTTTTCTTATTAATAATTACTACTTAATTTTATTCCCCTTCTCTGTGTGTGTATATATGTGTATGCATGTGCATGTGTGTGTGTGTGTGTGTGTATACACATGTTAAAATGTGTGTT
Source organism: Uromys caudimaculatus (assembly GCA_028551405.1). Lineage (NCBI taxonomy): Eukaryota > Metazoa > Chordata > Mammalia > Rodentia > Muridae > Uromys > Uromys caudimaculatus. The sequence continues at coordinate 49,506,972 of CM052718.1, read as the reverse complement.
GACATGTCTGTAGGTGTAGGCATGCTGAGGCCTGAAGATAGTATCTCCCACTATTTCTTTCTATTGAACTTATTAAGGTTGAAGTCTCATTCTGAACCCAAACTTTTCAGATATTTGCTAGTCTAGCTAGCTCAATTGCACCATAAACCCTCTGTTTCTACCTCTTGAGGCCTGTTTCTCAGATCAGATGGCCTTTAACTAAGTTCTAGGAATGAAGGTCAATCTTCATATTTTTTGTGGAAGCACTGTCTCCACTGAGGTACCACTCCATTCTCTGCTGTATTCACAGGTTTAATCTAAAATGTAATGTTGCATAGAAGGCTTTTATCTTTTTTATAGCAAATCATACAGGTATGTTACAGTAATTTTTAGCTGTTCCTATCAGACTTCAACAGTTACATTGAAGGGAGATTGAAGTAATTAATTGAGTAAAGGAAAATATAAAAAATAGCCATTCATATTTTCAAGTGTTTACACTAAGTGTTATTTTGTCTAAAAATTGTGAAGTTACTGTTAAGGAAAGCAGAGAGTTAAATGATAAAATGGGTTTGTAAGAAATTCCTCAAATGTTAATATCAGGTGGTCGCATTATATTTGGTACTAGAATTGCTTCTAATACAAAGAATAACTGAATCACTGAATAGATATGGTGACTATATTCACTGACAATGGCAATAAAATACTTAAAGGAAATTCCAAGAGGGTAAAATAAAGCATCATTGACCCTGAAAAAGTCCACTTTCATATTCTAGCATACAAAAGGTAAAAAAAAAAAGAAAAAAAAGTGACTGAGAAGGATAATTTAAAATAAGTTTAATTACACTTCTTTCTCAACATTCAACATATATAAAAAGTGACTATAAATAAAAGAAAGTTTATATCTTGCTATGCATATGAATTATAATCTTAGTATATGAGGAGGGTACAAAAATAAAATAGAAATTTTAGGATCAGAAGTTTGAAGATTGAACAGACCCCCAAGGAAATGAATCTGACACCTTTGTTCTCAAAATGTCTGTAAATTTCAAGAAGAAAAAATTTTCCTGTTATTTTTACCATTCTGTGTAACAAACAATAGAGCAATTAAAAGTGTGTGTGTGTGTGTGTGTGTGTGTGTGTGTGTGTGTGTGTGTGTGTGTGTGTGTTTTAAACTGGAATGCTGCAGTGTTCATCTATGGTTTTATCTAATAAATGAAGTACTCGGCAATTTATATGAGAGGATTTGGCTATATAAACCATTGTATAGCAAAGTATACAAAAATCCAAAACTATAAAAGATTTTGGATATAGCAAATATTACCCTGGGAAAGGCAAAGAAAAGAAATTCAAACACAAATTTATTGTTAAAATTGAGTTTAGTGACATGCTTCTATAATTTTTTACTACAAATATGTATTATAGATAAAATATTCTGTAATTTCCACAAATTATCTTAGTCTTAAAAAAGCACTTATTATTTTAATTACAACATCAATATTGCTTTGTAATAGACACTAGTAAAAACACTAGAATATATGGTTTCCTGAGCTACAAAAGTAAAATTCCTGTTTGGATTTGTGTCAGTCGACAAACATGCTCTCTTCTAAGCATTTATAAATTTATGAAACACAGGGTACATATACTCACTACATTCTACTTGGAAGGAGGCTGAAGCTTAAGTATTTTAAGCAACTTGCCCAAATCAAACAACTAATAAATAGTCACTGTGTAGTTTAAAGCCTGAGATTTCTGACTTCAAAGCTCAGGAGTCCTCCAGAGATAGACATAGATTGTAACCTAGGACCATCCAGTAATTATTCTCACAGAACTACTTACACATTTGTCCATGGGGTAGCCTGCGGTAGTTACAAAATACAGGCATGTTGCTGCCCCTTTTGATGTCTATATTCCATGATGAACAAAGTTAATAAATCATCATAGAATGTAAATCACCTAATAATAACATAAGATAGAAAATGAACAAGTAACTATACAAGTCTACAATGAAAAAAACTAAGCATTAATGAAGATATAGAGAAAGGATTTGATAGTGAAGTAAGCCTTAAAATGTAACTTGAAATATAGTATAAATTTAGATTCAAGCAATTAATAGGAAATTTACCTGGAATGTTCAAAAGTGAGTGGCATTAAACTAAAAGCAAGTATATTTGAAAAAAAGAAGTGCAAGGATTAAAGTACTCCAAGAAGACTTAGATTTGGTATTATTATGAAAATGGGATCAGAAAAATAGACTCGAAAGGAAATATTCCGAAAGCATTATTCATAGATAGATTTTATGTAGTGAAAACACAACTAGCGAACACACACACATATATATATATATATACTTATGTATACACACACACACTAAAAATTATAACAAGAAAATCTGGTCAACCTTAAACACACATAAATTTGATCAAGGTGTGTGTGTGTGTGTGTGTGTGTGCACATTTCTGTATAAAGAATTAATATATTATGAAAGGGACTCAAGAATGTACAACGAGACTTGGAAGAGAAATGGAAAAATGAGAAATGATGTAAACATATAACTTATATATGAAATTTCCAAAAACTAAAAAATAATGATGATTTTATATATATATATGTATAAATGCAATTAGGTATGTTAAAATTACTTCCCACTTTGGAGTAAGTACAATGAATAGCCTTCAAAAGCAAGGTTATTAACAACTTATCAAGAACCAAACCTGACCTTGAAAATTGGAATGAAAAATTGAAAGAAACCAAAAGGACACCATGAGTGCAGAATTGCATAATTATTCCGTCAAAGAGATGAAGCATGTTCCTGCTGAGATCAATTAGAAGTTCTTTAAAACATTGTAAAATTATATCTACTAAGAGAAGCAAAATTCAAGTTACTTGTATTTCTTCCAGAAAATTAATCTCAGGCTTTTATTTCCCAAATGATTAAAAATCATTTAGGAGAGTGTAACGTCAAATGGAGGTAAACCATTTTCTACCTAGTACCTGTCATTGAAGGACTTTTAAAAGTGCTTGTCATGCCGGGCATTGGTGACGCACACTTTTAATCCCAGCACTTGGAAGGCAGAGACAGGCGGATTTCTGAGTTCAAGGCCAACCTGGTCTACAGAGTGAGTTCCAGGACAGCCAGGGCTGCACAGAGAAACCCTGTTTCGAAAAACAAAAAAAACCCAAAAACAAACAACAACAACAACAACAAAAAAGGGGGGCTTGTCAAAAAAATGCATTTTCTAACTTTTTAGTGATAATTTTCTCTGATACAGTCCTGAACATTTCATTCACACAGGACATAAGTGAAAACACTTATGAGAATGCTCTGAGATGACAGGGCAAGCATTATGTGAATATTTTCAAATACTCACTGTAGCTATCCTGTCTCTTGAACTTTTTTTTTCATTACATATAACCGAATGAATCAGTTTCTTTATACCTAGTTTCATTGCTATTATACAATTTGGGAACTTGAGAACAAGGGCTCTGACTCATCTTGTGAATCAAGTCTTCAGAACATTGTGTTGTTGGCAAGCAAACAAGGATTGAGTTAGCTGAGTAATCTCATTCAATATGAAAATGCAAACGATAATCATCACACAACATTTTCCTTTTTATACATATATATATTTTTAGGTCATGCTTAAACAGAAAATAATTGAAATGAGTGTGTATAAAACAGAGGAGCAGGCATATGTTGAATTAACTGTGTTACAATAAGCACTGAATAACATTTGCAAGGTGTGATTTTTTTCTTCAAACACTGAATTTTATTGTTAATGTTTTCTACTGTATTCTGTGAAAATGTACTTATTTCTATAACCCAGTTTCTGTCCTTGACCATAACAACATAATTTCTAGGTTTCCAGTCATGCCATGGATCAATCACATTGGAGTTCAGAAGATGAATTAAAATGAGGTAACATTCTTTGTTTCAGAAATGGTAAGACTCTTCAGAAAGCTAACATTTGCTAACCAAAATAAAAATATCCATTTTACGGTTAGGGGTCTTTTAATTTAAGAAAAGGTTATCACAATAAATTATTAGCTGGTACACAAACAAACAAAAATACAAAGAACTCAATAAGTTGGACTCCAGAGAACCAAATAACCCTATTAAAAATGGGGTAAATACATGTCTTTCACTTGTTTGGTTAGAGTTACCCCAAGATATCTTATAGTATTTGTGACTATTGTGAAGGGAGTTGATTTCCTATTTCTTTCTCAGCCTATTTATCATTTGTATAAAGGAAAGCTACTGATTTTTTGAGTTAATTTTATATCCGGCCACATTGCTGAAGTTGTTTATCAACTGTAGAAGTTCTGTGATAGAATTTTTGGGGTCGCTTATATATGCTATCACATCATCTGCAAATAGTGATACCTTATTTCTTCTTTGCCAATTTGTATCCCCTTGATCTCCTTTTGTTGTTTTATTGCTCTAGCTAGCACTTCAAGTACTGCATTGAATAGATATGGGGAGACAAATCAGCAACCTACAGATTGGGAAAAAGTCTTCACCAACCCCATATTCGATAGAAGGCTAATATCCAAAATATATAAAGAACTCAAGAAGCTAACCACCAAAAAAAAAAAACCCAAACAACACAATCAAAAAATGGGGCATAGAACTAAACCAAGAATTCACAATAGAGGAATCTCAAATGGCTGAGAGGCACCTAAAAAAGTTAATGTTCAAAGTCATTAGTGATCAGAGAAATGCAAATCAAAACTACCCTGAGATTACACATTACACCAATCAGAATGACTAAGATCAAAAACTCAACTGACAACACATATTGGTGAGGATGTAGAGAAAGGACACTCCTCCATTGCTGGTGGGATTGCAAATTGGTACAACCACTCTGGAAATCAATCTGGAGGTTCTTCAAAAAATTGGAAATAGATCTACCCGAAGACCCAGCAATACACTCTTGGGAATATACCCAAAAGATGCCCCACCATGTCACAGGGGCATATGTTCGACTGTGTTCATAGTAGCCTTATTTGTGATAGCCAGAAGCTGGAAACAACCCAGATGTCCCATGACAGAAGAATTGATACAGAAAATGTGGTTCATTTACACAATGGAATACTATTCAGGTATTAAGAATGGGGACATCCTGAAGTTTTGCAGGCAAATGGATGGAACTATAAAATATCATCCTGAGTGAGGTAACTCAGACCCATAAGGACATGCTTGGTATGTACTCATTAATAAGTGGATAACAGCCAAAAAAAAAAAAAAAAAAAAAAGTACAGAATACCCAAGATAGAGTCCACACATCTCAAAGGTCAACAAGTTGAATGGCCCAAGTGAGGAAGCCTCAGTCCCACTTGGGGGGAGAAGAAGCAGTCACCTGTGGGGAGAGAGGGAGGGACCTGAGAGGGAAAATGGACCGGGGGGGGGGGTATAGAGTATCTGGTACTGGGTGAGGGAAAAAGACTGAAGTCATGAGGGCCAACAGGAAGAATGGAAACAGGCAACCTCAGGAGGTAGGAGGTTGTGGGGACCCTCCAGAATGCACCAGAGACCTGGGAAGTGAGAGACTCTCAGGACTCAGAGGAAGAGACCTTAGATGAAATGCCCAACAGTAGGGAGAGGGAACTTATAGAGCCTACCTCCAGCAGGAAGACAGGGCATCAAATGAGGGATGGGTTGCCAACCCACAGTCAAAACTCTGACCCATAATTATTCCTATCTGAAAGAACTGCAGGGATGGAAATGGAGAGGATTCTGAGGAAAAGAAGGTCCATCGACAGGCCCAAAGTGGGATCCAGCTCAAGGGGAGGTCCCGAGACCTGACACTACTACCTGGGCTATGGAATGCTCAGAAAAAGGGACTTAGCATGACCATACTCTGGAAGATCCAACAAGCAGCTGAAAAGTCAAATGCTGATATTTGCACCCAACCAATTGACAGAAGCTCCCAACCCCTGTGGTTGAATTAGGGAAAGGCAGCAAGAAGCTGAAGAGGAGGGCAACCCTGTGGGAGGACCAGCAGTCTCAGTTAATCTGGCCCCCCAAGATCTCTCAAACACTGGACCACCAAACAGGCAGCATACACCAGCTGATATGAGGTCCCCAACACATATACAGCAGAAGACTGCTGGGTCTGGGTTTAATCAGAGATGATGCACTTAACCCTTAAGAGACTGGAGGCCCCAGGGAGTTTACAGGCCAGGTGAGGTGGGAGGTGGAGGGTAGAGATATCCTTTAGGAGACTGTGGTGTGGGGAGAAGGTAAGGGATGTGAAATGGTCAGAGTAGACCGCGGAAGGTAAAATCTGGAGGCTAGGAGAGTTCTCAATAGCAGAAATAAAAATGGCTGAGAAACACCTCTAAAATTAGGGTACAGTTCCTCCATTCCTTTCTCTAACTTTTCCATTGTGAACCATGTGCTCAGTCCAATATTTGGCTTTGAGGAAGTTTGGGGTGGCAGGAGTGGGTAGGTGGGTGGGTGAACACCCTCACAGAAGCAGGGGAGGAGGAATGAGATAGGAGGTTTTGGGGAGGACTGGGAAAGCAGAGAACATTGGAAATGTAAATAAAGAAAATATCTGATAAAAAAAGAAACCCCCAAAAATAATGGGGTACAGAGCTAAACAAATTCTCAACTGAGGAATATGGAATGGCTGAGAAGCACCTGAAGAAATGTTCAACATCCTTAGTCATCAGGGAAATGCAAATCAAAACAATCCTGAGATTCCATCTCACACCAATCAGAATGGCTAAGATCAAAACCCCAGGTGACAGCAGATGCTGGCGAGGATGTGGAGAAAGAGGAACACTCCTCCATTGCTGGTGGGATTGCAAGCTGGTACAACCACTCTGGAAATCAGTTTGGCGAACCCTCAGAAAAATGGACATAATACTACCTGAGATCTCAGCTATACCACTCCTGGCCATATACCCAGAAGATGCTCCAACATGTAATAAGGACACATGCTCCACTATGCCCATAGGAGCCGTATTTATAATAGCCAGAAGCTGGAAAAACCCAGATGTCCCTCAGCAGAGGAATGGATACAGAAAATGTGGTCCATTTACACAATGAAGTCCTACTCAACTGCTGCAAAAACCCAATAATCAAGATTGCCTAGGCTGTGTTTTTCTAGCAGAAAAACAAATTACTGAATTAATTATGAGGGTAAAATGTGAACATTGCTTGAAACTTTTGTCAACATTTAGTGAAATGGCTTAGTCTTTTTTGTTTGTTTGTTTGTTTGTTTGTTTTGTTTGTTTTTTCAAGACAGGGTTTCTCTGTGTAGCCCTTGCTGTCCTGGAACTCACTCTGTAGACCAAGCTGGCCTTGAACTCAGAAATTCGCCTGCCTCGCCTTCCAAGTGCTGGGATTAAAGGCATGCACCACCACTGCCTGGCAATGGCTTAGTCTTTAAGAGTACTTCCTGCTCTTACAGAGGGCCTGGGTTTGATTCCCAGCACACACATGGTGGCTCACAACCATCTGTAACTCCAGTTCCAGGGAATCTATACCCTCTCTGACCTCTGCAGTCAGAAAGCATGTATATGGCACTGTCTTTCAAACAGTATCAAATTCTGTTGCAACAATTTTGTTAATATTTTCATAAATATTAAGACTGATGGAGAAGCTATTTGACTAGTGAATGAGAGATTATATTGTTTCAATTTCAAATATCAATGCTTTATTAATGCTAATAGATTATGGTACAGGGGTTTCTATAAAATTATGTATTTAAATTATATAATTGTCACATTAAGATAATTTGATAGCATTAGAATGAAATATAAAACAAAATTGTAATTTTTAAACTCTAATTACATCAGGCATTCTTACCAGTTTAGTGTAAATCAAAATAAAAAATAATGTAGAAATCAGAAAATTTTGCCCAGGTCGTAGTTTCTGAAAATGAAAGGTGCTGCATGCTCCATGGGATAACCTTTTAGCACTTGATGCAGAATAGCAGGAAAATATGCATGAACTCTCCTTTCCTTGTGACAGAATTGGGGCAAGTATCTGTATTAGAATGTTAGCACTCACGGAATTTAATTCTTTAAAAGGGTATGCTAAGCTGATCAGAGATAATTTGCTGGATTATATAATCATTCAATATGATGAGTGAGAGATGCCTCTGTATTTCAGCAATTACTCCATCATCCAATAATTACTGAACTTTGAGGCATAAATGTCAAAGGGGTCTAACAAATATGACACCATTTCCATCTTGTTGAAACTTATAACTCAGCTGGTGCGATGAGACATGCACAATATGACCTTCTAAAAATTAAAGCTAGTTCTAAAGTCTGAAATTTTAAAAATGGTTCTACTTTATTTTATACAATCTATTTTGTGTGTGTTTGTGCATACACACGCGCACACACGTATGTGTGGAAGTGAATGGCTGTGGAAGTGAGAAGGGGGCATCAGATTTTTTGGAGCTGTGAGTTACTGGCAGTTGTGAGCTGCTGGACATGAGTGCTGAAAATGAAACTCAGGGACTCTGCAAAAAAGAGAGAGAGAGAGAGAGAGAGAGAGAGAGAGAGAGAGAGAGAGAGAGAGAGAGAGAGAATGTCATGAGAATGTAGATATGTATACAGGTACGGACTTAAAAAGATTAGAGAGCTCCCAGGAGTTGGTTCTATTTTCCAAAATTGGAGACTGGACACTGTTGCACAGAGATGATATCAAGCTATCTAGCCTGATTTTGAATCTTCCTAACACTTATATAAAATGAAGACCACTGTATAAAACAAGTATTGTTTAATTTAGAGTAAGGGGAAGTGATATAAATTATCCGAGTAATTTATTGTACCTCTGACCCACAGAGGATCAATGGCGAGACAGCCAATGGCAATATAGAACAGGTGGACATGAATGGAAAGCCATACAAATAAGGACACACAGTGTCACAAGGAAATGTTATGGTTATACTTTGAAGAGATTTCTACTTAATGGTTTTAGGTAGTGTCCTAATGTTGCTGCTCTTGCAGGGATTCAAAATAAAACCATGTAAATAAAGTAATCATTATTTCTTTTTATGTGACCTTGATTATTCTAGGCAAAGGGTGGTAGGACTGAGGACGTCACCAGAAACCCAAGATTCTTCCTTCTTTCTGCTTTGTCATCCCTGTATACTCAAGATAAAGATGAGTTGATAAAAATACTGAATTTCTGAGTGTCTGGATTGAATGAGGTGATCCTGACAAATATATCCCACCTTTCCTTGCTGCCCTAGGTATTTTTCTATTGATGTGATAAAGCACTCTGATGAAAAGGCAGTTCAGAGGACGAAAGGTTTACTTCATCTTACCCTTTCCAGTCATATTCCATCACTGAGGGAAGTCAGGGGCAGAAACCATAGAGACACACTGCCTGCTGGCTCAATCTCAGGCTCACTCTGACACTTATTCCTAGTTATGTTTCTTATATTGCCTGTGACCATCTTCACTGGAACAGCATTACTTGCAGTGGGCTTTGCCTTACAATAATAATTAACAACCAAGGATATTCACGGGAGAGAGACCCACAGACCAATCTGAACAGGCAATTCCTCATTTCAACTTTTCCTCTTAGATGACTCTATAGTCTATCAAGTTGACAACAGTTCAAGATAAAGGAAAAATTCCATTGTCTAACAACCGGCTACAATTCTAAATGTTCTAACAACAGGATTAGTTTCTAGCATGTGGATTATTTTGTTTTCTATTAAGGTTACCTACAGTTCCTCAGTAAGGAAGAGATCTAGTCAAACAGGTAATAGTTGTTTGTAATAAAGTGTGTAAGAGTAAAAAGGGGAAGAAAACAACATGTGTAGACATGTACAAGGTGTGAAACAGAAGTGAGGAAGAGGCACATGCTCTGGCAGTCTACATTCCTCATGTACCTTCATTTGGATAGTTCCCCTTGTCCACAGTCTCTGGGCCAGACCTTGCAGTGGTTGTGGGAAAATTGATTCTGTATGTATGTGCAAGGAACAGACCAGTTGATACAGGTTTGGTAGTTGAAATTGTCTTTGGAATTGACTAAAAAAGGAGTGAAGGTAAGTCATTTATTGATTTGTCGAAAAGTCCCTTTAATAAGGAGATTGATTTGTTTGCTCTCAGTCTGGTTCATGTACCTGCAAATGCTCACTCTAACCATGTCTGGCTCTCTTTAACCATCTTCTCCTTAACAAGACTCCCCTCAGTTGACTCAAACATTAAATTTGAACAGAAGTCCAGAATTCTCTATCCATATTTTTAAACTTACCGTATGTACTGGCTGGTTTTGTGTGTCAACTTGACACAAGCTGGAGTTACCACAGAGAAAGGAGTTTCAGTTGAGAAAAATGCCTCCATGAGATCCAGCGGTAAGGAATTTTCTCAATTAGTGATCAAGGGGGGAGGGCCCCTTGTGAGTGGTACTATCTGTGGGCTGGTAGTCTTGGGTTCTATAAGAAAGAAAGCTGAGCAAGCCAGGGGAAGCAAGCCAGTAAGTAACATCCTTCCATGGCCTCTGCATCAGCTCCTGCTTCTTAACCTACTTGAGTTCCAGTCCTGACTTCCTTTGGTGATGAGCAGCAACATGGAAGAGTAAACTGAATAAACCCTTTCCTCCCCAACTTGCTGCTTGGTTATGATGTTTGTGCAACAATAGAAACCCTGACTAAGACACCATAAATTTGGAAAGCCAGAAATACATATAATGCTTTACTCTATTGGTAAGTCATCGTTTTGTGTTGGTACCTTAGTGTTGTCTTTTACATAACTGTGAGCAACTACTTCATCATATACAATAAGTATAAAGAAGGAAAAGCTTGTCTAATTTATACTGAGTTTTATTGCCACTACTATGACCACAAAATGTCGCATTTTATATTTTTGTTTCAACATATTCTTTTCAATGCGATTATTTTCCAGAAAAAATATTTTTTAAAAAAACATAAATTGACTTAGGTATTGGGCATATTATAAACCTCCTAACTTCTAAATAGTCTGTTTAAGTTAAAATTATAGTTAAACTTACCAAAAGTCTCTGCCTTTTGCCTCTAAATTCTCAAAGGCAGAAACAAACTAGAGTAAGATACTTTCTGAAAGTATAACTCATAGATCATGGGAATTGTATTCAAAGACAAAGAACATGATCAACTGTCATTTATCCAAAGAAAGGTAGAATAATGAAAACTGCTATTTTTAGTTTTTTTCTGTGCTGTTGTGATAAAATTCTGTTATAAAAGCATCTTAGAGGAAGAAATCATTTGTTTGGTTACAAATTACAGTTCATCAGTGAGGGAAGTCAGTGCAGGAACTCAGGACAGAAACATGAAAGCAAGAAGAGAAGCATAGACCTTGAAGGAAAGATGCCAAAGGCTTGTTCAGGTGCATTTTCTTATACACTCCAGGGCTACCTGTCTGGGAATGCCACTACTCACAGTGAGCTGTACTCAGCTAAATCTATTAAGAACCAAAAAATGTTAAAATATGCCCACAAGCCAATCATATGGTTAAAGTTTCTCAAGTAAGATGCCTTCTTCCAAGATATGTCCAGATCTGTGTCAACTTGTCAAAAACTATGAAGGGCCATAGTAAAACTCCAATTTCAACAATAATATCAAATCCACAATGTTTAAGGAAATTGTACATGTACAAAATCCATGTTCCATTTTCAAATAAGTATACTGAATTATTGAAATGCAATTATCATTAGTTACAGGAGATTCAAAAGTGGATTTGTGTGGCTCATAGCATTCAGGAGTGAAATGGGATGGATAAAATTTGTTTCATCATACTACCAAATACTTAGGTTTCTCTCATTTATCACATTGTATTTATCTAATGACGTTCTTCAAACATCCCTACATAGTATCTTATCTTCTGTGTACATAAGAAAGCCCAAACTCCCAGGTAGTGATCACAATTTTCCATAAAGACACCACTTTCTAACTCTGAAAAAAAGTGATACTATTTTTTACCACACATTATTTCAGCCAAATATGCACTCATCCATAATATCCTATACATATTCTTGATTTATGATTGTACGAACACCATTTTAATGTACCTGCCATTGTATTCCTTGCCTATTCAGTGCATTAACCTTCTAAAAGATAAATCAATTTCAAATTTTATAGAAATCTTTTACAACTTATTCTGTACTTCACATAAGAATTACTTTAGTTCAAAGTTTTAAAAACTTAGGGAAATAGAAATTAAGAATACATTGAACCTGTGTGTGTGTGTGTGTGTGTGTGTGTGTGTGTGTGTGTGTGTGTGTATGCATTTGCTTTTGTCTACACATGCACATGGATATAGAAAAGAGACGACAATCTTGTAGCTTCATTAAGAGCCATTCATCATGTTTCTTTAATGCAGGTTCTCTCATTAGCTTGTATCTCACTAAGTCAGCTAGGCTAACTGACAAGAAACCCCCAACGATCTCTGCTTCTGCTTCCTCAGTGCTTGGTTTATAGTGCATGATACCATATCAGCTTCATCATCTTCTTTTTTTTTTTTCTTTACATGAGTTCTGTAGATCAAACTATGGTACTTGTGCTTGCAAAGCAAATCTCTTGTAGACTGAGCTATTTCTCTAGCCTCTCAAATATCTTTTTAAATGAAATTAAATCCTTTTATGTCTGAACACACACACACACACACACACACACACACACACTCTCTCTCTCTCTCTCTCTCTCTCTCTCTCTCTCTCAGATAATAGTGAGAATTGTAGTAGTGAGGATGTAGACTTCAGAGTCATGAAGTTGTCAGGATAAGGATTCAGGAATTCAGTGAACCTTGATTCTGTTCTCTCCCATAATACAGCTCAACCTCCATTTCTAAAAGAACTGCTATGTAATTGTGAAAAAAAAATTACAACAAATTAAAGGGCTTCATACAGTAATTATACATTCTTAAAGTTGTTTTCCAACTGAGAGTAAAATATACTGGGATCAATTCCACTAACGAAATCAAATCAACCTTATTTTAAACCCTATCTCTACCACTTACTAGTCTGTGGTCAATGAGGCTTTTAATACTTTAGTTTCTTTTTAGGTACCAACCTTATTACTGAGATTTATTGTTGTTTTTTAATGAAAATTAATGGGAACTTAATCTGAATTTAACAATGTGTTGGATTTCTTGATAACATTCTAATGATTGCTTGATTCAAACAAAAACGATATCCATTATGGATGAACTTATTTTCCTAAGAAAATGTGTATTTATGAGCCTTAAGTTTATTACACGTGCCTGATTTCACTCTATCAAAAGTATATTAGCAATGGCAAGGATATTCCAATGATTCTTTTTTTGCTATTATTCAGTTCATTTATTCCCAGTGAGATCTCAACATTTAGTATGTATTTTATCTTTTAAACATTGACACCTACTAATCTTGCTAACTAGTTTTGTTACTGGTTATAGTTCATGGAACAATATAAAAGGAAATGTTTCACCAAAGCTATAAAAAAAATCATCTAATTGAAACCAATTATGAAACTATCTCTCCATTGAGTTGCTTGAACTAGACTCTTCCCTCATTTTATACTGTCAGACCACATACTAATTTCCTTAAATAACCTACCCAATTGCATTTCAAGCTTTATTCAGTGAGCAAGCATACTTATGATTAAAATTAATAGGCACTAGGCATGGATTGAGAGAAGATTGTAGTTATAGAATTGTAATATGAATATAAGAAAGAATTAAATATCATTGGACCTTCTTATTTTAATTAAGTACCAAAACACTCTTAATCAAGCATATAATTAAATGTAAGAGGAAGCTTATTGTGTACTAATTGCCATTGATTATTAATAATATGCTTATTTATGCAGGCAAACACTATAGTAACATATATCTCCAAACTGTTTCTGAATGACAATAACTGAGTTCTGTATAATGAAACTATTAATGAAATAGAATCTTACAAGAAATGTCAGGAAAGAAAAGAGCTCGGATCTTATAATTCTCTTTGTATAATGTCTCAGTTAGAATAAAAATCAAAACACATCACACGAACTCCTACAGAATAACATCAGTAGTTATTTTCATTTTCTTTTCTTTTCTTTTTTTTTTTTTTTTTTTTTTGGTTTTTCAAGACAGAGTTTCTCTGTATAGCCCTGGCTATCCTGGAACTCACTCTGTAGACCAGGCTGGCCTTGAACTCAGAAATCCCCCCTGTCTCTGCCTCCTGAGTGCTGGGATTAAAGGCATGCGCCACCACTGTCCGGCATTTTCTTTTCTTTTCAATCACAGTATGATTTTTGTAATAATAATATATTTGAGTAATAATACATTGAAACTATATTTTTATAATAAAACATAATTTAATCATTGTTTTAGCACTTAAATAATGGCATTTCTACTGTTTTTTCATAGTAAATATTTATAAATAATTTTCATCATATGGTTTAAATTAATCTCTTTTCTAGTTATTAATGCCATTTAATAATCACTTGTTTATGAAGGAACCACTTTCTAACTGGTTCATAGCAGAAATATGTGTTCTGTCAATAGGACCAAAATCATATGACTGAGTTTCTTAGGACCCAGAGGAGAATCTACTACTATTAGCTGACAGGTCCCATTTCCTAACATGTTCTCATTATTTGCATTATCATTTCTTTTTTAATATTTCCTCTTAACAGATGTAATCTAATAACACATCATATATTATAACACATCATATATTATATCTTTATTATAAAGTTTCTTCCCCACTTCCCATAACAATTGTAACTAAAATAGCTAATATGTGCTTCTGCTGTGGAGTAGACTTAAATCTAATCAGAAAGTCGCTGGTTACTCTGTAGCACTATAGTTTCACTGTTACACTGATGGGCATATCTTGACAGGCAAGTCATCATTATACGATGAAGAAACACAGAAGGGTAAGACTATATTGATGCTATTTCTTCCGTGAGCAATCTGCATATCATCTTATAGAACTATGAAAGAAAACTAGCAAGGATTGTATTTTTCATTAAGCCTCAAGTTCTGGTGCACAACAAAAACCAATAACTACAATTTACACTGTTTTGGGGAGTCTGTAAGATACATCTGACCAATAACTGCAGGTTAAGTAACTCACATGTGACAATGGGCTTTTGTTTGTTAGTCTCTGCCTTCTGGTGAAACATTATCCCCGTGTAGACACTTCAAGAAACTCTTTTATATGAATTTCATAAATATAAACTCTTAGAGGACACGACATGCATGGCACCTAGCTAATACCACAGCATAGAAGAGGAGGGACTCCTAAGTTCCCACACGGCTATGGAGAACCTGCTAACCCTTAGTTGCCTCTTCTCTGAGTCCTTCTGTGGCCCTATCCTCGCACAGTGTTTCCCAGTTTAACTTTCCTCACCATAATACTTTGAATAAAATAATAAATATGTTAAATATTTTAAAATTGTCAACACTAGCACCACATAAACACATGTGTGTTGTAATGTTCATCCATATTAAAATTATTAGATTAGAAAACACTAGGTTATAAATAAGTAGCTTTCATACAAAAATTACAACGGTATATATTATGCAAGGCTATGTGATGTTGTAGTGTACAAGTCCTACGAGATATCAAAACCAAGTTCAGTAAAGCAGATTTATCAATTTTCTTGCATGTTACATTTTATGGAGGGATATTTGAACATATTCATAGTTATCTTGAAATGCTTAATTCATTATCTGTTATCATACTACTATAAAATACACCTCAAAAACTAGTTTTCCTGGCTATATGATACTCAACATTTTTAATCAACAGCATCCTGTGCTTTCTTGTGTTTTTGTCATCTCATGTTTTCTCTCCAAGATCATTTTTAGAGGAATTCATTTATAAGTAAGACTATATGGCCTTCTTTTTCTATAGCTGCTGAATTTACTAAGCACTATTGGCCACCAGAGTCATTCATATTGTTACAAATAAGATAATTTCAATTTTTTACGAAGAAACAGTATTTTGCTAGTGGTATTTACCACACGTTATCTAGTTATTTGAAGATAAGTATATGTGCTAGTCTCCTATCTAAGTATTTATAAATAGTACATTAGTTTACAGTTTAGTCTACTTCAAAATATTAATATAGTCCCTTGGATTTTATATTCAGAAGTAGGACTATACCTTGGTCTGATATTTACATTTCAAGTTCTGGGAACATTCCCCACAGTTCTTTAAGTAACTATGCTAGTCTACAGCCTCTGCCAGGTGAGACAGTTTCTTTTCTACTGTAGCCAGAGACACAATCTAGAGTTCTAGACTATTAAAATTTTCTCTTTGAATTTACTATTTCTTTCCAATTTTCTATCAAAAATCTGTATCTAAAATTTATAAATTCTGACAATTATCAATAAATTTATTTTAATAAGATTTATTATTGAGGATCAATATAATAATCAATATATAAACAATACAATAATATTGAGGATATTATAATGCTTTTTAATATATAATTTACACACCCCTGTTTTAGTCAATATTCCTTATAGTTTTGGATCCTTTTACTCATTAATTTGACATCTGTAAAAATTGTTTATTATTGAGGAGTCTCTGCCTTGTTTGTAAATGACCACTACTGCTACCATAGACTGACTGCCTTCACTTTCCATTTTTCCACTGCTAGGTATGTTGTCTTTAGTGTTTTATTGAGCACTATCTGTAAATGTCTATTTTTTTTTCAGTCACATGCATCCTCGTCCTGTAGTGTCTTTCAGGTTCCTGTTATGTCACAAAAGATAGTTATACACATTATTTTGCTCATGACTTTTGAAGTTTTCTTCTATTTCTCTAGTTTCTGTTGCCCCATATTATTTTTCCCGCTTGTTTTGAACTTTGGCCCCTTTACAAAAGAAGTCATCAACAAAGAAATCACATTTGTTTGCTATTTACAAGCACGGTTATTAAGTAAGAAGCTGAGTGGATTCTCTGAGTACCTTGGTGGCTTTTGAGATGTCTGCTCCTGTCTGTGGGATGATTGTCTCGATTGTTTTGTTGAGAGACTCATTATAACAGCAGGTTTTCTTCCTTTGAACTACTTATACTCTGCATAAAAGAATTTCTGTAACCACCTAGAGAACACATAGCTTAGCCCACAGCTCTCTGGGAGTGAAAGTGGCAAACAGTGTGTGCGTGGAATGTGTCAGTATTTTGAGACATTCGCATATTGGAGCTGCTTATTGCTATGATGTAGAGAATAATATACTCATTTCATAGAATAAACCACCTACCTCCCGCTACGATACGGAAAGAGCAGTTGTCTGCCCTGTGCTCATGGACATTTCTTTGCTTTTGATTAGAACGAAGCAATCTTCCTTTCAGGATGAACTTTACTGCCTCTTTTAGAAGTTTCTACTGGCACAAATTGTTTTTTCTTCTAGTTATAAATTGACTTGTTTTTTCGTTTTTTGTTTTTTTGTTTTTTTTTGTTTTTTTTTCGCTTCCCTTTTAAAGATGTAGCTTTCCACCTCCCGGTAAATTTTAAACCTCCTGTCCTTCCTTTGGTTGTAATTTGTTTCACTTTTTAAAGACTGTCACTTGAGAACTCAGATTTCTCCAGAACTTACTTCACAGTCCTTGTTTGCCACCAACTTGTGATCCTCCTGCCTCATTACCTCAAGTGTTTAGAGGGATGAAGTGCCACACCTATCATCTTAGCAGTAGTTCATTTAGTTACTAACTCTTATGATGGTGTTCGCTTGGCTTTACTCCCTGTGCACTAGAATCTTAATTTTGTGATATTTAATATTTATTCCCTTTTATTTGATAAACTTAAAAAGAGAATAATAGGCCCTGCGTTTAATGATCACACTGATGTACATATACCATTCATTCAACAAAATGAACACTTGAACAAAATAGCAAACAGGCAACTTTTTAAAAAGGGATACATGATAAGAGCGAGAATACAGAGGAAATGGAGATTTGTAGAGCAATGGGACAACATTTTAGGATACTATATTGTCACTACCAATTGTCATATCCTAAAGAATGTGTGACAGCAAGAATGAACTCTAAAGCAAATTATGGACTTCATGATAAGTAATTATTACTGTTAGTTCACGGGTAGTCCAAATCCACTGCTTTGTTACAGGATATTTCTAGCAGGAAGGACTGTGAGTATACAGAAAGTATAAATAGATAAAAACACTCTATATCTTCTGCTCAATTTTGTGGTGAAAGCTGTTATACAAATAAAGGTTTAAAATTAAAAAGTAAAATCATGAAGTGCAGCAAAATGGATTAACAGGTTGAGGTGCTTGCTGCCAAATCTGATGATCTGAATACAATCTCTGGTATCCATATAGCGGACAGAAAAACAAAATCCTTTCAAGTTGTCTTATGACTATCCCATGTGTCCAACTGCACATATAATCATAATCATAATCAAAACAAAATCATTTAAAGGCAAAATTTTGTCATATATTTTTATAGCTCTTCATAATCTTAATACCAATATTAACCTTCACAGTAGCTGTGACAAGGATTATAATTAAACGCATTCAATATTTTGACCCAGAATTGTTCCTGTCTAAAAGAAATACAGGGACAAAAATGGAGCAGAGCCTGAAGGAATAACTGTCCAGTGACGGGCCCAACTTGGGATCCATCCCATGGGAAGTCACCAGACCCGGACACTATTACTCATCCCATGTAGTATTTGCAGACAGGTGCCTAGCAAGGCTGTCCTCTGAGAGGCTCTACTGGCAGCTGAATGAGACAAATGCAAATACTTACAACCAACCATTGGTCAGAGGTCTGGAATCCCTATAGAAGAGTTAGGGGAAGGACTGAAGGAGCTGAAGGGGATGGCAACCCATAGGAAGACAAATGGTGCCAATTAATCTGGACCCCTGGTAGCTCCCAGAGTATAAGTCCAAGGCCCTTGGCACATATGTAGCAGAAGACTGCCTTTTCTGGCCTTACTGGGAGAGAATGTGCCTAATCCTTTAGAGACTTGATACCCCAGGAAAGGAGAATTCTGGGGAGGGTACAGGGAAAAGCATCCTCTTAGAGACAAAGGGGAGGGGAGGGAGTGAAGAACTCTGGGAGGGGGAACCTGGAGGGGTCAACATTTGGAATGTAAATAAGTAATGAATTAAAAATAACTTTCACTTTTCTTGATTCAGATACTTATTTATACAATAGGTTTCATTAATTGTGTTGAGTTATAGAGTCATGGTTTGAATTGAAACTGACTTTATAGCACTTGATTGCCCAGCTAGTGGTGCTTCTTGAAAGGTAGGACAGGCTTTATAAGGGGGTCCTCTCTGATATACATGGGTCATTGGAGGCATGCCTTTAAATGTTAGTTATCTTTACAATCATGGCACACTCTCTGGAGTTGTGAAGCAAATTAAGCTCGCCTCACTAAGTTGCTTGTGTGAGGCAGGTATTACAGCTATTTCAATGCAAAGAGACTGAATATTATATGTGTGTATGTGCACATGTGTCTAGAAGACTAGAAAATACTCATCCACCTTAAATTTTCTGGCATATATTGACAAATCTTCATTCATTTTCAATGGCACCCACTGACTCCTACCTATTTCACTTGTAATACAATTGCTTCTGCTCCATTAGGAGGAGTCTTACTTGACTTCCTTGATATCAACATACCAGGGCAATGTAATAGTTGCATATTGACGTTCATACTACATTTGAGATGGGGAACTATTATCGAGCTGCCTTTCTCTCAGTGTAAGGTGCATTTAATACTGAGAGCTGCCATTCTCTTCATTCAAATATTCCTCATATTCTTATGTTTTCCAGGAACATTTCAGAAACAAAACATACTTTTCAAGTAGCTTGAATACAAAAAGATTATCAAAAAGGCTTATATTGAATCTCTAGGTCTTAGAAATCACAAAGAAAGCACTTTAGATCTGAGCAGAAAATGGTATTTGTAGGCCATGGGTAGCCGTCATTTCAGGGATGTTGGGGCTATAGAAAAACGCTGAAGGCATAGTTAACAGAGTTTGAGATAAACAATGAATAATTTATTATTGTAAGTGTATGCCTAGTACAATAGGAAATTTTCTAGTTTATTAAATTTGTTAGTAAAGAAGTTGGAAGTTTAAGATCTCATTCTTGATAAATGAAAGAAGAATTTACCTTTGTTTGACTTAATTTTTTTTGCTGGCTGAAGCACCTTTATTTTCTTTTTTAATTTTTATTTTTTGATACTTTATTTACATTTTGAATGTTTTTTAACTACTATATTTGAGTTTAATACTTAAATACTTAAAAGTAAAATGATTTGAAATATTTTTTCTTTGTTTTTAAATTAGTTTTTTTATTTAAAATATATTTTTCTCACATAATATATTCTGATTTCAGTTTATTCTTTCTTTATTTCTCCTAGTTCCTTCTCACTTTCCTTCCCATCTGAACCTTCCCCCATTCTATCATTAGGAAACAAAACAATTGCTAATAGATCATAATATGAAACAAAAAAATAAGCAAAAATTAATATGTCAGAACAGGACAAAACACACAGAGACAAAGAAACCCCATAAAAACACTGAACTGGAAGCCATAACCTGATGCAAAGGACCTCTAGGGGGAAAAGAGAGAAGTTTTTGTTTTTTCCTTGTATCACAGCTGCACAATATCTTCTTCAGATCTAGAGACCCATCTGGTCCAGATGTGTCCAGACCTTGTGCGTATGCCTCAGTCTCTGTGACTTCAATGTAAGTCCATCCTGATGCTTTAGAGGGCCTTGATTGGTTTCCTTCTCGTCCTCCATCACCTCTTATGCTATTTCTGTCTCCCTGTCTGCAGAGTTCACCGAACCTTGAAAGTCAAGATTTGATGGAAATATTCCATTTAGGGTGTAACGTTCCAAGTTTTCTCACTCTCTGCATATTATCTAGGTCTGGGTCTCTGTATTAGTTCCTAGCTGCTACAAGAGGAAACTTCTTTCATGATGGCTTATTGAGGCACTGGTATAGCACAATGCTTTTAGGATTCACTTTATGTATTTTGTTTGTTTGTTTGTTTTCAGAATAGTAATATTTGGTTTTCACCTATGTCTCTGGGTATCTAGTCTCAGAAACTTGGTAAGAGAAGCAGTCTTTAGTTTGGGTTCTGTCTATTGGAGTAGACCTTAAGTCAAATCAGATACTGCTCAGTTGTTCCTAAAAGATTTGTGCAATCATTGCACTACCATATCTGTTTGTAGGCAGAACACCTACAAATCCAAGGCAGATCCAAGAGCTTGGTGTTCATGTTTTTCCTTTCATAGCATAAAAATTACCTTCCTGTATCAAAGACACTGGTATGTTGAAATGAAGGTTCTATGTAGGTACAAGGTTGATTTCTCCATGTTCAATTAGTTGTATTGGTGTTGTCTTGGGCTATTGTGTGTGTGTGTGTGTGTGTGTGTGTGTGTGTGTGTGTGTGTGTGTGTGTGTTTGTTGAGCAAAAGGGACTGTAGGGTTACATGACATAAGAGAAATAATTTATTCTGAATTTATTGTTCAATTTAAATAATGAAGGATTAAAATAATGTATAGATTTTGCACATTAGTCATGGGGAAAAAAGCCAAATCTATTCAGATTACTCTAGTTGTATTTATTTTTTGTTTGTTTATTTGTTTCAATAAGGTCTTGATGTGTTGGCCAGACTTGACACAAAATCTTAGGACATCTATTTCTCCTGTCTCAGCCTCTGGAAGCACTAGACTGTGGGTCTAGCATCCATGTTATAGCTAATGTTTTAACTGAAAATTTTGACTGCCACTTCCAGTCATAAATAATTCTTTAGCCTCTGTTTTTGTATTTTTTATTTGAGAGTTGCACAGCCAACCACATAGACATTGGAGGGCAACTTATAAGATACTCAAGAATGTCTTTTTTTTCCAAACTAATAAATTCATTTACCAAAAACTATCACCTTTTATCAAGGACTAAGGTGGGTTTCAGAAGATTTGCTCAATTTTGACTAGGTTTTCCACTTGATTCTTTTTATAAAATATTTTAAGTTGAAATATAATTACAATATTACTCTTCTTCCCTGTTTTTCTTTCAAACATTTCCATATAACTCTCATTTTTCTCTTTCAAGTATATCACTCTTTGTTTGAAGTGTTTCTTAGCCTGAGCACTTTGGCTCCAAATGGCTCCTGAAATTCTTTCTCTGTCTCTGTCTCTCTGTCTCTCTGTCTCTCTCTGTCTCTCTCTCTCTGTGTCTCTCTGTCTCTCTCTGTCTCTCTGTCTCTCTGTCTCTGTCTCTCTCTCTCTCTCTCTGTGTGTGTGTGTGTGTTTCTCTCTAATTCTCTGTCTGTCTTATGTAAGTTCTCCCTTTCTCTTGTTCTCCATCTCTGTCTCTCATTGGTATTTACTATGTTTCACTTATTTGAATTTGTGCAATGGTTCCAATTCACTACAGGCATTACTACCATTAAAGTGAACCTTCTTATGTTCCACATTGTCAGTTTATGGATGAGTAAGTGTACTTGTTTAGGGACTGAAATTGAAGCCTGGATCTAGACCATGAGTTCAGAACAGTACCTATTTCAATTTTAACACAATGAATATATTTGATTCATTGTTGAAAATTCTGGGTACTGTCAAGCTGGCTTGTGATCGAGAACTACAGATTAAGAGGCAGATACTTAACAGTAACGTTTATATTCAATGCTAATATTTGCAGTGCATGTTGAAGGAGCATTCTACGTCATTGAGCATAACCGTGACCATACCCCTTTGGATCGCTATGACTATCCTTTCTAAATAAAATGTTCACTAGTGTATAAATCTGGTTTGAAGGAGAAAATGTTTAAGTCAGAGTCAGACTCATATTTATCAAATCTTTAAGTTAAAACCCCCCTTATCTTGGTTTTCCTATTGTATTGTATTTCAGATGAGATTTCCCCCACCACACAAAATACATATGAATACCAAGGCTGGATGATAGTTTGTCTATCATTTCATGAAAAGTGAGAAAAATGGGGCTCAGACTCTAGTAGCAGCTTGTTCAAGGCCACATGACACAGGTTGGGTATTGTTTTAATATGAATAGAATAATTTTGCCCACTCCACCTTTTTGAATCCCATCATTATGAATATTGTAATACTTTCCGGAAGTCCACAGAAGCTGTGTATAAATGATTTGACCACTAGCATGGCTCATTATAGGTATTACTACCTGGCAAGTTACATGTGCATACGTGTGCAGCAATGGCTGGAGCTGTATTTCTAGGTGAAAGCCCTTGGTGTTTAACATGAGTGATGAGGATATTGTATGATCACCGGCTGACAAATCCACCAATTTTCTTCAACTAAACCCTCTTTTTCAGGCTTCACATGCTCAGCTTCATTATCAACCAAAGTTATTTCTGTTAGCGTAAAACCCATAGCTTAGTACTCTTGCTTTATAATATATTCTATTTATACTCACAGGCTTTTCGTGTTCCTTGACAAGAATCTACCCTACACTTAAACTTCTTCCATCCTCCCATGAGGATCTGAACTGTTACTTCCTCAGGTGGGCAGCTGCTGTTTCTCTCTTTATATTGAATCTCCTGGCTCCAAGGGTATATGTGAATTTTCCCTTACTACACTTGGCATTTACTTTTTTATTATGTGTACAACATATGGATATTTTCAGACAGACACCTACAGCTTTTGTTCAGTAACAGCTCTTAGTACACTGCATAGTGCCTGGGACATGAAAGTGCTAAGCAGCTGCAGGCTGCATTAATGAGTCAAGAGTAGAGAGCTCACAGAAGTGCTGGGGTCTACTCTCAGATAGAAGGCTGCTCTCTAAACCACTTGCTACCTCTCTCAATGTTTGTCCTAGGGTTGGCTTTGCAATAAAGCTTCTCGTGTATTATGGAACTTTGGTTAATGTTTATTCATGTCTGCCCTATGATCATAGTTCAGCTGGAATGATTTTAAGCAGATCAAAGTTGTGTTTAAAATATAGGCATACCAACTCTTTACTGTCTGAACCTTGGCTGGAATCATTTCAATGATGAAGTTCATTGAAAATGTGTTCCCTTTTCATTTTCTCACTATCCCCTGCCTGTGGCCTACAATTCCAAAATCCCTATGTAGTTCATTCTCAGAAGTTAATTGAAGATTGAAATGCAGAACTTCAAAATGATGCGCAGAGCTCTACTCAAACAAACTTCTCTATTCTTAGGTGTCTCCAAATGATCTAAATGAAACATTCCTATGTTCTGACCAAAAATTTATGTAGTGCCTATTTGCTTAATGTTTTTGTTGTTTATTAAGAATACTGCATATTACCAGGAAGTGTGTAAGTTATTGATACCACATGACTTCATCACACAAGCAATGACCTCTGCACCGCAGTGTCTGTAGTGATTACATGTTTATAAGGTAGCTATGCCTAGTCTCTTCAAGGCTAAACATTAATTCATTAATGTAAAGAGACAGCACATACGTTTCTGAAATAAAATTATTTTTAAAATAAGTCTATATAGTACAAAGTTTAATTATAATGTTTTGTCCTAGGTAACTTAAATCCTGTCATGATTATTTCATTCATGAATTCCTTTATAATTAATAGAATAAAATAGAGAAGCTAAGTAGTCAATTTTATATATATCGTACCCCCACAAAATAAGATAATTTTAGTTTATGAAAGTTATTTCTAATCAATTTATTGCTGATACACACCATAAAGACATAGCCCAAAGTGCCACAACTGATATACCCATGTTTTACCACTAAAACAGAGCTGGAGAAAGTAAAATGGGACAAAGCAATGCTTTGTTGATGTCCTTTCCACACAATTGTAAATTTGCTGGACTCATGCCAAATGGTAACACTTGACATCATAGCCATTCTGTTGCTATAAACCAGGGCTGGTACAAAACAACTTTCCACTGCATAATGGCTGCTGTTTTTGCTTAAAATTAATTGCACATGTGTTTAATTATATAGCAGCTCTTGAAAGTGATTATATAAAATGTTATTTCTTCGTGGTCTTGCTCTCATCTCTGAAATTATAGTTCTCTATATCTGAAAGCAACAATGAATTTTAATAAAGGGCATAGTTTGCAAATTGCTGCTCCCAGGATGCTGCCACTGACTGAAAAACTTCTTTTAGAAAATGAATGAAGTTCTATTGTCTTTGTTCACTTGCCAGAGAGACCAGAATTACTTCTCAAAGCCTCCAGAGGGCGCTGAGATTATAATTAGTTGAGATTGGAGCGCGGCCACCACTTTGCCGAGGCCTCCATCATCCACTTATGTCTGCAGACTTCAGTTTTGTTGCTGCTGCTTAGGAGGTTGTTGTTTGTTTGTTTGTTTGTTTGGTCACTGTGTCCCTCTTACCCGCATATGCCTCCCCCTGGCTGTGCGTCAGCACAGCTTAGTGGATGTCTTAGAACAGAAAGAGAAAAGGCAGACATGCCTAATGGCACTCTACCATTAGGGGGTGTGGTGGCTTTAGATTCTTCCCTACCTTGTTGTTGTGGCTCAGTGGGCTTAAGCCTACCATGTTGCCTTTGGCTAGGTCTTGATGAGGATCAAAGCCCATTACCATCTGCTACATGATAGGATCTGTAGGAGTCAGCAGAAAAGCTTCCCTTTGACTAAGCAAGTCTCTTCCCCACAGGGCAAAGGGTAGGGAGGGTAACACGCAAGGCTAGACCAAGATTCCCTTAACGTCCATGCCTCTTTTCTAGTCCTATAACAACAGATCACCAATATGCTGCCAATCAAATTGTTGCAGGCTTAATATACGCATACCCCCTCTTTCCACCTCTGCAATGACTATTTCACATGTCTTTTGCTATGAAAAAAGGAGTCTTCATCAGTTACCAACAGCCACGCAGATGAAGATCATCAACCCTCCTGATAAAGCAGAGTAGGTCTTGCTGGCCAGGAATGACCGCTCCAAGTGCAGCATCTGAAGAGACTGCCAGAGCCTGGTATCCTCCGGACTGGGTCTCACCCATGATGCAGGCACAATTTCTCTTTGGAGATTGCCCTTCCTAGTCAGATTTGTTTACAGAGACTTTGCATAGGGTTACTATGTTGGATAAAAGATTTGTTGCAGCCTTGATATTGGGGAATCACAGCCTTAATAGGTAGGATTATTAGATTTGCCTTATCTACTCCATCCTTAGTTAAAGAAATTCACACAGCAAACCATGTAGATTAGTTACCCAAAAATGTGTCGATAGCGCTGATAATTCCGGAAAATATTGACAGGGAACTTAAGGATATGCATAATGCTTTAGAAGAAGCAGTTCTATTTTTGGGTGTCAAATTCAAAATACTAAGATCAGGCCCTCAGTGCATTGCCATTCACTATTCTGTTGGGTTAGCATAACCTCTTTGGAATATAGTACCTCTGAACATGACCGGTCTAAAACTCCGTCTCATTTAAAGGGTCTTTAGAGCAATTGTAATTTGGCTTTGGGTACAGATTCTCTGCATTATAAGATCATGGATATTAGTAATTCTAGAATGGGATCCACTTCCATTGAGGAAGTATCTGCAGCTTTTACCTTGGCTATGCATAGGTTCACTTCCTCATCTTCCTGGATGACTTTGCTGATAAATGGAGAAATTGCAGTTGGTTCATTCTTACTGGTTTTACTTCTCCTTCCAGTATACATCATGCAAGTCAAGTGGTCAGCAACTCCACTCACAAGCAACGTTTGCTCACTAAAAACAAAAAGGGGGAGGGAGATGCCAGGTCGAGCATGGCCTTGGTGAGAACAGAATGACATGGTTCCTGTCCCTGGGACAGAGCCACTGGACTTGGGCCTCCATTAGTGTCCATGGCTGCCATGGGCATAAGGCTTGTGTGTATAATAGTACACAGTTTTCACCTTTCTTCAGGGAATGCCCTCTCTGTTAATGTTAATGACTCCATGATGATCTGAGACAGCAGGAGTCTAGAAGACAATGATGTGGCTACTGTCTTAGCAAAACGGGAAATGTTGGGACCTTCAGGAAAACCCTTAAAGCTGTGGAAAAGAACTCTAAAACACGAGTTTGAAAATATATAACTTTTTAGCTATGTAAAAAATAAGGAAGCAATATGAATTATGAGGAGCTTCATGGATCTAAAGGAGCAGATGCAGCTACACTGAGCCAGCTTGTCAGGAAGATGGAAAGACAAGCAGATACAAATGCAGACAGATTCCTGAGTTACTGAGAGTTCAGGCCCAGGTATACTAGAAATGATAATTTAAAGACCAGGCCCCACCAAGCCTAACAGAGACAAGTAGATCTCTGAATTCTTTTGCAATATTAAAAAAAAAATGTATGTTTTCTGTCTCTTAAGAAATAATGAGCTAGGGTCAGAAGATGCTGATTCATAGGATAATCAAAAAGAAACCTGGAGTAAATGACTGGGTTGCTATGTAACATTAAAAACTGGCCTTACAATCTGAATGAGATGAGCTAGCAGAAAGTTATAGCAGTTCTTTTTTGTTGTTGTTGTTTTAGGTTTTGTTTGTTTGTTTGTTTGCTTGGTTTTTAGGATATTTACTTTATTTACATTTCAAATGTTTTCCCCAATTGCATCCACAATAATGTCCAGGTAAGGTGACTATATATGGGATGGATCTCCAGGTGGAACAGTCTTTGTAAACCTTTCCTTCAGTCTCTGCTCCACACTTTGTCTCCATATTTCCTCTTGTAACTATTTTGTTCACCCTTCTAAGAAACACTGAAACATCCACATTTTGGTCTTCCTTTTTCTTAAGCTTCATATGGTTTGTGAATTGAATCTTGGGTATTCTGAACTTTTGGGCTAATATCCAGTTATCAGTGAGTACATACTGTGTTTGTTCTTTTGTGACCTAGTTACCTCACACAGAATGATATTTTCAAGTTCCATCCATTTGCCTGTGAATTTCATGAAGTCATTGTTTATAGCAGGTGTGTAAATGTACCTCATTTTCTGTATCCATTCCTCTGTTATTCTGGTGAAAGCTGTGCTATCTGGAGATCTCTGAAGACTGAAAAGAGTTCTTCAAGAATATTTTCTAATGGGATTTTTGAGTTGGTCAGAAATCCCAGGAATTACTTAAAGAGCTGACATAGCGCCTTTCGACTGCATTCTAGCAGCTAGCCAGAGAAGGATGTCTGAAGAGAGAACACAGCTCTCTTAAACTTTTTTTCTGGCTGTCTAATTTTGATCAGAAAGCTCAAAAATTTTAGAATTTTTTAACAGGATTTCTGACGTAGTCAGAAGATCCAAGTATTTTTATAGCAGCTTTTCTGACTTTGGTCAGAAAACCCATAAGCTATTCAGATAGCTTTTAGAATTTTTACCTGAAGAGAGAGCTGTCTTAACCAGAGAGTTTTTAGAATAGCAAGAAAAAGATGTGTAGAGCAGAACAGAACACACACACACACACACACACACACACACACACACACACACACACACACACAGAGAGAGAGAGAGAGAGAGAGAGAGAGAGAGGGCGCAATCTGAAAAGCCATCTCAGCAGAATCTAGGCTGCCAGCATGAACCCCCAGTTTAACTTTTAGTCCTTTGTTTTTTCCAAAGCTCACCAACAGCTCCCTCTAGGGAATGCTGATTCTTGACATTTATTTGTTTGTTTTGTTGTTGGTTTTGCTTCTTAACATTTCAGAATGTGCTGTATTTATGCTATTCATCGATACCCAATATCAACAGCATAGCAGGAAGTATGTCCTCATTTCTGACCCAGTATAAAATGATGCCTTGGTATCTGATCTCTAAACTGTTGCAATCTCCTAAATGATATATATAAATTGGTTGCTAATGGGGCACAGTAGTACAACACTTAGTTTAACTGTAGGAATTGTGTGTTATACTCATGGCCTATAAGTTTTTATTATTCCATTTATAGAAAATAGATGAGAGGATATGTTCTCCTTAAGTAAAAGACCTTTCTTAACTTGGGAATTCAAGGAAGCCTCAGAGTGTTCATTTGAGATCTGAATTAAAGTTATGAATTGTTCTTGAACTATTTTACAAAATAATCATTGCACATGCCTGACAAAAGTAGCTCTACTTTTACTAGAGCTTCAGGTGCAGGTCAGGAGAGGAGTGAAAGGCGACATTTGTGCCATTTCAAACATTAGCAATTATACTTTCCCTACAAATAAAGCACAAAACACAAAGGAAATAATTGCCAGATAAAAGCCCATGCCTTTTATTGTATTGATTTAAATTTGAAAATAAAAACAACTTGCTACAAAGGTTAATGTTTAATAAAATGTGATTATTTTCAAAATGATCATTTGCACACAAGCCATAGTTTAGGTAATCAGTATTATATGCATTTTATGCTATTTTTAATCATTGTCTTAATTATTCTGAGATAGATTAAAATGTTTTTTCTTTAACCTTAAAAAACAACCCCTTCACCATGATATGTACAATTGTAACACCTAATTAGGTTTTAAAAGTCTGAAAAATTATGATTATTCAAAACAAATATCTTCCCAAAATAGAAACACAATATTGATCCTGTTTATATATTTGGATAGTTTTATTTTTTACAAAAGTGTATGTGTTTGGGTGTATATATGTATGTGTGAATACATGTGTTTGTTTGTGTGTGTACTTACAATCCATAATATTTCTCAATTTTAAACTACATATGTTGCTAGTCTTGGATTTGAAATGTCTAACTGTTGGAATTATCATATTTTGCGGTTTACACTAAGTCATCTACTGTAGAGAAACCTACCTCTGACTCATATAAACCTGTTTAAGTTCACACCAGAGTGTGATTGTTGGAGAATTTCACAAATGTTATACTAACCCACCCCAACTTCCTTCCTTCCAACTCCTCTTCTGCTTCTCCCCATCATGTCTGCCTTGCAAATATATATGGTTCTTTTAAAAGCCACTGTTCACTTAATGCTTTCAGAACCTGTAAGGCCATTGATTAGGCCATCGGCAATGATAGGGGAGCAATGTAACCTCTCTCCCACTCAGAGCTATCAACTGCCAGTGATGAGTAATATTTCATGGGCCCATCCCCAATTCATACTTGGACTTTGGCTGGCTTGATCATTTGCATACAGACATTGGCATACAGACAAGACACTGATAAGTATTCATTTGATATTAGGTTCATTTAGAAACAAAAAGTAACAGGTTCACTTCATGGAACCATGACCTACTCAATCATGGGCTCTAATCCCAGTTACCAGTCTTGGTATAAATTCTCTCTTGTTGGGTAAGCCTTAAATCCAAGCAGAGCAGATGAAAGTCTTCTGTCAAATAATGAGATCAGGAGATCACCAAAGATGCCACTTTAGGCAGACTTTATGGTATTTCTAATGTCTTTGTAAACAACAGATTTCCCAAGGCACTTGAGCCTTTCATGCGTTTGATGGTCTCATTTGATGACTGTTACAGGAGTGAGTAGCAATGTGTCACTGTCTTTATCAAGAAAGTCTCTGCTGTACTGTAATATAATAAGATTTAGGATTCCTGGAGCCAAGTGAGATAGTATTCAATTATGGCCCTACTGAGAAGTTCAAGTTTCATGCTTCCAGCTAAGAGATATGATTCAGGTCCTCTTCCTCTGATGATTTATTAGGATGCTATACTTCCAAGGCTTGAAGTTATAAATTGTGGATTATGAAAGATGAGGTCTATCACAAAGATCTTTTAAGCCTAGTAATATGTGACAAGCTACTTCACAATACTACAGCATCTGTAGCAACAGATTTGTTAACATAATAAATATATGACCACCAAACACCAAAAAATCCCCACTGTTGTCATATTTTTAATTAAATGAACATAAGAAACATCAATACATGTGAACTTAAAAGTATATCAAAGTACCATCTCATAGATCTAATAGCTGTATCCCCTGGTTCTTGAAATCAACTCGAAGCTACCATGTGTCTACATTTCCCCCAGAGGAAATTTCACCTGATCCTTGTGCTAAGTTATTGGAAATTTCTAGAAGCTTGCATGCAAAATATTTATATAACTTAGGTACTCACAATGAAGCAACATATATTAGATACTCAAATATATTTTAATAACATTTATAGGAAGACCTTAAGTCTTATAATTTTATACATCAAGGTAATGCTATATGAATACAATGTATGGTTAGAACAAAGAAGATTCAATATTTTAATGTTTATTATATTGCTAATATATGAAACAGATACTCTGTACCAAATTTCTCTAATTTTTAGAATTTAGAAATGCATGTTGTAGCCAGGCAGTGGTGGCACATGTCTTCAATCCCAGTACTTGGGAGTCAGAGACAGGCAGATTGCTGAGTTCGAGGCCAGCCTGGTCTACAGAGTGAGTTCCAGGACAGCCAGGGCTATACAGAGAAACCCTGTCTCGAAAATAAAAAAAAGGAAAAAAAATGCTTGTTGTAATTTTTTTGGTTTGTCACATATTATAAAGAATTATACAATGATGAACTTTCTAATAAATACAATAAGATGTCTATAAAGATCCATTTAGTAGAAAAACACTTTGCAAGACAAAACAAGTGTAGATTTAATATATTAATGAATTTCCCAGCTCTTCCCAAACTTGTCTTTGCTATTTTTCTTGGTTTTGAAAGATTTGAATGAATTTTTTATGCTGCTTCATATTTGATAGTATATTTGTATACTCATATTTGAAGTATAGAGGACAAAGAACAAACTATACTTTTATTCCAAAACTGTCTCTTCTATTGATAAAAATCAAAATAAAGGCACCTGACCTGGAAAGTCAGTCTGCAGGAGCACCAACATCTTCTTACATCGCTACAAACCCACAGACTGCCAAGGCTTCTGTCAAATATTTTCCTATCAAATTCAGCATAAATCTTAGTAAGGTTTCTGCAAACCATGGCATATTTGTCTAGAAATAAACATGAAATATAAAATCATAATTTCCCCTCAATCTTGGGACCTAACATTCAATTTTTACAATAGTCCTCACAAACACCAAGCACTTTTCAGTAAATGGCTCAAAGTCACCCATGAATCTGTCTTAGGTAGGGAAGGAAGTCACTGAGCCTCTAAATTTGTATACTGTGTCAGCAAGGAGAGGATCTAATTTGTACCTTTCTTGGAGGAGAATTGGGACTGATGGATATTCCCCACCTACTTGATCCTTTTCTTTCATGACTCCCATTAACGGTGTTCTTTTTACTCAAGGGCAGCCGGAGAAAATTCTCGTGCAATTTTCCATTCTTTTGTATTATCTCCTACATTCAAATTCTAATGTTTATGCTATTGTGTGAATTCTAAATACATCTATAATTTTTATCACAGAATACGTTCTTTTGTGAAATAAGATCTGATGAAATTATTCTTTGATTATAAGGTGAACACAAATTCAAGGATTACACATTAAGTCAATAATGCAGGCTTTTTAAAAATACAATGGGTTTATAAGAAAGACAATATTCAGAAATTAATGTGATTTGAGACTATTTATAGTTTCTTTTATTTACTGAATATTAATTTTCTTTATCCACTATCATAACTATCTGCTGTCTGTAAATAAAATAAATTATTTACTTTTCTTTCATTGATTTATAGAAGTCATTTAGATAGTATGGATCTTAATCCTTTGACTATAAAGTATTTGTATATATTTTCCTCTAAATAATTCTCCCCAGAACTGAAAGTCTGATACATAAATGTTGCAGGAGTAACCACAAAACAAAAAAAACCAAACAAACAAAAACAAAACAACAAACAAAGCAACAACAACAAAACTATCTTGAAATGCATCAGTGAAATTCTGTTCTATCTTCAAAAACACATAATTCATTGAAGACACATGGTGGAAGGTTTCATCTGACATAGTGGAAATGGTAGGAAAATCCTATAGCAGAGAAAACATAAGAAGAGTCCAGAATGGAGTGCACCATCTGCTAGGGCTCTTTTTATGGGATTCTGCTCTGGTTGGTAATAGAGTCTCTTTTCCTTCCACTGTAGCTATAGCTCCCCCTGTTTTTGTTTGCTTGCTTGCTTTTTCATTTTACTTTGCATTGTGGAAGAAAT
The DNA here is from genome assembly GCA_028551405.1 of Uromys caudimaculatus. Taxonomy (NCBI): domain Eukaryota; kingdom Metazoa; phylum Chordata; class Mammalia; order Rodentia; family Muridae; genus Uromys; species Uromys caudimaculatus. The sequence continues at coordinate 49,474,053 of CM052718.1, read as the reverse complement.
GCTCTCACAATGCATTTAATTGGGAAGAAGATACAGGGTACTTTGCATAATTGAGACAGCCTTGTAGCGTCAGTTTCTATACCACTTTCTATTTCTTTCTTGATTATTTATTTATCTTTAAAACACAATCTCTGTTCTCTCTTTATAATGAGGGCTGAATGGTCTCGGCCATCCTCCTGTTTGAGCTTCGCAGCAAACTAATTACTTAATGCTTATTATTTTGTGGTAGTAAATGTATTCTAGTTATAGATTCAAATAGATTATACAGAAAATAAGATTTTCATTCTTGGTTGAGTGGAATAACAATATGTTTTCTTGCCATTCATTTCAGGAAAACATTTCCAAGAAAATTATCTCTGAGATGTTAATTTCTTTCTATCACCAACATGTACAAAGTCTCTTCCAGCCCACACAAGAGCAAATCCCAGCATGGAGAGAGAAGTTGGACATACACTCTCTGCCCAGCCAGGGGCTCCTGGAAATAATTAGCTACTGAGAAATGAAGGAAAAGTTTTCTCTAAGAATGTAATGCCTGGTATGTTGACTGGTCCCCAATAAAGGACCATACACATCCAAAAAAATGTTTGGGTGCCATTTATTAGTCTTGAAGAATTTTAAAATAAGATAAAAAGCTGGGTGACAAAGGATAGGGGATGAATGATGGAAAGGATTTGAGAGAGATCTGAATATGATCAAAATAGTTACGTGAAACTCTCAAAAGGGAATATATATATATATATATATATATATATATATATATATATATATGAAGAATGTGGGATTTTTATATTGTGAAATAAGCCAAGAACAAAAAGAGAAGTATGCATGATATCACTTATAAGTGGGATTAGATCACATAGATCTTAAGGTATAACAGTAACAGTATTCATCAAGGGCTGAGGAGCTTACAGGGGAGTATTGAATGGCCAAGTATTGGTAAATGAAAATGAAGTTATAATAAGATAAGAGAAAGAAATTCTATCTACTGAATGGTAGGCTGACTAGAGATAACAGTTGTGAATTATATATCAGAACCTGGATAAAATATTATTGGATGATATCATACTGTAAATATTAACATAAATGTTTGAGGATACATAATTAACCTAACTTAGTTACTATAGTTTGTAAAAGGATATCAAAACTATACCATTATTATTTCATTATAAACATACACCATTATTATTTCAAATTATTTTTTAATAGAACTACCAAACTAAATTTAACTATACAAAAATGAGAAAGCTGGGTACTCTTCCATGTAGAGTAGCCCACATTATCATCATTTTCGTCTCTTTTTTTCTTATAAACTGACTTGATTCAGAAAATTTGGAAAGTATTTGAAAACCCTATGGTGAATGGCTGGTGCTTCCATGATATAGCTGCATTGTAGTTTTAACATTTAAATATACTTTGACTTGTGTAGATAATAACAAAATGTAATTCCATAATAATAGATTTCAGAATAAATTAAGTTTATAATTATTGAAGTCTATGGTTATTTTAATGTAAAATAATCTGAATATTCATTGACATTCAAATATTTCATAATTCTTTGTGTAGCACAGTGACAGGAATATATTTAATTAAGAAAAAGTATCCACTAATTAGACAATGTAAGCTCATGTAGTTTAAGACAGTAAAATATTTCTTATATTTAACACAAATATTCCATTGTAAAAATATAAGACAATACATTCTTATTTAATATGTCTCATGTTACTGCATTTTTGAAGTATTAGCTGGGTTTATGATTTAGAAGACAAAGTCTTCTAGGTTGCTTTTTAAAGTGTTTAGATAAATACTGGCATTGTTTAGTAAATAGTAACAAAATCAAACTAAAATTATTGGCCAGCCAGTGCTTGTAGAGTTCCATTTCAGTATGTTTTTGTCAAAGGGAAAAATAAAAGAAAGTCTAATATAATTAAGATAATCCAACACGTTCCTTAAAAATTTAAAAAATGAATGGACTTAACCTTTCTCAAACTATTGGCCTTTTGTTATTAATGAGGTCAGTGAAATTGTTAATCAGAAAGGAAATGCCTTAAAATTAATTGTAATTGACCTTGTGTAAGGTACATTATCTTCAAAATGGACTTTCATCTAAAGATAAAATAATTTCAGTTAGACTATGGGCCATTAAGTCATAGCTGCTGTAATTTTTTTCACCTGAATATTATTTCTTGTCATTTAAATATACCGATTAATTTCTTTCATTCTAAAATGTTGATCCCCACACTAAAAGCAACATTACAAGAATGTATAATATAAGGCAATCCAAAAAAACATTGTAAAACGTAGCATGTTCAATTTTCTCTCTTATTGTATACATCCTTTATGGCTTTAGCATATATTACAATATTTTGTATAAATTTAAATGTTTTTACTGTTTTATGGGAGCCATTTTATGTATGTAACATTGATTTCAAGTTCATTGTTTCTAAAAGGGACTATCATTACAGATCATTTAGACTCACTTTTGTAGATATTTTAAAGGAAATTTGGAGAGAGAGAAACACATACATTGAACCTCTAAACATCTTTTGGAAAAATGGCAGGGATCCTAATTTTTTCATATTTAGGTGATGGAAAAAAATTGCTAGTGTCTTCCTGAAACAATTTAGAGATAATTCCAGACTTGTTCTCTTACCATGAATAATGAAAATTAAATAAAATACATGAAGTAATGTCTTCAGGCATTGAATAAAAGGAAACAGAATACCATATCCATGATGAAAGATGTGTGAAGTGGGTCCTATGTTTTTGAAGTTTTCCTTGTTATGTGGAATGTGACTTTGCAATATATCTGTCTCTTGTTAGCTTGAGTCTACATAAAATAGAGCAAGGTGTGAGAAGGCTACCACACTTGTGGACAGGATACAGAGAGAAGCCATGCAAGGGAACAGAAACTTGAGGCACTGGCAAAGCTCACTACATACGCTGCATAGAAACAGGAACAGTGTCAAGTGCACATACATATACAAGGCCCAGAGTCCACTAAGTCTCAAGGAGAGCGATGACTGAAGAATTGAATCCAGAACAAGACTATTGAAGACTAGGTAGTTCTTGGAATTTAATCCTGATGAACCCTTGTGACTTTGCTGAGCCCTTAAAAAAATTACTTGAGGCCCTAGAAAAGCCAAAATGTGAAAGTACTTAGCCATTCCATAAATTCAATATTCCTAGAAATATGTAGAAAATAAAATTTACCAAAACACTTATAGTTAGAAGCACACTATATTATTTGGGGATCCTGGTACTGGACATGTGACAAAAGGGAAGAAAGTATTACAAAATGACAATTACACACCATGTTCCTTCCCATTATTCATAGCAGCCAAAGTAAAAGTGGCCATCAAGTAATGATAAATAAAGTAGAATGTTATTTGAAAATAGAAAACAATAAAGGTCTGTCATTTTGGAAAACATGAGCTTGGAGAACATCATCTAAAACAAAATAAAGCACAGAAAAATATCTTTGCAACATTGGAGTATGATGGCCATCAACATATTTGGACAAAAATCACAAAATATACAAAATATAAAATATAAAAAGAACCATTTTTACATGTTAAGAAATATTACTTTGGCAATATAAAGTAAGCACAAGAAAAATTTCATAGTATGACATGTTTATAAGAAAAGAAAAGAAGAGAAAACTAATTCTAGAGGCTGGAGTTGGATTAGTGACTAAGAGCACACTGGCTGCTTTTCCGAAGACCATGGATTCAATTTTCAGCATCCTTATGGCAGTTAACAACTGTTTCTCAGTTCTAGGGCATGTGATGCCTTCTTTTGGCCACCACAGGAACTGCATAACTATGAAGAGCAGATATATATGCAATCCAAATATCCATACATATGATAAATAAATAAATAAATAAATAAATAAATAAATAAATAGCATCTCCTCAAGTCAAATACTTATTTTAAAAAGCAAGTATTGTCACTTGATTTTTGACAAAGGAGCTAAAACCACTCAGTGGAAAAAAGACAGCATTTTCAACAAATGGTGCTGGTTCAACTGGTGGTCTACATGTAGAAGAATGCAAATTGATCCATTCCTATCTCCTTGTACAAAGCTCAAGTC
>CM052718.1:49443452-49469463 GCA_028551405.1 Uromys caudimaculatus | reverse complement strand
TACATCTACACAATGGAGTACTACTCAGCTATTAAAAACAATGACTTAATGAAATTTGCAGGCAAATGGATGGAACTTGAAAATATCATCCTGAGCGAGGTAACTCAGTCACAAAAGAAGGAACATGGTATGTACTCACTGATAAGCAGATATTAGCCCAAAAGTTCAGAACGCCCAAGTTTCACTTAACAGTAACCGCTGGACTGAGAGTGAGGTGCCAGATGGAGGAGTTGGAGGAAGGTCTGAAGGAGCTGAGGGAGTTTGCAGCCCCATGGAGGGAGCAAGAGAGTCAATTGGCCTAACCCCCCCCCTCGGTCCTCCTGGAGTTTGGACCACCAACCAAAGAATACACATTGATGGACTTATGGTTTGGACCACATATGTGGCAGAGGATGACCTCGATGGCCATCAGGGTGAGAGGAAAGGCCCTTGGGCCTGAGGATGTTAGAGGCCTCAGTAAAGGGGAATGTCATGGCGGGAATATGGGGATGGGTGAACGGGGGTGGGTGGGTGGGAGGTGGAATTCCCTCCTAGAGGCGGGTTGGGGAGGGGACGGGGGGTATCCAAAGAGGAGACTCAGAAAAGGGGAAACATTGGAAATGTACATAAAGTATCAAAAATAAAAAAGGAGGAAAAAAATGCAAGTATTATTTATCATAACCACAAGGATCGCATGGTTGTTTTGTGTGTTTCAGCTGTTTTCCAATAAAATATTTTAGTAAGTGGTAAATGTGAATTGCTTATTTGCCCCTTTGGGCTAATGATGCTTTGTTATTGTTTTCCCTATTAGAAAAATTCCAGAGCAATTCATAATTAAGTTCAGTCTTTCAACTCCTTTTCTTTAGTAATCAACCCTGTTTATTTTTTATGTACTCCTTTTACATACTGAACGCTGCCCTCCTCTGTGTGTTTAACACACATAGTCTCTCCTCATCTTCCCTCCCTTTCTCCTCTGAGAAGATGGAGGCCTCTCTGGGTATCTCCATGTGGGACTGTAAAAGACAGCCTGGTTCCTGGTCGAGCACAGGTTTAAACCCCAGCGACCCAGGAGGGGGTAAAAACCCTACAAGGGACAAGGGACTTGGCCATGCTCCTGGAAACCAGGCTGCTGACATGTGGCAGCAGCTCTCCATAGTTCTGTGAATACCAGTCATGTAGCCCAAACCCTTCCATAGGTAGAGGTGTGGTCACGTAACGTCAAGCCATCCCCATGTTACCACCTAGAGGCTTAGCAACTCCCTTTCCCAGTCACCATTTCAACCTTACCCCTTTCTGAGGTCGCAGGGGGTACGGATTCACTCATGCCACTCTACACCATGACAATAAATGCCCTGAAACCCTGGACTGTCTCTCTTCATCCGGATCTGCTGTGGAGAACAATGGAATAGGCCATCATCTAAAGAGCCGCTTCTAGTCTTCCTCAGAAGGCCTCCCAGTGCTCCCAGCCACGGCCACCACCAAGCCCTTACTTCATTCTCAGCTCTTCCACAGCATCGCCTAAGAGGTTGGGAACCTGACGGAGCCAGCTTCCCTGTGATCCCTGGGACCCCTGGCTGCGCTCCCCCACCCCCTGGCAGTGTCTCCATGGGGGCTTCTTACAGCTGGACACCCGTCCGGCAGTGCCATGGGATGAGCACAGTCAAACTTCCTGTGTCCAGCCTCTCCAAGGGGCCCCCGAGCCTGGGTGGATATGTGGGACTTCCCACCATCCCCTGCCATTTAATCCAACATCCCCCCCCCCCCCCCCCCGCACATCAAGTCTTTGCAGGGCTAGGTACATCCTTTTCCTCTGAGGCCAGACAAGGCAGGGCAGCTAGAAGATTATATTTCACAGACTGGGAACGTTTGGGATAGCCCCCATTCCAGCTGTTAAGGGGCCCACATGAAGACAGAGTGGCACATATGGGGGGCTAGGTCCAGCCTGTTCAGTCTCTGAGAGTCCCCAAGGGTCCAGGTAAGTAGACTCTGTTGGTCTTTCTATGGAGTTCTAACCTGATTTTAGTTGCAATTTTCATGTGTAGGATGACTCTCATAGCTTTCTAGACATTGTGACACATTTCACAAAGTTGAAATTCAGAAGTTCATCCAGCATTATTATTTTTTGTTTTGATATAATTCCCAAGATTGTATTTTATTGTTCTCTGAGTATAGCCACAATACACAAGTACTGAGTAAATAACTGAAGAGCCATGGTTTGTTTATGTGGCTGTTTGCTTGCTTTTTTTTTTTTTTTTTTTTTTAATTCAAATGTTTCCTTTTATTTTTGTAGCTGTAACCTTTTTTATGGGATATTTTATGTATTAACATTTCAAATGTTATCTCGTTTCCAAGTTTCCCCTCTGCAAGCCCCCTATCTCATACCCCTCCCTGTACTTTTATGAGGGTGCTTCCCCACCCACCCACCTACTCCCACCTCACTGCCCTGGCATTCCCCTACACTGGGGCATCAAGCATTCACAGCACCAAGGGCCTCTCCTCCCATTGACGCTCCACAAAACCATCCTCTGCTACATAAGCAGCTGGAGCTATGGGTCCCGCCATGTGTACTCTTTGGTTGGTAGTTTAGTCCCTGGGAGCTCTGGGTGGGGGTTCTGGTTGTTGATATTGTTGTTCTTCCTATGGGGTTGCAAACTCCTTCAGCTCCTTCAGTCCTTTCTCTAACTCCTCCATTGGGGACCCCATGTTTAGTCCAATGTTTGGCTGCGAGCATCTGCCTCTGTATTTTTCAGGCTCTGGCAGAGCCTCTCAGGAAACAGCTATATCAGGCTCCTGTCAGAAAACACTTCTTGGCATTCACAATAGTGTCTGCCTTTGGTGACTGTATATGGGATGGATCCCCAGGTAGGTCAGTCTCTGTATGTCTTTTCCTTTGGTCTCTGCTCCACACTTTGTCTCCTTAATTGCTCCCGTGAGTATTTTGCTCCCCCTTCTAAGAAGCACTGAAGCACCCACACTTTGGTCTTCTTTCTTCTTGAGCTTCCCGTGTTTTGTGAATTATTTTGTGGGTATTCTGAGATTTTTGCCTTATATCCATTTATCAGTGAGCACATACCATGGGTGTTCTTCTGTAACTAGGTTACCTCACTCAGGATTATATTTTCTAGTTCCATCCATTTGCCTGCGAATTTCATGAAGTCATTGTTTTTAATAGCTGAGTAGTACTCCATTGTGTAAATGTACCACATTTTCATGTTTATAGCAGCCTTATTTATAATAGCAAGAAGCTGGAAACAACCCAGATGTCCCAAGTGCTTTCTCTTAATGTTAGGACAATTGTCACCTTCCAATGGTGACAGCACTGTTTACACAGGTAGAGAGTAAAGGTAGAAAGTGGATGCAAATAGAGAAACTCACAGATTTGTGTAAAAATTGGCCTGAAACCACAGAGCATTTAAGTAACATTTTCATAAGGAGAACTATTTATTTGATACATTAAATATACTCAAATATTTGATGTGGATGGGAAATAAGTATTTCAGAATTTCAACTAGAAACCACCTGTAATAAAGTCTCAACTCATTGTTTAATTAAAACAAAACAAAAATAACATGCCGTTGTGTGGCAATCATTGATGCACAGAGATCAGGCACTGAGTGCTCTCACCAGAGAGAATGTTTGTAATGAAACCTCCACTGTTCACTTCCAGATATTCGCTTCACTTTTCGTTTTCTTCAGAAGCATACTTAGCACTATTTGATTATTTTAATTTTATCATGCTTTGCATTACACGAGATGTCATTTAAATATTTCTAAATACTGTGAGAAAAACGGACTAAATAAAACATCTGCATTAAAGTTTACAACTCAGATTTTGGACCCTTGCTTATCATATATAACAACCTATATTCCATCTTTAAACGCACACACATACATACATACGTGCATACATGCATAAACACACGCATGAAAAAAAACCAAGTCAGAATTGAGTGTTGTAATCACAATATCTTAAATTCAGTGTGTATGTGTATGAACGTGTAGGCATGGATGTGAGTGACTGTGTCTGTGAATGATTGTGTGTGATTGTGTGTGTTTCAGTGAGTGTGTATGACTATGTGTGTGCATGTGTGTGAGTGTGGTTTCTTGAAGAATTTTGTATTTTTTTTGTCATATTCATTGTCTCCTACCCCATCTTCTGCAGCTTTCCTTTCCGATACCAAAAATTTTATGTCTTTTTTCTTCCTGAATCATGAAGTCCAATTTGTGCCAACCATATATTCTTGGATGTGTGGCCTTTCACTGCAGGATGGTTGGCTTATCCAGGCTACTACGCTCTTAGAGAAAACAAATTCTTTCTACCAGTAGCTATCCATTGCCAACAGCTACTCAGCTAGGATTGGGAATTCTTTCTAAACTTTCCTCATCTGTGCTGAGATTTGATCTGGCTCAATCAAATCTTATGCATGCTGTCACAACCACAAAACCATTGTGAGTTCATATCCACAGCTGCTTTAGGAAGACTAGAAGACACTGCTGGGGTTTTGTTGGTTTGTTTGTTTATTCATCTTCTCCTGGCTTCTACACTTCTCAGTCCTAGTTTTTGCAATGCTCTGTGAGTCTTAAGGAAAGTGTGTGATGCAAATGTCACATTTATTCTCTGAGCATTGAGGTTGAAACCAAAGTAATAAGACCTATGCATTTGACATGTTCCTTTCTGTCTATTGCTGAGATGAAACACCATGACCAAAAGCAATTGAGGAAGGAAAGGGTTTATTTGACTTAGACTTACGTATCATTGTTTGTCATGAAAGGAAGTCAGGACAGTAATTCAAACAGTCCTGCCTACAACCCTATCTTGTGGAGGCATTTCTTAATTGAGATCCACAAATCGTTGATTGCTTTAGCTTGTGTCAAATGAATGCAAAACTATCCAGCACACTTCCACAGTTAACCTCTGACCAAATCACCTGAACGATAGTATGATCTGCCTCCCATCTGAATGATGCCCTACAATCTTATTTCTTATAAAAGATACTCAAAACTTATTCAGAAGTCTGGGTAGTATTAGGTTTTAGATAATCATATGTTCTCTCTAAATTCTGTCATTACTTTTCTTCTTTTTAAATCATATCATCTTAGTGTATCTGTGACATTTCCTCTAACTCTACTGGAATAAACGTTTAATTTGTAGTAGCCTACTACCTAAGTTGGGCTTATTTTTCTTGTTTGCTTCAATAAACTTCTTAGTCATCAATCAAAATCTAGCTACTATTTCCATGTATTGACAAATACAATCAAGTATTTCTATCAACCCATGAAAGTAAGCATAATTCATTAAAATATTGGTTGACAAGTATGAATTACTTCTCATAAAATTGTTTTATGTCTGCTCTCCTCAACGTTGCATACATAAATGAATGACATTATTTATATTCTTAGAACATTTGTGTTTAATTATTTATTTGTTCCTATTTTATAGGGTTAGTGATATCACTTACTGCTATAGTTTTAAGGTGAAATATTCCCAATAGGCACATATGATTAAATACTAAGTCCACAGCCGGTGGTTCTCTGTTGGAAAGGTATGGAATCTTCTGGCTACAGCTTCTAGCTGACTGTCACAGGACCGCAAGAGGTGCTAGGCAAATTTGGGAAAAATCTAATTCAGAACCAAGGGCTTTACCACATGCTCAGCACAGATAGACAAAGACCAATTCATGTTACTGCTGCTATATAATTCAGTCACTCAACCAACCACAGGCTCTCTCATACATTTCTCATCATGGGGCTGACTAAAATTAAGTAATAATTCCCTGAACTGTATCTCCCAGTAATGTGTCTCACTAACAAAGAACATAATTAAAATACCTACACACTCTACATATGAAATTTAGTTTTGTGTCTTTCTTTCAAAGATTAATTTTGCTAATAATCATTTCATCAAATCTTGAAAATAGTTTATTGCCGATATGTCTTGAACTTATTATATAAACCCTACATGTGTTATTTGAGGAAATAATGTCAAATATGACACTCAAAAATCTGTCATTAGCTTATTGATATAGAGAATACACTCTGAAATGGAGATCACTGTAATTACTACATGAGGAGTGAGGTGACCTTCTGTATCTTCCAACATGAAGGGGAGAAACAATAGTTTGCCGATTGCACAATTCTTCATTTTGGCATCTAGTACAGACTTATTCCTTTAAATGTGTGGTTCCCCTTGCCTTATTACTTTATTCTAATTTTGATTACACACAAGTAAATTGTTATATAATATCAAGTTTCATTTGATTATTGGATTATTATAGAAACTTTATGCAATATATTAAATTTCACCTTGAAAGATGAAGATTTTTCATTATCAGCAATATAGAGTAAAATAAACATCACTGGTTTTTGTCTCTTAAATCTTTTTATGATTTGGTGGGTACAAAATGATGACTTCAGAGGAAGAGGGATTAAAATTCAACTCTTTTCCAGTGCTAGGTTAAATATATGTTTATGATAATTGCAAAGAAGTCATGAAAAAGCAATGTTGTTTACAAATCCCCAGAGTTCTCAAAATAGACCACCAAAGTAACTAAAAGAAACTGGAGAGAGAAGATAGGAAGCTAATTTCCTTTAGTCATTTACAGAAAATATCTAGGAAGAACATGCGGAAAATTGCTTGTGTGTGTGTATGTGTGTGTGTGTGCATGTGTGTGTCTATGTCAGCTTGCATGTTTGTGGTTGTGTGTGTGTGTGTGTGTGTGTGTGTGTTTCTCCTGCCAAGATTATTAGGTCTTATCTTAATGAATTAATTTATTTGTTTTCTACTATATTTTTTATGTCATTCATGAGCAGTGTTATAACTATACTACGGAGCCCAGGTCTTAATTTATAAAAAGACATATTTGTATGACAATAACAAAACTGGTAGATAGAAAAATGTGATGAGTAGATATGAAAGAAGTAGAAGCTTAGAAAGTGCAGGGAATTTTAAAGCTTTGGCTATTCCTGACAACCCTAACAACAAAAATTTCTTCATTACATTAGTATTAATACGGTATTGTAACATTTCTTTCTTAGCAACATTTACCTTGTAGTGAGTATGAACTCTTAGTCTCATACTGATGTCAGCTTGTTATAAGAAAATCCTTACAGAAATCAGTACATGAGTATCAACTAATCTCTTTAACCCCACAAATGTTAAAATTGGCATGAAGTAATTGAGCCATTACATGATTTAAAATGTAGCTGCAATTTTGATTTTGAGAAGTTTGCCTGTGTGAACATAATTTTAGATTGCAAAAATATTCTGCAATTTTATCCTTGCAAATCAAAAAGCAGTTACTCACATGCCATTTATAAGTCTGTTTGACAAAGCAGATGTTTGACCTGGAGTCATGCCTGTCACACAGATGGTCCAGCCCGAGGTTGATTTCCATTGCTCTCGTCTCCTTTGTCCAACCAGTGCTTTACAATGATTCACTTGAACTTGACCTAGACATAAGTGGCTTTTTGAAACAACACACTATTGTTTGTGCACTGTTGTTGTATTGTCTTTTTAAAAAATAAGACATGCCTTTGCAGGAAGAAGCAACTTGTAGCACCAAGACAACAAGATTGTTTTTGCTGAGAAGTTGGGATCTTATAAAACTCTCTGAAAAAGTGTGCCTTTGTCTTTATACTCTATGAGTGTACGATAAAAATTGTATATATTTAAATACAACTTTTGACAACTGTACCATGGAACGTACTAATAAAATTATTCCCTGATTGTCCCCCCCTAATTTCTTTATATTTGTCTATAATAAATTAGGTATTCATGAACATCATTCTGTTTAATCTTGAAAATGAAAAACATTACTGCATTTGTTTTAAAATGAGCAAAGTGATGTTTAATTCTTTTTCTTAATATATTTGCACTATATATATATGTGTATATATATATATACATATATGTATATGAATCTTACACATTTTATTATCGTTATTTCTTACATAAATACAGGGACAATAAAAACAATAACAAAGAGAAACAAACAATATGGCCAAATACTTGAAGATCTGAAGTCCTGTATAAGAAAAGTATGCACTATGAGACTGCTTGACTAATTACTTTTGTAAAAGAAGGGTAATAGTGGGCCTGAGAAGAGGGCTCAGGAGCTAAGAGCACTTGTTGTAGAGGAACTGTGTTGTTTGCCCAGCACCTACACAGTGATGAATAACTGTAACTCAAGTTTCAGGGGAGACAACACCAGTTGCTAGCCTGCATATATTGTGTATATGCACACACAATATACACATATACACATGCAGGAAAATACTCATAGACATAAAATAAGAAAAAATGTTAAAGAACAAGGCTAACATCAAATCTCAAAGACAATATGTGGTGACCATGGAGCTGTGTTCCCAAGACCTGAATTTATTTCAACAGGTATAATGGTGGTGAGGATTCAAGGGACACATGTCACTAATTTAACTAATAGAGATTATATATATATATATATATATATATATATATATATATATACACACACACACACACACACATATACTTACACACATACGGTCAAGATAGATTAAAATGGGAGGGGAAAGGTAGAGCTAACAATGGAGAAACTTCATCCTTACTGATTAGTGCTCATGGTACTGACAGGTAATCTGCATGCTAACAAACTGAAGGGTAAACACCAATCCAGCTACAAACCCTTCATTCTACAATGTTGACTTGCCTGAGTTGCATTGTTACAATATTGACATTAGCCTCTCTGGGCTGGTGCCTTGAGCAGATCCTGGATGCAAACTCTTCAGTCAGACCCACAACACCCAGAGGGAGCTACATTCCCAGGACCTCTAACACACCCCAGATCACAGGATCACAGGACTCCAGGAGCTTGGTCACACCAGGATCTCAAGGTCGCAGAGGTAGCTTGACTCTCAGGAGCTCTGTCACACCCCGGATCTCAGGATCACATAATCCCAGAATCACAGGATCCCAGAGATCTCTGAGGAGTTCTGGCAAAACCAGGATCACAAGGACAGGCTTCAGTCAGATAAAGGGAGGGCAGGTAGCACTAGAGATAACCAGATGGCAGGAGGCAAGCTCAAGAACACAAACAACAAAAACCAAGGTTACCTGGCATCATCAGAACCTAATTCTCCAACCATAGAAACTCCTGTATGTACCATCACACTGGAAAAGCAAGATTCGAATCTAAAGTCACTTCTCATGATGATGATAGAGGATTTTAAAAAGGACATAAATTATTCCCTTAAAGAAATCCAGGAGAACATAGGGAAACAGCTAGAAGCCCTTAAAGAGGAAATACAAAAATCCCCTAAAGAATTACAAGAAAACAACCAAACAGGTGAAGGAATTTAACAAAACCATCCAGGATCTAAAAATGGAAACAGAAACAATAAAGAAATCACAAAGGGAGACAACTCTGGAGATTGAAAACCTAGGAAAGAAATCAGGAGTCATAGATGCAAACATCACCAACAGAATACAAGAGACTCTGACAGATAATAAAAGTTAAAAAAATACTTGACATGTGCTAACACAATTGTCATTCTCAAATAATATGATGAAATGTATATTAAATTTTATTTCCTTGAAAGAATTGGGATGAATCCATGAGATTCTTCATACTACACTGATTGTACTGTTTATGCCTTCTGCATGATATCTTAGTTGATGGAGATATTACTTGAATTCCAAAGAAACTGAAGGATATTGCCTAAATCAAGATCTCATTGCAGGGTATTTGGTGTATTATGGTGTACTTTCTCCAAGGACTCCAGCCATTAAACATTACAGTATAATATCCACACATTTTCTTTTTTTCTCTGTATATTCAATATTTAAAAGATATAAATTCTCCCAAAGTCATTTCAGCAAATAATTCAGCCACTCAAAGAATTTAACCAATTCTGTAACCTTCATGTGTAATTGTATCTGTGTTATGAATGATCGAATACCCTCAGTGATATCTAAGATCTTCCTGATGGTGAAAAAATAAGTAAATAGAGTAGAATGTGACTGTCAATATTAGGAATTTCTCTTAATTCACCGTAAAAAGTCGTATTTATCATTATGGTTTTATTTGGAACACTATATTCTCTAATGATTAAATATTATGAGAGTGAATCTACTGTCTAGGTATACAAATCTCAGAAAGTGTTCTGAAAGGTTTTGTTTATAAATAAGTTGAAAAAACACTTTTGGTTTCCAAATTTCTTAATATTCACAGTTTATGGCTTTTTAGATGATATGTAACACTTTGCCTTAAATGAGTAAAGAACACTAAGTTCTTTTGTTTTGACTTGGATAGTATTTTTCATCTAAGACCGTTAGAAAGGTAACCATTAATTATACTTTGTAACTACAGGTATTTGGAAGAATGAAATGCACAGGAAGGAGAGAGAGAGAGAAAGGGAGAAGGAGGTTAAGAAGAATCTTCTGTTAAAACTTACCTATCTATAACCAGAATAAAAAGTTACTGCAAGGCTACATACAGACAGATAGACTATTTTATTACTGGGGAGTGAGCAATTCATGAGCCCTGACGTGGGTTGTTCAGTATCGTGGTTCATCAATTGCACGACGGGGGACCTGGCCAGACTACAAAGTGACAGCTACATACACTGTATAGGCTAAATGAAAGCAGACGATTATACATGCATAGAATTGACACTACACTAAGCAAGAACAGGAGGTGTGTAGCACTCTGTGAGGTGGAGAGATGGTTTTGTATCTTAGATGTCTTAATTGAATGAGTTTCACTTGAAATGAAGACCTATAAGAAAATTTTTGTTTGCAATAGTTCATTAGTATGCAGATTTGAAATAGACATTTTGTTCATTTAAATACAAACTTTAAAATGATGTCTACTGCATACATTTTACTTGAAAAACTGTAGTTATACTCTGTGTTCATAACAATTGTAGTAAATGATAAGGTATTGCCATAATGATGTAGACAAATTGGCAAAACATACAGCAAAAGTAACCTGAGCTCACAAAATAGTACAATAACTCTACTTTGGTCATTCATAGGAAGTACATTGAAATTATAAATGGCTGGTGTAGTCTTTAATAACAAAATGTAAACTTCAGATATAACAGAGTGCATTAGTTTCCCTAAGTGCCTATAACTTCTACTGTCTAACAGTTTTGTGCTTTATTCATAGTCAGTCCTGGATAGACCACTTGTACTGATTACACACAATTATAAATTAGATATGGTTCTATCTCATACAAATAGTTGTGTTTTAATTTCTACATCTGTATTTTTGGTCATTTGTGTGGGCTTCATACCATGTGCAGACAAGGCTTGACTGCTGAGTTGACTACTGGGGTTATCATGTTGAGCATGGTGCCTACTACAGAGAGGAAGATCATCAAGGCACTGTTGAACTGAGCTAACTGTCTACACAAAAGCATTTCTGTGGGAGGTGGAGATAATGAGTTCTGGGTCCTTTGGTTTCTGATGTTTGCAGCTAATACATAGTTAGAAATTAAAGACAAGCAGAATTGCTAGTGGAGACCTTTTTTAAAGAGTTTGTCTCTCTTACCAGATGCTTGAAAATTGCCTAGAGCAGGTGCTGAGTAGAAAATGATGACATCTGTTGACTCAATTAGAGTAAGTTTAAGATCATTTAACACCTTTGAACCTCAGTTTCAATCAACTCTCACGGATTTGTGAGATGGGAGAAAACAATCTGTAAAGTCCCTTCTAATTTTAAAATTCTATCCTATTTTTTTAATGCCTGACTTCTTCTAGACGATGATTAGATACATTCACATACTCTTCAATTTATTTGGCAGACTGAGAACATTCTATGTGAACCTAAGATAGATGTCATTAAAATCACAGGGTTAAAAGTTTAGATCCTTTTAGTTCAACATCCAGAGAATTTAATGCAAAAATTCTCTACATGAATAAAAAAAATGTATGAAATAGCAAAACACAAAGCATTGAGTACTCTCACAAATGAGAACTTACTGCTTCCAACATTTTCAACCCATTTCATTTAAATAATTTACACTGCACTGAACATCACACAATTTCTTAAGTATTGATTCCCTACTGGTTTGGCTCAATTACTGCTCCTTAGTTTGGTTCTAATGGCTTTTTCCTTATGTGACATTCTCACATGTTTGAAAATTGCTATTCATTCATGACAATTTCTCTAAAATGCCTATTTATACCCTTAAGAAAAATTTTCTCTACTATCTTAATATTTTATGTGTATTGAATTGAAAATAATCCTAATTTTATCATTTAGCTTGCAAGTGACCCCTTAACCCTTGATATCCATTTTCATTTATATAAATACAACGATATGACTATATAAAATTGCAAAGTTGCAAACATAGCTATATTTCAGCTCCATTTTATATAAAATGTTTAACATACACTAATATACATATTTTTCCATAGAGATATACAAGTTTCATGCATTAATATTGTATTATTTTAATTAATATACTTTTCATATATATTTATCAGTTTCATAATTCTTTTCTTATACCAAATACATTATAAAAATATTTTTTCTGATAGTTGGAAATGATTGATCATAGATACACACACAGTTCCAAAACAATAGTGCCAGTTTACCTGATGACAATTATAAGTATATATTACTACAGATGTTAGAGTACTTAAGAGTTTGCCAATATCTTTACTGCAAAATTGCATCTCAACTCTATTCCTGTAGAAGTATTTGTACACAAAATTTAGATTGGTTTCTTTGTTTCAGCCAATGTCGATTTAAACTTCAATTTGCTAGCAGAATTTATCTCTGGAAACTTTTCATTCATTTGAATAATTACTGAGAATAGCATGGATTACATAAAATACAAAGATGAAATATGAAATAATTTCATTCATAAGGAAGAGAAAAACTGGGTGCACTCATGGTGCCTGTATGACATGCTGCTAGCTATTTTTATTCTTAGTTCAGAATTCAACCTAGGGAATAGTACTGCTCACAGTGGGATGCTCTTCACACATGAATTAACAAGTGAGACATTTCCCCACATAAGCATCCAAAGGCCAATATCGATCTACTAATTTCAAAACTGAAACTATCTTTCCATGTGATTCTAACTTATGCAAAATTAAGACTCAAAACTAGACATCATAATCTACCCTTTGTCAATTTGACACACAAACACATCATTTTAAAGCATACCTATTTTTGCCACCAAGGCCACATGTTTATCTCATAATGAAAAATATAGTACAAGTTTAAAAGCTTTTCCCAAATCCAATATTTTAAAAATCTATAACATTTATGTATATATGTATATTATTATATACATACATGTATGTATATTGTGTATATTATGTATATATGTATATATACATATTGTATACATATATGAACATTATGTGTATATGAATATAATATGTATATATGTATATTATAAGCACATATGTATATTATTATATAAATATGTGTATGTATATATGCACACACATATATACATAGATATATAAATACATAAGCACACACACACATATATATACACACATATATATAATTTGGAAAATCCAATAATTTAAATATCCAAAACATTTATGTGTACATATAGATTACATATAAGTGCCTGAAAGCAGAAAAAGAAAAGATGAGATAATGCAATTATATAATAATCTAAGAAATAATTTTTAGAATTTTAAAGTGTCTTAATTGTGTAAATTTTGTAAATTGCATAATTAAAATCCAAAAAAGATGTCATACAATTCTTATTTTTAAATTGAAGAAGTGGGGCATATAAATAAAAACATCCCACAATTCAGTGGTGTAACTGGAATCCTGTAGCTGACTGTCCTATATCTAGGAATGACTCATATCTGGATTCAAAAGAGCCTGTGCAGTCTCACTTTTCTAGCTCTGCCTACTGCAGATATTAGAGTTTCCTTCATAAGTCAAATCTATTCCATACATGCAACTCTTCTTGGCAGATGTCTCACAGTCTTGGTGTCTACTGTATCCTGGAGTCTCTCATGAAGTTGAGGCTTTGCCTTTACCAACGGCATCTCAGAGCCTCTGTGCAGGGACTCTTAAAACACTCCAAGGTGCCGATCCCTCGTTGTACTCCCTGATCCTCTCAATCTTGTATTTTTATGTGCCCAGAACCAGTACCCCATGAACAGTGCTTACACATTGCTAAGGTGTAGCTGATGAAGTAGTCTGGCCTATTTAGAAAACAACCTCTATATATCGACATAAGGAGAGAAGTTCATGTTGTACGGGTGAAGTTCAGATTTCTCCTCAGTGGTGTTGATCTCTTTCACAAACATAGCTCTTTCTTCAGCCCTACCATGGTCAGAACCTTTGTCAAAATATTACATGAATGATTCTTAGGCTAGTTTCAATAAAAACTTTGCCTCTCTCTGAAACCTCATAAGCCAAGCCTGAACCGTTTTCTTGGTGTTCTTATTTTTCAAGATTCTGCTACAATGGATCATTAAACTCTCAACACTTAACAGCTTTTTCAGCAAAGTTTCAAAGTCTTCCAAAGAATCACTAGGATGGCCTAGTTCATCCTAGGAACATACTCTTATTGTGGAATCGATTTCCACATTAATTTCATTTTTACTTCCATGTCAAATATCCTTAGAAAAGACATCATAGCATAGAAAAGTTTGTATTTGGCTTACAATTTCAAAGTAAATTCTAACATTTTTGGAAAATTAATGCAGGCACTCAGTCACCTCACATCCACAGTCAAGAACAGAGAGAAAAATGAGTGTTCAGTGCTGTGAAATTTCATCTTTAGGAATTTTTCTCCTTTATACAAAGTTCAGGGCACACACTATGGAATGCTGCCACACATAGTAGACTGTATTTTACACTAATTAACTAGAAAATTCTTCACAAACAAACCTACAGGACAACATGATCTAGTCAATTTATTAATTGAAATGCTCTACTCAAGTGATTCTTGATTTTTGCAAGTTGACATTTAACCACTTGTAAATGAAAATTTACTTTCTTCCAGAGGAGTGTCACTGGGGAAAGCAATGACTTAAGAGTAGGCCATGTGCTCAGAGGAATAAAGGGCCAACAGCAAATGAACTGGATGGCAGGTTTGGAGGTAACTTGTCTCAAACATAAGGGCTATCAGCTTTTTCAAATTTTTCTTATTTTTGAGACATATATATTCAATTATACATAAATATGTGTATATATGTGTACACATACATACTAATACACACATATATGTATATTTATATAATCAAATATATTAACATATATATTAACATATATGATTATAAATATTCATATATATCAGTATATGTGAATATATAAACATATATTCTCTTTTTAATCTGTTAATTCCTTGTGTATACGTTATAGCTTCCAGTTTAATGTTTTTGGATTCCTGAATGTATGAACAAATGTGTCTCTGTCTTTTGTGCCTTATCTTGGGCTCTTTTTCTGCTGTTTGTTCCTTTTGTCTAACTCTGTTGTGTTAGTTTTTATTATTTTATTTTAGTGTGTTATTTTATTATTATCTCTTAGATGCCTGTTTGTTTTCTCATAAGAAAAAAGTAAGGTGGTGGATCCAGATGGGAGGGCAGGTAGGGAGGAACTCAGAGGAGGGAAGGGAAGGGAAATAGTAATCAGAATATAATACGTAAGAAAAAATATCTATATTCAATAAAATATGACATTTAAAACTATCATTGTCAAAGATGTCAATGATGGTACTATTAATCATAATACTGCACTTGCTTGAAAGTTTGCATGAATTATCCCAATTGTCACTGGACATCATAATAAAAAATGAAAACTAAATAAACGTAAGATGAGGTCTAGTATATTTATTTCCAGTAAAGGGTCACATAATGATAATGCTCCCAGGTCTGCGGGGCACATTTTGAATAACAAACATAGCAGAGATTGGCAATAACTTAAACTATGAACATGTGAAGTTTGCAGCCCTCCACTGGATAACAAATACAGTCCTTATCACATCCCTTCCCTCCGTGGAGTAGGAGAACTGTTCAGGCAGATGAGAATAACGCTCAGGGTAGTGCAACACCTGGCCTTCACTATGGTCCTTGCTCATCCATAAGTGACATTTATTGGCTCATTGGCTGTTTTACAAACATTACTCTCATAAAAAAGTGAACCCAAACTAAAAAGAGAAACTCTCTGAGTGATTTTATTATAAGTGTTCCTCCCATAAATGTGTTTCCAACTGCAACAGATTTAATGTTTCATAACATTATGCTTTTATGTAGGTGGAACATTTTGTTTTCATCTTTCCATTTTCTGCCTTAGAAATAGTTTTCTAGAGTTAAAGACAAATTAGACTTTGAATATCCAGGTAGTTAAGATGCAAAATATACTGATTAACTCTCACAGATTTTAAATTTATTTTTTCTGTAATATCTGGAGGCCAAGTTCATGTTTTAATAAGACATGTTATATTTATCTCACTAAATATATATCTAATATTATAAGACATTTAGATTACAGTAATATATAAGATATATAGATATAAGTAATTAATACATATTAAGTTGTGCATGGATATAATAACTTTTGAAAGTTTAATATAAAAAGAATAAAAGAACTGCACTTTAGAAAATAAACTTGAAAAGCTATATTTATTAAATTATAAAGAAAATGCACAGAAAAAATATGGAAAACTTTTAAAGGTATAACTCTTGTTGATGAATACTGATTTTTGTCTGGAATCTCTACCAATTGAGAACATATATACAATTATCAACAAAAACAGAACTATGAAAGCATAGGTAAGTAATAGTAAAACCATGATTAGTTTCTTTAATACAAGGACTACTGCTATAGTTCAAGATGCCTGACAGTCATATATATATATATATATAAATGGCATTGAATTTGTGGCCTATAGAGTGCTGAATTTGAGGGTGTGTGCTCCACAAAACATTTATTATCACTGACTGAAAAAAAAATCTTGTACACTAAAGAGGCTGATTATCATCCACTATTTATAGTACACAGACACCAGACTTTTGTATCATAAAACAGTAAGAGCAGTTTCAGGATCTTCTATACCAGTTCCCAATATCATTTCCTACAAGGTAAATGGAAGAGGTAAAATACTACCTTTACCTAGATATTTTGATTTTCCTAAAATCACATGAAGCTCTACAGTCATTAGTAAACACTTCTTGTCTTTTAACAAAATATTTACTATTGCCTCCTTTTGAATTATCTTGCCTTAAAAATCCTTCTTGAAAATAACGTTCAGAAAGAAGACAGTTAACTCAACTCCTTGGATCGTATACAGAAGTCTGAGCGACATATGAAGAATCACCTCATAGAATTAGCCACATTTCATTGTCACGATACTTTGGCTTCTGGAGAATGTTCCCTCAAGTGTGCTGCTAGTCAAGCCATCAAATTAATCTTAGTGACAGACACTGGCATCGGATCTATTCAATGTGTGCCATGTAGAATTTAATTAGGGTGACAACAAAGGACTGTAAGCAGAAGGATACTGTCAAGCTACAGAATTGATATGAGTCATGCTTGTTAGAAGCCCAGATGAGCAAAGATGCTTGAGGATCATGACCTTGCAACAACAGGCATCACCCTCCTCACAAGGTGTAAGTGACTAGAAGTAGCAGCATCCATGGGAGACAAGATCTCTCTAACTAGGCTCCTTCCCTCTGTTCCTCATTCACAAGATAAAATTCATTGTCCTCGAGTATACATTCCTACATTTTTAATTTTGAGACAACAAAATGTGTCAGAAGAGATTAGTAAGAGTACAAATTAAAATAATAGCAATAGAAGGTCAATTTTTGAGGTATTAATTTAGATTGTTTATAATTTTTTCCTCCAAGTAACTTCTGCTTCTTCTCTATTCCAGTAATTCGTATTTTTGAGGTCATCTATGAAAGATGACCAAAATAGGAAAAGCATTATAGATAGATAGATAGATAGATAGATAGATAGATAGATAGATAGATAATAGATAGATTATTAGAGACACTGGTACTTTTCTCTTTTTTTCCTTTTTCTTTTTTTTTCTTATAAAACTGTAAGTTTATTCAGTGTTACAAGATTTTATTGTCCCCTCCAAAATATTATACAATTAAAAAAAAAAAACAAAACAGTTCTTAGCCGCTGTTACTTTTCTTAGGACCAGCCTCTGCCCCTCCAGGCCTTTCCCTTCACTGCTCCCTCAGCACCATCATAAAACACCCACACCCTCGCCTCCCCCGATACCCTGCCTTGACTGCCCAACCGAGCCCAGCATGGCTATCCAGTCCTCTATGGCAGAAAGGCCACTGGTACTTTTATCAACTTGAGACAAACAAGATAAACAAACAAAAAAGCACTCTTCTACAAATTCTGGGAAAATGTAGAAAAAAAGCAAAGTTAGTGTTCCCTTCAATAAAAACTATGATAGAAAAACAAAAATAACTTTCCATTTATACTTCAGTCTTAGGTCTTTATACCTAAACAAAAAAATAAACCATATAGGTCCATATCCTTTAAAGAAAAAAAGTAAATAATAACAACTATAGGATTGATATTGATATATTTCTTCAGAAATGGCTTTTCAAAATAAGTTTGTGAGTTATTACCCAGTAAAGAAAAAAAGTATAAATTATACTAAAATACATATATGTAAGTATGTCAGCATTCTAGTATACTCTAAGAATGATCTTGGTAAATGCAGTCTATGGGGATGTCTATAGGCTATGCTAAAAACAAAACAAAGCAAAATACAAGTGTCTTCTGTATAGAAGGCCACATTGCAAAATAGGTGTGAACAGGTTTTCATAAAGGAAAACGTTTTAAAACCTTATAATAAGATAGGCTTCAATGAAAACACTAAGTACTAGAAATTACAAAAAATAATTATCATTTCAAAAAGAAGAATACAGTTTGAGTGGGGGTGCTCACCATTGTCCTCTGACCCACCTCACTGACTTTTTCATAAAACCATGTGCCAGCATCAGAAAAGAGATGGTTTGCTGTTTCCTGTCTAGATGTGCAGTGAACACTAGATTTGGAATACTAGAGTAAATGTTTACATTAAGATAAAGAAGAATATATATTAAAGATTAATATCTTATAAACTATTTCAACTTATTAACAAAGTTCAGGAATTATATTATGAAATTAAAATGAAAAACCTGTTTAAAAATTTAGTAGGAACAATTATCGCGGCTGAATGACAAGTGAAAATTTATTAGAAGGTTCTTCAGTATTTAGTGTGAAGACACATTTTAGAGTCCTTTTGGCTTTTAAGAAAAGTGTAATGATTCATTTATGTTTGAGCACAGTGAACATGATAAAATTATGAGTAGATTGAATATTAGATTGCTATTTTTGTTGAAATATATCAGGTATCAATCCAAAATTTAAGAAATCAATTCGTATTTTCAGTGTACGTGATCTAAACTATGCAGTCCAAACTCTCATTGTGGCTTCTCTGGTAACATACAAAAATTTAAATTGCTATTGTCTGCTTTCAGAGTAGCTGAAGCTTATCATATGTCACATGAAACTCCAAGATTAGGCTGTAATTAAATTGTTGCCCGTATCCATTGTATCATCAGGAATATTTCTCTAATGAAAATTACAATTTTAGACTTAGATGAGATTTCTTTTTCTTTTTTTCCACATTGTTAATTACTCATCTTGAATTATTTAATTTATTTACATACCAGTCCTTGCCCCCTTCCCAGTCCTTCCTCTCCCAGTTCCTCATCCCACTCTTCCTCCTTGCCTTTGAGAGGATGCTCTCTACAAGTCCTCCCCTTTCCCTGGGGCCTCAAATAGCATCTCGATTACTAGTATCTTCTCCCACTGAGGTCAGACCAGGTACTCCTCTGCTATATATGTGTCAGGGGCCTCAGACCAGCCCGTGTATTATGCCTGGTTGGTGGCTCAGACTCTGAGAGCTCCCTAGGGTCTGGGTTAGTTGAGACTGATGGCTTTCCTATGGGGTCGCCCTCCCCTTCAGCTTCTTCAATCCTTCCCCGAATAGGAAGGATTGAAGTCATAGGAGTCCCAGACTTCAGTCCAATGGTTGGGTGAAAGTATCTGCATCTGTCTCACTCAGCTGCTGATGTGGCCTCTCAGAGGACAGCCATGCTAGTATCCTGTATAAGCACATCATAGCATCAGTAATAGTGTCAAGCTTCTGTGCCTGACTCCTACCCCATGAGATGGATCCCAATTTAGGCCAGTCATTTAACTGCATTTCCTGCAGCCTCTTCTCCATTTTTGAACCTGCAGATTTTTTAGACAGGAAGAATGATGGGTCTTGAATTCTTAAGGATTATTAATTGAGTTATGGACATATATGATATAGATATGTAATACAGCTCATGTGCTCAGTATTTAGACATGAGATGTTTAAATGTATTATTTTCTCTAATACCAGGGTGTTAAATTCTATTATCCAAGAGGCACATTTTTTCTACCCAGAATAAAAATTATGGTCTAATTAAATGTACCCAAAATATAATATTTACTTCCAGTTATCTCAGTTAATGTATACTACTATGTAGTAATTTTTTCAAAGAGAGAAACCATAGAGTACTTTGTTTCTTACAGATTTAAATTTAAAACTACCATGATTTTTATAGCCTAATCAAACAGTTGCAATTCTCTACATAATTAAATATAAATTTCCTAAAATCTATAGTAAACATCTATTCAGTCTAAAAGTTATCTTAATTTTAAAATGTATTTTTAAATTTTGTTTCAATTTTCAATTTCCTTAGAAAAATTCTAAGATTAAAGATATATATTGTTTGTGGGAGGCAGAGGCAAGCAGATTTCTGAGTTCGAGGCCAGCCTGGTCTACAGAGTGGGTTCCAGGACAGCCAGGGCTATACAGAGAAACTCTGTCTTGAAAAAACAAAAAAACAAACAAAAAAGATATATTGTTTGGCCTATGGTTTATGGGGAAAAAAAGTAACTGCCTTTGATATGAAAGTTCACAAATCTGATTTTTAAAAGATGTCTGTGTCAAATCCCTCCCCTCAAGGTTCAGGGAACCCAGGGAAGAGTAGTAGGCAGAAAGAGTGTAAGAGCCAGGGGGGTGGAGGATACCAGAAAACAATGCTCCTTGAATCAACACAGAAAAGCTCATATGAACTCAGAGACTGAGCCAGCACGCACAGATTCTTTCCCATCCCTACACCAGGTCCTTTGTGTTACATTATGACTTCCAGTTTGGAGTTTTTAATAGGATTTCTGAGTGTGCAAATGAGTCGTTCTCTGATTCTTGGGCCTCCGTTGGGGCTTTTTATTCCCTTCTTTTTGTTTATTTTGTCCAATTCTGAGTGTTAGTTTTATTTTATCTTATTATATTTTATCTTGTAATCAAAAAATAAAAAATACATTTTCATGATATTAACATATCATAAAAATCCACATTTTCTAAATTCTATAACTCAGATGTTTTAAAATATTAAGAAAAATACTATCACTTGTCATCTAATGAATTACTCATCAGCATATTTTCTTAAATGATCTATATAATTTTTAACCTTCATGTTCACTTGCAAGTTATAAGCATTTTCTAGCATGTAGTAACACACCAATCTTGATTCCTAAATAACATTCCATTATATAAATGCACATTAATTTTTTACTTCTGATATAGGTTCATAAATATTGGGATTTTTGAAAAATAAAGATAATGTTGAATAATGCTAGTATAAACTATCCTGTATTAATTTTTATTTGGACCTTAGCTTTCTACTCTTTTTTGATACAACTGGAATTATACAACCATATAGTAATTACGTCTGTAACTGTGAGTGTTATACATGGGGCCAATAATCTAACAATAAAAATTTTTAGAAATTATGGATTTTCATTGAATGAAGCAGTAACTCACACTGAAGGTCTCATGAAAAGTCTCCTGGACACTGACTACTACAGAAGCATCCTACAATATGGCCTTATGTGAAAAGAATATAGCCAGAATTCCCATATAATGGGGGACACGGGGACCTAACTACACTTTCTGTGCTACCCGTCGATATGTATCGAGCACCAAGAATGTGTTACATTATGCTGAGTCCGTTGTCAAAGGGAAATTGAGCTTGTGCCAATTAGAAGTTTTACTCCAGTTGACTAGTATGTGAGATGCTAGAATGTACTTTGCATGCTACTGGTGGAGAAAAGTAATCAGCTATGTCACCTAGCTACGAATCATGTGACCTATGTTAGTGAACAACACGCGGAATATACTGGTGGAATACGATCACACATAGTATCCGAGTTGACAACCATATTTTTGATTGGATTTAAGGCCCACTCCAAAAGATCAACTCATACCTGGTAGAGCTAAAACAGGTAACAATTTGACTAGGTATGTCATGAGACCTAAGGGAAAACCCTGCGACAATTATTCTGCTAAATGAACACAGAGATAAAATACCTCTCAGATTCATATAGCAATACCTATATATCAATATGACTCTTACTTCTATTGGATACATTTCATGTCGCAGTGGATGTTAGTGAACACAGAATCACAAGTGAACAATCTGCAGAGAGTGAAAGACTTTGGAACACTCAACCCTAAAAAGTATGTCTTTCCAGAAGTCTCAACTAACCCAGACTCCTGAGATTTCTCAGACACTGAGCCACCATCCAGGCGCATACACTAGCTGGTCCAAAGCCCCAACACATATAAAGCAGAGCACTGCCTAGTCTGGCTTCAGTGATGCACCTAACGGTGAAGAGACTTGAGGCCTCAGGAAATTGGAAGGCCTTGTGCAGGTGGGGGCATCCTTTTGAAGACAGGGGGAGGAGGAATGGGATGAGGAACTGTGGGAGGGCAGACCACCTGGAGGGAGGGAACGATTGAACTGTAAAAAAATAAAAGTAACTTAAAAAAGAAAGAAAGAAAAGGAATGTCTTTATCAAAATTCTCCCTGAACCGATATCTTGAATAAACCATTTGAATGGCCATTAGGACTTTTAACTGCTTATAGCTAAATGATAGATATTGTTAGTGTATTTTTCCATAATTTTTTCTTTTATTGGATATTTTCTTTATTTACATTTCAAATGTTATCCCTTTTCCAGGTCTCCCCTCCGGAAACCCCCTATCCCATCTCCCCCTGCCTCTATGAGGGTATTCCCCCACCCACCTTCCCACCCTGGCATTCCCCTATACTGGGGTATTGAACCCCCTCAGGCACAAGAATCGCTCCTCCTAATGATGTCCAACAAGGCCATCCTCTGCCACATATGTGGCT
Organism: Uromys caudimaculatus; assembly: GCA_028551405.1. Taxonomy (NCBI): domain Eukaryota; kingdom Metazoa; phylum Chordata; class Mammalia; order Rodentia; family Muridae; genus Uromys; species Uromys caudimaculatus. The sequence continues at coordinate 49,446,269 of CM052718.1, read as the reverse complement.
GGAGCCCTGCGTCCCTTCATATACATTCTTTGGTTGGTGATCCGGTCTCTGGGAGCTCCAGGGGATCTGGCTAGTTGACACTGTTGCTTCCCCCAAGGGGCTGCAAACTCCCTCAACTCCTTCAGTCTCTTCACCAACTCCTCCATCAGAGACCGTGCACTCAGTACAATGGTTGGCTGCGAGCATCCACCTCTGTATTTGTCAGGCTCTGACAGAGCCTCTCAGGAGACAGATAATCAGGCTCCTGTCAGCAAGCACTTCTTGGCATCCGCTGCAGCCAGGTTTGATGACTGTATATGGGATGAATACCCAGGTGGGGTAGTCTCTGAATGGTTCAGTCTCTGCTCCATACTTTGTCTCCGTATTTCCTCCTGTGACTATTTTGTTTCGGCTTTTAATGCTTGGTAGCTTGAAAGATCTGCAAAAGCCAGTGCTGAGTGCTTGGACTCAAGCCAAAAGAATGGTTGAGATGTAGTAAAAAGTTAAAAGATGATTTTTCTGTTCCCTGACTGGCATGAAGTGAGATATTTTGCTACAGGAAAAACTTATTGCCACAGTTGCCCAAAACAGGTGAAAGGAGGGGGCGTAAGCATCCGTAGAAGAAAATCTCTGAAGCCTTGCACCAAAATAACCTTTTTCTTCTTTAACTTAAACATCTCAATTGCTTCATCACAGCCAAGGTAAATTAACACATCTATCCTTTCTGATACTGTCAAAGATGGCTTCTCTGGAACATACATGTAGGTAGTAATGAGTGTCAAAGTCATTTGACAAACACTCTTTCAAGAAATTTCTAGAAGTTAAAAGTAGTAACTGTTGGAGGTCGCTAAGGAATTAATATATTTTAGGAAGAAATAAAAGGAAACTAGAGCCGCCTTGGGAACACAGAGAGAAATATTTTAAGGAGAGATAATACTAGGCTTGTTAAATTCTCTTCTAAGAACTTAGCCTTATTTATGTGGATACTTCAAGTCTGTGTGAATGTGTGGCATGTAAATGAAGGTGATGGTAAGGATGGCATTAAGTCCCCTGAAGCTGAAGTTACAGCCAATTGTAAAATACTTGGACCTGGATTTATGTTCTCTGGGAGAGCAGCAGACACTCTTAACTGCTGATAGATCTCTCTAGCCATGTATATATTGAATAGTGAATACTGTGGTAATGATTTGAGAATTTTATGCCTTATGTTTGGTAAATGGTTATTCACATTTAGTTAGCTTTCCACAGCTGAGAAGAAACACTTGAAATAAGTTATTTATAATGAAGAAATATTTATTGTGGATTATAGTTTCAGATGCTTTATAGTTACTCAGATTCGTTGCTTGTGACCTGCGGTTACCCACCATGTCAAGAAGCCAAGCTGCTCAACTGAAAAAAATCAGGGAAGAGATAGTACAGAAATGTTCTCCAGATTTGCTAAATCACTATTTTACCTTGAAAATAATAGATTCAACTAATTATTGGAGCAGAATCAAAAGTATATTCAGGTAGATGAGAATAGAAAGGAAAAGCCAATCAAAGTGCCACAGATAGCTTTTCAGAGTCTTTTATACAGGAGTATCAGAAAGTAGGAACAACAGCTGAAGATAATGTGGCAATGGGAGCTGATTATTCATTTGAGTGGGTTTATCCTACCAGAGCTAATACTGCACGCCTTTGTGGAAAACAATGGGCAAGATTTATTCGAAACAAATTGATTATACATAAAAGATATACCTGATCATACACTGTGGCAAATTTTATTTACCAGTATTTTATTAACATTGGGTGTCACAATAATATCATTTCCAATGACTGAGCACAATAATACAATTTAATTCAAGTATTAAATGTACAACCATGACAAAACTTGACTTATGTGATGAATGTCTTTTGGTATTCTGTAAACGGCTCTTGTTGAAAAGGCCAATATTGTTTAGTGGGAAAATGAAATCTTCAGTTACTGATATTGTTAGCATTTTTTTCCACTGTAAACAAAACCATATCAGCTTGAAGAGAAAGGGTAAATTTAATAATATAGGACTATTGTGTAATATCTTTAAATCATAGATAATTGAAATATAACCTATGTGTTTCAGGTTAATTCCTTAAATTGATAATGTGGAACCTCTTAAATTACACACAGATATCCTGCTGTTAAGTCTATAGAAAAAAATTATAGTACTAATATTGGTGTACTAGGAATTCATATTCATATTATAGAAATCTTTATATTGTCTAATATAAATACAAATGTTTCTATATAAGAAATCTTTTTTGTACCAACTTGCAATCCCACCAACAGTGGAGGAGTGTTCCTCTTTCTCCACATCCTCGCCAGCATCTGCTGTCACCTGAGTTTTTGATCTTAGCCATTCTGACTGATGTGAGGTGGAATCTCAGACTTGTTTTGATTTGCATTTCCATGATGACTAGGGATGTCGAGCATTTCTTTAGGTGCTTCTCAGCCCTGTGAATTTCCTCAGTTGAGAATTCTCTGTTTAGCACGGTTCGCCATTTTTTGATGGGGTTATTTGGTTTGTTGGAGTCTAACTTCTTGAGTTCTTTGTATATATTGAATATTAGCCCTCTATCGGACGTAGGATTGATTAAGAGCCTTTCCCAATCTGTTGGTTGCTGTTTTGTCCTATTGACAGTATCCTTTGCTTTACAGAAGCTTTGCAATTTCATGAGGTCCCATTTGTCTATTCTTGATCTTAGAGCATAAGCCACTGGTGTTCTGTTCAGGAACTTTTCCCCTGTACCCAGGTGTTTGAGAGTTTTCCCCACTTTCTCTTCTATTAGATTCAGTGTAGCTGGTTTTATGTGGAGGTCCTT
>CM052718.1:49376901-49442952 GCA_028551405.1 Uromys caudimaculatus | reverse complement strand
CAGCTATTCCTCTCCTGGGCATATACCCAGAAGATGCCCCAACATGTAATAAAGACACATGCTCCACTATGTTCATAGCAGCCATATTTATAATAGCCAGAAGTTGGAAACAACCCAGATGTCCCTCATCAGAGAAATGGATACAGAAAATGTGGTACATCTACACAATGGAGTACTACTCAGCTAATAAAAACAATGACTTAATGAAATTTGCAGGCAAATGGATGGAACTTGAAAATATCATCCTAAGGGAGGTAACTCAGTCACAAAAGAACGAACAGGGTATGTTCTCACTGATAAGCAGATATTAGCCCAAAAGTTCAGAATGCCCAAGTTTCACTTTACAGTAACCGCTGGACTGAGAGTGAGGTCCCAGCTGGAGGAGTTGGAGATAGGTCTGAAGGAGCTGAGGGAGTTTGCAGCCCCATGGAGGGAGCAACAGTGTCAATGGTCCTGACCCCCCCCCCCTCCGGGTCGTCCTGGAGTTTGGACCACCAACCAAAGAATACACATCTATGGACCCATGGTTCAGACCATATATGTGGCAGAGGATGGCCTTGTTGGCCATCAGGGAGAGAGGAGAGGCCCTTGGGTCTGAGGGTGTTAGAGGCCCCAGTAAAGGGGAATGTTAAGGTGGGAATATGGGAATGGGTAGGCGGGTGAATGGTAGGTGGAATTCCCTCATAGAGGCGGGGAGGGGGAGGGGATAGGGGGTTTCAAAAGAGGAGACCTAGAAAAGGGGAAACATTGGAAATGTAAATAAAGTATCAAAAATAAAAAAAAAAAGAAATCTTTTTTGAACTCATATTCTAAAATAAATATAAAAGCCATCTGCTTGGTTTAATTAGTTATATTTGAAGTAGTCATTTGATAAATATATCATCTGAATATAAACTTAATTATTTGCCTTTTTCTTGTGTTATATTTGCTTTGCACTGCTATGATTTAAGGAAATATTTTTGTTATTTCTCTATTCATTAACTAATTGAATATATAACAAAATTAAAAATGACAAATTTGTTATGTAGTACCAACATTATCCAATACTTTCGCTATTTATATTTTTGTTAAATTTATATTTCATGATCAAATCCATATATATACCAACCAGCATTAAGGAGAAGGAAGAGTTATATCTATCACTTACAGTTATCCAAATGAGCAATTAGAACATTTTTCTTTATTAACCAATTATTAAAAATAAATCTAAATATCAGCAATACCTTAAAACTTTTAGATGTCATGTTTATTTTAGTTATAATTTCAAAATATTATGAATAATTATTTAAAATATTGATTCCAGGTATTGCTGTGATAGAAAATAATACACATGTAATAAAAATTACTATTCTTCCCGCTGGGACATGCCAAGTTGCCTGGAGGAGTCTGCTTTCCTCTGTGGACCACCATTACCCTGCCACCTTCATCAGACCTGCTGATCATGAACCATACAGGTTAGTTTTACTTCCCCCCCACCCATCTCCCATGCTTGCTGAGTTCTCTGTGGCATTTCAAGCTTCCCTGAGCAGTTTGCTATCCAGAGGGGAGCTCCATTCTCCTACCACCTCTCTGTCCATTATACTTGGACCTGAGGGATCCTGAATAATACAAACCTGCTGATCTGGAACCATACAGCCCAAGGAACCCATCAAAGTCCAGCCTCACCAGGACCAGTGCGGTAAATCCCCCTTCAGTACCTACTACAAAAAGAATATCAAGGGAACAAAGTCATCCAGATGGCTAACAGCCCTCAAAGAACATAATCAGCAAAAGCCAGTGCAACAGGACAACTTTGGAGAACAGCTACCCCACTATAGCAGACTCTGAATATCCTAACACAACAGAAGCAAAAGAAAATTATTTAAAGTCAATCTACTAAAGATGATAGAGGTATTTAAAGAGGAAATGAATAAGTCCCTTAAAGAAATACAGGAAAATCCAATAAAAACAGGTAGAAGTCTTTAACAAGGTCACAAATGAACCCATTAAAGATATACAGGAAAATGCAATAAAGCAGGTGAAGGAAATAAATAAAACCATTCAAGACATGAAAGTGAAAATAGAAGCAAAAACACGCAGACAAAAAGCAGAAACAAAACAAAAAATCCAAAAACAAAACAAACAAACAAACAAACAAAACCCACAAACTGAGGGAATCTTGGAGTTCGAAAACCTAGCTAGCTGAGAACAGAAACAACATATGCAAGTACGACCAACAGAGTATGGGAGATGGAAGAGAGATTCTCAAGCATAGAAGATACTTTGGAGGAAATTAATAATCAGTCAAAGAAAATGTTAAATCTAAAAAAAAAAATTCTTACACAAAACATTCAGGAAATCTGGGTTAACATTAAAAATTCTAACTTAAGAATAATAGCAATAGAAGATGGTAAAGAGTTCCTGCCTCAAGACTCAGAAAATATTATCACAAAATAATAGAAGAAAACGTTCACAAACTAAAGAAAGTGATGCCTATAAACATACAAGAAGCTTATAGAACACCAATTACACCGTAGCAGAGAAGAAAATCCTCCAGCTCCATAATAATCAAAATATAAAATCTATAGAACAAGGAAAGAATATTATAAACAGCAAGGGAAAAAGGCCAGGTATCATACAAAGGCAGACATCAGAATTATACTAGACTTCTGAACAGAGACTGTAAAAGAGCTCTGTACCCTTTTTAGTTATCTTGCAACCTCTAAAAAACACAGATGCCAACATAGACTACTATAACCAGCAAATCACTTAACCACTGTAGATGGAGAAAACAAGATATTACAAGACAAGTCCAAATTGAAAAAAAATATCTATCTACTCATCCAGATCTACAGAAAATACTAGAAGGAAAACTTGAACTACATTCAAAAAGCACAGGAAATAAGTAATTCCAGAGCAGCAAAAAAAGGGGGGAGCACGCACACACACACACACACACACACACACACACACACATACACACACACACACAAACACAAACACACGCACTATCTCCACCAATATCAAAATAACAGAAATTGACAATCACTTGTCATTCATATCTCCCAAGATTAATGGACTCCATTCCATAATAAAGAGACACAGGCTAACAGAATGGATGTGAAAAGGGATCCATTATTCTGCTGCATACAAGAAACACACCTCAGTATTAAATATAGACATTATCTCAGAGTAAAAGTCAGGAAAAATATTTTCCAAGAAAACCCAAGAAGCAGCTGGAGTAGTCATTTTAATATCTAATAAATTTGACTGTCAACCAAAATTATTCAAACAAGACAGGGGAGGACACTTCTTAAGCATCAAAGAAAAAATTTACCAGGATGATATCTCAATTATGAACATCTATGCCTATATGCAAGGGTACCTACATTTGTGAAAGAAACATTGCTAAAGCTTAAATTGTATATTGAACCCAACACATTAATGGTGGGAGAATTCAATACCTTATTCTCACCAATTGACATGTCATGTAGACAAAAAGATAAACAGAGAAATAATGTAACTTGCAGACATTATGTATCAAATGGACCTAACAGACATCCATAGAATATTTCACTCAAACACAAAAGAATACACCTTCTTCTCAGCACCTCATAGATCCTTCTCCAAAAGTTGATCATATAGTCAATCTCAAAACAAGCCTCAACAGATACAAGAAAATTGAAATAATGCCTTGTATCTTATCAGACCACCATGTATTAAAGCTGGGTTTCAACAGCAGAAATAACAAAAAGCTTACAAACCCATAGAAATTGAACAACTCTCTACTCAATGATCTTTGTATCAGGGAAGAAATAAAGAAAGAAATTTAAAATCTACTAGAATTCAATGAAAATGAAGGTACAATATACTCATATTTATGGAAAACAATGAAAGAAGTGCTAAGAGGAAAGTTCATAGCACTAAGTACCTCCATAAAGAAATTAGAAAGTTCTTATACCAACAATTTTAAAGTGTACTTGAAAACTCTAGAAAAGGAAGCAAACACAGAAAAGAGAGGTAAAAGACAGGAAATAATCAAAATTAGGGTGAAATCAATTAGTTAGAAACAAAGAAAACAATTTAAAAGAATCAATGAACCCAAGAGCTGGTTCTTTGAGAAAAATCAACAAGATAGACAAGCCCTTAGCCAAACCAACCAAAAGATATAAAGACAGTATCCAAGTAAAGAAAATCAGAAATGAAAAGAGAGACATAACAACAAACACCAAAGAAATTCAAAGAATCATTAGGTCTTATTTTAAAAGCCTGTACTCAACAAAAATTGGACAATCTTAACGAAATGGATGATTTTTCCAGACAGATACTACTTATCAAAGTTAAATCAATACCAAGAAAACTATTGAAACAGCCCTATAACCCTAAAGAAATAGAAGTAGTCTTCAAAAGTCTCTCCCATACCCCCCCAAAAGCCCAGGGACAGATGGTTTAATGCAGAATTCTACCTGACTTTCAAAGAAGACCTAATACCAATATTCTTCAAATTATTCTACAAAATAGAAACAGAAAGAACAGTGCCAAATTCATTCTATGAAGCCATAGTCATGCTGATACCTAAACTGCACAAAGATTCAACAGAGAGAAAAGTCCATTTCGGTGGAGAGAATGTGGAGGAAGGGGAACACGCCTCCATTCCTGGTGGGAGTACAAACTTGTACAACCACTTTGGAAATTTATTCGGCAGTTTCTCAGAGAACTGGGAATTCTCCTGACCTAGCTTTTCTACTGCTGGGCATATAGTCAGAACCATGCTCCACCATCTCACAAACATACTTGTTCAACCATGTTTATAGCAGCATTATTCATAATAGCCAGAAACTGGAAACAACTTAAATGTCTCTCAACTGAGGATTGGAAAAATAAAATGTGGTACATATACACAATGGAGGATTAAAAGCAAAGACATGGTGAATTTTTCAGGCAAATGAATGGAACTTTAGAATATCATCCTGAGTGAGGTAACCCAGTCCCAAAAGGAAATGCATGGTATGTACTCACTTATAAGTGGACAATAGTCATAAAATGCAGGATGTCCATGCTTCATTCCACAGACCCAAAGAAGTTAAACAAAAAGGAAGGCGGAAGCAAGGATACTTGAATCTCACTTAGAAGGGGAAATAAAATAGTCATAAGAGGCAGATGGAAGGAGGGAACTGGTTAAGAGAAGGGTTATGGAAGAATCAGGATCAGGTCTAGGGGGGGGACAGGAAAGATGGTCAGATGACCATAAGAATGAATGGAAATCTTCAACAGATTGGAATGGGGAGGTTGGGGATCATCTCCAGGACGTGACAGAGACCTAGGATAAGGGAAGCACCCAAGAATCAATGGGGGTGACATTTGCTGTAACTCACAACATTGGGGATAGGAAACCTGAAGAGGCCACCTCCTATAGCCAGGAAGGATCCCCAGTGGAGCGATATGAACACCAACCCACCCATAATATATTGACCCAAAATTTATCCTGTGTACAAGAAATGCAGGGATACAAGATGGAGCAGAATGGTCAACCGATAACTGGACTAGCTTGAGATCCATGCCTTGGGCAAGCACCAATCCCTGACACTATTAATTGTACTCTGTTATGCTTACAGACAGGAGTCTAGCATAGCTGTCCTCTGAGAGGCTCCAACCAGCAGTGATCTAAGAGGGATACAGACACCTACAGCCAAACAGTGTATGGAACCTGGGGACTCTTATAGAAGAGTAGTGTGAAGGATTTCAGGCCCTGAAGGAGATAGAAACTCCACAGGAAGACCAACAGAGTCAAATAACCTGGACCCTCGGGACTCTCAGAGACTGAACTACTAACCAAAGAGCATACAGGTTCTAGACATAGGCTTCCTTGCACATATGTAGCAAATGTACAGCTTGATCTTCATGTATATCTATAACAACTGGGGTGTGGCCTATCCCAAAAGCTGTTGCCTGTCTATGGGATATATTCTTTTAGTTGGGCTGCCTTTTCTGGCCTCAGTGGGAAAGGATGTGCCTAGCCCAGAAGAGACTTGATGTGCCAGGGTAGGGGATTATGTGGGGGCCACCCACTCAGAGGAGAAGGAGAAGGGGCATGGAGGAAGGCTTGTGGGAGGGGGTGACCAGAAATGGGGGTAGTGAGCAGTGAGCAGGATGTAGAGTTAATAAATAAATAAATAAATAAATAAATAAATAAATAAATAAATAATAAAGAAACAATTTTAGAAATAAGGACCTTCCTATTTTGTATATACCAAATTTTCTTTTGCTAAATATGATTTCCTGAGATAACACAAAATGTTATAAGAAATAAGATAAATTGTCTGATAACTGTTCTCATTTGCCATACTAATCTTAAAACTTAGAGATAGTATTGAATACAACATGTTTAACAAGTAATTACCTTAATAAAATTTTCCATTGGTATGTTAAAGATTGGTTATTCATCCATTTGTAATGGTTGCCACATTCCTCTGTAGAAGCACTGAGTCCTGTCGTCGATCAGTAGCCTAGGGAAGTCATCTCCATGATCAACACAGGACAAGTTTGACTAGGCTCTTGTATATCTTAGTCACACCATCTTACCTCAGGGTCATTGTCTTCTGCAACAGACTACTGTATCAATGTCATTTCTCCCTGTCTATGGGTAGTGAGGCTCCAGAAACCTAGTGTTTTATATTCTTGTTATTCCTTTGGCTGAACATGAAATAAAGTCTTTCATTGTAATGCTGTGCACTTCAGTTTATTATGAAAGATTTATTGTTATCGTGAACGAATTTGTGGGAGATTAGTTTGTTAAATTTAAAAGACTGCAAAAAGTTTGAAGCTTAATAGTTGCTCATGATGTCTGAATTCTCAAAACTATGGAGTATCTACAGATAGGTCACTAGTCTCTGTTAAGTCTGTCACTACAGGACAAATGCTAGCATTTAATTAAACTGACTGAACAATTCCATGTTATAGTTTGGTACAAAGTGCTAAGTTCAGTTTTAAAGGTGATCAACCTTTCTAAAACCAGTGTCTATAAAAAAGATACTTCTTCTTTAATCCAAAAACATAGTTATCAGGTCTCTTTTTAAAAAAATAATAAGATTCTTTTCTCATGCAATTCATCCAATCACAGTTTCCCCTCTCTCTACTTCTCCAAGCTCCCTCTCACCCCCCCCCCCCTTCTCTGGATCCATTTGCTACTCATTTCCCAGGTATCCAAGGTGAATAGTTTATGTTGCTGAAAGGACTCTTAAGGTAACAATTGAGTATCAAGTAAGTTTTACGTAGGTTTCCAGTACTTCCTTAACCACTCTTTCTAAGTGAATTGGGAATATTGCCTGGTGTTTTGGCAGCCCCTAGCAGGGAACAGTTAGCTCAGATCAGTACACCATAGGAACAGACTTTTCTCCATCTCTACATTTGTTTTACTCTTTTTATATAGATGTATCATTTCTTTCTTTGATTCACCCTGAACATGGATGAATGACACAACATCAGCATTGTAATTCATGTGAAACCTTAACAAAGAGACAACTATTACATTATTTAGCACAAAAAATACTTGGGATGCCCATTACAAGAAATATCTTGTTTGAATAATTCTTAAGCAAAGACAAAATGAATAGCAGGTTATATCTGTTCCTTCACTAAATATTTCTCAAAAAAGTTAAATGTACAGACATGACAATGCATATGGATACATTCGTTATTTATTGTTTATATAGTACAACATGAAAGAGACTTGGTATAATGTATTGAATGCCACTTACTGAGCAAAATAATTGAACAATATTTTGTCATATATTAAAATATTTGGAAACAAAAAATTTAAAACTTATGTTTGAGCAACTTATTACAATTTAGCAAATAGAGAAATAAATTAAAAATTAATTTCTAGGAGACCACATGATATATTTTTAATGTAATTAACATACAATGTCAATTGTAATGACTATCAAAATATTTATTGTTTATTTTAAAGTAAAAAATATCTTCATAAGTTATTAGAATTAAAGTAGTAAGATTTTTCAACTAATCTCCACTCTAGCATTCATACAAAACTTAACGCTCATGTAGTTTGCAGATGTGAATCATTTAGCAACATATTTAAAAGAAGGTTATTCATTGCAAAAATGTGACTAAGTCCTGAAATTACTCATTCTTTTCTGAATAATAAAATAAATCCTTTAGTATCATCTCACCCTTGCTATGTATAGCCAAAAGATTATATATTGTAAGCTTAGTATTTTGATTACCTCATAAAATACTAAGACTGTAAGGATTTTTAATCACACAAAATATTTATTAGCATATTTTAACCATCTTATGTAAACAATTATATCCTAAGTAATTAAGTAAATCTTGCATCTGCCTTCATGCACTTTCCTATGTTATATTCCTTCTGAAGCAGTATATATATTATACACTTCCTCATTATCTATTCTGATGGTCAGCTGTACACTATGAAGCTGAGTCTCAACAAACATTCATTAAATCTTTACACTATGTCAGGGATGTGCTGAAATTGAAGACAAGTGTACAAAGTATATAAAACTTATCATGTGACCTCAAGGTTCTTGCAGATTATTGTGCGTAAAATATTCAAAACAAAAAGAAGCAAATTGAGACAAGGTGCTGACACTCTGAGTATACAGACAAATGGCATAACATTGAGTTCAACTATGTATTTTTAACAATGATTGACTACATTTGTTACACAGAACGTCCTGAGGAAAACAGAGAGACTTGAGTGAAGCTGGCATCATTTAAAAACCATCATTTATAAGAAAAATAAAATGTTCATATGAAAGTTCTGTAAATTCACACAACTCTTAACTAGAAACAAGAGTAGAGATTCAGGAAATTGTGGAGGCTGTCTTGCTACACTTTGCCAAAATATGATAAGTACAAAATGTTATCTTTTACTTCTAACATTGTTCAAATTATTGAAGCAATTTCTTTAAATATGATAAAATATTTTTCATTTAGAAATGGAGCCCCACATTAAAATAAATAAATCTGCATTCAAATCTTTATTTTATTGTAATATTGTGTTTATGGAGTAGACTGATCCTGATTAGAAACTTCTTTCTACTCCTTCCATCCTTCCTACTTTCATGTCCCCAACCCGCTATAATCCCCTTTCTTCTCTCATTAGAAAATAAACACATTTCTAAGGGATGATAATAATAGAATAAGAGAAGATAAAAGCAAACCTAAAATACTGAAATAGGGCAAAGAAACATGAGGAGAGGAGACCAAGAAAATGCACACAAAAAAATCATATATAGACAAGGAAACCCACTCTGTGTCACAAATTCAGGCATCCTATACATTAATCTGGGAGCCATAATACCTACCAAAGGGCCTGTTGGGTGAACAAGGAGAAAAATACAAATTAAAAAAATAAGACATTTTTTAAAAAGCCCTGACACAACATAAATAAACAGACAAAATAAATTGTCTGTTTACCAAGACTGTCACCTTGGAATTAGAGTATTTCAATTGTATTAGAGTATATTAATGGGTAAATATATCTGCTCTGTGTAAACCCAAAGGCAAAAGAATTCAATCTGTGCAATAGGCAACAAACAAGGATGCTGTCTTCACATGAATGACAGTTTTTGCATCATGTTTTCTGAATAATAGCATCTGTCTTTATAAAATATGTTTAACAAATGATTTAATATTTGCAATACTATAGTACAGAATTCTCGTTGCAACTCAGCTGTTTTGTCAGGGAATGACTGACTTGATTGTGAGTTATATGAATTTGCGTAAAATCATGCATGGACTTTTAAAGCTTAAGGATTAAAAACAAATTCCACAATTTAAAACAAACGCTAAGATGCATTGATGTTCTCCAGGGGAAAGGGATGATATGTATGATAAGTGAGTAGAATCTAAATAGTCTAACTATTCTTTTGTCAAGTATTTATAATAATAGTTTTGTGGCATTTTAAAAATATTATAAGTGATATATTTATTTTTAATTTTTCAAGTTCTTTTAACACATATGAGAATTGTTCTTATTTTAGCAATACATTTATACTACTATGTACTTGATCAGAATTGCTTAAGAACAAATTGATGCTCCCATTAAACTCCTCAAAACTATATACAAATTGCAGTGATAAAGCATTTCAAAAAACTTCTGAAACTTGTCGGCATCATATTTTTTCAATTCTTGCTTTTTGAAAACTATTACATTATTTTCTGGAGTGAGAAAAGCCACATCACACTATTGTGGCTAGACAGTAAAAAAAACTTCTGTGAATGCTTTACAATATTCGAGTTGTCTGCCACATTTCTTATGCTACTGAATTAAAATATGAAAATGATGGTGATCAACACATCGACAGACACATGGTCAAGGGGCAGAGAATAAGAGATTGCTGGAAGCTTAGCCCTAAATAGAATGTATCTACCGAACTCCCTCCTTGCAAGTGTCTTTTGGATACAGCAGAACAGCTGCACATATGAATGCACAGTGGTTGTGACAGCGTGAACAAACCCTAGCAAGCTTGAGCCAGATCTCATCCCAGCATGGAGAGGGGAGCTGGGCACCAAGTGTTAGCCCCAGCTGAGCAGCTCTTGGCAATTGTTAGCTGCAAGAAGAGGAAGAGGGAATTTTCTCTAAGAGTGGAGCCTCTGGTAAGTCAAACACTCTCCAGTGAACAAAGGCACATCCAATAGCGTCTGACAAGAACAAACTGGTCTTGACAGGAAAAAAAATGAAAAAAAAAACTATGCAAATTTAATGAGAGTAGGACTAGGATGGTAGGGATGGAGCCATGTATCTGGGAGGGGTTGGGGTAGAAGTGGGAATGTGATCAAAACACATGAAATTCCCAAAGAACAAAAAAACAAAAGAAAAAACCCAAAAAAACCCAAAAAACTATTTTTGAAGAGGCCAACAGTTTCTGATATGTGTTCATCATATGTAAAAAGGCATAAGAAATTAGCCCATTTTTAAAAATACATTTCTTATTAACAGTACCCTTACCAGCTTTCAACAATCATTTAACGACATAATGTAGTATACATTACTGTTTCTCAAACTCATTGTTTCAGAGAACAGGAGGACCTTTTTCTTCCTGTTTAAAATTACCACTAAAATACATATGAGAGAAAAATTCTGTGAATGTTTCAAACAATGATGAGAAATGTAAGATGATGATTGATAATAACAAGGAAAAATAAATAAGCATCTGGATATTGAAAGGAAAAGCAGTTTTCGTCAATTTCATACATCTTGACTCTAAGAAATTCATTAAGAAAATATTTTCCTTCCATGGTGAAGAGTATCCTAATGTGTATCTTATAGAAGAATTGAGAATTGCACCCTCCGTTGTTTAATTTAACGGTCTACAGTGGCCTAATGAAAGTTAGAGACAGTCCAAAACTTCTGGTGAGGATGGCAGTTGGATTTATATTTTTTAGCCATTTATTTCATACTGGAAAAATGGATTAGAACTGTTTAATAATTCAGTTCTGTTCATGTGAAAACAAGTGGGATTTTGAGCATATTATCATAATCTTTTGTTCTCTTATGTTGGAATTAATCAGATCTAACTAAAACTATGCAGTGGCACTGTCAGAATGATCAGTGAGGCAGTGGCTGGTGTTGAGACACAAGAATCATGGTAAGAGGAGACGTATATGTATTAGGCACTTATGGCTTCCAACTCATATGAAGCATATATCTCAGTTCCACAACCTTGAAGGATTATAGCACAGAATAAGCTTCAAAGTTCAGGTTTGTACCTTTTGATGAGAGCTCAGCTCATATTTTCACTTTGTGAGATCCTGAGCAAATAACCCAACAAAAATCTTTAAGATTTTACACATACAGAGCTATAGGACTACATTTTGTATACTATATTAAACTTGGGAAATTGTTATTGAAGTTGAAGGGACATAAGATACATGGCAAAGATAGCAAGTGTGGTAGCCAATCCCTCACTGCTACTTGAATAACTGTGTTATATAGTTACAATTAGAACATTTCAAAAGTATATTTGAAAGTTATAAAATATGTCAATTTTCCTTAAGAAAAAAATATGAAATTCTTTTTTTCCTGCAAAACTAGGAGTCGTATTTATAATAGCAGTGAGAGCTATTGAAACATTTTAGAAAATGAATTTATAAAACTTGACAGCTAAACCAGAAAACATGCTAATGTCAAGACTCACCACCTGTTTTTATATTTTTAATATAATTTGTACTCATTTGAAGTGTAAACTACACTAAAAATAACTTTGTAGTTTAATGAAAAGAATAATAGATTTTTCCGAAAAAGCACTTAGAAAATATTTGCATTCTTAACATTATAAGTTTTATTAAAATATACACTTAAACTTTTGTGATTGTGGTAGTGAATATTATGAATTAACTTGTCAAGATTAATAAAAATGCCTTGTAAAAATGATTCCAATGAAGTTTGAACTCATTTTCTTTGAAAGAGAAAAATTCAACAATGTATGCCACAAAAAAAAAACTATCCAAAGCTTATACATATGTTGATATTTGAGATAAACCTAGGAAGCATTTTATTTCCCTGGTACACTATATTTTAGAAGAAGAAGAGGAGGAGGGGGAGGAGGAGCAGAAGGAGGAGGAAAAACAGCTTTGTATCAGATAACATTCGTTTTGCAGCTTTCTAATTTGGACTGTTGCATTCATGCTTCTTTCAAGATTTTTTTATAGCATACTCTTCAAACAATTTATTATATACTACATTGGTACATAGCATAGAAAATGATAGAATACCACTATGATTGAGGAGGCAGATTTCCCTCACATAATATGTGTTGTTGTTAAATAATGAACAGAAGTTTATTAATCTATAACTTCTAACAGAAATATTTAAGAATAGAATTTTTATCATTAAGAAGTTTATTCACTTTAAAAGTATGTATCTCTATACATTCCAGCATCCTCAGCAAAACTGGGATTTCTCTATACCACTCATTACTCTTTGAACACACTACCTTTTATTCTAAACTATGATTCATTAAGCCTTATTTTGATTTCATTTTTAACTCTTAAGGGAACAGAGGGACGTTGTTCATATGCCTAGCATTAATGCTGGTGTGAAAACATAAAAGCTAGTAACACTAGCTGTTTACAGTACATCAGTGATTAATAAGATTAATAAAGAAACAAGTTCCTTGAGGATAACGAGTCTGATACCTCCTTCTGGACACCACTGGTACTGCATGCATATCTATGGTGCACATACATAAAATAAAAATAAATACATCTTAAAAAGATAAAGCCATCTCTTCACAAGAATTGAGATCAATAGGTAAGCACTGACACTCTTTATACTCCTATGGTGAGTAGCCGTACATCATCACACTCGGAGAACTCCTGTTCACTTACAGTAAAATGGGAATTGGTGTCTTATATTACCATCACTTACCTTCATAATATACTTTAAATCCGTGAGCACTAACAGCAAAGTCACTGGTCAACCGTAGTGAGAACACAGATTTGGTACTTGTCACTGGTGGTGGTAGGTGGAATCCTGTTAACCTAAAATGCAAAATGGAATTCTTAGCTGTGTCGTCATTAAAAGGGTCTTTAGAGGGATTAGAGGGCATGTTATCAAATTCCCTTTTTTCGCTTCATTCATTACATGCAGATATTTCCTTCCAATTAATTATAAATTAGCCATCAAGGTACATCATATTGAGTAAACTTTATTGGCATAAGTATAAGTGTGTTGCTTTTTGTAATAGCTATCAACACTATCATTTATATTAAAATTCACATTAGTTCAAACTTTGAGAATGAAAACTTTGCAAATTTGTATTTAAGAATATTGTATATCATTAGTTTTAGTAAGTGGTCCTTTAGAAGAAAATTTCATTAAAATTATTCATATGATGGTTATAATGTGTGTGTAGTCAATATCCTTGAACCAACAAGTTAGAACATAGGGAGAGAAAAGTATATGTGAGAAAGCAGAAATTAAACACTCCAGTGCGAGTAATAATAGCTTAAAGTCGTTATTTTTCCAGATACAAATGATATTCTATGACAAAAAAAGCAGCTAATTCAGCTGCCAACTCAGAAATATGTATGTTTCTCCATAAGACAGCACATATTTTTATAGGCTAAAGAATGTTTTATGCAGAGTTACTGTTTAATTTTATTATTCGTTAAGTATTAATGTGTGATATGTTATAATGAAATGATTTATTTATAACTACAGATTAATTATAGTTATAATTCATTGATAGGTTATTACGTACTTTAATATAACTACTGCGTTACTTCTTCCTTAATGTCAGTAAAGGATTAAAATGACTTGTGACTGCTAGTACTTATTCAAAGCCACTACTTTTGCTGTGATACCATAACACAAAGTTTAAGTGCAATTATTTTTGTACTTTGACTGAAATGTCAGTAACATAAAAATAGCAAATAATATCCCCTAGTATTAATGGCAATTTTTTTAACTGTGGGCAAAAGTGTCCTTTTACTTTCAGAGCCTAATGTATCATATTTTGAGAATCATGGTTTTAGAAGAATTCATAGCATATGTGCTGGGTATTCATGACGACTCAAGCAGCAGAGAAAGGCTTCCCTGCTGTGGACTCCCACTGTAAACTTATATATTTTGAAAATTTTGTAAACCCTCAAGGCAATAAATTGGTTCTGTCCCTGTCTGAGAAACCCCAGCAGCCCAGCCCCTCCCCTAGAACACCCTAACTGTCAAAACTACATTTCCAGCCTTTATAACTGCCATAAAGGTCATCTCCAGCCTCCCCATATTACATTAATTTTAGGCAAAAAGTTTGAACCAAATGTCACCAATCCCTGAGCAGAGAAACATATCAGTCCCTGAGTTTCCCACAATCTCCACCAATTCCTGAGCACAAAAACTCACCAATCCTGAACAGGAACACATACACACACACACACACACACACACACACACACACACACACACACACACACACACACACACACACACTGGAAATTTCTACTCTGGAAAGTTCTGCCCCAACAAGAAACCCTATTATAAAGGCTGGGTCTGCTCAGTTCCCGGTTGTCATCTCCTTGTAGCAGAGGCAGCTACCACTGAATTTGTCCCTCCATATTCTGGACCCTCCCAATAAATCCCATTTATAAGTTTGCTGCCTGATGTAACTCATCCAAAGAAACCAAAGAACAGAAGAAGGGAAGAAGGAAAGGATGGAGCGGGGCTGGGTTCCTGGGCTACTCAGCTCATCCTTAGGGTACCTTCCCCTGGGAGCTAAACCGCCTCTGTGGAGGAGGCTTCCTCACAGCCCTGTGTGGTTCCGGGCCTTCCATGTCTAAGGATACCCATTAATTGGGGAATCTTCTCCCTTTAAGCTGTGTGGTTCCTGGACTTCATAGTCTCTAGATATATTTCCATCTAAGCATGAAGGCCAAAAGCATGTATATATACTTGTAGTAATTTATCCTACCCTTGACACATATTTAGGTTCTTTAGAGTGTGTCCAATATATTTTCAGACTTGTAAATCTTCTAGCATTATTTTTTTTTTACATTTAAGGATGTATTCATAACTTTGAATTCTTCTATTGCTATTTAAGCTGCATCCCATAAATTATATAATGAAGCCATTTCGGAAAATAATAAGTTTGTGGTGTGTATGTATGTATGTATGTGTTATATATGCACCAGGAGAATATATTTGAAAATGTTATTGCTGGTAGCTCTGCACATGTAGGAGGCCAAGCATCAATTTTGGATGTCTTTCTTGATCATTATCAAGATCAAGATTTCCTGATTATTTATTTGGAGGAATATTGTCTCTCACTGAACGTAGGACTCACTGATAATGAGTCTGGCTGGTCAGTTCAAGGAATCCTCTCTTCATCCAAGGTCCCACCTTCAGCACTGGTGTTTGAGACATACACTGCTACTACTGGGTTTAACATGGGTGGGAAAATCCAAAATCAGATCACCATGCTTGTGCCCATAGGCTTTACAAACTGCACTATCTATCCAGACCTTTCTATTGTGAGCAGTTTCATTGGCAAATGGTTAGAGTTGTATCTGTTATCAGAAGCATATATCTGTACTTAATATTTTTAATGATGTATATCTTATTTTAATTAATGCCACATAACATTCTCAGTATGACTACATTATTTAAAATTCATCGACATTGTCTTTTATTTATCAGATATTTCAAAACTTTTGTAATGAAGAATAGGTGCATTCTGTTTGCATCCCTGGTTCTAATTACCACAAACTTATGCAATGCTTATAATCACTGCACACTTACATAGCTCTACCAAGAGCACAGCTCAGCTGATTCTTTGCTTAAAGTCTTACATGCTACAATTAAGCCTTATGCTTAATGGCTTTCTGAAGGTTCTGAACTATATCAGCCTCTAATTCAAAACAATAAGTCTTTTTCCAGAATTCATCTTCATGTAGTTGTATAACTAAGTTCTTTAACTCCCTGATGGCTGAATAGTTGAATTCTCTCAAGACTTAGGACCTTATCTGTATCTATTACTTCTTTTGTGGTCAAAGCTCTTTACCTGTAAATTCTAAAACAATTAAATTATGGATCTCCTTGTTGAACATGTATATTCTTTATTCCACCTGCAAGTTTTTCTGTGCCATGCTATCAAACATTTCCAATTGTTTTAATAGAACAAATCTTCTGTCAAACTTAATTACTAGTTAGTTCTTGCTAGCTATGATATTACAAATGTAAACTTTAAATAGCTTTAACTATATATTTAAGGTAAGTATAGCTTCTACATCTGGGAAAATAATGACTGAAAAGAATGTGAATACATGTATAACACGATTATGAATTTTTTCTCTTACTTTTGTCTTTCATATAAGTTCATATAAATAAAAAGTATACAAATTGCTGAACTGACATAATATATTTCACATTAAGGAATAACACATTGCTTATAATACTGAATTCTGGTTTATCGTCCCCTTGTTTATTGCTCCTCCAAAAAAGACAGTTATCATCCTGACTGCTACCAATAATAGATTTTCACATTTCAAAGATTTATATTACCGAAACATAAAAATTATGCTGCATCTGAATTTATTGACTTATTATTATATTTGTTCTATGACTACAGAAGATGGAGTCATTGATCACTGTTATGCAGTATTCCATTCTATGAATATTCCTTATTTATTTCCTATTCAGAAAGTAGATGATTATTATACAGAGCCTTATAAACAATATCGTCATAAATATTGTGCATATTTTGACATCATATGCCTATAATCCTATGAGGAATACATGTGTAAGTGAAAATACAGTATCATCATTAACACTTGCTCACTCAAAATGTTCCAGTAGTACCAGGGTATGTCTACAACTGTTGCACATTTCCAGTTATTGTGCCAAATTGGAATTAATGTCCACACAACATGAGGGAGGGGAAAATACCTGCTACACAAAACCTAACAGCTGAAGGCTAGTCTCTTAAGTAAGATAAGTATCTTACTACTGCCACTTTACTAAAGCATCTTAATTACTAACTGCTTTCCAAATATTTACCTGTATTCCTCCAAATAAGTGTCACCAAGGAAATCTCTTTTTTCCAACAAAAAGAGACTTTTCAGATCAAAATGCAGAGATCATGGTTGTCTAGACCAATGCATACATATATAACACAATTTTTTCACTGTAGGCTAAGGGAACCTCATGAAAGAGGGAGCAGAAAGATTGTAAGAGATAAAAGCCCAGGAAATCGACTGTGAGATTGTACCTTTCAGACATGACAAGGTACTTGTGCCTATGTTACTTCAAGAATATGGCTGCCTAAAAACAAGTTGAAGTACATCACATCATTTGACATGCTAATGTGGAAGGCAGAAATTTTATGGGACCCCATCCCAAAGAAAAATATATATTATGAATATGAATGAAAGAAAAGACTTTTGAAGAACAAAATGGGAATTGTACATGGGAGGACTCTGAGGTGGAAAAGAATGGTAAGGTGAGAATTATGTAATAATGACATTTTAATTTTAAGGAAGTAAAATAGATATTTTTTTTTCAAAACCATTTCCCTAATTGAAGGGTTTATATTGTTTTTCTACACCAAACCAGAAACTGTCTCAGAAATATGTGAAATCCAAATATTTATAATGGAGAGAAATATCAGAAAACCTTGTCAAATCAAAACCAGACACCAAATCTGACTGAGGATCTTTGAATCCAGATCCACAGAACTCTTTAATGTATCGCTTTACATGGCTAAGGGAACATTATGGACATAATCAAGAACTACAGAGTGAGAAGGCATGCTGCATCATTTGAATAGCTCCCGGGGATTCTTACAATAGAGGCAGTGGTTTGAGAGAAAGATGAAATTGCAGAATCAAATGTGCAAGTGATACAGTGGCTTCGAAGATAGAAGAATGTAAGTCACGTCATGTGAGGTAACCAGGAGGAACTGGAAGAGCAGGTAAACAAACCATCTCAAACATTTACACACACACAAATGGAGCCCTGAGCATCTGATTTCAGCTCAATAACATCCTACTTGAAATGCAGCCCCACAGTCACACAATGAAGCACCTGTGTTAGGTATTAGGCTATCATATCGGCAGGAACTCTCCCAGCCACAGAGGCTAGTGCAGAGTGCTTCTTTGTACTTTAGGAACAAAATACTTTAAATATCTACATAAATATCATTGATCCCTGTAATTACCATGGAATCCCTTTGGAACCTACTGACTACTTTGAAGCTTGTGGATTCAGAGCATTTTCCTTAATATTTACTTGTTTATAATTTTAAAATATCTCTACATCTGATGAATATGCAATTTTATCATAAAAATATCATGATAGACAAGGATATATTTAAAAACCTTGATCAAGTTCACACTAAAACCATGTATAAGAATAAAGCATTATTACTGTTTTTCTTTTAAAAAATCACTTTCTTGCTTTATGTGTATGAATATTTTATCAACATGTATGTCTATGCATCATGTGTGTACCTGGTACCCAGAAAAAGGCACCAGATTTCCTGGATCTGGAATTACATAGTTTTTAGTCACCATATCAGTGTTGGGACATAAACCCCTGTTTTCTGAAAGAGCATCCAGAGTTCTTAACCACTGAACCATCTCTAATCACAGACCAACATCTAGCTTTTCTAATGAAATCCCAGTTCAACCTTTCTTTGTCTTTATCTAATTAAAACATTAAAATTTTACATGCAAATGCACATATTAACTCATAAATAATTTATATTTGACTATAAAATTGTACTTACAGAGATATTTAAATAATCTATTATTTCAACTTTAGAAAAAATTTATCAGTATTTTCCAACATAATAGATAGCGGTAATATGAAAATTATTTTACAGTAAAGGCTACTTGTCTACAATTATACATAAGTAATCAGCATGTACTGAAATATGTAGAGAAAGAGACTTAGTTTTTGTGTTTTAGATCAAATAATGAAGGAAGAATATGATAGTTATATCATGGGTATTTACAATGACTTGTATTTTCTGTCCTGTAAGACTTGATTTTGGAAAACATAAAGTTCTGCCTCCCATAAAAATTCATCTTATTATTTTCTATTGTATGTTATATTTAATTAGTATTTGTATTTCTCATTTTGGCTTTACTCATCAAGAAGACAGTTTGGATCTTACTAGTCTACCATTCATGCTTCAGTTAAAGCCTATCACAAAAGAATCCCTCAGTAAGTACTTATTCAATTAATTAATTGAGATTGTCCATTCATACATCACCCTAATTTGGGGGGATCTTTGCTGAACAGAGGGCAGAAAGATACTAAGAACAAGAGATGGTGGATTACTCCAGGGAAGTGGTGTTTTACAGACACAGGAGTGCAGATGCCCATATGAACTCACAATCACTTAAACAGGTGAATAAGACCTATGCAAGCTTCAGTCAGACAAAATCCCAACAGAGAGGCCAAGAAAGTGTACATGCAATCCATCCACTAACCAAGGAGCTATTGGTATTTGCTGGCTACTGAGAGAGAAAGGATAAGATTGTATGTTCTGTTTAATTATTTGGCCTGTAGAATGCTGATCACCCAGAGAAGGCCACAATCCTAAGACTAGCTGAAAACAGAAGCTGAACATGATGAGGAAAGGAGAGAGAGAAAAAGAGAGAGAGAGAGATGCCTATCTCTGTAAAAAGGACAATTATAGGTTATAAATGAGATCCCAGAACATTAAACCACCCTGACATATTAACTTTTATTATGGAACTAATTTTGCTAATCACTAGTGATTTTTCTATGACTGCACTGGCAACTATAGTTAAATAATGCTTCTTCATCATTGTGACTTTGTAACCAAAGCTGGGATCAGTGACGTAAGTTTACAATATTTTTAATATTTCTGCTCTAGTCTGTGTCATATATTTGTCAGTTTCCTTCATGTTTATGAGGAAACAAAGATGAATTAAAAATAAATTCTACCTTCACTGAAAAAATCATGTGTTTCACTGAAATCATAGTGAAGAAAGAAATGGCTTGGGGTCAGAAGTTATAAATTTGTATCTATGCCCCAGTGGCTATCAGATGAATGAACTTAAACAGCTTATACTGATGTCTGAGCTGTCATTTCTTCAATGGCAAACCAGAGAAAATATGGTTGCTCTGTAGAACCTTCTTTAATGAAATTGCTACCCATTATAACACTATATCATATTTTCCTGTGAGAAAAACATAAATGATGCTATACTGTTACATCATATATTTCTTTGAGAAAAACATAAATGATAGCATAAACATTTTATAATATATAATGCAGTGAATTCCCACAATGTCTGAATCAGTATAATGACTCTATAGAAAATACCTTTAACCAATATATATTATAACTTTTTAATACCTAGAAAACATGAACACAGGTGAAATGCAAATATATTTGCATATTTAAATTCAGATCTCATATTGTAGAGCTTCAAATCACATCAGTTTTGTTTGATAACATACTTTACAATAGTTGCATCTTTAAAATATTTCAAGTAGACTTTCATAAGGTACACAGATTCCCTTTAACTTCTGAGGACAGTGGTCTCATGAAACCACTTGACATTTCTTAGCAACTGGTATTTTATACATTTTCATGAGTCCCTTCTCAACAGAGGCTGATGGCTATGTGGTTAGAGATTGTATCATTACAGCTTCATGACTCTTTTTGAGACATTGGCCTTGTTGCCTTCTGTCTTGTAAAAATAGTGAAGATTTATAGTAGTTCATTCTGCAATAACTATAAGTAGTTACAGGGGCAATTAAATTAATCACTTAAAATTTTACACAAATGGAGTGGAGACCTCTGCCTGGGCCACCAGGGTTCCACAGCCAGCTAGCGTCAGGAAAAAGCTACCCTCCTAGGAGCATGGAAAAGCCGTGAGTGGGGTTAAGGCGAGCACCACTGCTCACTGGGACCTTCCCGGAACCCACAGGATACAGGGACTGAGGAAAACTCGGGGACAGGAACTTTCCAGTTTCCATCTGTGCCTGAGGACCTCAGCCTGGGCCACAGGGCTCCAGGAGAGAGCTAGTATCCCAGGAGTGCTGACATACACTTGAGCACAGGCAAAACCACTACTTCTGTTCAAACTCACTGGATCAAGAGGGACCCTTGCAGAGCCATCAGGACACAGGAACCAAGGCACAGCTGTGGAAAAGATCCTTCTGATTTCTTTCTGCACCCCAGAGCTGACCCTGTGCCACAGGTCTCCAAACCCAAATACCTCTCAGAGAGAGCTGGTCTTCAAGGAGTATTGACACAGAGGCCTGCAGGAGGGGCAAGCCACAGCCAGAGAGAGTAAGAGCAGTTAGCAACAGAGATAACTAGATGGTGAAAGGCAAGGGTAAGAACATAAGGAACAGAAACCAAGGCTACTTGGCATCATCAGAACCCAGTTCTCCCACCACAGCAAGCCCTGGATACCCCAACACACCAGAAAAGAAAGACTTTGATTTAAAATCATATCTCATGATGATGATAGAAAATTTTAAGAAGGAAATAAATAACACCCTTAAAGAAATAGAAGAGAACAGAGATAAACAACTAGAAGCCCTTAAAGAGGAAACACAAAAATCCCTTAAAGAATTACAGGAAAACACAATAAAACAGGCAGAATTATAGGAAAACACAATCAAACAGACAAAGGAAATGAACAAAACCATCCAGGAACTAAAAACAGAAATAGAAACAATAAAGAGATCACAAAGGGAGACAACCCTGAAGTTACAAAACCTAGGAAAGAGATCAGGAGTCATAGATGCAAGCATCACCAACAAAACACAAGAGATAGAAGAGAGAATCTCAGGTGCAGAAAACACCATAGAAAACATTGACACAACAGTCAAAGAAAATGCAAAATGTAAAAAGCTCCTAACCCAGAACATCCATGAAATCCAGGACAGAATGAGAAGACAGAACTTAAGGATAATAGGTATAGAAGAGAGTGAAGATTCCCAACTTAAAGGACCAATAAATATCTTCAACAAAATTATAGAAGAAAACTTCCCTAAGCTAAAGAAAGAGATGAACATAAATATACAAGAAGCTTACAGAACTCCAAGCAGATTGGACCAAAAAAGAAATTCGTCCGGTCACATTATAGTGAAAACACCAAATACACAAAACAAGGAAAGAATATTAAAAGAAGTAAGGGAAAAAAGTCAAGTAACATATAAAAGCAGACCTATCAGAATTACACCTGACTTCTCACCAGAGACTATAAAAGCTAGAAGATCCTGGGCAGAACTAATACAGGCCCTAAGAGAACACAACTGCCAACCCAGGCTGCTATACCCAGAAAAACTCTCAATTACCATAGATGGTGAAAGCAAAATACTCTATGACAAAACCAAATTTACACAATATGTTTCCACAAACCCAGCCCTACAAAGGATAATGGTTGGTAAACATCAACTCAAAGACGGAAACTACACCCTAGAAAAAGCAAGGAAGTAATCTTTCAACAAACTCAAAAGAAGATAACTACATAAACGTAAAAATAACATTGAAAATAACTGGAACCAACAATCACAATTCCTTAATATCTCTTAACATCAATGGATTCAATTCCCCAAAAAAAGACATAGATTAACAAACTGGATACATAAACAGGACCCAGAATTTTGCTGCATTCGAGAAACACATCTCTGTGATAAAGACACACACTACTTCAGAGTAAAGGGCTAGAAAACAATTTTCCAGGCAAATGGTCCCAAGAAAAAGTTTGGAGTAGCCATTCTAATATCAGATAAAATCAACTTTCACCCAAGAGTCTTCAAAAAAGATAAGGAAGGACACTTCATACTCATCAAAGGAAAACTCTACCAAGAAGAACTCTCAGTTCTAAACATCTATGCTCCAAATGCAAGGGCACCCACATTCATAAAAGAAACTTTATTAAAGTTCAAAGCACACATTGCACCTCATTCAACAATAGTAGGCGACTTCAACACCCCTTTATCATCTATGGACAGATCTTGGAAACACAAACTAAACAGAGACACAGTGAAACTAACAGATGTTATGAACCAAATAGATTTAACAGATATCTATAGAACATTTCATCCTAAATCAAAAAGATATACCTTCTTCTTAGCACCTCATGGTACCTTCTCCAAAATTGACCATATAATCGGTCACAAAACAAATCTCAACAGATACGAGATGATTGAAATAATCCCATGCCTCCTATCAGATCACTATGGATTAAGAATGGTCTTCAATGGCAACAAGAACACCAGAAAGCCCACATACACATGGAAGCTGAACAATGCTCTACTCTATGATAACTTGGTCAAGGAAGAAATAAAGAAAGAAATTAAAGACTTCCTAGAATTTAATGAAAATGAAAGTACAAGATACTCAAACTTTTGGGACACAATGAAAGCAGTGTTAAGGGGAAAACTCATAGCTTTGAGTGCCTTCAAAAAGAAACTGGTGAGAGCATACACTAGCAGCTTAAAAACACACCTGAATGCTCTAGAACAAAAAGAAGCTAATGAACCCAAGGGGAGTAGAAGGTAGGAAATAATCAAACTCAGGGCTGAAATCAACCAAGTATAAATAAAAAGAACTATACAAAGAATCAACAAAACTAAGAGTTGGTTCCTTGAGAAAATCAGCAAGATAGACAAACCCTTAGCCAGACTAACCAGAGGGCAGAGAGACAGGATACAAATTAACAAAATTAGAAATGAAAAGTGCGACATAACAACAGATTCTGAGGAAATTAAAAAAATCATCAGATCCTATTACACAAGCCTATACTCAACAAAACTGCAAATTCTGGATGAAATGGACAATTTTCTAGACAGATACCAAATACCAAAGTTAAGTGAGGATCAGATAAACCGTCTAAACAGTACCATAATGCCTAAAGAAATCGAAGCAGTCATTAAAAGTCTCCCAACCAAAAAAAGCCCAGGACCAGATGGGTTCACTGAAGAATTCTATCAGACCTTCAAAGAAGACCTAATACCGATGCTCTTCATAAGCTTAGAATTTTTCTTATTAAACTCCTTTGAACTTGCATTATTTAGTTTTTTTTCTGAATTCTGACAGTTACACTGAGGATAAATCTATTATCTAATGAATAGAACATTTTTTCCTCAAAAATAGTCTCAGAAGGTTTCACCAGCTCAGTCTGTGTAGAAACAAGATGCAACTATAATCAATTCTTCTCAATGAGTATGAAACTTGCTCTTCAAGGCTAATATTATGCATATGTCCAGGGAAATAGACAATGAAATATTTGAAAGGCAATCATTTCAACTCATATTTGTTCCTCTGTGAATAATTCAAAATAAACTTAATGTCTCAACTTTCCTACTTTTTTTATTTCATTCATAAAATCATAGATCTTTAAGGCAACAAATGTCCACAATTCCAAAGGCAATCTCAACCAACCACTAAGAAAACATAAACTGTAATAAATTTGTACCTTACAAGAAATGTCTAATATTTAACATTATCTTAATCTTTATCTTGAATACTATTCATGAGCCCATTTTTCTAAGCTTTCAGACATCCAAAAGCAGTAGACTGTGACAACTACCTCAGATTCTACCATCTATAACTGAAAAACAAATTATTAGCAATTTGATATTATTCATGTAACTTTAAAACTAAAAAGTGATAAGTGGCTATTACTAAATACTATCTCACAGTGATGTTAAAAGAACAATATCAAATGAAATTTATGAAAATGATTAAAGTGTTTGACACATGTGAAACCTTATCACCATAATTATTATGATGTTAAACCCACTCAGGATTTATCTTAATAAACTCATGCTCAGTAAAGAATCCTCCATGTGAAGATAATGAGCATACATGCATGGTTTCATTCTGTTCTTCTCTCTGATTGTAGTATTATCAGTAAATTCAAGTTACTAGTACCTTGAATTTTCCACAATGCTAGAATATAACCTGCAATTGTGAGCCAAACTCCTTATGTCCAGTGTTGTTTTTACTGGAGTATTTTATTATTGTAATAGGAAAACAAAACAAATAGAAATTGATACCAAGAGTGGGTCTATTGCTGTGATAAACATAACCATGTGGCTTTTATGACTCTGAAAAAGCTATATGAGAGAAATGCAAAAGTATTTCAAATTTTGGGCTAAAAAGCCATTATATTTTTAAACAAAGTTTAAATAATTTTTGTGGCTTTCTTGTGACTGAAAGACAAACAGACAGATAAGGTCTAGCTCATGAAATTTTGGAGAAGGTCAAGGACTCAGAACCTGTGGTTTGGATGGGTCATTTCTTTGAGGTTTTGGTGGAAAAATTGCCTTTAAACTGCTGTGTACTTAAAACATGAGTGAAGTAGAAATGAGAAATTGGATAAATGTCAGGATAGAAAGGTACTCCAGTCGGTTCTGAAAAAGCAGCTGTAATTGTTAAATATCATCACTACTAAAAAGAAGCCTTATTGATTGTATGAGTATCATAAGGATCGATCGTGTCTAGAGAACAAATCTATACATTGGAGACTTCATCTTGTAAAGATCTAAACTTCAAAGGAGAAAAGCCTAAGGTGATATGGTTTCCTTGAAAGTAACTTCCAAGAAAAGAAAGTAATACAACTTTTGTCCAAAGAGAATCAGCTACATTCTGATCTGGAAGCAGAACTTGACAATATTGTTCGGTGGTGCTGCTCTTGTGAGGATCCAGGATGCAATCTTGAGGGAATTCTGAATGGGCAGTTGAGCCCATTGAATACATATATAACATTTTAGTCCTTGCAGAATGGTCCTAGGAAGAAATTATGTTATGATGTGAGGGTGAGTCCTAAGTTAAAGTAAAGATCCCTAATAATAGAGTTGCCAGGAAGAACCATGAAGCATCCACCAATTAGGGAATGGCTGTAGAGTTGGCATAATCTTAAGAGAGAAGCTATACCATGCAGATGGCATAAATAGCTAAGATTGTATGTTGTCTCTACTGGAAGTTTGCTTTTGACATGATCATGCTTTGCTGTGCCCAAATACTTCCTGTTTTTTTAAAAGGAATGCTTATTCTGTTCTGGTATTTTCTTTGCTACCGATTTTTATGGGAACTCGTGGTTAAGGGAATTTGGACTTTTAGAAGAGTTATAATGATAGGAATTCTTTTTTACTTTACGACAGCCTTTGTATAGGTTACTTGTGCTCTCCTTCCCACCTATATTATAGACCCTTGAGAGTACTAATAGATCTGCTGCCACATGCCTGTCTAAACATCCCCTTATCAACCTACTTTCATTCCTTGAGCCTTGGAGTCAGGGAAGGGAAGCCAATGTCCTCTTATCCAGTTTTTCTCTATTACTTTCAGCCATTTCTTCTAACACTACCCCACCAGAACTTCTCTCTACCAGGGAACATACGTGGCTAGGAACCAGGTAAGTTACTTATGCTCTCTTTCCCCTCCATTCTATTCTCTCTTTCTTCTGCCTGCCAGCCTTTGTACTTCCTCCTCAACCACCCATGGATGATTGAAAATGGATCCAAATCTCTCAGCTTGCACAAAATCTAACTCCAAGTAGATCAAGAACCTCAACATAAGACCAGATTGCTGAACTTGATAGAAAACAAAATAAAGGATAAAATTGATCCCATCGGCACAGAGGTGGACTTTCTGCAGAGGACACCAATATTACAGGTATTCAGACTGACAATTAAAAGTGGTGTACCATGAAGCTAAAATACCTTCCATCTACACTCTCAATAGAGTGAAGCAGCGGCCTATAGAATGAGAAATATGTTTTACCACTTAAGCATCTAATAGTCAGTATCTATAATATACAAAAAAAGGGGGATAAAACTGAATACTGAGAAAACAAGTAACCTAATTTAAAAATGGAGTATAGAACCAAACAGAAAGATCTCAAAACATGAATCTCAAATACTTTAGAAACATTTTCAAAAGTGCCCAATGCTTAGTTATCAGCAAAGTGTAAATTAAAACTACTGTGAGATTTCATCCTACTTTATGCAGAATTGCTAAGCGAAGAATACTAAAACAAATGACAGCAGATGATGGGGAGATATAGGGAAGGGAAAGCACATGGTAAAGCACACATGGTAAAGTCACTATGCAATTCCTTGTGGAGTTCCCCCAAAGGGCTGAAAAATCCATCCCCTCAAACATCTTGCTGTACCACTTAAGAACATATACCTAGAGAACTCTCCACCTTATGACTTAGATGCTTATTCATCTGTTGTTATTGCTGTTCTACTCTCTTAATAGCTAGAAATTGGAAACAGCCTTAACTAACATTTCAAGAACATGGCTATTTGTAGATGAAAAATATTTTCTCACATTTTCATAAAATTCAAAAGAATAAGGCAAAAGAAATTAAGTGTGAAAACAAATATAATCCTATAAGCTCATACTTAAATGCTCTCTGATTGATCAGAGCATCTAATCTTCTGTTTCAATATTATTTTTCTTGAGTAAATATAATACATTTTCCATATGTGATTGTCTCTCCTTTAAAACTAAATATTAATCCATGTGTTCGTTAAACATTATCAATATAATCTTTGCAGTATTAAATTTATGTTGTTACTATAAAGCATTGAATATATCACCATATGAACATATCGGTATTAATGTAATTTTAGTTAATAGAGTTAGTTACAACGTATTGAAACAAAAATTCTCCATGTTTTCCAAATTTAAATATTTATTTAAATGCAAAAGATAAGGGGAAGCACACCAATTTTTTGTCAGGTAATTTTAACTAATGAAATACTGTTGAATGCTTCCAGTTATTAAGTTTCCTCTATTGTGTCAAGAAGGTGACATATTCTCATAATTCTATAACCTATTAGATTACACTTCACTTTTATTATCCCATTTTGAAAAAAGAGTTAGAAAGTCTAAAGAAGAGAGATTTATTGTTAAAAGCCACATAATTAGTAAATGACAAAGTTAGAGATTAAAACCATATTACTTTGGCTTTTCTGTAGAGTCTTCCTATTAGTTTTGCTGAATTTAAATGAGTTCACAGGTTTATACCAATTATTCTGATACTGGAAGTTATAATGAATGCGTTTAAACTAATTTGTAATGTGGCAATTTGAAGATCAACTTGTTTTGAATAGATTCAATGAGGTTAAATAAATCAAATTCAGTGATTATTGTAAGATATAGGGAAAGAAGCAAATCAAAAAGGCCAATTATCTATTGCTTTAAGAAGCTTTGCCATGATAACTGACTGTGTAATTGACACCACTTTGATGTATGGAAAGTTAACTTGGTTTTTAGATGACTAAATTGAAGTTATGAACACTAATTCCATTATAGTAAAGAGAGTCACAGAAGCCACATTTATTTAATATGTCAACGTTGCCGATTATAGGAAACTTATTTTCCCGGGTGATACGCACTAAGTTTATGTTTTATACATTTAAGTTACAAAGTACTGTAAAGATGACTGTTCTTGTATCCTTACTGTCCATAAAGCTTGGAGAGGTTAAATAATTTGCAGCATTCTATTCATTATGTAGAATAATTAAATGTAAAAGAGGTTTCTATGGGTCTGTTATAAGTGTTCTTAACACAGCAGACTATTAATACTACAATTGAGATATAAAATAAAGGGAGAAATGGCAATTGAAATTACATATATACAGCAAAAAATTTCTTCCCAGGAAAGGAAAATAACCTAAAATATAATACTGTTCAAAAGTAATTTTACTACTGAGATTGAAAATGATTCTATAAACCAAATTTAAAGCAATAAACTGATCAATTTGATAGCTTGAAAAATTGTAAACACAAGAATAGTAGAAAACTTAGAATTCTCCCTCTATTTTTAAATAATTATTTTCAGTAATAATGTTGACAGTTAAATGTAGAACCAGACTCTAGACGATATTTCCATACAACTGACCAAAATAGAAAGATTCATCCCTCATGAAGGCTATACTAATGACGCATTAGTGCAAATATGTATTTGTCCATATGTACTCTGGGTGAGAAACCAACATATAGTTTCTCTGTGAGATGAGGGAAGAAATGAGGTAAATAACACAGTTATGCTCACATTCAACATTGAGGCTGTTAGCCTTTTACATGAAAATATTTCTGTTCCATGTCACTTATTCTGTGATTTACACTATTATATCTTCATCAAATAATATTTTAGAAATACTTCATTCTTCTGACTAAATGAAACAATTTTTAGAAATAGGACACATTGGTGAGCATTTCCTGGATAATGTCTTATGACTATTTGCTAGGGTTTATTCTGAATTTAGGCCCAAAGTGTAATGAATAAAAAACAGATCGACATATGATACCATTTATTATTAGCTCCATGAGGAAACACTCTCAATAGCCCAGCTTCTATAGTGACTAGCAGAAGAATCGCAAGTGAGAACTCAGCATGAATTGCACATCACCAAATTATCTTACAAAAGAGAAAGAGAGAGAGAGAGAGAGAGAGAGAGAGAGAGAGAGAGAGAGAGAGAGAGAGAGAAACCAAACAAGCAGTGCTTTAAGACTATACTGATCAGGCATTTAATTCACTGTTTTATGTAGTAGTATAGCAGCAACTTTAACATCTAATGCATGAAATGAATAACCTACTATCATTCAATGACTGATGAAGAAAAATTCAAAGATAATAAGTTTATCAGATCTTCATGGGACATATGGTCATTATATATGGGTTTATTTCTGAAAATTGTATTTGGGATAGAAAACAAACTAGAAGAATTAGGTATACTATGTCCATTATCAAAATCTGATATCATTGTGGCTGATTAAAAATGAATAACCATGTGAGAGAGAGAGTCTAAATGTGAGGTCTACACCCTATCACTTCCCTCAGAGCTAAGGAAAGCCCAGGGAGATTGTAAGAGCCAGAGGTGATAGATGACACCCAGTGAGCAGACCTTCTAAATCAACTAAGCAAGGCCCATATAAGTTCACAGAGACTGAATCAGCAGGCACAGGGATCAGCACCAGGTCTTCAGCATGTATATTAGCTTAGTATTTTTATGGGATTCCTGACTGTGAACTGACTCTTAGGTATGCTCTTGAGATTCTCTTTCTTATGATGATTTGTGGTGTTCAACTTCAATATGATAGTTTTTGCTTCATTTTAAAATATTTTATTTGGTCATGTTTGGTGTTTATCTCCTTGAAGCCTGTTCTTTTTTAATGAGACAGAAAGGGAGTGAATCTGGAAAGGGAGATAGGGAGGAACTGGGAGTAGATGAAAGAAAACTATAATCAGATTACATTGTATAAAAAAAAAAAAAAAAGATCTATTTGGGTGAGGGGAACAGGAGTGAAGCCCTGAGCACCAGCAGAAAAAATAGAAACGGGCAACCTTGGGAGATAGGAGTTGGGGGACCCTCTAGAGCCCTGGAAGGTGAGAGACTCTCAGAACTCAGAGGTAGGGACCTTGGAGGAAATGCCCAATGGTGGGGAGAGGGAACTTGCAGGGTCCACCTCCAGCAGAAAGACAGGGTATCAAGTGGAGTGATGGGGTTACCATCCCACAGTCAAAACTCTGACTCAGAATTGTTCCTGTCTGAAAGAACTGCAAGAACTAAAATGGAGAAGAGAAGGACAGAAAGGAGGTCCACTGTCCGGCCCAAACTGGGATCCAGCTCAAGTGGAAACTCCAAGGCTTGACACTTTACTGATGCTATGGTGTGCTTACAGACAGAAACCTACCATGGCTGCCCTTCGAGAGACCCAACAGGCAGCTGAATGAGTCAGATGCAGATACTTACACCCAACCAAGGGACAGAAGCCGGGGACCACTGTGGCTGAATTAGGAAAAGGCTAAAGAGGAGGGTGACCCCATAGGAAGACCAGACCTTAGTACTCCTGGTACCTGGACCCTGAGATCTCTCAGACACTGATCCACCAACCAGGCAGCATGAACTAGTTGATAGGAGGCCCCAACACATACACAGAAAAGGACTGCCGGGTCTGGACTCAGTGATGAGAAGAAGCATTTACCCTGGAGAGACATGAAGCCCCAGGTAGTGGGATGGCCTGATGGGGTGGGGTGGGGGACAGCCTCTTGGAGATAGGGGAGGAAGAATAGGATGATGAACTGTGGGCGGGCAGACCAGGAGGGGGATAACAACCGGCCTATAAAAATGATTAAAGATTTTTTCTTAAATGATCTACTTTCAATAAAAAGATAAGAAAAAAAAAAGAATGAAATACTCATAGCAAAATGAATTTCTCTTTGTCAT
The DNA here is from genome assembly GCA_028551405.1 of Uromys caudimaculatus. NCBI lineage: Eukaryota > Metazoa > Chordata > Mammalia > Rodentia > Muridae > Uromys > Uromys caudimaculatus. Next base: position 49,411,250 of record CM052718.1, on the reverse strand, counting down.
AGGCATCTAATGTCTCTGGTGTCCTCAAAGAAACAGAAATTTTAATGCCTAAGACTTTTTGTCCACATAATTTTTAAAAAGCTGATAAAATAAAAATATGTGTAAAATCTAAAAAAGAAAATTTAAAAATAACATTTCCAAAGTGTTAAAATTTAACAATATTTTTGTTTATGAAGCAATAATATATTCCTTTTTTCCTTTCTAAAAAGGAAAGTTAAGAGGGAATGAACATGAGACCCATGGCAGTTTGCCATGGTATGCATATTTTGTAGCTACAAAATATTAAATAAAAAAATGAGGTACCCGAAGTAAACAACTGTGTATGTCTTGAAATAGAAAAATACAGTATGTTAATCAGAGGATGGCCCATGTGCAAATAAAGTTTATTTTGTAGGTATAAAACAGAATGTCAGGAAAAAATTGAAATGCTTGTTAGCTCGGTGCAAGGTTTGGATAAACAGCTCCTAAGGCTGCATGTTTCAAAGGACCGGAGCCTATGGTAGCAACAAGAAGAGAGCTTGGTGGGGCCTTAGACAAGTCCTTAATTATTCCTAGTTTTAGAGCATACATTCAGAGTGTAGGACCTCAGATGTCCATTTGCTTTCTGAATACTGAGATAAGAAATTGATTCCACTGTGGCTTTCTCGCCTTCCACATTCCACAAATATTGTATCAACTAGTTTTGAACCAAAGCTTCCATAGCTTTGAGCCTAAAATATATACTACTATATTGCAGATGGAATCTATAGCCTGTGCGTGTAAGACAAGCATTCTCCACTTAGTTAAAGTGTCAGACCTGAAATTATACTTTCCTTATATAGAGTAGTCAGTGATCACTTTTCTGTAGTAAAGAGAGCTGGCTAAATATAGTTAGGCTTTATTCAGAATATGGAACTGGAAAGTCAAGGAGATGAACAGGAATGAAATATAAAGATCAATTAGAAGTATTTTTTGTTCAGTGTTGATCCAGAGCTTTATTTTAATATCATATTTTCTTTTATTTTTTTTTCTACTTTTGGAAATGTTGGGAGTTAAACCTAGTACATGCTCTGAATCTACTGAACCACGGAGTTAATTGTAGTGTATTTTGATGGCTATATATTGGATAGTCATACATAAAATTATTTGATTAAAAGGAATATGAGAATACAGCAAATTCCACTGGAAATACGATTTGTGTCGAGTATTATAATAGGATGGGACAGAAGTCAGATGTTTTATCTATTATTCTTGTCAGTTAAATATTTCCAATGAATATATGTAAACTATAAATGTGCCTGTTGCAATCAGATAATATTATATTGAGAATATTATAGTGAGAAAAGGTTTTACTGATAGGGTCATACACCTTAAAATTATTATCACAATAAATAAATAATTTTTCTGTAGCAGTAGTCTTATTTGCCATGTCTACCAAGGAAAATATGACAGATGTAAAGTGTATTCTGATATCTTATTTTGACATTTCAGTCCCACAAAGAGGAGTATTTTGAGAGATATATGTAATAACAATAATCTATTCATTTCATATGTTTGAACATATAATAAATTTAAAAGACTGATTGCTGTCTTTGTAATATCATTCTATTTGGTAAAGGTATAAATAAAGCCATAATGATCATACTATACAAGATAAAGCTACATGTTTAAATTAGTATCTCGTAAGGATTAATATTTAGAAAATGATTGGCTAAATATTTAAAAACAGTTACAGAAATGTAATTTTATCATATCTTTCTAGTTTTAACCACAAATGATGTTATAGCCTTTCACAAAAATCAATATGAGATTTGTACAAAGTGATTCTTAATATAAACTTAATAAACCAGATACATTTTTCTGCCTAAGGCGTATCTTGTAATATTAAATTGAAGGGTTTTCAACATTTCTGAAGGCAACCTTGGTGGCCATGAATATAACCAAATATATATATATACATGAGTGTGTGTGTGTGTATGTGTGTGTGTGTGTTTGCATGTGTGTGAGAGAGACATATATATGTATTACAAATTTAGTAATATTCTATGTATGTAAGTTCAATGTGCTTAAAACATCTTTTTTTTATTGAGAACATTTGAATAAGAATGGACGACCAAAGCTCATTATTTGAATATTTGGTAAAACTGACTGGGAAGGATTAGGAGGTGGATGAGTGAGACCTTGCTGGAGGTGACCTGTCACTGGGATTGAACCATTTCCTTTTTGCTCTCTCTGCCTGTTACTTGTAATAAAATGTAAACTCTTACCTCCTGCTCCAGCAGAGTCTGCCTACCTGCTGCATGTTTCTAGCCACCATGATCCTGGACCCATGCTCTGTCCTGTAAATCCCAAACTAAATTCCTTGTTTGATCACGTTTTTGTCACAGCAATAGAAAAGTGACTAAGACATGCATTAAATGTGACTCATCTATAAAATATTGGTCTTGAACATGGTTATTTTTATGACACAAAATCCTCTCTATTAATTTTGTTTTAAAGCTAGACATGATTTCCTAAGGTTAGTAGATGCAATGATATGATTCATTTTCTTGTGTCTTTGAAAGTTTTAATTACTTATTGGTATGTGTGTATATTTATGTAAATTATGCTGTGTTGTATGTGGGTGTCTACAGAGGTCAGAAGAAAATCTCAAATGCTCTAGAGCAATAGATAGAGGTAGTTGTGTGCTACCCAATATGGGTACTGAGACCTGTACTCCAGGAGAACTGGAAATATTTTTACTTCTTCCTAAATATCTTTCTTTTTCATTTTTTATTGGGTTGTACATTTCAAATGTTATCCCCCTTCCCAGTTTTCCCTCCACAAGCCCCCTATCCCCTCCTCCCACCCCCTACCTCTATGAGGATGCTCCCCCACCTGCTCACCTACTTCTGCCTGAGCAGACTAGCGTTCCCCTATCCTGGGTTATCAATCCTCCATAGGAACAAGAGGCTCCCCTCCCAGTGGTGCTAGATAAAGCAATCCTCTGCTACATATCCAGCTGGAGCCATAGGTACCCACTGTGTTGGTGGTTTAGTCCTTGGGAGCTTTCAGGGGTCTGGTTGTTTGATATTGTTTTTCTTCCTCTGAGGTTGCAAACCACTTCAGCTTCTATAGTCCTTGCCCTAATTTCCCCATTGGGGTCCCCGGGCTCAGTCCAGCGTTTGGCTGTGCACATCTACATCTGTGTTGATCTGGCTCTGGCAGAGCCTCTCAGGGGACAGCTATATGAGGCTTCTGTCAGTAAGCATTTCTTGGCATCAGCAATAGTGTCTGGGTTTGGTGTCAGCAGATGGGATGGATCCTTAGGTGGGGCAGTGTCTGGATGGCCTTTCCTTCATTCTCTGCTCCACTCTTTCTCCCTGCATTTCCTTTTAACAGGAGGAATTCTGGATTAATATTTTTGAGGTGGGTAGGTGGCCCCATCCCTCAACTGGGAGCTGTGCCTATCCACTGGATATGGTCTCTACAGGTTCTATCTCCCTTGTTGGTTATTTCAGCTAAAGTCCTCCCTTTTTGGTAATGAGAACCACTTGGGTCCCTGGCATCTGGATCTTTCTAGTGGCTACCTGAAGTTCCCCCTCCCCCACTGCTACACACCTCTTTCAAAGTCCTGACCCTCTGTACTTCTCCCCCATCTCCTCCCATATCTGAACTCCCCCCCTTTTGCCTCCCTCTTCTCTCTCCCTCCCAGATCCCTCTCTCCCTCTACTTCCCAGAGATTATTCTCATCCCCCTACTGAGTAGTACTGGCTTGTGTAGTAGTACACAACCCAGATGTCCCTCATAGAGGAATGGTTACAGAAAATGTGGTACAATTACACTATGGAGTACTACTCAGCTATTAAAAACAATGATTTCATGAAATTCGCAGGCAAATGGATGGAACTTGAAAATATCATCCTGACTGAGGTAACCCAGTCACAAACCACACATGGTATGTACTCACTGATAAGTGGATTTTAGCTGAAAAGAAGCTCAGAATACCCACAATACAACTCACAGACTATATGAAACCCAAGAAGAAAGAAGATCACACCAAAGTATGGTAATAGCTTTTATAATTAATAAAAATAGTTATTTAAAACTACAACCAAGTTATCTGATTGTACAGTTGCCTGGATTCAAGAAATTCTTCTGTGCTGAGAATTTAATTGAATTGGATAATGCTTTTACAGCATGGGTATGTCCTGCGTTCAATCCTCCACAGTACAAACATAACTAAAATAAGAAGTCTAAAAATCTGTTGTTTCCCCAAATTGTGTACTTAAACATATAAAGGTATCTAATTAGTGAGGAAACCTCTAATTTACAAATATGTATTGACTGAATTTCTGTATTTTCTGAGAAAACATATGGAAATATCTGAAATATAATTTTTCACCTGTACAAATCATAATATTGGGAATACTATCTGAAATGTTGTTATAGGAATCATATGGTAGCATCCTGCTTGAATGTACATTCCTTAATTTTGAGTTAAAACAGCTATTTATTATTTGTTTCTTTCTTAAGAATATCATACAACAATCATAACTGAATTCACAGAGTTAATCTAAAATGCCTAACCCATCTTATATTTAATTTAGGGATTTAGATTACTAACATGAAATTTTCTATTATAGAAAACATTTATATCTTGAGAATATCAAATTTCATGTGAAACAATCAAGAGTCATTTTTTTTTTGTTTTTCAAGACAGGGTTTCTCTGTATAGCCCTGAGTGTCCTAGATCTCACTCTGTAGACCAGGCTGACCTCAAACTCAGAAATCTGCCTGCCTCTGCCTCACCAGTGCTGGGATTAAAGGCGGGCGCCACCACTGTCTGGCCAAGAGTCATTTTGATTACTTCACATTATAAATGAGAAAATGAATGGGTGATTTCAGAAGAAATATCACCAGTTAACTATGAACAAGCATATTGGTTACTTGCAGAACATCAGTGCTGCTATACAGAGAATACACTAATGCAAATAAAGTGTCTCACATTTTTTTTAAAAAATCAACCGAATATTCATGGAACAAAATGTTTGAGCTTACCTATTGTCATTTTTGTTCAGTTTTCACCTCAATTTTAATTTTTAAAAATTTTTAATTTTGTGTAGTCCTTTATATTTTTAGCTAAAGCCTTCTCAATTAATCTTGGCCACATACCTAATATCAACAACAAAGGGTTCTGTGCATCCTTGAATCTTTGCCTTTCTTGGATTTGAAAGAGCCTTTTATGTTCACAAAGAGTCTCAGAAAACCTGTCTGTCCTTGAGAGCAAGCCAATCATTAATTTTAATCTTCCAAATGGAAAAATTGTGTCTAAAGAGAAGAGTCATTAACTGCCTAAGGTGCATCACAATTTTAATTGACTATTTTTCTAATTCATTTGCATGGCCAATGGCAAAGCAGCAATTCTTCAGTAAGTTAAAGCATTAAGGGAGTAGTTACTACACTGTAACAACTTTTAAAGGCTTGTTTAGGACACTAAACATATTTGTCCTCAACTTCTATGTTTCCAAGGGTCTGTATTAATACACGATGCTAACAATAAACAAATGACACTTCCAGTTGGTAGGTGTCATTAATAGTTCAATAGAATTGGAAAAGCTTGTTATTGTCTTTCATTTTCCAGAAATTATTTATATTGCATGTGTACTTTATGTAGAGGTGCCTACACACAAACTATGCTGTTAAGCCAGAGGGCCAAACCTCTGTGTTTCTTAAACCTTTTATTGTCCAAAGTAGATAATCAGAAGGCAAGGACAAGTTCTAGCTTGGAAGGGAGAAATCTTCAGAGCCAGCAAATTATATTGAGTTCCATCACTCTCAATCTAGCCTTTATGGCAGCCTAGAGACAGGAATGTGGAAAGAAATACCATCAAGTATAGTTAAATCACCAAAGTGTGTGGTCATAAAATATCTTATGGCCATTTGTTCCTATGCTGTAATAAGTCTTTCAGATATTTTCTAATACTGTTCATTGGGAAGGTGTTCCCAACCTCATTTTATCTACAGGAAAGTAGAGAGAAGATTCTTTGTCTTTGAAAAGAATACAAAGTAGAATGGTAGGAGATTTTTATCATGAGAATAAGAGGTTTGTGTGGAAAATGCATGAAGCAGAGGAAGAATAAAGCTGATGAGATAAATGAAGTAAGACAAGAATTAAAGAACTGCTCAGGCACACTGCTAGGATTTTCTGAAGAAAGCCAGGGGAGTTCTGTCAGTTATGGAAATGAGGACCTAAGCTCCAAAGTTCCTTTGCCCTCTCATTCCTAGCCTCTCATTTTTGTCCCTTACTACCAGGTATTTGATTTGTCAAGAATCTAGCATGTTAATGAGACACATAATAAACTGTAATAAAATATATTGTATTTGTTTTAGTTAGTAAGTTATAAATGTATTCATTTTTATTGAAAATAGATTCTTCCTTCATAGCATTCACTCTGACCATGGTTTCCCCCTCACTCACTCCTTCCAGCTCCTCCTTAGCTCCCATTTCCCTCATATCCACTCCTCTCTTTCCTCTTCAAAAAAGAGCAAGCCTCCAAGAGATTACAGTCAAACAGACCAAAACAAGATACAGTAAAACAAAGCAAAAGCTCTCATATTAAGTCAGGGAAAGGTAACCCAGTAGGAGGGAAAGAGTCCCAAAAGCAGACAATGGAGTGAGAGATACACATGCTCACACTGTTAGAAGTCCCACAACAATATCAAGCTAATCCAGAATATATAAGCAGAGGAGCTGAGAGGTATATTTGTGTATCTATGCATATGTGTACAAAAGGAAAGATGTCTGTAAAAGTCATAAAAGACCATTGGATCACGAAGACTGAGAGTTACCAGCAGTTGTGAGCTCTCAAACATTAGCACTGGGAAGTGAACTTGAGTCCTAAGCATCAATTACTGATCTTAGAAAAAAATTCTGGACAAAATATTGCTATCATAAGAATAAATAGCATTAAGAGAATTTATCTACAATTATGAAACATATTGCATCATTATGATAAACCATTTATGTATTTATTGTTAATCATCACAAAGAAAAAAACTAGGGAGGAAAGTAAGTTTATTGAAGAAATAGTGAGAAAGAAATAGAGTTTTCAGTAGCAAGAATTGTTCAAGCAGTCATTTTGCAAAATGTACTTTTAGCTTAACTATGATTGCCCAGAAGCAACCATCTGGGAGTTGTTGTTTTTGGATTCCTTAAAATATATGTCATATTAATTTTTCATTTTAATAGCCAACTGGAACAAAATAAGCCTAGATGCTTTTACATCTGACAAATTATGGATCTAATTATCAGCTCTAATATTCTAAACTTTAGACAAGAATAAAATATGAAATATTTTCCAACATTAGATGATCAAATATTTATACAGCAGCACAGAAATTACTCACATAGTAAAGCAGCAATAAATATATAATTGTTACAATTCAAAATGTTTCTCATTGAAAAGTAGCATCAGGAAATAGAAAGCTACTCATAATAAAATCTAGTGAGACAATAGCAAAATATACATTTATCAAATACATATCACAGAGATTTTCTATACTCCTATCTCAGTAATATCAAGATCATCAATATAATTAAAAATACAGAAAGTATTTTGATCAAAGCTCTGAATAGAATATGAATAAATTACCTAGTTATATCTACTCTAAAATATCAAAGACAGATGACAAAAGTGACTAAATACTTTAAATGCTGGCAAAAATGTACACCAACCAGAACTTCTACACAATGATAGTAGACAGCTTTGCATATCAATTTGATCATTTTTTATGAAATTAAAAATGCTTCTTTAAGTTAAGCATATAGAAAGGAAAATAAGGATGGTCCAAATATTAGGTAATGAGGAGAGGCTGATTATATGTAATTGATAATTGAGTCATAAAAAAAGATAGGCATCTAATTGTTTTTCTAGTTTTGAATGTGTCATGGATTGTTTGTGTTAGCCAATAGATAAGTACTTGAAATATGTTTGATAAATAAAGTACAAAAACCAATGTGATGCTTGAAAAAAACAGCTATTTTAACTATATAGATGGAGATTTGTTGATATGGATACAATCTGAATTTTGTTAATCTCACTGGGTGATGCAAGTACTTAATAAAGTTTTTATTTATTTATTTTAATGAATGTGAGATTTTTGCTTGCCTGTATGTTTGTGAGCCACATATATACAGTGGCCACAGAGGCCAGAAGAAGGTATCAGATCCCTAGGCACTGTAGTTACTGATAATTGATAACAATTATATGGAACTTCAAAAGTGAACCTGGGTCTTCTGGAAGAACAGCCATTGGTCTTGACCATTATACCATCTGCCCAGCCCCTAAAACAATATTCTAATAAAATCTAACGGTTTTTTCCTGTTGAATGAACAATGTTTTCTTTTTAAACTAAATGAAGATGAATCCACAAGATTTGTTCAACAATGTCTATGCATTTTTATTCAGAACAGCCCCAAATTTAAACCATCCAAGGGTGATCAAATAAAAATAAATAGATAATGAAATATTATCTTGTTCATCAACAAAATGGAACAAGCTGCTGATTCACATGGTGGTGTGAATAAATTTCAAACACTTTTGCCCAGTGGGTGTGGCAGCACAGAAACAAAAGAAAGTGTTCTATTGAATCATTAAGGAGATGTGAATGCTTAGAAAGACACTAGGACTTCATACTGAAAAAAACTACACATAGAATTGTTGTTCATGAAGGTATTGGGATTAGCTGCATTGGGTCCAGTAAAAGTTCCAGGGATAATCAAAATGCTTATATTTTCAGAACACTATAACTTGTATATTTATGTAAGGGATATGGAGAGAGAAAAGGGGGAAAGTAAGGAGACATAAAGAGTGAGAGAAAGGGAGGGAGACTGAGTAAGTTTAGAGAGAAATGCATACAGGGGTGGGATAGGGAGGATTTGAAGGGGGATGGGTGATAGATTTGATCAGGATATATTATGCACATGTATCAAATTCCCAGATAAAAAGTTAAATAAAACCAGATACGTCTGAACCAAACAAACCCCACAAACCCTAGAACTGTAACATTTTCCTCTTTCACACACCTTATTGTAATATAAATTTCATTAACATCTAACACCATCTTTTATTATGCACCTTGAGACTATACATTTTATATACCTTGCAGATAATTTCTTCTTGATGATGATGATAATTGCATAAATTTTATTTTGTTTTAGCTTAGCTTTGTTCCACGTTATTCTTGGAATCACTTCTTCAGATTACTTTACTTTCATCATGTTAGGTAATTATAGTGAATACACACCATACTTAATTTAATTTTGCAATTTAATCTTGTTTATATAATTGAATGTACATAGAATCTCTGCCAAATATATTCTTTTTATTGTTCATAACCATATGCTTTAGGCATTTCTTACATAAAATGCATAACTTGCAGTTTAAATTCTCTATTTGATAACTAAGTACTTGTTACTTCATATGAATGCTGAGGAAGAATTATACACATGAATTTTTAAAAGAACATAAACTAAGTCATCTCAAATACCTTTCATGAATCTTTCAAACTAATATGTTTTTATAATATGTGCACTACTAAAATAGTGCACAATATTATCTATTTATTTACTCAAATTTACATTCTGTCTCTCTTTCTCTTTCTCTTTTCTAAGATTTTTCTTCTGTCTCTCTCATTATGTGGTCCTGGTGATCCAATTATCTTTTACATAATTTTGTTTATTCTGCATATATTCTTCAAAAAATAATAGACACAGATTATACTCTACGAATTAGGGTGTCATTGGGTTTCAGAAAAAAAATAAACTAAAAATTTATCATTATAAAAAATTAAAGTATTCCGGATGTTTTGGCTAATATCCACTTATCAGTGAGTATATGCCATGTTCGTTATTTTGTGACTGAGTTACTTCGCTCAGGATGATATTTTCAAGTTCCATCCATTAGCCTGCAAATTTCATTAAAGTTTCACTTTACAGTAACTGCTGGACTGAGAGTGAGGTCCCAGATGGAGGAGTTGGAGAAGGGACTGAAGGAGCTGAGGGAGTCTGCAGCCCCATGGAGGGAGCAACAGTGTCAACTGGCCTGACTTCCCCTGTCCTCATGGACGCTGGACCACCAACCAAAGAATACACATGGAGGAACCCATGGTTTGGACCACATATGTGGCAGAGGAGGGCCTTGTTGGCCATCAGGGGGAGGAGAGGACCCAGTAAAGGGGAATGTCAAGGTGGGAATATGGGAGTGGGTGGGCGGGTGGGTGGGAGGTAGAATTCCCTCATAGAGGTGGGGGAGGGGGAGGGGATAGGTAGTTTCCAAAGAGGAGACAAGAAAGAGGGAAACATTGGAAATGTAAATAAAGTATTAAAAAAATAGAAAATATCAAATTAAAAAAAATAAAAACAAAAATCAGAAAAAGGGGAGTTCCTCCTGACAACATATTAAAGAAAAATTTTCATTTCACTTGACTCACTCAGTGCTCAGGAGTACAGATCAGACTAGATTAGAAATGACTTGAGTTCCAGAAATTCCATGTAGTATAGGTTCAATGTAATAGTCAAAATAACATCACCTATCTGCTGAAAATGCTCTGACCTAGTCTCTGCTTTGTCCGAAGCACCAGTCTTTAGGGAGGTGCCACCAGGCCTTCTCTGATCTTCTCCCTTTCCACTTCCACTCTTTGACTAGTTCCTAGTTAATCTAGTTAAATCCATTCAGTGCTAATGAGGTCATGGTCGTTGATTCAGAATCTGTAACCACTAATTTATTAAACCAATGTAATTCCTAACTATAGTCTATAAACACATGTCTTTATACCCACAGATACACAGATAAGAGCAGTCTCCACCACTCTTTTTTATGTTTGTTTGGTTGGTTGGTTTTGGTTTTTTTTTGTTGTTGTTTTTTGTTTGTATTTTCGAGACAGGGTTTCTCTGTGTAGCCCTGGCTGTCCTGGAACTCACTCTGTAGACCAGGCTGGCCTCGAACTCAGAAATCCACCTGCCTCTGCCTCCCAAGATTAAAGGTGTGCGCCACCACCGCCCGGCTAGTCTCCACCACTCTTAAGAAATGTTCTCTTTGGAGGAGATGGAGACCATTACAGAAAGCTGCAATCAATCAAAATATAGAGCAATGGAGCCTAATCTCAGTGGATTTGTCCACGCAGTATTCCTGCACATAAGGCTAAGGGAAATTTTACAGAGAATACAGTTGAATCATTGCGAGAGTCAGAAATTTAGGGAGTTTCCTGTGATGTTGTATCCATAGAAATGTGAGAAGCTACACACCTATTGTCTCATCAACATGACTGCCCAGATGTTAGCTGAATAAGAACAATTCCATTGAATATGCCAGACTGGACAAAGAAAAGTCAACAAGTCCTCAACTTACAAGCAACAGAGTAAAGTTAAAACCTGGATAGCTGGCCTTTGAATGGAAAAAATGAAATCAATGGAAGAAGAATATATCTACTCCTAGAGTGTGGAGATGTCTTTTATTTCATTAATTCATTTATTTGTTTAAATCCTGATCCCTGCTCTACTTTCGTCCTGCCCCCCACAGCACAATGCTCTCCCTCTATCCCCCCCTCACCTTCTCCTTTGAGAGAGTGGAGTGCCCCCAGGGTATCCCCAACTCCTGCACTAATGACTAGAAATTAAGAGAATCATTGTAGTCATTGAAAGCTGGGGCTAGGACTCTGATTCCATCTCTGTATTTTAGAAAGAATCTCAGGATCTTCAAGCCATCATCTCTGCAGTGTTGTGATATATCCAGAAAGCTATGTTTAAAAAAAAAACAAAAAAACAAAAAAAAAACAACTCTGGAACTCATAAAAACCATAAATATAAATTTTTAGAAGAAAGAACAGCGGGTGAACCATAAGAATATGAATTAACTGAGGATGTGATGCCATGTGAGAGTGAAAAAGGCAAGGACACGGTGAGCTGAAGGCACAGACGAGTCAAACTCTGCCAGTATCACTGCCAGCTTCTAATGAAACAGCAAATTGTGTGGATAAGCACAGTCTGGAGGGCATGTTGGAATTCTCTTTCCCAGTTTTTCCTCACTAAATTCTAAACAGACACATTTGGTTACAAGAACAGTATGCATTGCTCTACTTTTAGCAGTACTACTTTGGACAAGTGATGCAAGTTTATTTTTACCATTATTTAAAGTACGATATTAATAATGGTAATTACTTTACAATGTGAAGATGTTAAATTCCTAATTCAAGGGGATTGAGAAATGGCTCAGCAGTTAAGAATACTGGCTGCTCATTACCAACCAGGCAGCATATACTGGCTGGCCCAAGGCCACCGACACATATATAGCAGAGTACTGCCTGGTCTGGCTTCAGTGAGAGAAGATGCCTCTACTGCTTGAGAGACTTTGGGCCCCAGGGAGTTGGGAGCCCTGGCGGGGTGTGGGGGTGTGAGCACAGCCTCTTGGAGATGGGGGAGGAGAAATGAGATGGGGAACTGTCGGAGAGATGGGAAATGTTGGAGGGCAGAACAGGAGGGAGATAGCAACTGGACTGTGAGAAAAGATTAAAGATAATAATAATAATAGTAATAATAATAGTAGACTACTAGCTGCTCTTGCAAAGGACTCAGGAATGATTACCAGCATCCATACACTGCACAGGTACTTGTGATGCCTATGCCAGGGTATTCATCTTATGCCCAGGCACATGTGGTGAATAGGCATCCATGCAGGAAAGTAATCTCTGTAAATAAAGTATTGGTTCCAATTTTCAGGTTGAAATGAGAAGAGAATAATAAACTAGTTATCCAAATATCATGATCTTTTAAAATCTAAGAGTTCATGTTTTTGGTTTGTAGTTAAGCATTTCACACATACCTGTCATGTATTTTTATAAAATCCAATCCCATACAACCTTACCTTCAATTCTTCCTCTATCACATACAGTTTTCCCATTCAAGTTCATGTGCTCTTTTTTAAAACAGCAGTTTTGGAGACTACAATTACCTCATTTCTTCACTCCCTTTCCTCCTTCCTAATCTTTCCATGTACTATACTTCTTGCTTTCTTTTAAATTCAATTGCTCTTTTTCTGTAATTGTTGTTACATACATAACATATATACATATGATAGAATCATGTTATGTATATGCATATATACTTCTAAATATATGCAACTGGCTAATTATTCTACTTCTCAATATTCTACAACTGGCTGAGTAGTACAATGGATATGTATAAGTTCATTCGCCTATGTGTTCAGGGAGGATAATTTAGTAATAGAGAACAAATTTGGGTCTTTTCTCTGGGGACGATTATGTCTCCTGCACTTATTATTCCTAAGTTTCTGGTAGTTCTTTGTTCTGAGGTGAAGGCTCATAACCCTTCTCTTTTTCATGTGAGCATGTCTATTTTTTTCTTCCTTGTTTCGTCTTCAGTTTTTTAGTCAAATGTATTTCTTTTTAGAATGTTGTTTTTCACATGAAGTTTTGCAGGTAGTTTTCCTTTTTTGAAATTTCTTTTATTATTATTTAGGTTCTGATTTGGGTGAGACCCTATGGGTATAGCTTCTGACAATTTTTGCAGATTCAATCTTACAGCATTAAATTCACTAAGTCAAGATGGTACTATCTGTATGTACATACATAAATATAGAACCATTAACTAGAGTATGTATAATCAATCTTTCAGGACCCTCATCTATGAGGAGAATTGACTATCTCTTTCACAGCAGTTGTCAATTATTCAAACATTCTCATGAAATAAGTTATGCTTGCTTTCTTCTCTCTCTCTGTCTCTCTGTCTCTCTCTCTCACTCTCTCTCTCTTTCTTTTTTTCTTTCTTTTTCAATAGACGATCATTATTATAGAGGCCCTCAACTCATCAACCCATAGAGAATTAAGAAAGTGCTCAGCTCCCAAGAGGATATCTGTGCCATTCCTCTCTCCCAGGTGATAAGGGATCACAGTGGAAGAAGAAGAAGTTTGCTTGTAAGTAGCAGAGGCCGTGGACATCTACCGTGAAAAAAAGTGTTGGAACATTGTACACATAGCCACATATGTCTTTTAACCCAGCATTGTCTTGTTAGTAATTTTAGTGGAACTGTTTTGAGTTTATACTCATTAATTTGATGTTGGCTATATTGCCTTTATTATGCTTGGGTATGTCCTTTGTATTCCTAATCTCTCCAAGATTTTTCATGATTTTTATCAAGGGCTTTTTTTAGCATCTAAAACAATAATCATGTGGTTTTTTTTCCTTCATGTAATTTATGTGATGATTACATTGACTGATTTTCATATGTTGAATTACTCCTACATCTCTGGGATGAAGCCCACTTGATCATGATGGATGGTTATTTGGATGTGTTCATGGATTTTGTTTGCAAGTATTTTGTAGAGTATTTTAGCATGTATATTCATAAGAGAAATCGGTCCATAATTCTCTTTCTTTGTTCAATCTTTGTGTGGCTTGCATAACTGGGGCCTCATAAAATGAATTTAGTCATGTTCTTTCTGTTTCTGTTCTGTAGGATAATTTGAAGAGTCTTGGTGTTAACTTTTCTTTGAAAGTCTGGCACAATTTTGCACTAAAATTATCTGGCCCTGGGAATTTTTTGGTTGGGAGGCATTAATGACTTTGATGACTACTTCTATTTTTTAGAGGTTCTAGGACTATTTAAGTTGTTTACCCAATCTTTATTTAACATTGGCAAGGTGTATCTATTGAGAAAATTATTCGTTTCTTTTAATTTTTTCCAACTTTGTTGAATACAGGTTATTATTCTCTGGATTTCTTTGGTGTCTGCTGTTATGCTCCTGTTTTTACTCTGATTTTTGTTAACTTTTATATACTTTCTCTATGTTTTAGTTAATGTGGCTAAGGGTCAGTCCACCTTGGAGATTTTCTCAAAGAACCAACTCTTCATTTCATTCATTCTTTGACTTGTTCTCTTTGATTTTGGTTCTCAGTTTGATTATTTCTTACTATCAACTCCTCTTGGTGGTACTTTTCATACTAGAGCTTTTAATTGTGTTGTTAGGTTGCTAGTATGAAATCTATCCTTTTTTTAATGTAGGCACTTGATTCTATGAATGTTCATTGTGTCGCATAAATTTGGGTATGCTGTGTAATCATTTTCATTGAATTCTAGAAAGGCTTAAATTTATTTCTTTACTTCTGTTTTGACCCAGTATTCACTCAATAAAGAATTGTTCAGTTTCCATGAGTTAGTAGGCTTTGTGTTGTTTCTATTGTTGTTGAAGTCCAGGTATAAACCTTGCTGGTCAGATAGAATGTAGGGAAATATTTCAATTTGAGTGTGTGTGTGTGTATGTGTGTTGAAATTTGTGTTGATCCTGAGTATGTGATCAATTTTGAGGTTCTTGGAAGAAGGTATGTTTTTGCATGTTCTGGTGAAATGTTTTGTTGATATTTGTTATATTCAGGAGAGATAAATCAATATTAAGTTTTCTTATACCTTGAGAGGATAGATATGTATACAAAGAATACCATTATCAATACATCTTTAGAGGCTATCAGATAATATTTAAAATGTTACTTCATATTTTTATATTTACACAAATTATACAGAATGCATCACTGATGTAAAGAAAAACTACAAAAGTCTTTCTTCATTTATGCATAATTTTTAGCAAAATTCTTGAAAAATATTGTAACCGCTTATGACCTATGATATTGGTTGGATACAAACAGCTATCAAAGAAAACATCAGTTCACTACTACCCATTCATCTTCATTAATGCAGGCTCATAAGGATGTTTTCTGTCTTAACCTGATGTATCATTAAAATTAGACATCATCTTCTAGTGACATTTGCAATGTCAATGAAAGGACACTGTCTAAAACAGGTACCACACAGTGTATGTGTAAAATGATACAACTAAATGAGCTTAGCCATGTAAGATGAACAACAATCAGAAGCATTAAGTAAATTAGTTAAAATGGTAAAATAAATTGAAACCATATTCCCATTGTTAATCAGTCTAGTAAACTTTTCACCTTGTAAACACATATTATTAACCAATTAAAGCAAATTCAATTTCCACTCAGGCTGGAAACAGTTCAAATCTGTATAAATGAGTTGTTACTTCTATGTAGATGTTTTTTATCTATTTTTCTCTAAAATTGTCAAACGTGCACAACGAGATGGTAATATTTTTTCACTGTTATGTTGCTCATACATGATAGTATATGCCCAGCTTGCCCAAATAGCTCTTGAGCAAGAAACTTACCACAGAAATAAAAGTATTACTTCTTGAAATGTCATCTTCCTCCTGACATTTTTTACAATAAAATATGGTAGAACAATGAACATAAAAGGTTTATTTAAAACACAAATTAATTAAACCCTAGATCATAACTGCCAGACAGCCAGATAAGTTTCTTGAATACCTTCTCCCTTCTATCTCGGTTTCCCCTGATCTAATTATCTAGGTTCCTCCTTAGCACTACTAAAGAACACCATCGGAAGCCTTTACCCTGACCATACTTCATTTGGATCTTACAAACCATCTGCACCTAAACTTCTTTCTACACCTGTTGCTTGTTTCATACCCCAACTCCAGCAGCCAACACTTGCTAACCCATGGACAATTCCTCCCTGAATAACAAGTAGGATAAAGGCAGCCCCACACCTCCCCATTCTCATCCCCAGTTCTGTAGCCAGAAACCTGCTGTGGTCTCCAATCTATCTCTGACCCCATTCCCAAGATAACACAAAGACTTTCTCCTTCCATCTTCCTTCCCCTAACTCATCGCAAAATCTCATGCTCCAACAACTGCAGGCATTCCTAGTGAATTCACCAGTTGAACAGGCTAGGAAAACAGGGAGCACATAGCCATCAGATTCTCGGAAACTCCAGAGAAGAAGGAAAAATCAAGGAGCAAAACATCCAACTAATAACAAATCCAGAAGTCAGCACCTAGACCTGTAATAATCCTTAACCCAGATGCCTAGCTGCCAACATAAAACCACAATCAAAAACAGCCAGTACAATAATTCTCCAGCAATAGAGCCTAGTTAGTCTCACACTGTAGGCCTGAATATTTCAACATATCAGAATCATGGGAAAGCAACCTTTATAAATACTACCCAGTTTCTTAAAGAGGAAATGAACACATCCTTTGAAAACCAGATAGGCATGAACAGTGTAAGAAAATAAATAATATTGTCCAAGAGATAAAATTAGAAAAAGAATCAATAAAAAAAGCACAAACTGAGGGAATACTGGAAATTATGATTTTAGAAATATGAATAGGAGCTACAGGGACAAGCTTCATGGACAGTGTGTAAGAGTTGGGAGAGAGAATCTCATGCATTGAAGATAAAATGGAAGAAGTTGATGCATGGATCAAAGAAAATGTTAAACCTAAAACATTCCTGACACAAAACATCCAGAAAATCTGGGATACTATTAAAAGACAAAACCCCAGAATAGAGAAAATAGAGGAAACAGAATAAATCATCACAAAGGCTTAGAAAATATTTTTAACAAAATCATAGCGGAAAATTCCAACATAAAGAAGGAAATGCCTAAAATTGTAGAAGAAACATGCAGAATACCAAATAGATTGGATCAGGAAAGACTATCACATAATAAACAAATCTCTATACATACCAAACCAAGAAAAATATTAAAATCTCTAAGGCGAAATGGCCAAGTAGCATATAAAGGCAGACCTGTTAGAACTTCAACTGACTTCTCAAAGGAGACATGAGTAGCCAGAAGGTTCTAAGCAGATATGCTACAGACTCTAATAGACCACAGATGTCAGTCAAGACTACTACATCCAGCATAAATTTCAATCACTGTAGATGGAGAAAATAAGACATTATATGATAAAGTCAAATTTAAATAATTTCTATGTACAAATTCAGCCATACAGAATTTCAAATTAAGAGGTAAACTACAGCCGGGCAGTGGTGGCGCACGCCTTTAATCCCAGCACTTGGAAGGCAGAGACAGGTGGATTTCTGAGTTCGAGGCCAGCCTGGTCTACAGAGTGAGTTCCAAAACACAGCCAGGGCTATACAGAGAAACCCTGTCTCGAAAAACCAAAAAGAAAAAAGAAAAAAAAAGAGGTAAACTACACCTATGTTTCCTTTTTTTTGGACATCACTTGTATGCATTAAAAATAATGAAAGATCTCATAGGAGTAGAACAGCATTTCTGAAAGTTCTGGAAAAAAAAAACAAACAGAAGTAACCACACCTAAGGTGAATAGACAATAATAAATACTCAAACTAAATGTTAACATCAATAAAATAGAAACAAAGAGAACAATATGAAGAAACCGTGAAACAACAAGTTGGTTCCAACAAGATGGCCAAACCCTTATTCAACCAAACTAATAAGTAGAGAAAGAATATCCAAATTAAGAAAATCAGAAATGAAAAGAAAGATATAACAACAGACATTGAGGTGATCTAGAGAAGCATGAGGACATGTATTAAAAACTTATATTTCACCAAACTGAAAAATCTAAAAGAAATGTATAATTTGGTTGATAGGTACCATTTGCCAAAGTAAAAATCAAGAAAAGATAAACAAGGTAAGTAGATCTATAGCTCCTAAGAAAATAAAAGCAATCACTAAAAGGCTCAACCAAAAAATACAAAGGCAAGAATGTTTTAGGTCAGAATTCTCTAAGAATTTCAAACAAGACTTAACACAAATGCTGCTCAAATTATTCCACAATAAAAAAAAAAAAAAAAAAAAACAGAAAAACACTTTGCAATTCATTTTATGAGGCTACAGTTCCCTTAATGACCAGCCTCCAAGGAAACAATACACAAAAAAGACAAAGTATTACAGAACAATTTCCTTTATAAACATAAATACGGAAATACTCAATAAAATCCTTGCAAATCAAATCCAAGAACACACAAAAAAGGTCATCCACTGTGATCTACTAGGCTTCATCCCAGAGATTCAGGGAGGATTCAATATATGAAAATCAGCCAATGTAATCCACCATTTACACAAACTGAAAGACAAAAAAAAGTGAAACACCAACAAAACCACATGATTATCTCACTGGATATCAAAATAGCCTTTGAGATAATTCAATACCCTTTCATTATAAAAGTTTTGGAAAGGTTAAGAACACAAAGGACATACCTAAACATCATAAAGGCAATTTACAGCAAATCTATACCCCCAAATCAAATGGAGATAAATGCTAACTTCTTTCACTAAAATCAGAAACAAGGCAAGGCTTTCCAAACTGTCCATATTTATTCAATATAATACTTTTAAAAGTTTTAAAAGTCTTTTAAAAGTTTTAGCTAAAGCAATAAGACTTCTTAAGGAGATCAAGGTGATATAAATTTTAAAGGAAGAATTCAAAATAGCATTATTTACAGATATTATGGTAGTATACATAAGTGAACCCCAAAATACTATCAGGGAGCTCCTACTGATGATAAACACTTTCAGCAAAGTAGCTGGATACAAGATTAACTCAAAAATAAAATCACTAACCTTCCTATATACAAATTACAAATGACCTGAAAAAGAAATCAAGGAAATGACATTTTTCACAATAACTTCAAATAATATAAAATATCTTGGTGTAACCCTAACCAAGCAAGTGAAAGACTTGTATTATAAAAACATCAAGTCTTTCAAGGAAGAAATTTAAGATAATACAAAATGGAAAGATATCCCATGCTCATGGGTTATTATATCAACATGGTAAAAATGGCCATCCTGACAAAGCAATCATCAGATTCAATGTAATTCCCATCAAAGTTCCAACACAAATCTTTAGAGACCTTGACAAGACAGTTTCCAACTTCATATGAAAAACAGAACAACCAGTATTGCTAAAACAATCATGGACAATAAAAGAAATGCTGGAGGACTTAACATTTTGGATTTCAAGTTGCACTATGGAGGTATTGTAATAAAAACTGCATCATATTGGCATAAGCACAGACATTCTGATCCATGAAACTGTGTTGAAGCCCAGACATAGAAATATCTATCAGCCTTCTCAAAACTCAATTCCAAAGATCAAAGACCTCAAAAGAAAACCTGATACACTGAACCTGATAGAAAACAAAGTCAGGAAATAGCGTCAACACATTGGCACAAGAGACAAGTCTCTGAATAGAAAAATAATGCAAGCACTAATATCAATAATCAATAATAGGGCCTTGTCAGACTGAAAGTCTTCTGTAAGGCAAAAGGGCGTGCTCAATAAGGCAAAGCAGTATCCTACAGAATAGAAATCTAACTAAAAATGTAAAACAGAACTAAAGAGAAATTTTCAATTGAGGCATCTCAAATCGTTGAGAAACAAAGAATTGTTCAACTTTCTTAGCTATCAGAGAAATGCAAATCAACATTGCTTTGAGATTCCATCTTATATCTGTCAGAATTGGAAAGATCGGTAACACAAGTAACAACTCGTTCTGCAAGCGTGTGGAACAAGGGGAGTATTCCTCCATTGTTCATGGGTGTGCAAACTTGTATCGCCACTATAGAATTCATTATGGTTGTTCTTCAGAAAATTGTGACTCTTTCTAACTCAAGACCTAGCTATAACACTCTTGGGCATATTCCCAAAAAGATGCTCCATTATACCATGGGGACACCTGCTCACCATGTTAATTATGGCTTCATTAATACTAACTAGAAACTAATCAACCTGGATGTCCCTCGACCCAAAAATGGATAAAGGAAACATAGTACATCTACTCAATGAAATATTACTAAGCTGTTAAGAAAATGGCATCATAAAATTTGCAGACAAACGTATGGAACAAGGGTAAAGCAACCTGAGTGTGGTAACTCAAACTCAGAAATATAAATATGGCATGCAATCCCTTAGAAGGGAATATTAGCCATTAATTCAATGATAACCAAGGTGCAATCTATAGACCAATAGGATGTCCCCAGATAGGTGTGGAAATTTGAGAGCGCTAAGCTGAGCAGGTTTGACAGCAGCCAGCCGCCACTAGGAGAAGCGAAAGATTTGGGAGCTCCACAGGGGCAGAGCCAGCTTTGGTGGGACAGGCTTTGGCAAAAGGGACATATGCAGTCTGAGGCTATGTTCTGGCAATAGCGAATGCTTCCTAATGATATGTTGCTGCATGTTTATGTAGATAATTGCCTTATTCAGTCATTGGGAAAACTTCCTCAGGCATTAGATGGGAATAGGTGCAGAAACCCACAGCCAGACATTGTGTGGAAAGGGAGTCTAAATGGGAGATCTCTATCAAATTCCTCACTTCAGAGATCTGGGAATAAGGAGGAAGAGGAGGCAGAAGGACTATAAGAGCCAAAGACAATGGAGGACATAAGGAAAACAAGACCTCTGAATCAACTAGGAAAGGTGCATATGAATATGTTCTCACAGACTGAAGCAGAAAACGCAGGGCCTACCAAGGTCTGTAGCAGGTCCTCTGCATAGGTATTGTAGCTATTAGCTTGTCGCTTTATGGAATTCCTGTCTGTGAAAAGCGGGTCTCTGACACTTGTCCCTTCTTTTGAGACTCTTCCCTCTGGTTGGGTTGCTGTGTCCAATTTTTTTTTTTTTACATCATCTTATTATATTTTATTTTGTCATGTTAGGTTGTTATCTTGGAGGATGTGTTCTTTCCTAAAGAGGTACAAAGAGTGAGTGTGTCCAGAACAGTGGGAGGTGGGGAGGAACTGGGAGAAGTTCAGGGAGGGGAAACTGAGTTCAGGTTCTATTGCATGGAAAAAAAAAAAAAGAATCTATTTTCAGTGAAATAAAAACTACAAATGATCAATGGCAAGATGTGAAAGAATGATGAAACTTTAGAAAGTTAATGCTGAAGAGCTTCTTTTGAAGAACAAGAACAGAGCGGCAACCACAAGGACAGTGACAGTGTTATCGAGCAATTTTTATCTCATCATAACATGAAAGCATCTTTCAATGTTCAATATTATCTGTTTAGAATATTATAAATTACAAACTAGAAATTCTTGACTATCCATAAACTATATATGAACACAGAGTTCTGGGAATATACATGTATTCTCTGACTTTGCTTTTTATCCAAGTTATAATACTTTTAAAGTTATGATTTTTTTCTAAACTAAAAAAAATGTCGATCATAAATAAAGCATAGCTATTCTAAATAACATTCTAAAATACCAATTTAAAAAATATTGAACACATTTTCATGTTTAATTGACTAATTTCAAAAATATATCAGGACGGACTGGACAGATAGTTTACCTATTAAGAGTATTGATGATTCTTTCAGAGGACCTGGCTCCTAGCACTTACATGGTGATGCTAGTTCAAGAGTAAGTGACACCCTTATTTGGCCTCTGTGCAAGATATTCCTGCATATAGTACATATACATCCATGCAGGTAAAACATCTATACACATAAACTAAAAGTCATATTAATATATATATGAATGTATGCACATTTCCTATGGTAGAATCAGAAATGTGAGATTTAACTTCATGCAAAACAATGTTTTTGTCAGTTATTTAAACATTTTCTGAGGGGTTAAAGAGATTGCTCAGCAGTTAAGAGCATTGGTTTCTCTTGCTGAGGTCCTGAGTTCAATTCCCAGCAGCCACATGGTGGCTGTTAAGAAAATGGCATCTGATGCTCTCTTCCGGTGTGTATGAAGACAGTTTCAGTGTATTCATATAAATAAAAATAAGTAATTTTTTTAAAAAATTCTGAAATCAATATATTTCCACATTACATAAATACTGATTTTAAAGTGTTTTTTTTTAATAACACAATATGTTGAATTGGACACACACCTCTGAAAGACACCCTTTATAGTATAATTTTATTTTACCCCAAGTTAGAATGACAATAAATGAAGCCTTAAGTTAATTAACTTAAAACACAAACATCATAAGCACTTTAAAGGGTTGTCATATTCAACCTTATCTACCTGTGGAAATGTTCTATTATTATGAATCAGACCTATGGAAAAAATTGATAAATAAATTGTGCATTGTCACATGAATAGTACTTATTTGTTTGATATAAACATATTATAACAAATTATATAATTAGCTTTTTCTGTGAAACAAATAGTCTTCTCATGATATATTCTATCTCTAGTATGCAACGGAAAATTCACTAACCTTGTCCTAAAATTCGTTGGATGAGGATGTCCATCATATAAAGATAAGTAGTCATATTCCTCTTCTAGTGCAAATGACTGAAAAACAATTTGTATTCTATTTCGTTCTTCTGCTATTATTACCCATGTACAGTTCGCACCATTTGGATATCCATATGGAAAACCAGGGCTTTCTATGGTGCCATTAAGTCCTTTTAAAGTTCCTCCACATGTATAAATAAATCCTGCAACAAAAGACAAATAGACATTGTTATGGAAAATTTTAAAAACCAACTAGACATTTTGGTTTTAAATTTTTAAAATTTTTAAATTTTTTAAATGTTTAGATTGCTTTAAGACCAATAGTGTTTTAAATAATGTTTTATGAACTAGATAAATTTTATAAACATATGTGAGACATATATATATATGTAACATGTTATATAGTATGAAAAACAATAGAATTATAATTTTTCAGACTTAATTTAATAATTATAAAAGTAACTCACTGTGTTTGATTGATTATCTATTGTGATCTTACAATAAAAGTTTCAAACATACCAATATCCTTCATATGTTTTTTAATCTAATTCTGGGGAGAAGTAAACAAAATGTGCCACAGGTCTAAAAAGATTAAAACTATCTTTTCTGGCATAATGTGCTTTGATACATACTCCTATATACCTGTACAGTATTTTAGAAGAATATTCTCAATTCATTAGAAAAGGATTTGTGAATATACAGATCAAGATGCAGAGACATGTACAAAAGTTAAGAAGTGCAATTAGCGACTGAGGCAGATAGGGGCCATGTTCCGATGTTAATATCTCATTCTGTGCCTTAAATCACAGCAGCAGCTGTGCTTGCTTAGTGAATCAGTTCACCATGCAACAACCATGTGCTCTAGATTAGCTGACTGTAATGACTCTGCTCCTAAGAACCTGTCTCACGGTTGGGTGGATACATACAAAACTCTCCTTGATCCTTACTTTGCTTGGAAGTCTACCTCTACAGGTCTATATGTGTCAAAGTGCTAATCCTGGTAAATAAATAAAATTCTTGCTACATTCTTGTTTTTTTTTTAAAGCTTACCAAGAATTTAGATCAGGTAGAAGCTTAAAAAGTCAATACTTGCCTATATTCAGATATTTTTCGCTAATTCATCAAAAGTCAAATAGGGTATTTTATGATTTTCAAAAGCATATAAATAAATAAATAAATAAATATTAAAAGGTCTCTTTCAAATTGCTTCCTGCAGAGCATTACTTTGAAGCCTTAGGTTAATTAGCTATCACCCATTTTTATTAGTTTTCTGCCTGAACAGTTTCCAATTTGAACTTCATAACAAAATGCAAGCATGAATCCCTTTAGCTACAATCTGATCTATGAGCTGTTTTTTATGTTCTCAAGCCACATAACCCTGACAATGTTGAACAAAGGGCATATGTCTTAAAATAACACTCTCACTATTTTGTCTGCTCATTTCCGAAGGGGCTGCTAATTCATACCCTGAAAATGTTATTTTCTTTAGATGAATAGAAAATTGCACTAATGTTTAATTCCATCCTTTCTCTAAATTTTTCACCTCTTATTTTTCTTTTAAGTAGATTAATCATGAAACTATATATAAAAACCAAGTATTTTTCTAAGGTTTAAATTTTTGAATGCAAGTAATAGAATTTAAATGTTAAAAAGAAATATCACCACTCAGTGACCTTGGAGTTTACTCTGTTACTAAATGTTTTCTGTTCTATATACACTTTTTTCTAAGAATGTGAATACATTTGAATTTTTCTGTGCATTTGATATATTTTACAAGATACATTTTAAAGTAAGTATCTATTTCAGTTAGTTAGTTCATGGTTTCATTAAAGATATTCCTGTCCAATGAGTTTTCTCTTGATAATTTCATGTATCTATTTTATCTTATCTTACATGAGACTATATACAGCTATTCAATAGAACAAGTCACAAAGTTTGAAATTCAAGCTCTTTTGTGTTTTGCTCATGTTTGAACTCCCAATAATTACAGGGGGCATGGGTGACTGGAAACTTTTAAGGACACTTACAGCAGTGATACTATCTATTACACTATATCGCAACATTGTGTCTAAGGCACACTCCTCACCTTCTGTCTTCTGAAATATTCCTCTAAACACAAGAGGTTTTCTAACAGAATGTGTCATCACCCCTAATTTCTATCTTAGTCTCAGATGGTCAGAAAATCAATAGGGAACGCAGGGTAAGAAGTTTCTTGATCAAAAGTGAGCACACAAGAAAAAGAAATCACAGACGCCCATGGAAAAGTAGTGGCAATAATTTCCACGACTAGCATATGTCCTTCACATCACAAAGGGCACAGAGATACAGATTGAGTTGTTTGGAATTCGTAACCAAATTAAAACAGCAAATGAAAATGTCTATTTAGAGTAAGAAAGCTTTTGCTTGCCTTTCTAAATCATTCCTATTTGCTTTCTGAATCAATGTAATTGAATGAATGATATATTCATTTATTCACTTTACCTTTTGTGAACAAAAGTTTTATAAACATCCTTCTTCTTTGACTGATCTAGAAATGTTGGTGAAGTTTCACATCATATATTCTATCGCCTAATATACCACTTTTTTTTTTTTTTTTAGAAATGAATCATAATATGCTGACTTGTGATGTATTTCTGGAATTACATTTTGGTTACCATTATTTATAAATATTTTTCTTCTAATCATCACCATGATGAACTATTGAGAAATACTGTTTCTTTTATATCAAGAACTTGCCCTAAATTTTAAACAAGAAAAAGTATGAAAACTTCTCCCAAAGTCACCCATTTTTTATGATTCTTCAAGTAATCTGATATTGTTTAATCTTCACAAAAACTTAAGACCTTACACAGAGAGAGAGAGGAGGAGGGGAGAATGCTCTGTCTCTTGTTAGGTTTGGTATAGGTTTTTGAGACGTGGTCTTATCAAGTAGTTAAAAAGAATGGCCTTAATTTCACTATGGATATGATGTTGGTCTTAAGTTCAAAAACTTGCACCAAGATCATTGTTATAGTTGTACAAGTGTGTCTGGTGTATGTGTCAGCCTGTACTAATATAAATCATATTCATAAAGTATCTTGACTGCTAATTCATAGAAATTACCAAGTGTAATTATGTATACCCTATTCTGCACATTTGTGTTAATGATGTCATCTGGGTTTGATTTCAGCACCTTATTCTCAGAGGAAATACACCTGAAGAGCTCAGATAGTTAATTTTGCCAGGTTTACAACACCCTCCAAATTTATAGACATGACATTTCAAGCCTTTTACCTTCAATCCTTTTGATGTTTGAGTCAGTTTACCTTAATATATTTCAGAAAAAAAATCTAGGAGCAACTGATTAAAATGCTCTCTTAGTCACAGAAACGCAAATAAACCTTAAAGAACAAAACCTTGCTTAGGAAATACTTTAGTTTTAAAGCTTTAGAAAGGATGTAATGAGTTATATCAATTATAATTATAATTCTCAAACTATTTAAAATTTCCCATGGCTCCAGAGGTTGTCTAAAATACTAACTTATATATTAACTTATAAAAAGAAATTATAAGAGGTAGCAAGATGGGTTAGGGTATCAGGGCACTTGCCTCCAAGTCTAATGTCATGAGTTTGATTCTACAATGTACATGGCAGAAAGAGAGAAACAACTCCTACAAAACTATTTTCTAACCCTAACTCCCCAAACATGTTCAAAATAATTTGTGCACTAGAACAGGTGTCCACATACATACATACATACATACATACAAACATACTGAAATCAAATGAGTAATTAAGATGTTAATTTAATAATAATTATTATTATATATGTTAATTAATTAAAATATTAAATAATTGACAAATAATTAGATTGTTTATGTTTAAAGTTATAATAAAGTTATACAAATATAATTTCCAAATAGAACATTTTTATAATTTCATTTAAATAATAAATCATATATTATTGTGAAAAAAAATTTTTTTTTTTTGGTTTTTTCGAGACAGGGTTTTTCTGTGTAGCCCTGGCTGTCCTGGAACTCACTCTGTAGACCAGGCTGGCCTCAAACTCAGAAATCCGCCTGTCTCTGCCTCCCAAGTGCTAGGATTAAAGGTGTGCACCACCACTGCCCAGCTATTGTGAAAATTTTATTAATATAGTTTATTGTTTAATATGAATAAACTTGGGAGAAAAACATAGTGGTACACTTTTTTGAATAAAATGTATTATATTTGAGAGCAATTTGAAATACAGGGAAAGAACCCTGTTTCTCACCCATAAAATTATCAATATCTAATATTTTATAATTGTGACATATAACAAAACCTATGAAAACTATGAGTAATTTTAAAATTAAAAAAAGAAAAACAGCTTCTAACTAACAACGTGGCATGTAGCTCTGAATCCCAAATTACTTCCATTCTTGGCTTTGTACTTGACTTTCAAACTTAGCATCCCTGAAACCATCTGAACAACATTATACTTACGAGAAGGATATAAAAGGTATCTGTACAACAAATTCCCCTTCCACACAGAATATTCTCAGTATAGTACCTGTATTGCAATAGGAAATCTATTTGTCAATATTATTAGGCATGGTCATACAATCTGTAGCTTTCTCGGTTATACAGATTACTGTATGTTTAAATATGTTTAAATCTTTAATCCCTCGACCAATTATCAAAAGAAAATATTTAACAATGCAATTGTCTAAGTTACAAAATAAAGTAATATAGACAAGAATCTAGTCAAAGCCTAAAAGCAAGACCTGGGAGGAAATTGTTCATTGCTGATTTTGAGACACTCTTAAAATAGTTGAGAGCTGAGCAGTAGTCGTACACGCATTTAATCCCAGTACTTGAGAGTCAGAGACAGGCAGATTTCTGAGTTTGAGGTCAGCCTGGTCTACAGAGTAAGTTCCAGGACAGTCAGGGCTATACAGAGAAACCCTGTCTCAAAAAAACAAAACAAAACAAAAACAAAAACAAACAAACAAACAAACAAAAAACAGTTGAGAATTTGGTGTCTCTTGGCCCATATGCACAATGAGAAAAGACCTGAGCTATTCCTAATTTCTCAACTGAGGACCATTTGAGGTCCAGCTCAAAGACTGGAGGCTCAGATAGGCTTCTAAATTTTTCTGAAGCAGAAAGTATACCCAAATGCATGTGTAGAACTTTAAAATGAAGGACCCACTTGTTTGTGACATTTCAAGATATCTGACCTAAACTACCCATCATGAAGTTAATTGATTGTGAGCTTCATAGCTATATTTTTGAAAAGAAAACCTTTTATCTACCCAGAGAGCAAACAACATAACAACAGTAACAACAAAAAAGACTTGGAAGTACACAATCTACATTCAAGGAAGCAGAGATTATCATTTCAGCACAAAAAATACATTCCAGCATTTACAACAATTAATTTTCCATAAAAAAAATAATTCAGCTATGACATTGGATATAAAGTCACACTTCTAACTAAGAAGCTTTTGTGAAATGAAAATTGAGAGATGAAAATTGGTTTTAAATCATCCAAGGTCACAATTTTTGTGTTTTTTGTTTGTTTGTTTGTTTGTTTGTTTGTTTGTTTGTTTGTTTTTGAGGATACAAAATTCAGTAGTTTGGGAAGGTGGAGTGGGGGGCCTGTGAGGAATGAAGAGAAGCTAGCGAACATGATAAAAACTCCCTGAATGCAATTCTCTAAGAGCTATTAATAATGAGCAAAAAAATATAATGATTTTAGCATCTTGACGGTAGGCACCTCTATTACCATCAGTAGTGATGCTAGGAAGGAATTACTAGTTAACAGACAGCAATGATATAAAGTGAGCACATGTCTCAAAAAACCAAACAAACAACAAATAACAAAAAAAAAAAAAAACTGAACTCACAAAAGCAACAAAACATGTCAAATAAGTATTTCCTGAAGTAACTCAAGAAAAGAGAAAAAAAAAGAGACTTCAATCTAAAGCAATGTGTTATAAAAATAGTAAAGAAGAAAAATAAACAAAATAGAAACTTAAATATATTATACTTAAAAACCAATTAAATGAAGCATTGGTTACTTTCAAACCACAAGAAAACAATAAAATATTACCTGAAAAACCCAAATGTGATCAAAACCAATAAAATAAATGTTGGACTACAACAAAATAAAACAAACACCACAGAAATATATAGGGTATTTAAGGCAGTTTTTGAATGACTATTCGCCGACAAATTTGGTCGTTTAGAAGAGATGAAAAATTCCTGGTAACACAAACCTTAGCAAAATAGGCTCATGAAGAAACAAGAAATCTCAACAGAAAATGCATCAGTAATGACATTTTCCAATTAATAAAAATAGGTAGATTCATGGTTAAATTTTATAAAAATTTTCAGAAAAATCTAGTGACAATTAATCTCTAATTAATTAACGTATTAAAGTAGTAGAGCTCAGGGAGATCTGGACAATAAAATCAAACAAAAAGTCAAATACCATGAAAGCTCAGACCTATATTTGCTACTGAACAAAAAAGTCAACAAAAGACCAATAATAATAGGCAACAAATAAGAGAAAATAGAATATACTAAATGGGATATATGATCAAGCTACAAGCATATGCAAGCATAATACATAAATCAATAAGAATAAATAAATCATATCAATAGTAATTCCATATTCTGTCAGGAGTGATGGCAGAGATTGAAACATGTATGTTACTCATTACACTAAAATTATTAGATTGAAAAATGCAGACTTGAATCATGGATGTTCCCCATGATTCAATTCACAGCAACTGTTGGACTGAGTGTGGGGTCACAGATGGAGGAGTTGAAGAAGGGACCGAAGGAGCTGAGGGAGTTTGCAGCCCCATGGAGAGGGAGAAACAGTGTCAACTGGTCAGGCCCCCTGGTGCTCCCAGAAACTGAACCACCAACCAAAGAATGCATATGGAGGGACTCATGGTGCTGGCCATACATGTGGCAGAAGAGGGCCTTGTTGGCCATTAGTGGGAGGAGGGGCCCTTGGGTCTGAGAGTGTTAGATGCCCCAGTACAGGGGAATGCCAGGGAGGGAAGACAGGAGTGGGTGGGTGGGTGGGTGGGGGAATACCTTCATAGAGGCAGGAGGAGGAGGGATGGGATAAGGGAGTTCCAGTGGGGAACCTGGAAAGGCTAAAACGTTTCAAATGTAAATAAAGTATCAAAAAATCGCAGAGGATAAATATCTGCCTAACTATTGGCCATCAGCATCTTTATTCACCAATCAAAAATAATTTGGGGGTAAAGTCACATAGCTCACTTGAGTCTACAGGCTGACCAAGTCTAGGGGGCTACACTTAGCATTACAATACACAACAAAAGACCAAACCTCAACACAATAGTTTTCTCTCATCCCCAGTCTCATATAGCTGAAATTGTATAGGTTTTATCCTTTACATATTGACCTCTATCACTTTGTACTATACACTTGCGATTCCTAAACTTTCCATGGCTCAGTAGCTCATTTCTTCTTCAAATGGGATCTTATTGTGTGGATAAGCAGGTGTTTATTTCCACCCACTGGGAGACATCTGCATTGTTTCCTAGTTTTGGCAACTAAAAATAAAAATGTAAGCATCAATAAAAAAAAAAGGAAGAAAGAAAAATGCAGACTTATCACTTCCTGAACAAATCAAGAGCATTAAATTATAAATATAATCATATCTTCTGACATTTAAGCTACCATTTATTATATTTAATTAGACACATGATTATACATGTAATAATTGCATATATTCCAAATTATATGCATGGACCATCCAGAAGATGCTGTAATTGTTTCAATCACTGAATGTCCATTTGTATCCAGCTTCCTAATTATCCTTTCAGCATTCACTCTGTCCTTCTAGGTTGACTTTTTCTTTCTCCATATTGATTTTAATTGTCCCCAAAACATATTTAATTGCTTTATTTGGTTTAAAACAAAAGTAAAACAAAAAAGCAAACGAAAAATCTATGACCCTCTCCTACCCAGCCCCTTCATTATGATGGAAACCTCCCAATGCAACCTGCTGCTGCAGATCCCTGAATGTGAGCCACTCTCCATTGCAGGATGTTTAGTCTTTGTAAAGCTATTCCATTCAACATATTCTCAGCCTATCTTATATTAATGCTAAAAAAGGATCAATCGTATATAAAGTTTGATAATCAGCTGAAATACTTTTCAAACAAAACAAAGCTCCAGAGAATATAACAGTTCAAGGCATTCTCATTCACTAATGTTGAAGAGCTGTAATATGTATTTAATTATTTTTTAATTTCATTGATGAGAGGGTTTTATGTATCCTAGGCATGCTCTGAATTTACTTTGTAGCCAAAGACACCAAATTCCTGATCCCCCTCCCTCCTCTCTTTCCCTCTTCCACATGATAAATGTGCAACTTAATTTTATCCAGTAAGCTTTAAAGCTTAATATAATATTATACACAAACAAATCCTATGTTATATATCATAAGCTATAACAGGAATCTCTGAAGACATTATAATTACTCTTGAAGAAACATGGAATTATTAAATTTTGAGCTATGTTCTGAAAAAGTTTAACTGATTCCACATTTTACCTAGATTTTGTTCATATCAGATAAACACTCCTTAGTTTTAATGTAACTGCCAATATTGTTCAAGTGGCATTCTTGCCCCCACATGTATTAGTTTTAGTAGCCTATTGGAATATTCTAGATTATACTTCATTTCTCATTCTACACAGTCTTTTATGTCTCCCACATACCCATCCCTTTTCTTCTTAGTGGGAGAAAATACACACTCCTTTTCTGAATTCATTGACTCTTTATATCAAACATCTGTGTGCATATGTGTCTGTTTAGCCTGGAGTTACCTAGAATATTCACTGTCTTCCATAAAAAGAAACATAAGACTGTAGAAGAGCCAAAACATTTCCAGTGGTATTTAAAAGATCTAATGGATTCAATGCAAGAATTTTACGAAAGCTGTCAGTCTTAACTAAGCATTGGTAAAAGCTTTTCAGTCAGACTCCAGCCTGCTTTGGAGGCCATTACCAGACACAGCAAACACTACACTACAATGCCTCATAGGAAGAATTACTTTTCCATTGCTTCCAAGTTTCAAATCACATGAACATTTTAAAATATAGATTATTCCTGTAAATAAATAGTTTGGTTGATAATTATGGAATCTAAATTATTTCTAAAGTACCAATCGCATGGTTAAAAAAGTTAATCGGTATAGTACATAAAGGTTAAGGTCAAAAAATTCCAATAAAATTATAATAAAAATATATTTTTATTTGTTCTGATTAATTGTAAAAGAAACACAGAACAACAACTATAATGTGTTTAGTTTTGATGTTCTTCATTTGAATAACATATTGAATTGAAAAAGGGAATCAGTATTGAATGGTTTTTCCACAAATTTATTTATTTATTCATTTTACATCAGGATTGCAGCCTTCTCCTCCTATTACCCCCTGACACACACACACACACACACACACACACACACACACACACACACAGCGCCTTCCCCATTCCTCATCCCCTTCTTCTCTGACAAGGGGGAGTCTTCATCTGGGTACCAACCAACCTTGGCACAATAAGTCACTTCAGGACTAGTCACATCCTCTTCCAGTGAGTCCAGACAAGGCAGCACAGAAATCAGAATAGGATCCATGGGCAGAAACACAGGCAAGCAACAGATTCAGGGAGAGCTTCTCCTCCCTGACTCCCTGTCCAGTTGTTGAGAGACTCACATGAAGACCAAGCTGCATATCTGCTACTTATGTGCTAGGGAATTAGGTCCAGCCCATGTAAGCTCTTTGGTTGGGGTTTCAGTCTCTGGGAGCCCCTATTGAAGTTCTAAAGTTTGAGAAATAAGCAACCTACAGATTCAATGCAATACCCATCAAAATTCCAACTGAATTCCTCATAAAGTTAGAAAGAGCAATTTGCAAAACCATATAGAATAACAAAAAACCCAGAATAGTGAAAACAATTCTCAACAATAAAAGAACTTCTGGGGGAATCAACATCCCTGACCTCAAGCTGTACAATAGAGCAATAGTGATAAAAACTGCATGGTGTTGGGTTGGTAAAGATCTTTTCCCAATCTATTGGTTGCCCTTTTGTCTTATTGACAGTGTCCTTTGCCTTACAGAAGCTTTGAAATTTTATGACATCCCATTTGTCTATTGTTGATCTTAGAGCATAAGCCATTGGTGTTCTGTTCAGGAAAATTTCCCCTGTGCCCATGTGTTTGAGGCTATTCTCCATTTTCTCTTCTATTAGTTTCGATATATCTGATTTAATGTGGAGGTCTTTGATCCATTTGGACTTGAGCTTTGGACAAAGAGATAAGAATGGATCCATGGAAGGGTATCTTTCTCCCGGCGCTAATTGGCTATGGAGCCCTGTGGCCCAAGCTGAGGTCCCCGGCCACCGATGGAGGTCAGAAGTTCCTGTCCCTCAGTCTCTGTGGCCCGCGGAAACCGGGTGGAATCGGTGAGCACTGGGGCTCATTTTGCCCCCACTCTGGGCTTTTCCACGCTCCCGGGCTTTTCTTTCTCCCGGCGCTGCTTGATTATGGAACCCTGGTAGCCCAGGCAGACGTATCCTGCCTCAGCTGCTGCTGTTGGGATCCAGGGGGTTTCTATGCCCGCCTACCTCAGTCCCTGTGTCTCGCAGGTTTGGGGCAGTTCCTGGTGAGCTGTGGAGCTTGTCTTGGGCCCACTCCCGGCTTTTCCAGCTCCTGGGTGGGTATCTTTTTCCCAGCGCTAATTGGCTATGGAGCCCTGTGGCCCAAGCTGAGGTCCCCGGCCGCCTATGGAGGCCAGTTCAACAAATGGTGCTGGTTCAACTGGCGGTCTACATGTAGAAGAATGCAAATTGATCCATTCTTATCTCCCTGTACAAAGCTCAAGTCCAAGTGGATCAAGGACCTCCACCTAAAACCAGTTACACTGAATCTAATAGAAGAGAAAGTGGGGAAAACTCTCGAACACCTGGGTACAGGGGAAAAGTTCCTGAACAGAACACCAGGGGCTTATGCTCTAAGATCAAAAATAGACAAATGGGACCTCATGAAACTGCAAAGCTTCTATAAGGCAAAGGACACTGTCAATAGGACAAAACGGCAACCAACAGATTGGGAAAAGATCTTAACCAATTCTATGTCTGATAGAGGGCTAATATCCAATATATACAAAGAACTCAAGAAGTTAGACTCCAAAAAACCAAATAACCCCATCAAAAAATGGGGAACAGAACTAAACC